>OW964833.1:31175919-31799765 GCA_943142095.1 Ophonus ardosiacus | reverse complement strand
TTATAAATACACAAATTGCCTATAGTGAAATTTCACTGTAAAAAATCTGTTAAAAAGGGGTCATTTTCTTCAATTTTTAAAACTATTCTCCACTTATTCTTTAGCTTTTCGTCCTTTGTCTTTGGGATATGTCACCGCTTTTATGATGATTGCACTGTGGTATAGAGCAATATCTTTTAGATTTGCTTGTCATTTTTAGAATGAAACAAATTAAAAACTTTCAAAACACATGCACTTACTATGCTCTCAACTCAATGTTTTCTCTATTATTTTTCGCCACCAGATGTCACACACTTTGTTGGCGACTATCAATAAGGATAACCAGGAATGCGATCTATGTGTCCACGATTGCTAGTCTCGTGGGTTTTCGCTGATTGACCGCGTGGTTACGGCATGGATGGTTTTCTCCTGGCTTTGTAATCATGCCCCTAGGGTTGATCAACAACTGAGCAAAATTCGGGTTACGGTAGCTCCCTATTTCCAGGGGTGTTAATGACAGAGTTGGTTGTGTAACCAAGTCTCGGTACCGGCATAAACCGCACTGCTCAGGGAGTGGTAAAGGGGGTACCATTGAGAATACGTACGCATAAGTCCTGGGCCACGCTACTTTTGAATAGCAGGTATGCATTCCTTAGGCTGCGTTTATGTTGGAGCTGCGATAAACGATAAGAGCGGCGATACTAGCGAAACAGTACGAATGAATGTATAGCTTTAAATGTAGGTGAAGCAACGCGCAAAGCTAAGCTTAGGAGCTGAGCAGCGATAAGAGCGTCGAGAACGAATTGAATGTATTTCTACGCTCTCATCCGAAGCAAGACTAGTGATGCAGCGATATCTCGATTTTTTATTTTTTATATTACATAAATATTATACAAAATGAAATATTTGTTATAGGTTACAGTACATTTTGTCAAAAATTGTCATTTACAATAGAATTGTGACACAAGTAAGTTTTAAATAAATCACGAATATTTTGTGCAACCAGGGTTGGTCTACCATTATTAGTTGTGGTATTTGATTGTTTTGGAATATTTAATGTATCTTCTAAATGATGTTCAATACCTTCCATGTCAATGATTGTGTTATGTAGGACACAAATAGCTGTAACAATATTGTCAGCAACATTTATATCAGTTTCTATCGCTTTGTTCAAAATTCTCCATTTTGAAGAAATAATTCCGTAGGCACACTCAACATTTCTTCGCGATCTTGACCATCTGGCATTAAAGTACTTTTTATCCGCATCTAGCTGTTGTCTACTGTAAGGTTTCAATACATTACTTAAGAGCGAGTAAGTTTCATCTCCTATAAATACGTAAGGTACAGTAATTTGAGAATTCAGCTCCACTATAAACACTTCAAAGAAAGAATTGATTCTCTTTTATCGCTGCTCTTATCGTGGCTCTTATAGCTTTTATCTCAGCTCCACTATAAACGCATCAAAGAAAGATAGATTTGATTCGCTTTTATCGATGCTCTTATCGTCGCTCTTATAGCTTTTATCGCAGCTCCAACATATTCACACCCTTATACGGTGTCTTTTTGTGTTTCCTTGCTATTCTCTCATACCTGTTGAAGTTCCAGGAAGTAATATAAAATAAACAATGGGTTTTTTTTAATTGGCGGATATGAAATATCCTACGGTTTCAGAAACAGAAACTTTGACAGGAGGTGGTAAAAGCGGCCCTTTGGTACATAAAATTAAATATAAACTAATATGCAAAATAAAAAGTAACTCTAATTTGTACATAAAATATAAAACTAACATGCAAAATATAAAAATAACTCATCACAAAAAATGACATTCTAAAAATAAAATAAAATATAAAGAAGCAAAATAAAAAGTAACTCTAATTTGTACATAAAAATTTAAAAGTCAGTCGTTATATAATTATACATAACTATTTTGTCAACTTTTCAAGAATTTTTGTAAATTTTCAATTTTTTGTCTCTCTAACTCCAATTTTTCTTTCTCCACAGCCATTATTTCTCTATGTCTTTGATCTCGTTTTTCTGCTTCCTCTTCTTTCGATTTTAGTTTCATCCTCAAGTACTCTATTTTATTTGAAGGAGAGTTTCCGTTTAGTTTAATTTTTTTTATGGTGTTTCATCTTCTGTTTCTCTCTCTGGAGATTTTCTAATGGGATTTGTGACTTCTTCTTCTGCAGCTCTTTCTAGAGTCTCCGTGCTAAGACATACGTCCAAAACATTGCTGTTGATCAATGTGTTGGACGGACGATCCCCTAATATTTCGTCAATTCTTTTGTAATACTTATACGTAACAGAAGAGCCTCTTCCTATTTTCATTTGGCCATCTTTTTTGGTTCGATAAACACGAACCATATTTAGCCACTTTCTTTCACATTTTTATGGAAAACGTTAATAAAGGAATGTATTTATAGTGAAATTATCAGAACTAAATTATCTTTAATTGTTTTACCATGATTCCTAAACTAATCAACTCTTCCGAAATTATTTTCCACACGGATTTCCTTTTTTCGGCGTGCCAAAAATCATCCGAATGGTTTTCAGACGACAGAAGGGCAAGAGTTTCATTCTCAGACCAAAATTCTGATTCACCTCTTTCTGGTTGAGGTTGACTACTACCTTCTTCGGCATTGTTATTAGCTAATCCTAGGTCGTTATTATCTGTAATAGAAACAATTATTCAATATTCACAGGTTCACAGCAAATAAACAAAAAGCATGACCACATATATTTTATTACTGGCCAAAATTTGTTTTCTTCAAATGTATGGTGTGTGACAATTTGCTTTTGTATGAAAAGCATATTTCCTTTAATTCCACACACCCCGTATTGGTAAATATCTGTTGAAAAGTTCGTAAAGCTAATGTCGTCAGCCATTTTTAAATTTTGTTCTGAATTGAATCCGTGTGAATCACACAAAAACGTTGATTCAGAAGGGAAAGGTTATCTAGTGATCAGAAAATGAGAAAGTGGGGATAACGAATAGGAAATGTAAAAACATTATTCTTCTTAATCATGATCACTTTGATGATAGATTGCGAATCACAGCCCGATGGAACACGGCTTTAGTTGGCTAGGAATCGCCATTCCTAGATAATATTCAGGGATAGTTAAACTACTTTAATATAATGATGGTCTGATTGTGTTGATGGTAACCTGGTTACGTTACTGGGTCGTCGATTAGAGTTTGTATCCATGATGATATTTTTGACTTGATTTGTTAATGCCAGTTACGTCTGCTAGGTATCTGCTCACGTTATTTTAATATTTCAGAGGAAATTTCTTGGATCAGGCAACTGCAGAAGTGTTCTGGATGCGACAATTTAGTGGAGTTACACTGTAAGAATAATGGGTTTGATTTTTCTTAGTAGTTGAATATTCAGTATTTAATCTATTTATTTAGTACGCAGTTGAGTTTGTAAAATATTTTTATAGAAGTATTCAAATATCTAAAAAAAAGTTTACCACTTGTGTGATTCGGTATTTAATGCTAAAATAGCAAAACTACGTTGTCATAATAGAAATGGTATCGCGAGGGAAAATTTCTTTATAATTATAAAAATAAAAATAAATGATCGGAAAACTACTTTTGTAGTAAATCTCTATTCCATTTTTTTATGTAAAAAGTTCAATTAACCCTTTATCCTACTTTTGTTCGTAAAGTTGAAGAACAATATTTAGCCTAATTGTAAATAATTGCATGAATAGAACCATTAAATATTTAAAAACTAAACGATATTTCTAGATAATTTTGCGTAATATTCGAGTGCATTACATAATATATAACCCTTTTCTTATTTATATAACAAGTGACAGTTTTGTTCTAAGAAAGGGTAAGCACAAAACTTTTCTTTTCGCTTGTTGGACGATTGAGTCGCGTAACTAAATTACAGAGAATATAGAATGAAATAAAAATTAAATGTTATTTTTCATGTGCTCTTTTCACAAGTATTCAAATTTCTAAAAAAGTTTACCACTTCTGAGCTCGCTAGAACACAGCAAAACCACATTGGCATTACAGAAATGGTATCTCGAGGGGGGATTTCTTTATAATTTATACAATAAACGACAAATTTACTTTTAAAAAAATCTACCTAACTACAGTTCACAAGGATTCTATTTATTATGGAACGATCGTTTCGTCCTTTCGGATATCATCAGACAATAACTTCTTTAGTATATCTCTTTGTATTCTATATCATTTTATTTTTAAAAAGTTCTACTAATCCTTTATATTACTTTTGTTCGTGAAAACTAAGACCATATTTACCTAATGCTAAAAGATTGGGCCAATAAATATTCAAAACTTGGAAAAAAGTAAACTTCTATTACAAATATATATTTTTTATTGAATTTAAAGTTATACATATATATATATATATATATATATATATATGCCATAATTTGATTCATTATCATTGAATGCTTGTGTTGATAATGTATAAATTATCTGGTACATTACTAACATGAGTAAGAGTACTCAAAAAAAATTTAGATTTTTTTTGTATGTTGAATTATTTATTTTTTGGTTATTTGTAACATAATAATAATAATTTGATTCATTATTATTAATTGCTTTTACTTTTCATTATTTCGGAAAAAATGCTTCTCATGGTACGAATGAATATAAAATTTGATTCCATAAGAAAATTGTCCTGGACTTTATTAATATTATGAATATTAAATTATATAAATTAAATTAAATAATTTGTTTAAAATAAAAATGTTAATCAATATTCAAATTGAATATCTAAATACCACCCATCTCTGATACCATTTTTATATATTGTATTCTAACGAAAATGACACTAACATTTATTATTAAGAGTGATTAAAATTAATATGAAATAGTTTGAATAATAAAACATTATTCAGATCATTCCGATAAGTTGTTTGAGTAAAAAAAGTGAACTTATAAATCAAAACACCGGGAAAAAATATCTGACAGGCCTTAATAATGCTGACGAGTACTCGTAGGATTAGCCAGCCGGCAGCCACTCCAGTATCAAATATGTAAATTACGGATATTGACCCGTGCTTGTCCATTCGAAAAACTCAACCGTGTGGGCCGTCGTGTACGATTTGTCCAAATTTGACATGTACTAGATCAATGTCGTTCGGACAATACCAAAACAGGTTTCGCCTCTTTGATTTACAAGTTGCGATTAAGAAGAAAAAACAATCTGCGCTTCCACGAATACAAGTATAAATAAGTCAGAAATATTTGCTAAATCTGAACCAATACATCAGGAAGGCAACGAATTAAAAAGAAAAAAATATCTTGTTTATGAGATGAAGTAACTGTATATATTCTTTGTTTTTTAAATTTTTGTGGTTAATTTTAACTCCATCAACGTCGAAAAGGTTTTGTTTTTTCGCAAATTACATGTTGCGTATATTTCCATTTATTTGTTTTGTTCTCCACATTTCAATATACATCGTACCATCACATGCTGTGACTAATAATTTTTTAAATTAGGTAGTTTTGTTTTGATTCAAAACAATCTTGAAATGGAATTTGTAGTTCAACAAACTTTAGTGTGTGTGTGTGTGTGTGTTTTGAAAAGTCTATTTTATTTGTTCATTTAACGAAGAATTTTTAGGGAGAGATACCACACATTTTTTTATTAAATATATTTTTGGAAAAAAATTGACCCTTTTTTGTCTCGCAAACCCGACCACCTCTTACACCCAAAATTTTTAACCATTTTCCGGAATTTTCAGATATTTCTTTATAACATCTGAATGTGGAGCAAGAAAAATTGAAATTTGACATACTTATGTAAAATTTTCCATAGATTCTATTGGCAGTGTTGCCATGTTTCTACCTGCACACACTTTTCTGGGTTATGGGTATGTTTAGAGAGAATGAGGATCGAACATTGAAGCGAATATCACAATAGTGAAAAGAGATATTGAGTTGCGATTTGAAAATTTGTTATGTACGCATCTAAATATGTAAAAACTCTAAATTTATGGTCCGACTCATTTTGGGTGTAGGACTTTAAAACACACAAAAATTGAAAATTGGGATAAATTGGCATAAAATGGCAAGTTACAAATTTGTGTTTATTTATTTTTGGGTTAGGAGTGTTTTTAAAGAGAATGAGGACCAAATTTTGAGTGCGAGCTCTGACCTCGTAAAATTTATCATCAGTGGCATGCTACGTACAACATATACAAAATTAAATAAAATATACAATATTACAAACATATAGGTGAATTTAAACTTAATCTAACTTTTATTACAAATATCTATTTCTTACGATGTCTGTAAATATTCTTTGACCCTAATGTAAAATTTGAAATTGTATAAATTATCTGGTACCTCATTATAAACATAAGTAATATTTTAAATAAACAATATTTCAAAAATATAGATGAATGTAAATTTTAAAAGTCACTAACAATTTTTTTCCATCAAATACACCACAATGAATTTTTAAATTTAAAGTAACTTTTATTACAAATATCTGTAATATTGAAATTAAGTATTTATACTAATAATTTAATTATTATTTTGTAATATTTCTGAAAAAGTTGTTTTGTTTTGTATTGTTTTGACGAACATAAAATTTAAAAATATATAAATTATCTGGTACATCATTACAAACGTGAGTAATATTAAGTTTTTTGTACGTTGAATTTCTAAGAAATCTAAACCGAACTAATCTAATCCACATGAGAGTGTAACACAATATTCTTTATAATTCTGTATAAAAAAAAAATGAATCAAATGGGGCGGGATCTAATAATAATAAGTATTATCAATTCATTTAATGAAAGAAACGGGCCTTAAGGATCATGAAGAATATTAAATAAACAACGAAAGAAATTATGAAAAATTCAATGACTGCAGAGATTTGAACCCCGGACCTTCTCGTATCTAGCGAGAAGCTCTACCAACTGAGCCACAGAATCCGTTTCCAAGCAGAGACATTGAATCTTCCACAATTTCTTTTTACAAGTGTCGTAGGTGAGTACACCTATCTAAACTTCAGGTAGGATCACAAATAATTTATTTCAACTATTATCAATTCATAAAATAGTATTATATGCATAACTAGTTTTATAAATCGTGTTTATTACAAATTGAAAAACTGTGGCGCAAGGTACAGTTACATTTCGACTATTCTGCAGATTACAACTGTTTTAAGTTAATTGAGTTGCCTACTCCAAAAAATATAGACAGGTAGTATATTTACTCAAAATTTTAATCTCTATATTTAAAATGACTAACATATATTTATATGTGACTGGTAATATTTACTGAAAATTTTAGTCTTTATATTTAAAATGCCTAACGTGATTAGTAGTATTTACTCAAAATTTTAGTTATATATTCTCCACACTCACCTTTAAAAGGATATATCGATTATGTATTATGTATATTTTTATTATTACACATTGTAAGTTACAAGTCTGTAATATTTTTGACATATTTTAGTCGTTCTTCAGAAATTCATATAAATGCTGTATGCAAATGTAATGATGTTTCTT
The DNA here is from genome assembly GCA_943142095.1 of Ophonus ardosiacus. Classification (NCBI taxonomy): domain Eukaryota; kingdom Metazoa; phylum Arthropoda; class Insecta; order Coleoptera; family Carabidae; genus Ophonus; species Ophonus ardosiacus. Next base: position 31,792,277 of record OW964833.1, on the reverse strand, counting down.
TTCTTGTAATTGGGATATAATGCTCAAAATGTAGTCATATTTAAAATGACTAACTGGTAGTATTTACTCAAATTTGTAGTCATATCATATTCTCCACACTCACCTTTAACCCGGCAGCGGGCAGGTGAAAAAAAATTACAAATTTGGGCAGGTGGGGTGTGACAAACCCCAATTTAATTTTAATTTTATGAAACATCCGGTAATTTTTTTTTAGTTATTGTTAAATTTGTTGGTGTTTTAGAAGTTCCTGGTTCAATGTAAATAAGAAACAATAAAATTATTTCATTATTTATGTAAAAAAAAAAATAGAACTTATAAACACTCACTGAAAATATTCTTTGGCATTATATTATAAAAACAAAGAAATATATAAATATTACAAACAAAAATAAATAACATTCTTAAACTTGAAAAGTGAACCTATGATCTAAAAAGGCTTTTACTAAGTTGCTTTTAGGTACAGAGAAGTTATGAAGATTCAAATATGCTGCACTTTCCACAGTAAAATTTCGCGTGCTCTACATATATAAATATGTTTGGCGTAACTTGCCGAGGTATTTTCTTTTTCTATCTCTCGCCCTAAGAGATTCTATGCAGCGACCTTGCTTTGAATTAAATTTTTTGTGCGGTGGTTATTCATTGTTATCATCACAAATTTTATTTATTGACTTTCTCTTCAGTATCTATTTCTTTCCACCTGGCCAACAAATGCGCCTGATCTTTTTCAAAATATGATATACTACACTTAGAAAAACTAAATAAAATTCAGTAATATATAAAAGATATATAAAATGTACCTTGAAATTTCAAAATAAGTATATTCGTATCTGTAAACTTCAGAGAATTTTTGTTACGTTTATGGACAGGTGGGGTTTAATACACCCCACGTCACTTTAATTTGATGATACTCTTTCTGCAATTTAGTTTGAGACTGAATCCTGTTGCGTATTGACAGACCAATATATTTGCGGAAGGTAGATGGCTAGATGATTGTGTACGGCCGTTATTGCAAAAATGGCGACAATTATAAAGTGACTGGGGTGTACCACACCCCACCTGCCCGCTGCCGGGTTAAAAAAGGTTATATCGATTATGTATATTTTTATTATTACACATTGTATGTTATAATTTTACGAAGTCTAATTTTTTGACATTTCGGTCATTCTTCAGAAATTTATATAAATGCTGTATGCATATCTAGTGATGTTTCATTTTTTGTAATTGGGATATAATGCTCTTTCAAATCGATTAATTTCAGTTATTTATTTTTTTTTTTGTAATTTCTCGAAATTTGTAATCTGACTTACGTTCAATCGTTCTTCAAGGAATCTTATGAGTGCTGTATGCATACGTGAGCCGTTAATAGGGCAAAGCAATTAACTCCACTTTTTATATATATTTTTTAATTTCAATATCAAAGCTCTTCATTAATACTTATGTGTTTATATTAAAAATAATTTTCCTTTGCAATTAACTTTTAATATTACTATAGTTCGGGTCACATAAAAATGGAAATGTCAATCATATCTTGCGCTTCTAATGTGTATATTGCCACCTGGTAGCAAAATTATGAAGTTATCAATGGGTAAAGTGGCATGTGGCAAGTTGTCGTTCCTGGCGTCAGTGGCGTCAGTGTTGTCGTTGAGTTGATTTTTTTGGTATTTTCCTACATCTTGTGGGTTGCAATTTATCTTCTTTTTAATATCCTTAATTTTTTCGACCTATTCTTAAATATTTTTCTTTTGAGGAAGCTTACTCTTGTGTGTCATTCCGGCGCGAGAAAGAAAATGGGAATTAGTTTTCACTGTTTTCCCAAAAGAGGTGAAAGGAAGGTTAAAATTTATATATATATATATATATATATATATATATATATATATATATATATATATATATATATATATATATATAAAATATAAATAAATTATTCCATTTGTTTCATGGGAATTTGCAGTAAGAGCAACCAGCTTACAGTTATTTAAATTTACTTCAACTCCACATAAAAATAGCAAGCCACTATTAACTACTTCTTCCCCTTCGATAAAATTTCTTGAAGAATTCGTTGCCTCCAGATATCCAAATAATTCTTACAAACCAACTTGCTTATCAGCACTAAGAAAGTCAGCCACAGCCGAAATATGTATGAAAAAGCCGGTTTCACTGTATATTTTACTATAAATAAAGAGCAAACAATTCCCTTTAAATAATGTAGCATTTCAAATCAATTTACATTTAAAAATTTATAAACTTTATTGATTTACTTCTCTGTGCCTCACATTTTGCAGCACAGAATAAAATCTTTATACAGAGCGACACTCCTTGTCGGCACTAGTGACGTTGCGATTTGACGTTTATGACCTTAAACTTTAAATTTGTTAGCAAATTTAAGCGCGAATTTTAAATTGTGTTTTAAATGATAAAAAAAAAAAATTAGAAAAAAAAATTAGAACATAAAGTATTAGAATTTCAATTTTATTAATGAAATAAAAAGAAATCGGATAAAATAAACAGATAATTATATTAATGTATTTAATTGAGTTAGGTGAAGATGTTTATTAAAATAACAACAATAGAAAACCTTTCTTCACAAAATATTTTTTAATTCAATACAAAAAAAAAACAAATACATAATTACTAAAATTATGAGTTGTTTTTAGGTTCCCAAACTCAAATAGTGTAAATTATAGGAGTTATAATGAAGAAATATATTTGCATTATCTAATTCAAAATTTTCTGGAGAAAACTTCTCATAAATATCACATTTGTTTATCTTTAAAAAATTATTTAATAAATACCCCACAACATATTCAAAAGCATTTTGCTCTGGCAAAGTTTTTCTATAATAATCGCAATTTGAAACCGCGAAGATACCTGGGGTTCATATTGTGAAATATTCATTAAATTCGCACTTTCCGTGGCAGTGGTATTTATATTAATTTGAATGCAAGTAATCCATTAAAAATAGTTTCTTAAATGCTCTTGATAATTTAACAGGAGTAGGGTTAACAGCATTCCCACTTTATGGCCTGATACTGCCGAAAAAATTTTCGAGACAGTCCTGATTTATTCTTCTCCTGCAAACATAACAAAAATTGTGTTGCTCCATAAGATGCTCCCAAAGTTGTATTAGAGAATTAATTATTTTACAGGAATTTATCCATTTTACATACTTTGTTCTATCAGTCATTTTTATTAACAACTTTTACTTTATTTAACGAGTGTAACTAATTTTGTTTAATTTTTCTCTTTGAATTATAACATGACTAATTACATATAACAAAGAGTTTATCAAATTTTGATACTATGTCTATAATGCCCCTGCATATTTAGGCAAGCAGTTTGTATGTAAATATGTATTTAACGCAGCTGTTGCACAAGCACCTGCGTTGCATATTTCACTCCCATTTTTCAAAGTTTTTGGGATAAATATGCAAATTTGTCAGTTTCGGCGCTAACCTATTAACTAACTTTTTATCGTTGTTATAAAAATGTTCTAAATACATCCTAGAGGTTTTTTGTCGTCCCAATGCAAATGATTTATTAAAAGTACGTTTCTTACAGCTTTAACACATGAGGAGGAGCAAAATAATAATATAATTATTTGTTTCCTAATTTTACCCTTGGATTATCTGGTGTACATACTAATAAATTGGATAATTGTATAAAATTTGTACCCATGTCGGAAACCAAGCAAATTATATGTAAGCCAATATTTCCACTACATATTTATCTTTACTTGAATCGCATTACAGTGTAAAGATGTAAAAATATATCCAACTGCTTGTTTCCATTTACTTTGAATACCACGTACCATTAAAACCAATGCAGAAGAAGCTGGAACTGGAGTATTAGAGACACCGTCATCTTTTAATTATAATTACGGACTAAATACTTTTCAAAGACAATTCGTCAGTACATAAGCAACAAACTCTTTATTTTCAACCATGTTTGCTACTTTCAGTTTAAAATATTGAAAAATATTTTCGTTAAAATGCGGTGTGAAAATTTTACTTTTCCAACAATTCTTTTTAAAACTCTTGAAGATGGTAAACGGCATAATCAATTTTTTATGACATTTTAGACTCTGAAAATGCAGACTTAAAGCTAATAAATTATTCCGAATGACGCCTTTCCTTTCTTTCGCAGGTTTGCTTGGATTTTTGCAAAGGACGAAAACTGAGAAAATAAAAATTTGTCACACAAATGTTTAAACTGTACAATTGCTTTCTCTTCATCTTTATTTTCAAAGTTTTCGATTTCTGACAAGCATTTTATTTTCTTCATATAATTTTGAAATATCAAACTGCAATTTTCTTTTCCTTGCACTTTTATTTGATAAAAATAAGGACGTCAGTGTTCCGACAGCAGACGTAAGAGAAACAGGATTTTGTGATTGGGAAGGATCTAAAAATAATAATAATAATAAAATTAATAATAATAATAATATTAATTTTATTAACTCAATAGAAAAACCAGGTATAGGGTTGTAATAAAAGCACAGAATATAGAAATATGAAATAATTAATACACATTCGCACACACGCACGTACGCATACACGAACACATGCATACACACACACACACATATATATATATATATATATATATATATATATATATATATATATATATATAGCTTTGAAACTCTTTTTAAAAAAGAACTCAAACTATTTTATATTATAAATTTATTTGTTTATGGTCGGATGGTTGAGAGCGAGGGCGAACAACGAGAATTAACTGTACTACTTTATTACAATAAAGTATTAACACGACTAAGTATAGGATACAAAAGATTTTTATACAACTGAATATAGGATACAAAAGATTCTTACGCAACTGAATACAGGATACAAAAGATTGAAAGATTCCAACTTATAATGATACATCGGCTTGTATACTCTCTTCGGTGGCATTATCTTTTATAAACAATGAACATCTGCATAAACTAAACTATTACTCATTACTTTGTTTATTCAGGTGGCAAACAAACTTATCACTATTATAATTTATATATATATATATATAGACAGACATAGACAGTTATAGATAAAAAAATCGACTTTAAAAAGGATCGATTAAAAGATCTATCTTTATTTATATATGATTAGGATTAGAATTCCAACAGTAACCATCACATATTATACATATTTATTAGTAGATACGTATTTGACTATTAAAAGCAAAGGTTTAAACAAAAATACATAATAAATGTGCTATAGATTATATTTAATTTTTGTTTTTCTTTATTATTCATAAACTATACAGTTGTACTGTCAACAGTGAATTTATCACGTTTTACAAACTGGCATTTATATTCATATAAATTTATTATTTAGAGATAGAAAAATTACTTGCTCCGCATGTTCTCCAGTTAGACTCTGTTACAATAGTTCTACCTCTGCTAAAAACACTTTCTGATGGGACGCTTGTTGCCGGTATAGACAAATATTTACGGGCCAGTTTAGCTATTTTCTTAAATGTTCTTCTATGCATTTTCCTCCACTCAAGTGGATTTTCTTCTGCATTTAATACGTGGATAGTTATTGTAATCTTGTATTTCTTTTTGAATTTTATGTTTTTTGTCTAATTCTTCTGTTTCTCCATCTTCTTCAAAATTCAAAATAGCAGCCAAACCAGATGTCCTTTCCTTCTTTTGTTTCTCTTGTGTCTGTTCATTTTCAGAAATATCTGAGTGAACATTTAATAGTTCGTTCAATACGTTTTCAATTATTTTCTTTCTCTCATTTAAAAAATTTAATTTGAACCTTGGAACTACAAACGTACATTTTTTTAAAAGTAAATTTGTATTTTCATTTTTAATATACATTTTTCGAAAACTTCGCATATTAACGTTACAATTTTTTTCGTTATTGAGTCAGTTCTTGATATCTGAATATCTGTTTCATCAGAGAGATTTTCAAGCTGACTTTTTATTTTGTAATATGATAGCATTATGACAGAGGCAGTTACGTTATTTTCACTCGTAAAATGTTCTGATACATCCTGTAAAGGCTTACAAATTTTAATTACATACTTTATATCATCAACTTCATCTTATTGCATAATTAAATTTCTATATTATCCGTTATTAAACTCTCATAAAACTTGATATAGAGATAACTGTTGCTCTATGACAGTTTCCGTTTGCCTCAAAAGAAACCACCATCTTGTTTTAGTGTAAGAGGGTATAGATTTTATAAGTAGTGATAGGTTTTTCTGCATGTTTTGGATTTTCTTAATGTTAATAATTATTTCCTCTAGCTCACCAATATCTAATGCTTTATTTATAGTAGTATTGAGTGTATGTCCAAAGCAATTAACATGCCCAACAGACATGTAGTCTATAGTTTTTAATATGTTTTCCCCTCAGTATATGCCACTGTTTTCCGAAGTGTGATCTTCCGTTGCTTTTAAACAGTTTAGGCATGCTTTTTCAAATCCCAATTGTTTGGTATAAAATGTATTGTAAGTGCTACATACTGTTTATTTGCTGCCGATGTCCAGAAATCGGTTGTAAAACTAAAATGCGGGGAAATATTTTTGTTCAAATGTTGGTTGAAATATGGAATGCTATTGCATTTGTAATTTTCGCCGGCTGATTATTGGAATGTACCAAGTCCACTATTTGAAAAAAAAAAAAAAAATAGATATAGTCAAATTCGGTTTCCCGAAATTGTTTGTACCATGGCCAGTAGAAAGAACATCAAATTCAGTGCTTCTTGTACTTTAAAAGACACACTAAGAATTGTTTTGAATCAAGTCCAGAGCCAATCAGATTTCATAATTCTGTCAAGTGCTTCTGGACATAGTACAGTAAAAATAATAAAAAGTGTGGACATGGTACAAAAAGTCTCTTCATTGAATTTTTTTATAAATTTACTGTTATTTTGAACCATGTCCAACTAGGTCTTTTTATATTTCGAAAAATATTTAAAAAATTTAAATCTGGCATTGCTAAACTTTCTTCTTCAAACTATTCCTCAGCATGTGTTTCCTTTTCTACCATTCCTATTTTCTTCTGAGATACATTGAAATCATACATGCACAATATAATAAAATTGGAATTTTCTGTGATGGAACAATTCCAGTTTTTAAATATCTATCGCTTTGTGGAATAATGACGAACTGAACTCAATGAGGTTATAACAATTTATATTTATTTTAAATAGTACTGATAACTTACGCGGGTGAAAATCAGTTCGTAAGAAGTGATCGAAACAGACATATATTCTTTTTTTGTTTCTAGCTTGCCAATCCTAAGTGCAATAGACACAGATATGCATATAAATTTATATGTATATCTGTGGCAATAGACCACATTAATGAGGTTAAGATTCACGTTTGGCGCGAAACCCTAAATCATGTCAGAATGTATTAAGTTCTTATGGAAGCGCATTTTCAATTCATATTATTAAAGCTATTCTGTGTTTCTTAAGTACAATTTTGAGTTTCTTACTAACTTTTAACAATACTCTTTGCTTTCTGTACAGTAAAATTATAAACAAAATAATAAGTTAAGCATAATTTTATTTTAAAGAAAGTAGGATTGCAAATAGTAACATATGTCGTAACTTGATGCAATGACTACAGTAACATATCTGAATTTGTAGGTTACTTTTGGATTTCACGCTGTTTTGTCTTTAAAGTTATGATATAAGGTGGTTATAAGTTTTCTTCGTTTTTGTTGTTTGCAATGTCTGAAAGGATTATTACGTTATCCGCAAAAATTTTATCTTTGCTGACGATTTAAATTGTGTTTACATAGAAGAAAATGTATGCGCAAGTCATGATTAAATAAAATCGAAAACAGCTACGACCTACGTTTTAATTAATTTGCACTTGGTGCTTTAATTACAGTTTATTTAATAATTTTGGGTGTTTTAGATATTTATACGGCATAAGTAGATAGATAATACATTAGAGATTTGTATTTATAAAGTTTAGTAGATAAGATTGCCATTTTAAAGTTCTTTTGGACATTTTGAAAATAGCATATTTTTGTTCCCGTATGAATAACATGGGAGTATAAATCGACAGAGGCGAGTTAGGGTTTTAGTTTGAATTTGCCGCCACAAACTGACCGTTACACTAACGTGGTCTATTGCCCATTTTTTGGATAATATTTTATCACTCTGGAAATAGTGTAAACTTACACATTTTGATTTGTAATTACTGCATTGTGGCACTGAGCATTTACTGATCATCTTTCACTCTCTTTTACAACAAATATAAATTAAACCTGTTTAAAATTACATACGTTTTAATGTATACTATCAACGTATCCTTATTCTTCTTGTTTACAAATCTGCCGCCAGACGTGACCCACTTTGAATTTTTTCGCCAATTTTTTGATAACTATTTTTCCTATCTTTTGTTAAAAATGTAACATAGTTGCTTATTAGAAATCAATTTGTGTTTCTCAATATACTTTTATTATGGACCCCTAGAAGGAAACGTTCTAGTCTAGTTAATGAAGAGAACAAAGAGTCCTAAGATCGAAGATATACGTACTACGCCAGCCATTTTGTAAATACGGTTCTGTGCAAGACGCAGAATTCTGTAAAACTTTTATTTCAAGCATTTATTTCTAAAATCAAAGTAAAACCAATTTTTTCAAGAAAAACTGTTAACAGCTTCAGGTAGTGTACCACTTCCGGGTAGACCATTTTAACTAAAATCTATTATGTTATTCTCATTGATATAAAAGTATTATATACCAAATTTGAAACGGTTTGGATTATATTTTAGTATAGTTTTTCATTAAAATCTATTATAAGCTTCAAGTAAAGTACCACTTCCGAAAGTTATGTAATGACCAAAAAGGGAGGTGCACAGCTAGATATTACAGCAGTCCTAAATACAAAATATATACTTTCTACGGCTTACCGTTTTTGAGTTATGCGAGGTACATACGTACGAACGTACATACGTCACGCCGGAATTAGTTAAAATATATTAAGGGATAGTCAAAATGGATATTTCCGCTGAAATCTAAAAACCGAAATTGTTCGCGAATACAGTACTTCCTTTACTCCATCCAAAGTATATAAATATGAATTAAGTACCATTTTTTTATCTGATCCATTGCATCCGTTGGTATTCCTAAAGTTAATTTGAATGTATATAAATAGGTACATAATTGAAACAGCCATGTTTTGACCTGTAGGAAAGCTAACTTTACCAATCCTAGCCACTTAATTGAATATTTTAAAAGAGCTACGGCTTTGGCTCAATATTTTGAGTAAAGATAACAATAAGAAGTGAATAAAAAAATATACATTTGAAAGAAATACTTTATTTTTCTACACATAATGTAGCAAATAACGTTTGTCTTCATGTCTCATTTTATTTGTACCATGTTTATTTATTTCTAAACTTTTGACCTAAGTGTACAACAATTACAACAGTGAATAAAACAAATCTTTTAGAACTTAAATTCCTTAATTGTTAAATGAAAATGCACATTATATACTTAAAAGTCTTTATTATAAAACTTATTAATTTTTTTACTATGTACATTTAAAATTAAATCACACAAATCAAAATTGATCTAATTATGAGAACATGTTAAATAAGTCGTACTCGTAACAAACATTATGCCTCTTGAAACTATTATATATATGAAATAAAAAATGGCGTTTATTCTCTATTAATGTAAATAAATAATTTTTAAATACATTTGTCAAAAATAAAACTATTTAAGTTTTCAAACAAAATATTGTATTTTGGATGTACCATGTTATTTTTATAACACTATTAAGGGTCTCTTTTCTACTATTAGATTATTAAAAATATTTACCATTTCTATGAAAAAACATATCTACACATTTTAAAAAAATATATTAGCATTCAAACTTAAATACACACAATCTATCAAATCGTAATATCGGTAAAACTATTTCTTATTATATTGGTTTTTCTGATTGTTCTCGTATAAGGCGTTCCTGAGAGTATTCTTCAAAAAGGTTTTTTTAACTTTTGGAGTCTTTTTCCAGCCTTCTGGTCCTAAAGTTTCAGCACGAACCGCACCTCGTTTAGCTTCTTGTAAAAGCTCTTCTTCGGCCATCCTTAATAATTAAAAATAATTAATATCAATTTTACTTTTACCTTTTTTACTTACTTTGTCAATTGTTCGTCGTTCATTTGATTTGTGGTATTATTTTGCCTCAGAATAGAGATGTTCTTGGATAGGTTAGGTAGTAACTGCCAATTTAGCAATTTTGTCAGATGTCAAAACAGTTATGAATAAAATTCATAAATCCGTACGGAACAGTCTATATTCGATGCTATTTAATTTATTATAAATCCATACAAAATGATGTTTAATAATGTTTGTTTTGAAAATAATTACGTGTTGACTGAAATTATTTGAGCTGTCATTAGCATTCAGCGCAGACACCATAGATGGCAACACTGTCCTCTTTTTAAATGAAATCTACACATTATTAAATTACTTCTTCAAATTATATTATTTTCTGTTAATACGTATTACATAATATTACTATAAAAAAGAAAAACATTTTTTTATAATGAAATACTTATTACTAACATTTTATACATTTCAGCATGGTTCGTAGTGACAGTCTGGTCATCACCATCGACCACACGAATAACCATGCTGTATGCTTAGTGTTTTATTTTTTATATATTTTAAAAATTACTTCTATTTTTTCACTTTTTTATTAAAAATGATTAATTTTCTTACAAGCACTGCTGTATTTCTGTATTTCCAACCTTTAAAATGTTAGGTTAGAAATTTTAATTTTCGTTTCTAAATTTTTTTTTGCGTAGTTATTCTGAAATGAAAGACTTAAATTATTTATTTCTTTATTGAAAATTGTGTAATTTACAATATAATTTAACATTTTGGTGATACGCAAACTTAAAATATCGCTGTTAGTATTAGGAGTAAATTATGAAAAGTGCTTTCAAAAGTAAATTGCGACGATATGGCATTCAAGGGTGAGTAATTTTTCTTTTTTAATAACATATTTGTTCGTTTAATTTACCGGAATTGACGGTTCACAACGGTTCAAGAATATATTTTTCCTTGTTACGATTTTTCGATGGTGCAATTAATGTTACAAAAGTTTTGCACAATTGTTTGTATTTCAAATGTATTTTGTCTACTTTGAGTAGTGATGTAAACTTACTTAATATAGTTCATATAAGTGCAGGACTTTTCCAGTGGAGAAAATATTTTTGTTTTTCACTGTTCTTTGGAGGATTCTTCATTTCCTCCAATGAAAACAAAAACAAAGTGAATGGAAATTTCCTTTGTAATTTGTAAATAAATATATGAAACTACAGTTAAATTGAAAAAACGTAAAATTATGTCTGTATATGTACTATTAATTTTTATGCGTTTAGGATTGGCAAAATTCATATTTTTTAAAATATGAAAGAGAGGTGATAGTTGGTGTTTGATGAAACATTTTACAATAAGTAAATAAAAAAGAATATTCTTGATTTTTTCACAAATTTTTTTATTAAGTTACGGCCTCACGGACATCGCCAGACTGAGTACGTTTAGGAAATTACAAAAGGTTTAGCAATGGGGAATTTGTAACTTAATAAAAACATTGTGAAACAAATCAAGAATATTCTTTTTTATTTACATATTTTTTAAAACTGCACTGAATTAAAATTTAGATATTGAAATTGGATGTAATATAAGACTTGCTTCAAAAATTATCGTGAAAACCGGAAAATCTAACTTTTGCAATATCTACATATTTTTTTATCTAGTTGCTCTTATTTTAAAGTATTTTAAGTAATATATACTTTATACTCACTGGTAATATATTATGTCCATCACAAGAAACATGAAGTAGTCTATCGTTTGCAAATATTATAATTAGTTATCTCAATTAATATTTCAAGTAAAATAACAATTATCAGTATATCGTTTGTATGTACATATAATCGATTCAATGAAGCATTGATTGCTAAGTATTTTTGGATCTTAAAAATAAATTTAAGCACCTTATATTATAATTAGGTAATTCTGAAGAAAAAATTAGGTAATATGTAAGGGCATATCAATGGTCTATTAAAAATTGTGCAAAAAAATATTAAATAAAAGTATATTCGCCGTTTTTTAATAACATTAAATCTGCGTGTAATATGGTTACACGACTTTGTTTGAATTTTTCAGTTTTATTAATATAAATTAAGTAGAACGATGGTTTGACCATATTGATCCAAGTTGACTCCGAACCAACATAATATAAAGTTTTTAATGTACTAACGGATTTGAAATTTTCGAGATTCTTTTTGGATACACTTTTATCATCCTTATCAACAATCATCCGTAAGAGTTAGACACTACCGAGAGACTATTTTACTCTTAATAAAGTCTCCTGACATTTTAAAAATATTTCTTTAATCTGTATTTTTCTATTAAATACATACACACACACGCACACGCACACACACACACATTTTATATATATATATATATATATATATATATATATATATATATATATATATATATAATGTTACTACAAAGAAAGAAAAATAAATTTTATGAGGTGTGTTTATTTTATTTTGACAAATGAATGTCTCTTGTTCTTTTTCGTAATTCTTGTATTATAATATGGAATAAATAGTACGTGTACAGAATTACATAAACATTTTGCCGTAACTTACCTAGTTAATGAAATAATCATATAATTTAGATTAAAAATGTAAAAATATTGGAACATGACTGGTGGCGCGGAGTCTGACAGAGTTGTTTATTATTTATCTATAATTAACAAGAGTAAGGATCCGCTACTTGTACATAAACCATACTACAGAAAAAAAATAGGTATAGAAACAAACACGAAAATATTCGAATTTATTGTGGAAATAAATGAACAATTAAAATCGCTGGAGTCTCACATATTCTCCATGCCATCATTGCAAGGTGAACAAATAATTTGTTTATAGAATTCAGTGTTTTTCATTCGTTGTAAAATTAACTGTTAATGGGTCTTATTGCCATGTATTTACGTCATTTTATGTGTACCTCTTTTTATTTAAAAAATAATGTGAAACTGCTATGTTTATGAATACATGCGACAAATGATATTTTTATTGCGTGATAATGTATAATTGCGTATACAGAGAGTATTTTTTATCAGTAAAAATAGAGTAGTTTCATTACCGTAGTTACGAAATGACAGCAATGTATTGAAGCGTTTATTTTATGAGTAAACATAGGGAATAGTTGTCAAACTCGCCAAACTGTCACACTTCAAAATGGTATTTTATACAATTGAAGAAAAAGTTCAGATTATAAATTGGTATAACTCAAATATGAGCCTAAGACAAGTTTCAGATGTATTTGCTCGAAAAATGTATGAGTTAATTGAAAGTGACACTACCCTTTTAACAAAAAGAATTGTTGAAATTGTAAATATTGTTAAAGGTACGTTACACAAAATTTACGGAATGAACATTTTAAACGTTTTAAATTTCAAAATTATCAAGAGTTAGGCGACGATAAAGAGTGAAAAAATATTTTTTTGTGAAACGATGATGGACAATTTTTCATAAACTGAAATTTAACTGGGGAAATCTATGTGGAATTATTGCAGTGGAAAATAATACCCGCAATAAACAATTTAAATATAGGTGATGTGTGGCTACATACATATGCGGCACAACCTGCACCAGGTTTTCCCTCAACGATGAATAGAACGTGGGGGGAGAAGTGAAATAGCCTGCAAGGTTACCAAATCTTGCATCAAATGATTTTTTTTTCTTTGGGGACACTTAAAAATAATGTGTACAATGATTACAGAATGAACATTGAACAATTAAAAAACAGAATTAGTACAGCTTTACAAAATATTGCTCCCGAGCAAGTAATAAATGCTATTAATTTTTTTATAACCGTTTAGGACATTGTTTTGAAGTTAATGGTGTCTGTTTTGAGCATTTGATAAGTAAAAATAAAATTCCTCACTAGTTTAATATAGTTCTTAAATGTACATACATAAATAAATGATTTCTTATTTCGTCAATTCATATTTAATATTTATTTGTCCGTTAATTATCCCTATGTTTACATAACATATATATATATATATATATATATATATATATATATATATATATATATATATATATATATATATATATATATTGTATATAAAGAGTGAAATATACTTATTACAAGGGATTGGTAACAAAATTGTAATATGTACGGATGAAAAATAACAAAATATAACATATCAGTATTAACAGAACAGATCTATTATTCATTAAACATAAAAGCTCGAAGATGAAGTGCACAGGTAACATAATTATAAATCTTGAACAGGTTGGTGTTGTCTGGTAAGTTGCTTAGTAGGGCTACGAGTGAGCCTGTCGTACCTTCAGTTTGTGGTGGCAAATATTGGATACTAAACAGATTGTAAATTGGACATCTGAAGAAAAAGTGATATAGATTATCGTATTCATATAAATTACAAATAGAGCAGAGTTGACTTGCATCAAACGAGTACATTACTCCATCTGCAACTATTTTTGGATTTGCCAAGCATGCTGTCCTTATTTCTGATATGAGTTTAATGATTTTATATGTAGTACTCAATAAAAGATATTTTCTATCACCTCCATAACTCATGTATATTGAATTCTATGAAGAATTACGAATTCGTTGAATAACTTACTCTCTGTACTTTTCGGAGAGTGAGTTAATGATTTTTTCCATTTATTCTTTTAATATAATTGGAGTCTGATACCCATACTTGATTGAAGCGTGCTCTTTGTAAAATTTCATGAAGTCTAAATGTCCATGTTGTATTTTCTTTGATCCGATATTTCGATTGATTTCATTTCTTGCTTATTTCGAAGTTTATCATAACATGCTTTGATATATCTATTATTTGTCATAAGTGATATCCTGAACCAGTAATTTAGTATCCTCTGCACTACTATTTCTAATTCAATTTGGTTACATTCGTTACGAACAATATAATTAGGAGTTGTTTTTCTTCACCCCCAGTAGGATTTAAAGAAAAACGTTTGACCATTCTCTATCGACTCAAGTTGATTAATAGCTCACACTTCAGAGCTATACAGTAAAGTTGGTAAAACAACTGAATTATAAAGTTTTTATACAGTATAAAATGGATATATACCAGCTCGTTTCATTGTATTTTTGATTGCTTCTGAAGCAAGGTTTGCTTTGTTAATAATTTCTAGAGTATTTTTGTTGAACAGGCTTGATGTTACGAACTTTATGCCTAAGTAAGTATAACTTTTTGGTTTATTGTATTTGCAGTCCTTGGCAAAAATAACTTGTTTTATTTTTCTTAGGGCGTCCCTTATGGAAATGTAAAAATTCAGTTTTGGTTGCATTTATTTTAAGTTGGTGTAGGTCGCTGAATTCCTGAAGTACTTTTAATTTTTTCCTAAGATCAGCTGGGTGTTTGGCAAATAATACGATGTCATCCGCATATTGTAGTGACCTAATATCTGTTGTATGATTAATCGTCGGCTGACTATTGGAATGTACTATGTCGACAAATATTACTTTCGAGAAAATCTGCTTCAAACATTTAAAATTTTGTTGTAAGGAATGGATAATGAATACACATGTTGAATTTTTTTTTGTTTGTGTAGTTTCATTTTCCTTAGCTTTGTATAAAATTTGTTAAATTATAATTTTTAAATATTTTCGAAATATAAAAGGACCTAGTTGGACATGGTTCAAAATAACAGTAAATTTATAAAAATAATCCAATAGAGACTTTTTGTGCTATGTCCACACTTTTATTATTATTTTTAATTTACTATGTCCAGAAGCACGTGACAGAATTATGAAATCTGATTGGCTCTGGACTTGATTCAAAACAATTCTTAGTGTGTCATTTTAAGGGACATGATACCAAACTATAAGTCTGTTTAAAGTACAAGAAGCACTGAATTTAATGTTCTTTGTACTGGCCATGGCACAAAATAATGCCGGGAAACCGAATTTGACTATCAATTTTTTTTTTTCTAATCCTTTATTTCGAAAATATTCTTCAAAGTCTGCTATGTAAAGAGCAAAAAGCAATGGGCTTAAACATTCACCTTGTAGTACGTCCTTTGTTACAGGTATGCCGATTTCTCCCCATTTATATTCAACGTCATCTCTGCTTTTGAGTACATATTACATAGGAGCCGTATTAGTTTACCACTTACCCCCATTGCAAACAGCTTTGGCCATAATATTTCGTGGCACACTGAATTAAATGCCTTTTGATAATCTATAAATAAGTCGTATACTCCTTCTTTGTTTTTCATTAACTGCATTTGTATAACAGGTCATCACGTAGATATTGTTAATACTGAAAGCAAAAAGTTTAAGTATATTATTGCATAGCGCTATTCCTCTATAATTTTTGACATCGTTTACATCTCTCTTTTTGTGCAGAAGTGATAATTTCATTGTAATGAGTTTAGCAGGAAAGTTTCAGAGGCAAGAAATTCACTAAACATTTGTAGTAAGTAATATTTCCATTTTGTCGGTAATAATTTCAAATGCTCATTAGTTATTTCATCTGGTCCCGGAATTTTATTAATTTTTAAGTGAATTATAGCTGCTTCTAATTTCGAGTAGGATATTTCTTGATCCAGATATGGATGTTTGACATCTATGAATGTGTGGTCAGTTTGTATTCTTGATCCGTACCAAGTTCTAAATTGCTGTTCCCAGTCTGCTGTATCTATCGGGTTGATTTTGAATATTTTGGGCTTCAGTTGGCTGATGGTATTCCAGATGTGTTTCTGATCATATATGTTCTCAAGTTTGTCTTTCAAATAAATTGTGTAATGGGGTCCTATACCATTTTTCTTTTACTTTTTTTTCTGTAAGAACAGGATAAAATAAGAATTTTAGTGCAAACGCGACTTAAAAATTTTACGTAATAAGCGAGATATGAATTTTTAAAGTTTAAGAATTTGTGCGTGACGTAGCAAGTGATCGACAAACAATGGGACAAACTGTTAGTTATAGAGGGAACAATTTTTTTCATGTTTGCATAGCTGAAATGTTTGTAAATAAAAACTTATACGTTATATTCATGAAGAAATTTTTAGTAAGTATAAATAACGTAAATAATAACCTTTTTTTCCTAATAAATTATAGAACATTGAAACAGTTTGACAATATTATTACACAAAGCATGACGACGGATGGCGCCAGTGTTGGCCTGTTTTGAAGTTTCAATATTAATTTAACTAATATTATTATTAATTTAATTAATATTACAAATTGATTTAATTATAAATATATTATTATTGTTAATAGCTCTGTTCGATGAGAAGTGCTTGAAGTGTAGAGCAGAATAGTGCAGTGCAGTGTAGTGTACACTAGTACAGTCTAATTCTTGTGGTTTCATAAAACACACTAGTGCATATTTGGGCAAGTTTGCTCAGCTGTGAGTAATCAAGCCAAGCATAGCCAAAGGTGTAAAAGGTTAGGTTGTTTATAAACACAGTCATATCATAAAACTGCAAAAAAGTGACTGCAGAAATGTCTGTTTTAAAGAGCATAGTGAACTAATAAACGATTCTGACGAAGATCAATCATCACTTGATTCTTCATCAGATTCAGAGACAGATATATTAATTAATTCTTTATATAGCAAAACAAAATTGTAGGTTAAATAAACAGATGTGTAGATAGGATAGAATTAAAATGTCTACCGAACAACATTTAGCTATCCCCACTCCTAGTCTGCACTTTTTACACTACCTCGCGAGTCAGGTCAGAAAAGTGAGCACTAGTTCTTAAAATTTTTGTCATCGAACAGCCTGCCAGAAGCTGCCCGTTTCTCATAAAACATGTTAGTGCAAGAAAGTTAACACTAGGGCGGCCTAGTACATGTCATCGAACAAAGCTAATATTACCAGATGTTATAATTAAACAAATTCATCAAACACAAACTTGTTAAATGTTTTCTTAGGTTATGGAACAACATGACATTTCATATTGTTTTAAAGGTGACCGCTACAGACGCGCGAATCTCCTTTTTCAAAATCAGGCGACCAATCAAATTCTTAGTACCTAACGCGTCATACCCAATTAGTAATCATCTTCAATCGCTTATAGTTTGTGACCTAGTCAATATTTAAAGAAAATTTTTTCACTAATACTCATTAATTTATGTATATTTTCGTCATCTTATTTAAGATAGTTAAAATATGACTATGGTATAGGACCCCATTCTTCTTTACATTTGTTACGTGCGCTTTATACTCCTTTTTTTGCTTTATTGTAAAGAACAACTAAATTATCTCTAAAATTATTTCCCTTGCATTCTCGTAGCTATAGCTTGGTTTTCTTTTTTAATTATATGCATGAGTCATCGAACCATGGTTTATTAGATTACTTTTTTTCTATAATGGAGATGTTTATCACTTTAGTTATACCAACAATTTTCGAAATTTTACATATTGTTTCGCTGACATTTTGGTACATTAATTCAATTTTCTTAAAATCATTAGCTTTTTCTAGATCCTACGTATATTTTATCTTACTTCCTTTTTTATTTTCTTTGGGTTTTATTATATTCGTTTTAAAATCACGTGTAGTAAGGGTGATGCATGGAAAATTATCAGAATAAAATACATTATTTTGGACTGTAAACTCTTCTATCAAAGATAAGACATTAGGTGCGTTCAATGAAGCTAGCAAATCTAGCATTTGCTAACCTGCGCTAAGCTGTCAAATCACAGTCACATTGAACGGTTTGCTAACTTACTTGGTGGTTTCATGTTTGAATGCAGGGAGTACCTACCTATTTGATGTGAAATTACGTGAAAAGAAATGAATATGGACAAAAATTTAGTAGCAATTTAAGAATAAATGTACATATATATAATTGCGAAATATATTAATTCATATAATATTTTGTTTTGTAGGTTCTTGTATACAGATATAAAGAGAAAAATATTTTTAATGCAATATTAAATAATACAGAATTTGTCAGAAATATTAATATTATTATTATAATTTTCCATGTTTTCACGTGCTCCTGTTTAACATGTAAGAAAAGTAAAATTTAATAAATAAAATAGAGATTTATATTTAAAAATGTTTTTCTTTAATTATTATGATGAAATATGAGCTATGCAATATATAAACATTTTAATTTATGCACCAAATTACAACTGATTTTTAAATAATCCCGCCATACATGTAAATCTAGCGGAGGTAGCATATAAATTCTCGCTGCATTTCCTAGCTAACAAATCTAGCGAACGCTAGACTAGCAGAGTATTCGATAGAAGATACTTCCGTTTCGGTAGTTTTGCTAGCCTCATTCAACGCACCTATTGATATTGACCCACGTAAAGTCGATAATACTTTTGTCCTAGCGCGTACGTACGTGTAATTTCCAGGATGATCATTCAATGAACATCCATTTAACACGTGAAGTGCTATGGGGGATCAATCCCCCATTTACCTTGAACTCATTCTAGCCATTGGGGACACATGCATTCCGACAAACCGAAAATTATTTCCAGCCACATCGCATCACGTTCGTGCGACATTTCAATATAAATTATAGGGAAATATATTTGATAGGTAGTAAGCAAAATGGAAGTTTATTTGGTTTTGGTGTAAACATTTTTTAAAAATTTTTATTAAGCGAAATAAAAATTTCAACAAATTTAGTATTAAAATTTATTTATTTCACATTAGAAACGTGTATTTCAAGAAAAACATTTCAACATTTTTGCAATATGTTATATCTAAATTTGGTTTTAAGTTCTTGGCAGCCGAAACAACATGTCTGACATGCGTTTGCGCCAGCGTACTTTGCCCCTCCACAGGCCAAAATTTTTTATTTCATATTTTGGCTTTATTTTAATTTAAAATAGTTATTTTACTAAAAAATTGTAAAAAATGAAAATTTAAATTTTTTTATATCGGCCAGCGATAATTCTCCATGGCCACAATGCTAGTACTCAGCATTATGGCCGTGTCAATTCTACAAGCACAGGGCGTGTTTTATTATCTTTGAATCTTCCTAATCTCTTGATTTGGTGTAGGTCGCTCACTTCAATCTTTACTTTTATGAATTCGCATACGATTTTAATTACTTTTTCCTTTACGTTTTCATTTCTATTATCTTCTTACCCAAAAATCAAAATATTCTTCTCCTTCACCTTTCGCTCTAAATTTTAAATTTGTTTCTCATTTTCCGTCACTTTCTGCTCCAATATGGAGCATATTTCTTTTAATTTAATGTGGGTTTTAGTGGAGTTAGATATATCAGAACGCATACTATAATTTTTTTGTTAGTGAATTTAATTGTTGTTGCAAGGGTAGAAATAATTTTTCGATTTGATCTAACGAGGCCATATTTTATACTTTATACTTAAAAATTTAGTATTTATCAAATTCATTTAGGTATATTTTGTTTAAGAGGAAATTATACACATGTGGTCTATTATTACTTTCAAATATTATTTATTTGTTTATATTTATATTGTTATTATCATTATTTTATATTATATTTGCTTAGATTTTATATTTAGTGAATTTAAAACAAATATTGAGTTTCAGACTAATGGCAACACTGCGTTTAATTTTTTTTTAAATTGTCTGAATTTGTTTAATTAGTATTTGAACGATAGAAGTACTTAACCTTGAAGATTAAATGACTAATTCAAACTGCTGTTTTTATTGCACTGAACACAAATTTTATTTAGTTTTAAACTGATTAATTTAAGATTACAAAAAAAAAAACAAATTTTATCACAAACAGATTTTGTATATTTAAAAGACAGCACATAAAAACTGTTGTTTCAACTTAAGTCACTGTTACCCTGTTTACTTATAAAATAAACGCTTTAATATATTGCTGTCAATCATATTATACTGTAACTATAGTAATGATAAAATAAACTCCCGGTATTTACGAAGGGTGCCGTTCTATTTTTAGCCTGATTGATAAAATTGTCAATAATTCACGCCATTATTTAAATGACACTGACAATAGTCAGTCTGAAAATGGAGTCGGAATATAAGTGGCGCAAGTGCCAATTTATAAAGCCCGCGTCACACGAGAATAAGTATTATTAGCACTTCCAATTTTGTCCACCATTTTCAGTAATATTTTCTCATTTTTTTTCTTCGTTGACTAAATCTAAATATAAATAAAAATGAATCAAAATAGGATAGTGATTTGATTAATTGTAACATCTAAAAGAATTAATTAAATTTTATCCATAATAATTTCTTTCTCCCTCTCACTATTATACACTATCGGTCAAAAGTTGAGAAACAAATTGAAATTATACAAAAGTGAGGGTTTTTTTTTTTGCTTGTAATGTGACATATATTAAATTTGTTGCACATACATGAAGTATCTTTACCTATGTCTATAAAACAGTGTTCTTTTCTTTAATACAATAATTTGTACAAAATTTATTAAAATTGTATGTGTAATTCGTTATAATTTGAAAGGTCAAAAGTAGAGAAACATTTCTTATAACAAGAATATAGTTAACAAATATTAATAATGTGTGGAATATCCTTTATTCCTTATAACTTCGGCACATCGGCTTTTCATTGATAACAGTAATTTATCAATTTTTTCTTGTGGAATATTTTCCCAAGCGTTCTTCAGAGCTTTAAACAGTTCCGTTTGATTTTTATAGTTCATTAAATTTATTTTCTTTTGAAGAAGCCAATCTTTTACTAAGTGTGCTTAGGGTCATTATCTTGTTAAAATGTCCATTTTAAACACATATTTTCTGCGGCAAATGGTAACATATGATTTTCTAGAATATTTTTGTAACTAAATCGATCCATCACACCTTTTGTAATAAGCGGAGCCATACCAAAACCTGAAAAGGCTCCCCAAACCATCACGTTACCTCCACCGTGTTTCATTGTGTATTTTGTGTAGTTTGGATGAAGTCTTCTGTTGATTGGCCGTAGCACCCACTTTACACCATCCGAATCAAATAAATTAAACTTGCTTTCGTCCGAAAATAAAACTGTTTTCCATTTTAATAACAACCAGTGAATATGTTCTTCAGCAAACTCAATTCTAGCTTTCCGATTTTGAATAGATATGAACGGTTTTTTTAGCCAGTCTATGCCCCCGTAAACCTACTTCCCTAAGACGTCTGTTTATTGTACTCATTGATATATTCGGTCTATTTGGAAGTCTAATTAATTTTTTATTTGGTTTGCTGAAGCAAATGGATTTTTTAAAGATATTTTTTAAATATTTCTATCACATATTCTATCAGTTTTACGTGGTCTTCCAGATTTTGTAGGGGTAATTACAGTATTTTATTAAAATTGGCAATAGTTTTACAAATAACTGATCTGTGCAGATTTAGTTGTTTGGCAATGGCAATTTGTTTCTCACCGTTTTTATACTTTTGTATTATTAAAGTCTTTATATCAGTCGACAAATATTTCCCACGAGGCATTGTAAAGTATCACAGTAAAAAAGATAGTACAATCTAGCGGTGTTACATGTATTAAATTCGTAAAAGAAATGGAATAAAACTATTGTTTCTCTACTTATGACCCGGCAAATTCAGACTTGCACACCATATATATACATATTTATAAAGTATGAAATAAGATGAATAATAGCCACGACTTCAAAGAAATAGATTAAAATAAGATTTTGAATTTATCCATTTGTTTCTCTGCTTTTGACCGATAGTATATATATATATATATATATATATATATATATATATATATATATATATATCATTAGCCATGAAACTGGCAGTAACAAAACATTGTCATTTTTTATTAACATGATAGGGGACAATTAAAGATTAAAATTATTAATTTATGAACTAATACAAAATAACACAAAATAAAGTAAACACTATGATATTTATTTAAGAAACAATTATTATGTATTGTAACAGGTATTTTCAAATTAAAGATGGTCTACATGTAATAACTAATAAGTTATAAGAAACGAGAAAAACTGAAATTCTAACCTTAAAAATTTTGTCTGACATTCCAAAATTTCGTTGGTAACATCAAACAATAAACCATTACTACAAAGTATTAAATACAGTATTAACCAACATTTCATTGCGATTTCAACCCATATAATATTTAGAAGATATTTTTATTAATTAATAAATATATTTAAAAAAAATACAAATGAGGTAAGAATGGGACATAGGTTGGGGAAAATATGAGACATAATGTGGGGTAAATATAAGACGCAGTTAACATAAAACTGCTTTATTTTAGAAGTTTAAAATGAGGAATTACAAGAAAAAGGATTCGAAATACAATGAAGAGTCGGCCAACGAAGCAGTAAAGAAAATCGGTGAAGGAATAAGTTAACGGACTGCTACTAAACAATTTAATATAGACAAGTCGAACTTGTCTAGATATATATTATATGGCCCTCTTAAGAAAAGAGGTACAAAGACTGCATTAAGTGAGGAACGAGAAACTTCATTGGCAAATAATTTAAAAACAATGGCCAAGTGGGGATATTCATTAACAAAATCAGAAGTTTGTGACGTAGTACAAGAATATGTGTCACAGAATGAAATAAAAACACCTTTCAAGAACAATCGTCCTGGCAAAACAGGTGACCAGATAAAATATACATTCGAAGAGAAAATTGATGTAGACGAATTATAAATTCTCAAGTGTTTTTCCATTTTGTATTTATGCTAAGAAAGTACCATAACCGTGTAAATATCAAAATAACACACGATTTAAGTCATGTCTCACTTTTACACGTACCCGTCTTATTTTTGCCCCACAACACGGGGAAAAATGAGACAAGATTTTTTTTTTTTTCGTAGTTTAATTATTTTTAAGAAATCATAAAAAAAAAATCACTCGAAAACGGTATCCTCTATTCAAAGTACTGCTACTAAACCTTTTTATTCCTAAAATACAGAGTTAACTAAATCTAAATATTACATATTTTAAAATTTGTCTCATAATTACCCCAAGTGACCCTAATACAAAAATTTTTTAGTCTGAAACGAGACGAGATAATGAATTTCTCGTCTCGTCTCGACCGAATCACTAATTCCGAACAAATCTGCAAGTTAAAAAGAGAAAAATATTCATAGAGACGCAATTTGGTGCACTGTTAGCGAAGTAAAAAAACGTTCCATTTGCTGTGCAACACAGTGTCTGAGTGTGTTACACAGTGTCTCTCTGTGTCGCGTAATTGGAAAGCCCCCTATATATATATATATATATATATATATATATATATATATATATATATAAATTTGGAGCAAAGTTACTTGTATACAGGACAGGTGCAAAGTTAAACACATAAATCACTTTGTCATAAAACTATTTATTTATAGAACTGACATTTTTTTCAAAAAAATGTAACGATATATAGAAAATTAATTATTTACAGCCAACCTAACTTTTTCATTTCTGTAATGCGGTATAATCCTCTTCTATTTACAGAGTAGGGGGGTTTATGTAGCCCAGTACATCCTCCCAATCATAGTTTGAAACATCTGACCTTTCAGGCCTTTTCTACGACTTGATAGATTTAACCATTGAAGATATTACAACTTCTTTAGTGTCCAATGAAACTATTTTACCAGGGAATCATTTCCCTTCGTATTGGAAAATCACATATTCTCCTACAAGCTGCTTTACATCAGGTAGGTTGAGAATATCTGCTGGCGAGTGATGCAGCCTCTCCTTCCTCTTCCACTTGTTTTAACTTTTCCTCAAAGTGTGCTTGAAAATTGAGATATTCTTCATGTGAAGAGTCCTGTAATACTGGATCATCAGTATCGACATTTCCGCTGGATTCTCTTTGTCTTTTCTGATCTATTCTCGGTTTGGTGGTGGTGCGAAGTATCTCCATATTGTGGTGCAAAGTTACCCCACGTTTTTAAAATGTCAACAAGTACTTACCAGATGATTTTAAATATAAACTAATGGGGTATTCCGGTGATATGGAATTAATGCAAAATAATAACTTTTTTCTATAGTTTCCATCTTCATATAGTAGAAAAATATAATAAAACATGTTTAATAAAAAGTTTTAATTCATAATTTAATGTTACAAAATTGGAATTTTTACAGCTCTAGAAACGACCTTGAAAATTGTGACGTCAAGTTGATAATCTGTTGCTCATTTCAAAGTAAATATTTTCGTTTAGAAACACAGATGGAGGCAATAGTTAACACGCGCGGGTATATTTCTTGTTTGACATTTCGTCCACTTTATTTGCAACAATTCTCGAACGTATTTCGTTGATATTTGTTTGTTTACATACGTTTTTTTTTTCAAAAGTTTAAACCGTTTAAACATTTCATCATTTAGAATCAGGTATGTTGTTAATTTAGTTTATTCAAATTCTTTATTTAAGATAAATTTTATATTCAGGTGCCAGAATGGTTCTCAAATATTGTTTTGTACCTTCTTGCAATAACAACAGCAACAATAATCCGAAGAAAATTTTTATTCGCTTGCCAGCGAACTTGGAAGTAAGAAAAAGATGGTATGAAGCCGTATATCCTGATATGTCGGAAATTGACTTAACCAAAACATGTATGTTGTTTTGTTGTGAAGATCATTTTGATGTAAGTACTTGTATTATTACTATTTAAATCAATTTTGATTTAAGGATTTAAGTCAAAGGTTACCAACCTTTTTGAGAAGCGAGCCTCATACAAAATTTTCAAATACGTAGCGGGCCGGAAACTTAATCGTATTGGAAATCTTATTGGATTATAATTGTACAGAAACTTAAATTGTACTTACTCGTACATATCTTCTGCACATGCATGCGTAGTCCTATAATTGATTTAAACTATCGATATTTTATATGAAAATAATATCGATAAAAATGAATAATAGTTAATAATAATCGATAATTATAAATTATAAATATCAGAATTTATTATAGATATAGTGAAAATTGGATGAAGTACAAAATGTAGCATCACAGTTGCGGATGAAGACAGATGCAGTTCCCCATAGAAACTTAAGAGTCGATTGAATCTTCTGTAAAAGAGTCTCAATTGTCGTCTTCAACAAAGAAAAGGAAAGAGAAGGTTATAGAAGCTTTTCGTTGCCGGAAGAAATTATATTTTGACGATACAGCAAGTACTTCTTCTACTCCGATGTCACCGCTTGTTTTGCCAGAAACTTCCGCTGAGATTTCATTACCTGTTTTGCATGAATGTAGCACTACATCCATTACATCATCATTTAACACAGAATCTGGTAAAGTATACATTTCACAAGGTGTTCAAGTAAAGCCACAAAAACACAGTGTGAAAGCACAGGCAAAGCCACAAGTTCGCACCGTAGAAACACAAATAAATTTCTTCAGTATTAAATTATTGCGGCAAAAAAAGAAACAAATTTCACCCGTGAAATCAGGACAAAGTTCACCAGTGAAATCGGTACAAAGTTCACCATCAACATCGAGCGTGAAAAGTTTCGATATTGATCAATCTTCATCGTCGGATTCACTCGAAGAAAAATTATTAAAGGAGTAACAAACAAAACAAAATTTTGCTCTATCAATAATTAATATTGAAAATCATAGCAGATTTTATTTGGGATTGCCCGAAGAAGAATATTTTTTAATGAAATTATTAGTTGGTGAAATTAATATACGATACGAGTGGTTATTAATAACATTAAAAAAATAAGATTAAACGATCCATACCAAAGACTTGCGGTTGAGTTCGGATACAGCGTTTCAACAATTGGACATATTTTTACTTCTTCTGTTCCAATTATCGCGAATGTTATGCAGGAATTTATACACTGGCCGGAAGAATTTATAATTAAAATGCATTTACCGATGCCATTTATAACAAGATATAAAAATGTTCAATCCATCATCGACTGCCTGGAAGTACAAATAGAACAACCTACAAATGCTGTTAATCTAGCTCAGACGTGGAGTCAGTACAAAAAGTGTAATACACTGAAATATTTAATATCATCTACTCCTTTTGGCCTTGTCAATTTTATATCTGTTGGATACGGCGGTCGTTCAAGCGACAAGGAAATTGTGGCAAGTTGTGGATTTGTTAGCCATTTACCACAGAACTGTGACATAATGGCTGACAGAGGGTTCAAAAATATTGAACATTTACTGGCAAATAAAAATTGCCAATTAGTTCGCCCACATTCTGTGTCAACTGACGAAAAAATGACAAAAGAAAAGGTACTGGAAAGTAAAAAAATCGCAGCGTTGCGGATCCACATAGAACGTGTAATCAGAAGACTTCGAGAATTTGAGATGTTAGCACCACATGCATGTATTAATTCAAAGTTGGTAGTGTTGTTAGACTATATAATAATTATTGTTTGTGGTATTGTACAGGGTCCATTAATAAAATAATATAACTTTTTATAAATCAATGTATTTTATTTATTTACAAAGAATGTGCAAATATTGCACATTTCCAAAACTTTAATGCATCAGACATAATATTTTTTACATAATTTTCATCTAATTCAACTTCCACTATTTCTACTCTTTCATCTACTTCAAACGTAGGGTAAGCTACACAAAATAAACCTCGATTCCTACCCGACAAAAACATTTGTAACTGAATTTATGCAAAAGGTTTATTGCACAATTTCAAATTGTCATTAATGTAATTGCTTACTGTCTTCTCTTTACTAGGGCATTTAATTTCTATGCAGTAATCTGCAGTGATTCCATCCGGTGAAGCTCCAAATACTGGATGTTGCGGATGAATTATAAGTCCACATTTTTTTTATATCGATGTTGCGTGTTCTTTTCACAGCATTCAAAACTAGATCTTCAAGTTGCTGCCCCCTAGTCACAGCATCTGTCTGAGGAACTTTGTTTGCACCAAAAATTGATTCCACCAAAGCCCCATCTAAAGTGTGGCAACGGGATGCTTCATACAGTTTGGATGCTGTTATTCGGCCATAACGTGCTTCGAACCATTTTGATGTTTTGGTTTGCAAAAGAGTTGTTTTTTCTACAGCAGCACAATCATCATTTGTTATATTCGTTGAACAAAACTCGATAAATTCGTCAGGATTCATATCTTCTTGTGATTTATTTTGGCAATATTTTAAAGCTAAGCAATGAAGTGATATTTTTTTTATACAATCTAATTCGCCATATATTTGTGTCATTAAACTAACACTATTTGACTTTTTACCGGCTTCAATATATTTCTTCAAAAACGTACCATCCCTCTCCTCCAAAGCCGGTAAACTGGTGGACGGATACAATTCTTTCAAAGTAGCTGCTTTAACATTTGTTCCAATGGATGACAACCTGGATTTCTGCCAGTAACTCGTTACCGAAGTAACAGAAGGTTCTTCACTTCGTCTATGCAGCCACAGCAGAAATGCAACGGCATGTTTACAGCCACCTGTAAATAAAAATTATGTTCATTTTTAGAATTCAATAACAATAATTACTCATATATAATCATACCTTCTGAAGCAGCACAACTGTGACATGCACAACTTATTATTTCCTCTTCTTTTTCATTTATCACAGTCGAAACAATATACCCCGTCGAATGAATTTTATGTTCCGGGGTAATTTTGGCCTTCACTGTACAGATATCTCCTTCTCGTTTCAGCTGCACATAGCCAATAGCATCATCGCCATAGTTTTCTCTGCCAGCTCTGCTACATTGCAAATACTTGTTAGATTTACAGATAAATATAATAATTATATTTATTTGGCCGTGGCCTCTAGATTTAAAAACATAGCTTTGGCTTTTAACATTACGTATTTCTGCACTCACGTATTGTGAGTTATGTAAAAAATAATTATTTACCATGGCAGAATCCACAACAGGTAAATTACCAGAATCAGCCTTTTTATAATCAGGTTCCATAATTATTACTCCTATTTTTACCATAAACAAACACTGAAATACACGCTGCTACTAAAATCATGTAAACAAGCAAATGGCTGTCATGAACATATGGATTTAGGCGCTGAAGTTCGTTGCAGATGTCACTATCGAGTTGACGTCATAAGCGCGCCATGAAAAGAAAATTTGAATAGCGATGAAATTTTTTAAAATTCATATCTCATGTGTTGCATACATTTTCTTACTCAAAGTTAGATATTCAAAGTCCCACTGGTCTGTACTAATGTAAAAAAATATTTTTAAAAAATGTCGGAATACCCCATTATCAAAATTTATAGCCAAAGATATTTCACAGAAACTATAATGGTGACTTATCTGATATTATTAAATACTAACCGCTGGAACAAACAAATTTGTGGCACAAAAAAAAACCGCAACACGTTGCCGTCACAAACAAGTCACCCACAGGTTATGTTTTGAAGTAGGAATTCCCCAATCACCATCTAACAAGGTCAAAAGATGTCACTTCAACTTGAGGTGAACATGTTGCACAGTTAAATTAAAAACTACACAGATGGCTTCATGATAAATCTTTTTCGGACTTTGGTGCAAATTTACCCTACAAGGTGCAAATTAACCTCGTTTTACTGTATGTTAACAAATTTAATTCTTTGAATTTACCACGACATGACTCTCTAGATCCAATTTTACATATAATTCTGACAGCACGTTTTTGTGGTAGAAAGGTTTCATTACTTTACTGACGCACCCCAAACTATTGTATAAAGAATTTACGGGTTTACTGATGAATTCCGTTCTTGTATATTTATTCTTCACTGAAATTTATTCAGAGGATCAAATGATGACCTTAGGGATACAATTTTATTAATGCCACTATATACACTTTGATATTTATTATTTCTATTTAAGTTGTAACAAACTAACAAACGTAACAAATTTCATTTGCTTTACAATTTAAATCTATACCTCAAAATTGCTTCTATAAAATGTGTTGAGATTATTTTCTATAAATTTTGTCTTTCAATTTTTATTTCTTTCCCATAATTATGATTAATAAAACGTGCAAATGTATTAAATAAGTATAAATACAAATATTTAATTAATTTTATTTACTACAATATAAAAATTACATGTTTTGGAAATAGGAACAATCATCAGTGACAATTGGACTAAATTACTAAACAAGTTTTATTTATTCGGAAGATAGAATTATAAACTAAGAATCGCAATTACTATATTATTGTTTACATGGACATACCACATAGTTGAAGAATGTCCAGTATTTCTTCACTTAGATCATTTTCTATATCACCACGTACCTACAAAGTTAGATCATGCTTACAACATACAATTTAAGTTTTGAGTTGAGACAAAACTATAGTAATACATAAAACTGTAATTAAAAACATGAATTTTTAGTGCAAAACCAAATTTAAAATATCGACATTTTTATTGAGAAACCTAATATTCGATACACTTTCATCATCCTTATTAACAATCATCCATAAGTGTTTGGCACTACCGAGGGCACTATATTCCTTTTAGTAAAGTCTCCTAATATATTTAAAATATTTCTTTGATTTTTATTTTTCTTTTAAATACATAAGTATAACATAATGTTACTACAAAAAGAAAAACATTTTTTGTTTCAAAAGAAATAATTAATAAAACATTTTTTACATTCAATATTAGCTTGTAGTAAGCACCTTTTAATTAGGTATTCTGATAGCAAATGTATGTAATATATAAGGGGGCAATCATTGAGATAATTAAAACGTTTGTAAACTAATATGAAATAAAAGTATAGTCTCCTTTTTTTGAAATTAAATAAAAGTTCTGCATCAAACCAGCGACCTGTCAACTTGTCATTTGTCAGAAAAAAAAAACACATTCTCGCTTATCACTTCGACAAATTTTTTTCTCACCAAATATTTAACTTTATATATACAATAATTTCAATATGATAAAACTATGTATTATATGTTTATTCTAATATGTTACTGGTTTTCCCAGAAATGTAACGGTATTGGTGGCGCGGAGTCTGACAGACTCCGTTAATTACACACTTTTATATATTTTATAATCCATACAAAATATACAAAAACCAAATAAACTATTGGAAATGTTTAAAGTACAACGTTAGCAAATTATATTTGCATGTTTTAGACACAAAAAATTATATGAGGTGCAATAATATTTATTGTCGTTATTATTTTGATACTGGACATGGCATTTTTTTATGTTTTCGAGGATAGCTTTTTGACTTATGAACGTCTGAAAGATTATCATCCCTTGTGTCTACTTTGTTGGTCAATCGAATATGTATCTCATGATATTTCTCGTAATTCTTGTATTATAATATGGAATAAATAGTACCTACACAAAATTACATAAACATTTTGCTATAGCTTACCGTAATAATGAAATAATCATATAATTTAGATTAAAAAATATTAAAATATCGGAACGTGAGTGGTATTGCGAAGTCTGACAGACTTCTTCATTATTTATCTATAATTGAAAAGAGTAAGGATCCGCTGTGAACAAACCATTTGTTTATAGAATGAATTCTATTAATTTTGCGATGAATGAAAAACATGGACATACCACATAGTTGAAGAATGTCTAGTATTTCTCCACATTTTCTATATCACCACGTACAAATTTAGATCATGCTTGTAACATACAACTCAAGTTCTGAATTAAGACAAAACATGAAGTATCGAAAATTGATTTTAATCTCTGAAAATGTACTTGCAAGGATAAACTAAAAATTATGACATCAACCACGTAAACTAAACAGGGTTCGTGTTGTAATCCGCGTAAAACCTTATCCATTATCCTGTCTACTTTATTGGTCAAACGAATGTGTCTCTCTTGTCCTTTCTCGTAATTCTTGTTGTAATATGGAATAAATAGTACGTGCACAAAATTACATAAACATTTTGCTATAGCTTGCCGTATTAATGAAATATTCATATAATTTAGATTAGATAATTTTAAAATATTGGAACGTAACTGGTGTCGCGGAGTGTGACAGACTACTGTTTTATTAATCTATAATTAAAAAGAGTAAGGATCCGCCAAGGGATCCGCTGTGAACAAACCATTTGTTTATAGAATGAATTCTATTAATTTTACGATGAATGAAAAACATGGGCATACCTCATAGTTGCAGAATGTCTAGTATTTCTTCACATTTTCTAAATCACCACGTACAAAGTTAGATCATGCTTACAACATACAATTATAGTTCTGAGTTGAGACAAAAATATAAGTATCGAAAATTGATTTTAATTTCTCTATATATTCGTGCAAGGATGAACTAAAAATTATATCATCCATGTAAACTAAACAGGTTTCGTGTTGTAAACTGCGTAAAACTTAGTCATTAATTACCCTGCCTACTTTGTTGGTCAAACGAATATGTCTCTCTTGCCCTTTCTGGTAATTCTTGTTATAATATGAAATAAATTGTACTTGCGCAAAATTACATAAACATTTTGCTATAGCTTACCGTTTTATTTTAGAAAATTTTAAAATCTTACAATGTTTGACGAACTTCTTCATTATATATTCATAATTGAAAAAAGTACCACATAGTTGAAGAATGTCTATAATTAAAAGGAGTAAGGATCCGCTGTGAACAAACCATTTGTTTATAGAATGAATTATATTCATTTTACGATAAATGACACACATGGACATACCACATAGTTGAAGAATGTATAGTCTTTCTCCACATTTTCTACATCACCACGTACAAAGTTAGATCATGCTTACAACATATAACTCAAGTTCTGAGTTGAGACAAAACTATAAGTATCGAAAATTGATTTTAATTTCTCTATATGTTCGTGCAAGGATGAACTAAAAATTATATCATCCATGTAAGCTAAACAGGTTTCCTGTTGTAATCTGCGTAAAACCTTCTTCATAACCCTATCTACTTTGTTGGACAAACGAATATGTCTCTCTTGCGCTTTCTCGGAATTCTTGTTATAATATGCAATAAATAGTACGTGCAGAAAATTACATATACATTTTGCTATAGCTTACCGTATTAGTGGAATATTCATATAATTTAGATTGGAAAATTTTAAAATATTGGAACGTGACTGGTGTCGCGGAATCTGACAAACTTCTTCATTATTTATCTACAATTAAAAGGAGTAAGGATCTGTAGTGGTAGCACGCACTTTATAATTCTATCACAGAAAGCAGGCGAATACGACTTTATTTTTACGAATCTTGGTAGCACGCACTTTAGAATTCTATGTTCACTTTATCATTCGGAAATTATTGGATTTTATACTATTAAAATGAGAAACATTATGACAGTTGTATATAATAATTGTATAAATTATATATAAATTGGCTTTGAATAGAACTGTGACAAAATAATGACGTTACTTTGACACTTTCGCCTCAAGTCGTACGCTTGCATGCCTCATTTGATAGAATTCTAAAGTGCGTGCTACCACTACAGCTGTGAGCAAACCATTTGTTTATAGAATGAATTCTATTAATTTTACGATGAATGAAAAACATGGACGTACCATACAGTTAAATGTCTAGTATTTCTCCACTTTGGTCATTTTCCATATCACCAGTTACTACAAAGTTGGATCATGCTTACAACATACAACTTAAGTTCTGAGTTGAGACAAAACTATAAGTATCGAAAATTAATTTTAATCTCTTTATATGTTCTTGCAAGAATGAACTAAATATTATGATATCCATGTAAACGAAACAGGTTTCGTGTTGTAATCCGTAATCTCATGTAGTTCAAAACCTTGTTATGAAGAAATAAAATTCAATGTGTAATTAAGATTCAAGTTCAGTTTTCGTTTTCGATCATTTAAATATTTATAATATATTGTAATTATCTAATCTTATGGTAGTTATTGGACTTTTCCTGTCTGCTAGATGATTCCTAGTGTCAAGAAAGTTTTTAAAAAGTTGTGATCAAGATTTTAAAATTCCACTGTTACTTTGTTTTTTGCAATTTTAATTTAAATTAACAGTAGTTACCCACACATACATTTTTTCCTAAACAAATAAATTATAATTAATAAATTAAAAAATTGTTTCGCAATATAAGTAATTCAAACTGATAATGAGTTATATTATCTTTCTTTAATATTTCTTGAGTACTCTCTCTCTCTCTCTCGTTCTCTCTCTCTGTATTCTTGTACATTTATTCCTGTTTAAATAACGGGGTTCATCTATCTGAATATGGTATTGTAAAATATAAATACACGCAGTAAGTTTCATGCAGACTTAATGTTGTGCTCGTCACAATAGTAATCTATGTAGTGATATTTAAGAGCTATTCCTGGCATTGGCTGATTCCTTTCATGCTTTCGTTGATCATCTACGTCACGTCCTTACGTTGTGCTCGTAAACATCGCGTCAACACCAGGCCCAGATTCAATTAAATTTTATCTCGAAGTTTCGGTATTTTTTAAGATGAATTTCTGCAAATATATTTTGGCAAACTCCCTGTAATGCTAATGATACTATTAAGTTATGAAAGTTTTACATATTTTTCAAATTTAAAATAGAGATAATAAAAATATACTATAAACTTTTTCTATCCTAGAGGTACACGAGTACAGAAGGTTTATCAAAGTAAAAAATACTGGATTGCACTCCACATTAACTAGTTGATGGATGAGGGGTGTTATTAGTTTTTATATTTATATTATGTTTCTTATTTAAGAGATATTCAGTATGAATTAAATTTACTGTATCTGACTTTAAAGATTGACAATTTAAGTACAATAAATCAGTTTTACTTTGATGGTAGGGAATTGTAGGACTAGAGTTCGTTATCCTTTCTGTTTGGTTTGAAGTTGATGCTGAAAAAAACTGGACACGCCGGCACTATAAGGCCACAAATCCATGTTCATAGCTTTCTCAAAGTTCAACAGATTCACCGTGATTTTGAAAGATGAGTAGTGTTCACGATATTTATAGTTTATTTTTTCTACTTTTGCTTCCGGGATAGCCGTGTGGAGATGAGATTCATTAGTTTGGGGTTTAGTACCTGGTTTTAACTTAGACACATAAATAAAAGCTTTTCTAGGTGTTACTTCATTGTTCACAATATCTTTATCACTCCCGTAAGAACCACTTTTTGTCTTGTTTACTTTCTTTCTAACTACTTGGGACCACGTATCGTTTGTATTTGCGTTTTTACTAGACACATCTTCATTTTGTTTATTTATTGTTGGTGAACCGGCCACAGTCGAGACTTGTTCACTTGTAGGTTTAGTGAATTTTGTTTTGGATTTATTTGGCTGGTTTCTGTTTTGGTTGTCTTCCGCAGTTTTAGATGGCTCTAGAGTGCTAATAATCTTCTTATGATTTTTGTTTTTTAGTAAATTATTATTTCTTTATCTTTTATAGTATTGCGCTTGACACTAATAATTTTATTTTTTCCTTAATTAATTGTTTTTACAATATTTTGTTGCATTGTCACATATTTAATTTTTTCTTAAGACAACAGTTTTAATGGAAAACGTACTGCACAGCAGAATCTTCACTAGATTGTTTACCGCAGTACTGTTACATATTTTACAAACTTTTTTGTCTTTTTCCGGAGAACTACTAGACGTATTTTACTGTTGTCTGGTATGTCATTGGTATAGAGCTTTTGTCATAAAAGGTTATGATTAATTTTATCAAATGCACGGCGAAAATCGACGAAAATTGCAAAAACACTAGTGTGTTTAAAGTAACTGGCGGAGTTAATTTTTGTGTACTGCAGCTATTACAAATTTTGACCTACCGCTTGCTATATTGTATTCCACTCCTTAAAAACACTATATTTGCACCTTCATTAAAATTATTTCATGAAATATTTTGCAAAAGTGAGCATATTATAACAAACCGTTATTTATTTTAGAGATATAATAATAATAAATTTTTATATCTATCTGCTTAGCACCATGCTTTCGGAATTTTTTCTTTTGCAAAATTTTGCATCCTGTGTGAATAATTTGTAAATGGTATTTAATAATGCCATGATGCGATTAATGGATCTTGTTCTTCTCCTTTTTTGTATATGAAAAATATGTCTTAAAAGTCAAATAAAAACACCAATAAGTGGAAATTAACAATGTTTATTTTAAAAACTCTAATAAATTCACTTTGAGGATAAAGCTGTGTTTAGGGAATAGTAACACTAGAATTCACATCTGCTTAGTACCATGCTTTCAGATTTTTTTTCTTTTGCAATAATTTGCAAATGGTATTTAATAATGCCAAGCTGCGATAGTTTAATGGATTTTGTTCTTCTCTTTTTTGTATATGAGAAATACTTCCTGCTTGAAGAATTGTTGTTCTTTCGGACAGGACCAGTGTTATGGCGTTCTTTAGGTAGACCTCTTGTGTTGTAATGGTTGCGGTTGTTCATGCCATCTGGGTGAACCACATGTGTTACTGCAGGGTTTGAAGTTGTTGGAGATACGACTGCGGTTATGATGCTGTCTGGGAGGACATAATCGTCTCGAAAAAGGCTTTGTTGTCATTTTTCCTGTGACACTTCGGGGAATTGTAGATCTAAAAAAATATCGTCGGCGGTTTCTGATGGGTCTGTTGATGGTGTTTTCTTATTGGCTGGTTTCGTGGGAATATCAGTTGATGAATTTCGCTCGCTAATTGTTGTTTATTAAACTGGTTTTCACCTTAATTATTTTGCTTACAATTTGTTCTGCCCTTTTGCCTTTCTTGTAGATCCTCTGCGATTACTCCTTTTTAAGGATTTTCTAAATTAGTATAGATTTCCATAAGCTGCATACATCAGTGTTGTATGTCCTACACGATCTAATTGTTTCACATTAGCCACTTCGGGTAAAAGATGTCTTACTACATCATGGTGACCTCCACTAGCCGCTAGAAGTAGTGGAGTCTCTCCGTCTGGTCCTTCTGTGTCCAATTGTGCTCCAGATTGTAGCAAAAGAGTTACTAATACATGCAACTATGAAGTAGCAGACTATTCCATACAAATACGAAAACCTAACAACATTAACATTGTATCAGTCCGAAATGTCCTCAAATGTTACTTCAAATTAAAAGTTCATATGTTTCTGAAGTATTTAAAAAATATTTTTTACTCTGATTATCCTATTAATGAAGATTATTATTATTATTATTAAAAATCAAATAAAAACACCAATAAGAGGAATTTAAAAATGTTTATTTTAAAAACTATAATAAATTCACTTTTGAGGATAAAGCGGTCTTTAGGGAATAGTAATATAAGAATTTACATCTTCTTTAGCACCATGTTTTCGGAATTTTTTTCTTGTGAAACCTAAAATTTCGGGCAGGACCAGTGTTATAGCGTTCTCTGAGTAGACCTCTTGTGTTACTGCATGGTTTGAAGTTGTTGGAGATACGACTGGAGTTACGATGATGTCTGAGAGGACATAATCGTCTCAAAAAAAGGTCCTGTTGTCATTTTTTCCTATAACACTTCGCGGAATTGTGGGTCTAAAAAATTATCGTCTGCGGTTTCTGATGGGTCCGTTGTTGGTGTTTTCTTCTTGGCTGGTTCCGTTGGACTATCAGTTGATGAATTTCTATCGCTGATTGTTGTTTATTAAACTGGTTTTCTGCTTTATTATTTTGCTTATTTTGCTTACAATTTGTTCTGCGCTTTTGCCTTTCTTGTAGATCCTCTGTGACATAAATGTCACTCCTTTTTAAGGATATTCTAAATTAGTATAGATATCCATAAGCTGCATACATGAGTGCTGTGTGTCCTACACGATCTAATTGTTTCACATTAGCCCCTTCGGGTAAAAGATGTCTTACTACATCATGGTGACCTCCACTAGCCGCTAGAAGTAGTGGAGCCTCTCCGTCTGGTCCTTCTGTGTCCAAGAGCATACAGCTTGACAATTAAAATTACTGTGAGCTTTGCCACTCACCTCTAATTACTGCAATCACTTCCATTTCTCTCTTTGACACATACCTTACATCTGTATATCAGTTTTACCGCGCACTAACTAGCTAAGGGTAGGGGTGAAATTAATTCGACATTTTGTTTTTCTAATACGTTTCAAATTTACTTTCAAATATTATTATAATAATTTATTTTACCTTTGTATATAGTCATTACTTGTACTTATATTTACTTTTTTTTTGTCTGCCGCTTTCACACTGGACCGTGATATCTTGGCATACATGCAGACAGACACGACGTCTATACATGGTGCATCCACCCCTAGGTTTGCTAAGTCGTCATGTCAATGACTATCGTTAATATGGGATGGTAGGAACAAGAACAAATGTTTTTTAAATGATTTCACTTTTATTCACTTATTACATGATTTCCAAGTATTATTATTTTAAATATTTTTCTTCTCCTTTTTATATACATTATTACTTATATTCTTAATTTATATATTTTAATTTCAATTAATCTATCTTGTCGCATTGACAGTAGCTATTAGGTAAAATATGTTATAAATAAAGACTATGCTATGAGATTCGTCTAAACAGGATTCAACAGCAGTTTTAGTAAAGTCACTTAGATCCAAGATTACAAAATACAATCCGACCTAATATCCGATTGGGTAACTTTGGAGGCCTATAGTCCCTACAGAGGCCAATCAGGGTAAATTTAGCAGTAAATTTTGACTCGTGATGGTCACCTTTACCTTTCCTAAAGAGATGCCCGCCTATTTACAGAACATCCTCTGTACATATTACTTATATACCCTTAATTTATATACTTTATTTTTTCAATGTTTATACACCCTATTTTATATTGAGTATGGAAATCTTGTAATTAAAAAACGAAGTTGCGTTCCAGGACCCTTACCCCCAAAAGTATAAACTTATGGCTCTTACAACTTATCGTCAACATTTGTTTTGTTTCATTGTTGCGATACCATAGCCACTTATATGTCACAGACAGGTTTAGTTCCCAGAATTCGATCTCCAAGAGGTATATGGGTTTCATACTCATTGTAAGAGGTCCCTGCCGTACTATGATAAACTTCTGGTTTATTCCAGATCGTCTGTTAGCCTCTCACCGGGTGTTTCACACTTTCTCAAAGCAAACAGCTTCATATTAGTTGAACTCAGTGTTGTACTTCGCAATTAAAATACTATGAGCTTTACCATTACCTGTAATTGTTTTTGTTCTGTTTTTCGCATTGACAAATACACCTACATCGGAAAATTACTTTTACCCCGCACTGACTAGCTAAGGGTTGATGGGTGCTATGAATTACACAATATTTGATTTTTTCTTCGTAATAATTTCCTAATATTTTACTAGACCCAGATTAAATTAAATTTTTCCTCGGAAGTTTCGATATTTTTTAAATGAATTTCCGCAATTATATTTTGGGAACCTCATTGTAATTATATTATTAATTTACAAAACTTTTACATATTTATCTAATTTAACATAGAGATAATATTAAAACACTATACTAATATTCGCCATTCCTTTTTATTATCGGCGTCCTCTTGCACATATAAAACTCGAGTCGAATTAACTGTTCCTCTAGAAGTCCTCCGTAAATAATTGCGGCGTAACACCTCATAGATTCCGGTATGCACCCAATGCACGGACTAACATGTCAAATATGTTGAGCTCCCAGAGCTCGACCTCCTGCAGGTATATGAATCCTTGGTTTTATCAGCGAAAAAATACTGGATTTTAATTATATAATATAACTAATTTAAAATCTCATCTCGATCTTCGGTTGATGAGATTTTGATAAATGAATACCTACGAACTCTTTCCTTAATTGTTTTTACAATATTGTGAATGCTATTAAATGGGCATTCGACTAATATCGATTTCTTACGGTTTTTTTTACATTTTACTGGGTGGAATTGAGCCCAGTTTATTCAAATTAAGTGATTCTTTTCATATTGGCATT
This sequence comes from Ophonus ardosiacus, assembly GCA_943142095.1. Taxonomy (NCBI): domain Eukaryota; kingdom Metazoa; phylum Arthropoda; class Insecta; order Coleoptera; family Carabidae; genus Ophonus; species Ophonus ardosiacus. The sequence continues at coordinate 31,752,515 of OW964833.1, read as the reverse complement.
CATGTAGCCATCAGGGCTGTAAAGATCTGCGTAAATTATTGAATCTACCATTCTGAAAAACAAGGTTAAGGTTGTTAATATAAATAATGAATAGTACAGGGGGCAAGAATGCTTCCTTGAGGTGCTCCAATGTTTATAGTTATTCTGATGTAATTAACTATTTGGCAACGAGAACTGGAATAATAGTCTATAATACGTATTCCCTATTATTACATCTAAATTCGTGTAAATTGTTTTCCATTTAAAAGTGATCATTTCATAGATCAATATAATTTGTTTCGTACTGTCGCCGCAATAATTAATTTCTTTTAAAAAGACGACACACTTGAACCTCTTAACCACTGCGAACCAAAGCATTATTTCTATTCTTTTTTATACAATGTTTATTGTGGACTTCTACTCAAATATCATACGGACTGGATCCGTCATATGACCTGTATGATTTTTTTTTAAGATTGTATCTAAAATATTATTTAAGCATTTATTACTCTTTTCATTGCTAAATAACTTGTTTTTTGTTATGCGGGCAGAAGTACTGTTTATGACACTGCAAAAGAATATTTTAAAAATAATTGTGTATCCGTATAGTGAAATATTGTTATACATACTTTTAACTCTATTTCAAGCACCTTGTGAATGCTATTAAATGGGCATTCGACTAATCTCGATTCCTTAGGTTATTTTAACATTTTACCAGGTGGAATTGAGCCGACTTATTTAAATTAAGTGATTTTCTTAATATGGACAAATTATGTAGCCATCAGGGCTATAAAGATCTGCGTAAATTATTGAATCTATGCCATCCTGAAAAAAAAGGTTAAGGTCGTTAATATAAATAATGAATAGTAAGAAGGGCAAGAATGCTTCCTCGAGGTGCTCCGGCAAAAATTTGCATCCTAAAATACAAAACTTGTGTGAATAATTTGCAAATGGTATTTCATAATACTATGTCACGATAGTTTAATGTGTCCTGTTCTTCTCCTTTTTTGTATATGAGAAATAAGTCTTAAAAATCAAATAAAAACACCAATAAGAGGAATTTAAAAATGTTTAAAAACTGTAATAAATTCACTTTGAGGATAAAGCGGTGTTTAGGGAATAGTAATATTAGAATTTACATCTTCTTTAGCACCATGTTTTCGGATTTTTTTTTTTGTGAAACCTAAAATTTCGGGCAGGACCAGTGTTATGGCGTTCTCTAGGTAGACCTCTTGTGTTACTGCACGGTTTGAAGTTGTTGGAGATACGACTGGAGTTATGATGATGTCTGGGAGGACGTAATCGTCTCGAAAAAAGGTCCTGTTGTCATTTTTTCCTATGACACTTCGCGGAATTGTGGGTCTAAAAAATTATCGTCTGCGGTTTCTGATGGTTCCGTTGATGGTATTTTCTTCTTGGCTGGTTCCGTGGGACTATCAGTTGATGAATTTCGCTCGCTGATTGTTGTTTATTAAACTGGTTTTCTGCTTTATTATTTTGCTTACAATTTGTTCTGCGCTTTTGCCTTTCTTGTAGATCCTCTGCGACATAAATGTCACTCCTTTTTAAGGATTTTCTAAATTAGTATAGATTTCCATAAGCTGCATACATGAGTGTTGTGTGTCCTACACGATCTAATTGTTTCACATTAGCCCCTTCGGGTAAAAGATGTCTTACTACATCATGGTGAGCTCCACTAGCCGCTAGAAGTAGTGGACCCTCTCCGTCTGGTCCTTCTGCGATTGTGCTCCAGATTGTAGCAAAAGAGTTACTGATACATACAACTATGAAGTAGCAGACTATTCCATACAAATACGAAAACGTAACAACATTAACATTGTTACATTGTATGAATCCAAAATGTCCTTAAATGTTACTTAAAATTAAAAGTTTATATGATTCTGAAATATTTAAAAAATTGTTTTTACTCTGATTATCCTATTAATGAAGATTATTTATGGACAAACTCATATAAGAGCTCTCTGACCTACTATAATAAACTCCAGATCCACTGTAAACTGTAAGCCAATCATCTGATGTTTCACAAACCCTCAGAGCATACAACTTGACAATTAAAATTACTGCGAGCTTTGCCACTCACCTATAATTATTGCAATCAGTTCCATTTTTCTCATTGACACATACCTTACATCTGTATATCGGTTTTACCGCGCACTAACTAGCTAAGGGTAGGGGTGAAATTAATTCGACATTTTGTTTTTCTAATACGTTTCAAATATACTTCCAAATATTATTATAATAATTTTTTTACCTTTGTATATAGTCATTACTTGTACTTATATTTACTTTTTTTTTGTCTGCCGCGTTCACACCGGACCGTGAAATCTTGGCATACATGCAGACAGAAACGACGTCTATACATGGTGCATCCACCCCTAGGTTTGCTAAGTCGTCATGTCGATGACTATCGTTAATATGGGATGGTAGGAACAAGAACAAATGTTTTTTAAATGATTTCACTTTTATTCACTTATTACATGATTTCCAAGTATTATTATTTTAAATATTTTTCTTCTCCTTTTTATATACATTATTACTTATATCCTTAATTTATATATTTTAATTTCAATTAATCTAGCTTCTCGCATTGACAGTAGCTATTAGGTAAAATATGTTATAAATAAAGACTATGCTATGAGATTCATCTAAAAAAGGATTCAACAACAGTTTTTGTAAAGTCATTTAGATCCAAGATTACAAAATACAATCCGACCTAATATCCGATTGGGTAACTTTAGAGGCCTATAGTCCCTACAGAGGCCAATCAGGGTAAATTTAGCAGTAAATTTTGACTCGTGATGGTCACCTTTACCTTTCCTAAAGAGATGCCCGCCTATTTACCGAACATCCTCTGTACATAATATTACTTATATACCCTTAATTTATATACTTTATTTTTTCAATGTTTATACACCCTATTTTATATTGAGTATGGAAATCTTGGCAGTTTGCGATGTAAGTAAAAAACTTGCAAACTGGAATGCTGATTTGTAATGTATGATGATCCTTTTTGGATATAACTCAAAGCAAAATATACCCTGTTTATCCTATTAATGCTGATCACGTGGTAATCTTTGGAGCCGTAGAGTGTCTCAGATGTTGTCCATCGTAATCGTATACTTCATTAGGCGTGCATATAATCTATTAAGATAGACAATAGGAGTGATATAAATAAAGTCACTCCTAATTCTCAAGACTTGGGGAGATATCCCGCATATAACTGCAACCTAGCACCACGAGGTTGCATTCTAGGGCCCTTATCCACAAAAGTACACTTACGGCTCTTACAACTTATCGTCAACATTTGTTTTGTTTCATTGTTGCGATACCATAGCCACTTATATGTCACAGACAGGTTTAGTTCCCAGAATTCGATCTCCAAGGGGTATATGGGTTTCATACTCATTGTAAGAGGTCCCTGCCGTGCTATGATAAACTTATGGTTTATTCCAGATCGTCTGTTAGCCTCTCACCGGGTGTTTCACACTTTCTCAGAGCAAACAGCTTCATATTAGTTGAACTCAGTGTTGTACTTCGCAATTAAAATACTATGAGCTTTACCATTACCTGTAATTGTTTTTTTTTTTTTCGCATTGACAAAAAAATACACCTACATCGGTAAATTACTTTTACTCCGCACTGACTAGCTAAGGGTTGATCGGTGCTGAATTACACAATATTTGATTTTTTCTTCGTAATAATTTCCAAATATTTTACTAGACCCAGATTAAATTAAATTTTTCCTCGGAGGTTTCTATATTTTTTTAATGAATTTTCTCAATTATATTTTGGGAACCTCCTTGTAATTATATTATTAATTTACAAAACTTTTATATATTTATCTAATTTAAAATAGAGATATTATTATACTATACTAATATTCTCAATTCCTTTTTATTATCGGCGTCCTCTTGCACATACAAACTCGTTGTTAGAGTCGAATTAACTGTTCCTCTAGGGGTCTTCCGTAAATAATTGCGGCCTAACACCTCATAGGTTCCGGTATGCACCCAATGCACAGACTAACATGTCAAACATGTTGAGTTCCCAGAGCTCGACCTCCTACAGGTACATGAGTCCTTGGGTTTGTCAACGAAAAAATACTGGATTGCACTGAAAGAAATATAACTAATTTAAAATCTCATCTCGATCGTCGGATGATGAGATTTTGATAACCGAATACACACGCACTCTTTGTCAATATCTTATTGGTCCTCTACTATTCTTTTGAGTCCTTGGGTTTTTCAACGAAACGATACTGGATTGCACTGAAAAAATATAGCTAATTTAAAATCTCATCTCGATCTTCGGGTGATGAAATTTTTATAAATGAATACATACGCACTCTTCGTCAATGTCGTATTGGTCCTCTACGATTCTTTTAACTAATGTATTTTTTTTGCTGTTGCGTCCACGATGAACCGTGAAATTTTGGCATACATGCAGCGCCCACCACATCGGCATCAGTGTGAAAATCTGATTTATTTTAAAATGTAATCTTATTAGTCACACACTGATGTAATATCCGATGTTGTCGGTTCTTTTGGAATAATGATACTTTAACTTTTGTTATGATTATAAATATTATTTTCTCATATATATGTTACTTTTACCTTTAATTTATATATTTTAATTTTTCAATAAATAAATAAAAAACACTAGAAACTTGACTGCGATTTTGGCATTTCGCCCATCATTAGAATTTCCATATAATTTATTATAAATATGAAAACAGAAAACATTGGCAGTTCGTGGTATAACTTAAAAAAATACAAACTTTCGTTAATTTGCATTTTACTGATGTCGGTCCTCTTGACATAATAATATTCATCATCTACATCTGCATAACACTATGACCCCCACACCGATTAGCTAAGGGTTGAATGGTGTTATTAATTGCAGAATTTTTTTTTTTCTAATACTTTCCAAATATTATTTTCAATATTTTTCTATTCCTCTTTAGATATAATTATTACATAACACTTACTCTCAAATTCTCATTATAATGATATATAACAAGTAGAGGTTTGCTTTTAAATTATGCGTAATAAAGCAGATAAAATTATATTACTCGTAGTTAGCTGTGACACATGCTGCGCTTTAGCATAATTATTACGAAGTGTGAAACAAAAAAATATTTATGGAAGAAGTTAAACAGTTTTTACCTCTTGCTGAATAATTTATGAAAATTGAGCTGTCCCCTATTCGCACCGGTGTCTTCAATTATGGTAGTAATAGTTATATTTATCTCTGAAAATGGGATTGTGGCCAGAGCTCTGAAAAAACCACGACAAAATATTAATAAGATTGTAGCAATCATTGATGAACATTAATTCGCCAATATTTAATTTATAATTTCTTTTAATTTTTCAATATATATTTTTCATTATACCCAATACTCTAAATTATTTAATTTTGTATGTGAAAACCTTGGCAGTTTACGATATAGTAAAAAAATCACAAACTGCAGTGCTGATTGGCAAGTCGACTGGCTAAAAATATCTTTGGCAGGCAAGATACAAAAATAAACATTTTATTATTTTTAACTCTTCTATACATCTGATAGTTCTTTCATTATTTCATTCTTTAACATCTTTCAAAGTACATACTCTACTATTTGATATTTTTTATGCTTAAGAACTACAATACTACGACGAAAAACTAATATTATTTTACATATTTTACATAAATAATAACATTTGTAGCTAGGCGTTTTTCAACATGCCTGTTTCAACTAAAATAAATGACTTCACCCGTTCACCTTTCGCTACGATCGAGTCTCGACATACAGTTCCTCTGTATGAACTTTTCGTTATGTATATCTTGCGGGGCAAGGGGAACTTGTTTACATTCCGTGTTAGCTTGTCACTGACGTTTGACGTTTCTATGAGGGGATCGCAAACCATACTGTTTAAATACGACAACAGCCCCCCAGCGGTTTAATTTTCTTTTAATTTCAATATTTTAATTTGTATTATTCATTATTTCCGCGTGTTATTAAAGTATCATAAAATTCAGTTATTGTCATCGTATTGATATTTTCGATAATTTTCTACCTTCAATTGTTATTTTTTCATTTTTCCATCAATTATTATGAATAATAAATCAAGGCTTTTTCATATTATCGAATTTTTATTTTCCAGGATTTATAAAATTTAATAGGAATAATAATTTATTAATAATTGAATATAAATGGATATACCTATCTCATGAATTACATAGTATAATATAAAAATGACTTTGAAATATGGTACAGTGATCGGTGACTCGGTTGAAATAGACCAAACAAGTAACACCAAGATTCGATTTTACTCTCGATTTTTTATGCTTCTTTTTGCATTTTACAAGGTGAAATATCACACCATTGTAAATAATAAATATTTATTCCTAGATAAAATCTGTTTGATTCTAAGCTCGGATATACGATCTCGTTTTCGTTTTATCTGAATTAATTTTCATGTTCCATTTCTTTAGTTCGTTATTTAATATTTCAATGTTTTGCTGTAAATCATTTTCATTTTCTAATATTAGTATCATGTCAGCTGCATAACTTAGTTCTGTTACCGTGATCATTTTCATTTTTCTATATCCCACCTTGTAGCATTTCATTTTACTTTTGTTTCTTTTTAATATCTCATCTAGGTATATTGTGAAGAGCAATGGGCTTAGGATACATCCTTGTTTTAAACCTGTATCTGTTGTAAATGTTGTTGATTCGTTGTGTCTCACTCTTACGTAGCTTTTGTTGTTTTCGTACAGCCTTTTCACACTGTCGATGCTTTCTTTGTCTATGCCTCTTGCTTTTAGACATTCCCATACTTTTTTCCTTATTATTTTGTCAAAGGCTTTCTCAAGATCTATGAAACAGATGTGCGGTTCCTTTTTTTGTCAGTCTTGCCTTTTCTATTAGCTGCCTAATCGTAAAGATATGGTCTTGCACTCCCCTTTGAGGCCTGAATCCACTCTGTGTTTCTTCTGTTTCTCTACTTTGTCTCATATTTGTGACGTGGATGAAATAGACTAAACAAGTCAGACCAAACATTCGATTCTAATCTCGATTCTTTGTGCTTCTTTATGCATTTACAAGGTGAAATGTCACACCATTGTAAATAATTAACAATTAAAGACACAGAAAATCCATTCTTCATAAAAATTCTTTTAATTTATCAGAATGACATATATCTGTAGCTCTTCTTATTCTATTCTACTCTCGATTCTTTATGCTTCTTTTTGCATTTTACAAGGTGTAATATTACACCATTGTAAACAATAAATAATTTGTCTAGGATCATAGCTAGATAAAATCTGCTTGATTTTAAGCTCGGTCCTACGATTTCATCTAGACCCTTATGAATGCTATTACATGAACGTTCGATTCTAATCTTAATTTATATTACACACTATAATATAAAAATTACTTTTGAAAATATGGTACTGTTATCGGTGACGTGGATGTAATAGACTAATTAAGTCAGACCAAACATTCGATTCTAATCTCGATTCTTTATGCTTCTTTTTGCATTTTTCAAAGGTGAAATATCACACCATTGTAAATAATAAATAATTATTTTTAAGATCAAAGCTTGATAAAATCTGTTTGATTTTTAGCTCGGAACTGTGATTTCATCTAGAACCTTATGAATGCTATTACATGAATATTCGAATCTAATTTTAATTTACATCACACTCTATAATATATAAAATACTGTTGGAAATATGGTACTATCATCGGCGACCTGGATGAAATAGACCAAACAAATCACACCAAACATTCTATTCTACTCTCGATTCTTTATGCTTCTTTTTGCATTTTATAAGGTGATATTATCACACCATTGTAAATAACATACAATTATTCCTAGGATCAAAGATAGATAATATCTGTTTGATTCTATGCTCGGATCTATGATTTCATCTAGACCCCTACGCTATTAGATGAACATTCGATTCTAGTCTTAATTTATATTGCACACTATAATATAAATATGACATTTGGATATATGGTACGGTCATCGGTGACTTGGACGAAATAGATTAAACAAGTTACACCAAACATTCTATTCTAATCTCGATTCTTTTTTTTTTAAATTTTACAAGGTGAAATATCACACCATTGTAAATAATAAATAATTATCCATAAGATCATAGCTAGATAAAATCTGTTTAATTTTAAGCTCGGAATTACGATTTCATCTAGAACCTTATGTATGCTATTACATGAACATTCGATTCTAATCTTAGTTTACATTACACAATATAAATTACTTTTGGAAATATGGTACTGTCATCGGTGACTTGGACGAAATAAACTGAACAAGTCAGACCAAACATTCGATTCTAATCTCGATTCTTTATGCTTCTTTTTGCATTTTACAAAATGAAATATCACACTATTGTAAATAATTATCCTTAAGATCGTAGCTAGATAAAATCTGTTTGATTTTAAGCTCGGAACTACAATTTCATCTAGAACCTAATGAATTTATTTAATCGTATCTGGTTACAAAGAAATATATAATGTTAAAAATAATAATATCGTTCCAATATCTGGCACATAATACCGGTTTTCGGTACCCTTCCATAAGTCTTGGACTGTGCAGGTAATTTGTTAATGTGGACAAATCAGGAGTTGCTCCATTGTCTGTATCCCCATTTATGAAGGTTCTTGATTTCCAGTAGAGATGCCCTCGATATTTAAAGATATGATTGTCGTACAATTATTCATTCTTGAACACGATATTCCTTTTGTAAACACAGTTGTAAAAAGATTAGCCGGAACACAAAATTCCGTTGCCCAGGGGTCGCCTTAATGCACTGATTGGAAACACTATTGGAGGCTCTTTTTGTGACCCCGCTGTGTAACTAATAATTAAATATTAAACATTAAACATTCCAAATTCCACTGAACTGTATAAAATATAATATATAAGATAGTTTAAATAAATATTTGCAAATAAAAAATTAATAAAAAATGTCAAATATGACATTGACAAAAAAAGTGAATGAATGCTATTACATGAACATTCGATTCTCATCTTAATTTACATTACACACTATAAAATAAAAATTACTTTTGGAAATATTGTACTGCTATCGGCCACGTGGATGTAATAGACTAAACAAGTCAGACCGAACATTCGGTTCTAATCTCGATTCTTTATGCTTCTTTTTACATTTTACAAGGTGAAATAACACACCATTGTAAATAAAAATAATTATCTTTAAGATCATAGCTAGATAAACCTGTTTAATTTTAAACTCGGTATTACGATTTCATCTAGATCCTTATGAATGCTATTACATGAAATTTCGATGCTAATCTTAATTTACATTACACACTAATATAAAAATTACTTTTGGAAATATGGTACGGTCATCGGTATCTTTGATAAAATAGACTAAACAAGTCAGATTTTAAGCTCGGAACTAGGATTTCATCTAGAACATTATAAATGCTATTACATGAACATTCGATTCTAATCTTAATTTAGATAACACACTATAATATAAATATGACATTTGGAAATATGGTACTGTCATCGGTGACTTGGATGATATAGACTAAACAAGTCACACCAAACATTCGATTCTACTCTTGATTTTTTTATGCTTCTTTTTGCATTTTACAAGGTGAAATCATACCATTGTAAATAATAAATAATTATTCCTAGGATCATATCTAGATAATATCTGTTTGATTCTAAGCTCGGAAGTATGATTTCAACTAGAACTTTATGAACGCTATTGATGAACATTCGATTCTAATCTTAATTTACCTTGCACACTATAATATAAAAATGACTTTTAGAAATATGGTACGACCAAACATTCGATTCTACTTTTCATTTTTTATGCTTCTTTTTGCATTTTACAAGGTGAAATATCACACCATTGTAAATAATAAATAATTATTCCTAGGATCATATCTAGATAATATCTGTTTGATTCTAAGCTCGGAATTACGATTTCATCTAGAATCCTATGAATGCTACTACATGAACATTTGATTCTAATTTACATTACATACTATAAATTACATTTAGAAATATGGTACTGCCATCTGTGACTTAGATGAAATAGACTAAAGTCAGATCATACATTCAGTTCTAATCTCGATTCTTTATGTTTCTTTTTACATTTTACAAGGTGAAATATCACACCATTGTAAATAATAAATAATTATCCTTAAGATCATAGCTAGATAAAATGATTTTTAGGTCGGAACTACGATTTCATCTGGAATCATATGAATGCTATTAAATGAACATTCGATTCTAATCTCGAGTCCTTATTCTTCTTTTTACAAGGTGAAGTTGAACACCATTTTAAATAAATAATTATCCTTAAAGGTATAGCTAGATAAAATCTTTTTGTCCATAAGTTCGAAACTACGATGTCGTTTATTTATAGACACTTTTGCCTTGGTTTTTAGGCTAGGTCAAGAACTCGCTGAAGTAAAACTAAACGGGATTTATTTCTAATTAACATTAATATAATAAAATTTCTATATTTTTTTCTACGTTATTTCTAATACAAAATTGCTAAGAACAAATCAAATTACTTAATAGTTATGCACTATTTAGCTACTACAATTGATATGTAAATAGCTATTTTGACAATGTTTACTAAACACAAAATTTTGGACGTTTCACAAATACGAAGACAACATAAAGAAAAGGTGTTTAATTTTAACTTTTACTCTACATTTTTGTCGTAACACCAATATTTTTCATTTGCCATTATTGTAATTTTGTCCCAATTTTTTTCATACATACGTCTTTTGTGTTATTTATATTTTTACTAACATTCTATTAATTACTGCCCATATTAAATTTTTATACAACGAACATTGTTTATTATAAAAACGATCTTGGCTGATCTGTCAATCTCTTTTAGGCGAATCGAGCGCACCGAACGCCGGGTGTTCTGTGTATAGCTTCTCACGTGGCTCTCTGCGAATAACTGCTTAAAGATGAAACGCTGGTGGTTGTTCCAAGTGTTCTTCGATGCATCTATTTCTAATTCAAAACAAATAATTTTGCAATAATTTTAACTTAATTCAATGTATCTCATAATAATATTTATCTTATTAATATTTTACCGTACACAATCATTTAATTATTTAGTAGCCGATAAAATTTCGGAAAAATCAGATAGTGTGATGTCTAGTTACTGGAGCGCTCGAGTAGAATCGGTTTGGTGGAGAGGAATCTAAGAGTAACGTATTACTGTTTTCATTTCCAAATTAGGTATTCTTGAGTTTTTAGTCTGTCAGACTTTTACTATCAGCTAATAAATGATATAAGATCCTTATGGGATTCAACAGACGGACGGGAATGTACGGAGAAAATATATAAAATTCTCAGGATGGTATGGACATCAGTATTTTCCGTCGACACGGGTTGTGCTTACAGGTAAAGAAATTCGATTAAATTTTTATCGTACCAATTTATAATGCTTGTTTAAAATATATATATATATATATATATATATATATATATATATATATATATATTAATTCTATATTCAGCCATAAATCTGCATGAAAATAATTATCCTTAGGATCATAGCAAGATAAAATCTGTTAGATTTTCAGCTCGGAACTACGACCTACGACGTCATCTAGAACCTTATGAATGCTATTAAATGGACATTCGACTAATCTAGATTCCTTCTTATTCTTTTTGCATTTTACAAGGTGGAATTGAACACCATTGCAAGAAATAAATAATTATCCTTAAGGTTATACCTAGATAAAGTCTATTTGATTTTAAGATCGGAATTACGATTTCATCTATTCATAGACAATTTTGCCTTGTTTTTAGGATAGGTTTAGAACACGGTAAAGTAAAACTGAACGGAATTTATTTCTAATATAAAATATAATAAAATTTCTATTTTTTCTTCTGCGTTTATTTCTAATATAAAATTGTCAACAACAATATCATTACTTAATAGTTGTGTACCTACTATTTGGCTACTACAAATGAGATATAAATAGATATTTTGATATTGTTTACTATACACAAAATTTTGACATTTCACAAGACAACATAAAGGAAAGGTGTTTAATTTTAACTCCACGTTTACTCTACATTTTTGTCGCAACACCAACTATTCTAATTTTGTTCAATTACATACATCTTTTATCTTATTTATCTTTTTACTTTCGCATTTTATTAATTACTGCCTTTATTAAATTTTTACACTACATATTTAGCGAGCATTGTTTTCCATTATAAAAACGATCTTAGCTGATCTGTCAATCTCTTTTAGGCGAATCGAGCATGCTGAATGAATTTTGAATAACAATAAAGCAACGTCCAATTTAATTGTGTTTCTTAAAATTTAAATAACATAATGACGTAGAAATTGCGGGATTATAGATGTTTCGTTCTTGTATGTATTCTTCATTCAAATTCATTTGACAGATAAAATGAAACTTAGGGACCTAATTTTATTTATGGAACTAAATTCTCTTTGATTGTTACATATTATTTCTATGTTATGATAAACTAGCAACCTTATGTAATTAAAATATCAAATTTCGGTTGCTTTACGGGTTAGACGTATACCTCAGAATTGCTTCTATAAAATTTTGATGTTTTCTATAATTTTTGTCCTTCAGTTTTTATTTCTTTTCATACTTTCACGCATTATTTGCACATACAGCATAATCGCTTTAGTGAGAATAGAATAAACTCTGATTTTTTGAGATTATTACAGACTTTTACGCCCAACTGCCTAAAGTGACGCTTCCAAACTCTGTATACGAAACAGAGTGTGGTTGCCATGATGTTAGTTTCTTGAAATTTTTCATGATCATCTTTTATTTTTCTTTTTTGACATAAAACCACTATTGACCCGTTCAAAATAAATTTGCATCTTTCAAGTGGATCATATAAAAAAAATATTTTTATTTTAATTGCCGCTTCAATTTTATTCTTCAGTTCGTTTAATGTGTTTACTGGTTCTTTATAAACAAAATTTTTCACGTAGCCCCATAAAAAAAATAAAGTGGGGTCGTATCGGGAGAACGAGCAGGCCACCGAAATAAATAATTTGTTCCAATAACACGAATTGAGGATGAAAATATTAAGCCAAGATAATTAAATTTATTTACTGTATCAATTGGTATATTGTTGTATTGAAAATTTATTATTATAATTTGTGGCTCGTCCTTTATGAAAAACGACAATCTTTGTCTTATCTGCATTAACTATTAAGTTATTTTCGGAACTGTATTGAAAAAGAATATTTAATTTTCTGTTAACATCAACTGGGCTATCGCATAATATTACTATATCGTCAGCGTAAGAAAGTAGAAGAAAGTCCGTTTGGTTATCTATACTATTCCTCTAGCTTCCGATTTTTGGAAGTAGTTAGTTATATCGTTAATAAATATTGCGAAAAGGAGTGGTGAGAGGATTTCGCCTTGTAAAACACCTTGTGTTATTTTTATTTTTTCCTAATGTTATTCATTGGCTTTAATTTGTAAGAAGGCATTGTTATATAAATTATATAATATTCTTATGAATTTTGTTGATGCTGCAATATTATACAATTTATCCCAAAGTTTGTTATGATTCACAGTATCAAACGCTTTCTTATAATCCACAAATATTTTGTTTCTTTTTAACCTGATTTGAATATTTATAATAGCTGAAAGACAGAATATACTGTCAACAGTTCCTCTATATTTTCTGAATCCCATTTGAGATTCATCAAGTATTTCATTATATTCCAACCAAAATTGCAAGCGTGTTAAAAAGAGCTATGAGTCTATAATTGGTAGGGTCTTTCTTATCACCTTTTTTGTAAATAAGAACAGTCTGCATGTCACACCATGTCTTTGGGATTTTTTCGGAATTAAGAATTAAGTTAAATGTATTTAGTATTTCTAACAAGATATTCACAGATAATGTATTATTTACAAAATATTTTTACTATGTTGTCTATCTTAAATCTAAATTAACCTATTCATACATCATCTATTTGGACTGGTAAAGACGATCAATGCAGTTAATTACCGACAACTTCGTAGACAAACAAAATTAAATATATTTTTGAATTAATATTGTCCAAAAAATAATTTAAAAGTAAATATCTATGCGGGAAGCAGAGCTAGAATCCGGGACTGCCCCGGAAAATCCGGGACGAATGGCCACCCTTGTTTTAAACCATGAAGACTCAACTTTTATAATTCATCATAAAAATTGACATTTCTTTACAATATTACCTCTTCTATTGAACTGAATTGCTCAAATCATTGCTGTATTACTGAAGTATGTGGAATGTGGACTTCTTGATCAAAATAAGCGAACATCTTATAAATTGTTATATATTATATTTTTTTACCTTGGTGCTGAACGCGCAGGTATACATATTTAGTTTCTATAATTTACAGTGTAAAGAATAAATTGATAATGAAAATTCACTATTGGCTCTTACCAAAGCACTTTAGTATTAAGATGGCTAATATTATTTGTACGATAACGTAATTTATGCAATTATTACGACTTTATACGTAACATGCTAATATTAAGACAAAGTTAACCATATATTGCGTCCATTTAATTATTTTTGTAAAATAAATATATGATCACGTTCTGTGTATAATGTAATTGCATGTACAGACATTACAGTATAGTGCGCGCAACTATATTTGGATATGATCCCTGTGTGCTCATAAGATTCGAATATTAGCTATTCATTATTCAAATATTGAAACATTAATCAAATATACTTCCTAATAAACTGTAATTATATATTTTGTATGTACTTTATTTAAAATACAGCTCTTATGAAAAAAAAATCTATCTATTTTGCCAATTTCTGTGAAAGAGTAAATTAATTTTCCAATTTTCAGTACTTTTTTTAGGGTTTTATTTTAATCATGCTTACTAATTAATTATCTGTATAAATTTAGTCCCATGTTTTAATTTTTTTCCCTGGAATTCATTGATGTACCCAAATGGGATCATTTACCATTTTTTTTATTTTTCCCTCTGCAAGTTCAATTTCATATATATTATTTGGTTTTTGTCCGATTTAAAAATTATTTGTAATAACAGAAATTATTTTTTTTAAATTGTGTCTGCTACTTGAATTCCGGAATGACGAAATTATCCGACTAAAGCCGAACCTGTGTACTCTTAACAGGATGTGTCATTTCATTGTTAACCACATGTTATCATTTTTGCTTGAAAACTTGTCGAAGTGGATCCTCAGATTTATTAAAACAACCAGGTACAAAACAATTAATTATATATTACACAGACCTTATAAAACATTGGCTAGAAGAGCACAGTTCTATTTCTTCACAAACTAACCTCTCTGTCACAGCGGAGTTGCTAAACATCTGTCTCCCAAACGTCAAAACTCTCTGTTTCTCTTCCGTCTCTTTCTAATGTCCGTGATTTGTGAATATACCTACTAAACTATATACTGCTGAACTCCTATCTCTCGTATAAGCGGAAAGTGTCCGGGACATTAATACCTCCATTCTTTTCTAGCGTTTGGACACTCTTCTACAAGCGCATGCGTGCACAGGCGATAGGCGTGATGGTAAATGAGCAACACAGTGCATTATGTAAACATACAATACAAACTGGACAAATTCAATTTCAAAGAATATAAAATTTTAGAAAATGTACCATACAAATACCATAGACTATTATATTGAAACATGCCACATAAATATAAATAAAAACGATAACATAAATAACCACACTGACTTCAGTAATAATGTTCAACATATAAAACAATTATTATCACAATTAAATAACAATTAAAATTTACCGCGCCAAGTGTCCGATTGTGCGAGCGACAGAATTATTTTCTTTCCTTTTCAACTTTTTATATTATTACCGTTGCGGACATGATTCCTTGAGTTCGTGCAAATTCCTAGGATGGTGCGAAATGTTCATAAATGTATTTCATATTCTGAATAAAGTTTTTTTATCTTCGAATTAATTATTATACACTTAACAAATATGTAACAAAATATGCTAGTGTAACAATTTCAATTTTTCTGGTAAGTCTTTCATCGATCTTATTGCACAATAAATTGTAATAGTTTATGTAATTTTTATCAGCTGATGATGGATAAATTATATATCCGAAACGTCCGTCCAATGTATAATAAATTTCTTACAAACAATGAATAAATGGAACATTTGAACACAAATTTATTTACTCTATAATAAAAAGTGTCATCTTTACTGTCACAAACTAATCCCAATACTTTAAATTCCTTTCCGTGATCCATGTTTAGCATGTTAGAGGGACTGGTTTTCTTAGTAATCGGTAAGCTGAGGGTGGTTAGACCTTCATTTAATTTCCGAATTTTATTTGAAAGGTCATTGAACCATGAATCTGCTTTCTGCATTTCGCTAAACTGTTTTGACATAATGTTCCTCGCAGGCTATTTCTTCCAAAGACTGAATAGTTTTATTACTTGAATCGACTATTTCTCAGAATAAATAATTTTGTTAATTGCTTTTGCAAGGACAGAGTGCTTGGGGTTACAGAAATATTGCAGAATGATGAAGTTTGACCTGTATATACAGAACAGCCAAGTCGCCATCCAAATTCTGTATTTTGTAAATGTAGTAGACCCTCATTTACTTTTATAGATTCTACCTTTAAAATATTCCAAAATATTTTCGCGCTTAATAATAATTCGACGGGTCTCGATTTATTAAAGTTTTCGTTAGCTAACTGTATGTTACTAGTAATTTGTAAATTATTTAAGTTAAATGTCTTTGTTGGGAGATTATCTATTATCTTAGGTATTATTAAGCATGTTAAGTCTGATTGATAGTTTCTAAGATTTGATTTTATGCAAACCTTTACAGATTTGATTATTTTCTTTTAGCTAGACTTCCTATAATTAGATTGCTTTGAGATCCAACGTCTAGCAATGCGCTACAAGTCTGATAATGGCCGTTTGCTTCATTTATTAATAAAATTACTGTGAATAACAAGGCATTCAATTTGTTATCAGTATTGCTATTTGTAAGTTTTCGGTATCCTTATGTAACAGGGAATTGTGTTTTAACTTACAAAAACGACATGAAAATTTAGATCGGCAACATTTCTCTGTCTTTAATTTGCATGTTTGCAAAGTCTTGTTATTTATAAATTTCATGATTATTACTGTTGTATCATATACATGGTTGTTTATTCATATTTAACTGTAATAAGGTACAATTTATTAGCGTAATTTTGACCAATATATTTCGTATGATTCATGGAATCGAGTAATTAGCATTTATCGGTCAAATTTTCTATAAATTTTGACAGTTGCGGGATTTTAGATTTTAATGAAGCTTACTATTCTTTGTTAGTTTTTTTTTTGCAATATATGGTATGACCATCCCAATAATCTGCTGGTACTTTTAAAACACCCAGTGCTTTGGTGTTTGCTTTTAAATTTTTTAGCAACTGTGGCAAATTTGAAATATTGGCGTTATTTTTTAGTTCCTGCGCTATTAATCCTTTATTATTAAATCTTTCTTTTAGAATTTTAAATGCCGAAGCGTAATATGCATTTGGTACTGTTAATGATTGGATAGCGCGAGCGGCCTCACCGGTTACACAGATTTAAGATAATGAAACTTTTGATAATTATTTAATGAATTGTTTTTTGGATTAAAGAATTAATTGTATAAAAAAATATGCCAGTTCAAGTAATTATCATCAAATTGGGGCAAATTAAGAGGTGGTAATTTTAAATTGATATCTACCGTAAATTGCGATGCTGAATTTGAGCCGGTCGCCTCTGAAACCGATCTAACTACTTCCGGTTCACGGTTGTCTTAAAATATCTTGAATATTCGCTATTATATCAAAATATCTTGTTTCGAATGACTCATTCATCAGTATTAATTTATTCACGTCAAGTTCTTCTGTTTTAGATTGAATTTCATCAAATTCTTTCATTGCGGCTTTTAACATGCTAATATATGCGGTTTAATGAAATTGATGCCATCTTGATCAGTATTTTTTTTTTTTGTTATATAAATTTATCCTTTTTCCTTTAGTTTTGAAGGCCTGCACGTACTTTAATTAATTGTTCCAAATCCATTTTTAATATTTACTTTTCTGCCAAATCGAGACACAGGAATGGGAATATATAGAACAAAAGAAGGAATACATTTACCGGTTTTCGACTGACACGGCCTGGTGATTGGTCTTGCTCTTGCAGCTACTTGCGTCGATGTTGACGTCCTTGTACACTGCCACGCTGATTGGCTGATAATGATGATTCTCGTTTAGCAGCTTGTCGCGTCGATGTATTTCGACATCTTGGTGCTGGATACCACAAACCACGATGATGTTCTGCTTCCGATCCGGTTTTAAGGACCAAATTGTTTGATCGCGAGTTTAATTTTGCGATCTTTTGTGCAATTACTACGCCTTTATACTTATCATATGCAGCTAATGTTAAGAAAAAGTTAACCATATATTGCGTCTATTTAAGTATTTTATTATTTTAATAAATAATATCTTGACAATATGATTTTTTAAAATAAATATATGATCATGTTCTATACACCTCAAATAATTTTTTAAGTTATTCTTACATTTAAACGTATTAGTATTTTGAACTGACATTATTTGACATTGATTTTAACAAATACTTTATTTGAATTAAAAAAAATAATTTTTACTTTCAATCCAAAATCTCAATCTTTGCACTCAAATAAATTAAGAATTTATTTAAAAAGTATTAACTTTATATCAAAAGCAAAACTTCAAGTAAATTTTGTTCACAACAAAAGCAGCAATATTTAAGGTAAAACTATATACTAGTCCAATAGTTAACAATAGTTTTAAAATTAACAGTTTGAAACATGGCGGGTATTTTTCTTAATTCTTTATTTAACATTGTTTCACCTTGAGTTCGCTATTGTACTATTATTAATTAAAAGTATGTTTTAGTTACATATAATATTCTTCCTACGACCAAACTATTAGAGCTACTTCTCATAATACTGAGTATGAGTGTATAGACATCTTTAAATATTGTTAATGTTAGTTCACCAGAAAATTAACCTAATGTGCATGTTGCCTTGAGCTTGAAAAGTACTTTTCACGCAATAGTGTTTGAAAAGTGACACGTTACCAAGGAATAAGACTTTTTTGTCATAAATAAAACTAATATTTCTTTGATTTCATTCATGCACATTATCCCAATCCTCATATTTTTACAGGAAATAGATGTGTAGATTCCTCAGTTGCCTATTTTTTCAACCAATCAACACAAGCTAATATTTCATCTGTAGCGATTAAACAAATGAAAATTTAATATTGGTATATTATTTTAAAGAAACTAACGATCATTTGATTCTTGGCCACTTTGGATATTGTTGTCTGAACTTGCAGATATAAATGTAGAGGATATACTAGTTTTATATAAATGCCGTACATTTTGGTATTTAGCAATTAATTTATCTTTCGGATTGATACCTGTTTTTGATTTATTTTCTTTACTTGATATTCTGAGAATATGGTAAGTATATTTAACTATTTTCGTTTTTAAAAACGTCGAATATATATTCTACCAATTATTATACCTACTAATAATTTATAATGTAAAAAATAATAATAATACTTCTTTATTGTATTCAAGGATTACAACATATTACAATTGAATGATAGGGATAATTAATTTTTTCTCATATTTTATAAGTTTCTCGTAGTAGTATACTTTACGTTGATGGAGATGGGATGATAAAAGGACACCCACAAACATCCGTACCTTACCCGGGATTCGAACCCGGGACCCTTAGATTGTGAGTCGTCTACGTTGCCTACTACGCCACCGGGGTGAGTGTAGTGTAGTGTAAAAAAAATCAATTGATAATCGAAATTTACTATTTGTTATTACCAAAGCACTTTAATATTGACTAATATTATTTTAAGTTTCGTAACCTAATTTCTGCAATTATTACGTCTTTATACTTAACATATGCAGCTAATGTTAAGAAAAAGGTAACCATATATTGTGTCCATTTAAATATTTTATTGTTTCAATAAATAATATCTTGACCGCATACTTTCGTAAAATAAATATATAATCACGTTCTATATACAATGTAACTGGTGGTACAGACTTTTCAAATAATAAGAAGTGTTATGATAAGGTACATGACAAAATTAACTCTATAGTATAGTGCTCGTAACTATATTTGGATATGATCCCAGTGTGCTTATAAGAATCGAATATTAGCTGTTCAATATTCAAATATTGAAACATTATTGAAATATACTGCCTGTTAAACAGGCCTTGCATTCTGTAATTATATATTTTATATGTCCTTCATTTAAAATACAGCTTTTTTGTAGTAAATTAAATCTATATTGCTGTTGAATTGAATTATTGGGTAGAGTATAAACTTGATTGTATAGGTTGTCTTCTCTCTTAACTGCATCAATCCATTCTTGCCACAAATCGTTGTCTGAAGGGAACTGTAAGCCAAAAATTTAAATCATAATAAATGTGTACCATAATCATGAATTGTTTTCTTATACACATTAAATGAAATTTTTCTTCCTATTTAAATTTCTTTTTCTCTCTTACATGCTGCTGGCATTCCCCCTGACTTATTGGAGCATTCTGCAACACAACATGTTAGAATCTGCAAATAATTACCTATGTTAAATGAAACCCGTAATTTTATTATATGAAAACATATATTACAGTAGAAGAGTCAACAATGTATATTATAAAGTACAAATAATGTCTGTTCTGTTAACTGCTATGAACACAAATGTTGAGTTATTTTATTTATAATAAAACGTTATTTTATGACTCACATGTGAATAAAAATCATAATTTTTACAAAATGAAACATCTAAAGGAAATTCAATATGAAAAAGTCGCAAACCTTATACACAAACACGCAGTGTACAATTGACATCAACGACTTTGTCACCTGGAATCTCGAACTGACATGGGATATAGTGAAGAGGAGGAAGTGGCTTCACTAGCTATTGCAAATACTCCCTCCATATTATTCCTACCTCCATCTTTATTTTCTAGTATATCAATCCATATCCGAATGAATTATGTGTGTGTACTGTCAGATCGAAATGATAAGATTTTCTATATGACCTCTTCATTTGTTCCAGACCATAACAACTCTTCAATTTTTCGGTGTTTATCATGTAGGCTTCTTGTATTTCATTTTTGCCAACTACTTGTTCGTCATCATCAAATGTTATGATTGAATCAATATTAATATGATTTATTGCAATAGAAGTAGAGATAAAAGTCATCTTCTTTGATGAAAATTGCGGGGAAAATATTTAAAATTTCATTTGGTACTTCCAATGTTTGAGTAAAATTCAAAAAAAAAAAAAAAAATTTAAATAATAAATTACTTACAAGTATAGCATTACCTTTGAAACAATATTCAAATATTCTTTCCAATATACAAGTGTTGTATACTGTAATTATATATTTTGTATGTACTTCATTTTAGAATACAGCTTTTATGAAAAGAAAGGTCTATGTCCATTTTGCCAATTTCGGTAAAACAGTAAATTAATTTTTAAATTATTAAAATATCTTTCAGAACTCATATTATTAATTGGAAACATACTACCTTTTTTTAGTTTATGTTCTGTATTTATTAATTTAAACCCAACGTTTCGGCACCATAAACTGGTGCCTTCTTCACGGGATACATTGACATTAATTTTTTAATTAACAAAAATAACAAGTAACCAAGGTAACAAGAAATATTCATAAATGTTACCTTTTTTATGTATACAATTTTCTAGACAATGTATGCATGCCCGGCAATAACATGGACGGCGAACATGCATCTTCTCAGGAAAAAATCTCCTTTTGCCAGAGGAAAAACCGTCCCAAAAACTGGCAGAGAAGTGATCTGCATAACTCAGAGACGCTTTATCGGTAGCGAAATACCGCAGCCGTACTCTTTATAAACAGATGTTAGAAAAAGTTTATAAAAATTGTATACATATTACAAATTACAACATATTTAATATTGGAAGCCATGCGCGACTAAGTTCTAATCCGTCACAATGATTGAGATTGATATTTCTTGTTTTATAAATCTCAATGGCTTCTCTAATTAATCTGTTGTTAAGTCGAGAAGGTCTTGCAATAATTTTCGTATCTTCAAACTTTATTTGGTGGAATTCTTCCAAGGCATGTTCTGCAACGGACGATTTCTCAGGCTGGTTCAATCTGATCGATCGATGATGTTCGTTCAATCTTGTAGAGACAGTTCTACCAGTCTGGCCGATGTAAACTCTCCCGCAGACACATGGAATTCTGTAAATCCCTGATGATTGAAGAGGGATGACGTCTTTCACTTGTTTCAACATATGTCGAAGTTTAACATATGGTGAAAACGAAATCTTCATGTTCTTCTTACGAAGAATTCTACCAATCTTGTCCGTTACGTTTTTAACATAAGGAAGCGATGCATATAATACGTTCCTTTCTTCTTCATTGTTTGTTGTTCTATTTGCTTTAAGACATTTTTCAATAGAAGACACAGAATATCCATTCTTCATAAAAATATTTTTAATTTCACTCATCTCTTCTTTTAATTTATCTGGATGGCATATATCTGCAGCTCTTCTTATTAGACATTTTATAGTGCCAAATTTCTGTGAAGGATGGTGGTGTGAATTAGCATTTATGTATTGATTTGTGTGCGTTGGCTTCCTGTAGACTGAATACAATAAGGAACCATCTTCTCTTCTTTCCAGTAAAACATCCAGGAAAGGAATAATGCCTTTTTCTTCTACTTCTACGGTAAAATTAATATTTTCATGGATGTTATTCAAATGATTTTAGAAAATCGATAAGTTTTGACGCCCATGTGGCCAAATAGCAAAGACGTCATCAACATATCGTAACCATAGAGAAGGTTTCAACGTAGAAGATTCCAAAGCTAGTTCTTCAAAGAACTCCATATAATAATTAGCTATGGAAGGAGACAGAGGATTACCCATAGCAACACCATCTACTTGCTTATAATATTCTTTGTTGAAAATGAAGAAGGATGAAGTTAAACAATGTCGAAAAAGTTACACAATGTCTACAGAAAAATGTCTTTCCAGCAACTTTAGGTGTCTTATAGGAATCTTCGTGAATAATGAAGAGACATCAAAACTCACAAGAAGATCTTCAGACGAGATATGTCGGTCCTTGATAATTTCAATAAAATGTTTTGAATTCTTGACATAGGATGCAGATTTTTCCTATATAAGGTCTAAGTAGATTATCTAAATATTTAGATAAATTATATGTACAAGAATTAATACAATTCACAATCGGGCGGAGTGGTACATCTTTCTTATGTACTTTTGGTAAACCATAAAATCGAGGAACATAAGGGTCTTGTGGAATAAGATTCTTGATAATATCTTTATCTAAGCTTGATTGTTTCAATAATTTAGTAGTTTGATATTTAACAGTGCTTAAGGGATTTTTCGACACTTTTGTGTAGGCAGGATCTTCTAATACAAAGTTGGCTTTTTGAATATAATCATCTTTATTCATGACTACTGTTGCTTTCCCTTTATCTGCAGGTAATATTATCAAATTTTCGTTGTTACGTAAATCTTTAAGAGCTCTAAGTTCACTCTTCGGCAGATTAGTTTTTAAAGGACGTGACTTTTTCAAAATCTTTGCCGTTTCTACACGAACTTCTTCAGCTTCTTCTTCTGGCAACATCTGAGCAGCTGATTCGACGGCAGTTACAATATCTTCAATAGGAATACGTTGGGGAGTAATCGCAAAATCCAGACCTTTGGACAAAACAGAGAGAGCAGAATCCGAAAGCAACTCATTGCTTAAATTTATTACTAATCTATTTATATTAAATGTGTTAGATGTCTGTTTGGGATGTTGTTTATTATACAGTTTGTCAAATTTAGATTTCTGCTTATTACTCACAGAGTCATGCAGGTTTTTATTTCTGTATTGTATAATCTCATTCAGGGAAGTCCAATGTTCTTTACTCATGCAACGACTTAAAGAAAAAATGATCTCATTTAGATGTCTAACCAGAGCAGCAAGTTCTTTACAAATAAAACGTATACGTTCCTTCAAAAGAAGTTTGCTTGAAGTATACAATATACGTTTTGCATGATACCTGTCAAATTGACATTTAAGATGAAGAAAATTGGGAATGACATCTTTATCCCTACATCTCTTCAAAAACACAAGGTCGCAAAGTCTAAACGTCTTCTTCTTGCTAATGTTCTGGAAAATCTTCATTTGCTTAAAAATATCCTCACCATAGAGGTTTTTCAAATTATTAAAATATCTTTCAGAACTCATATTATTAAGTGGAAAAATACTACCTTTTTTTTAGTTTATGTTCTGTATTTATTAATTTAAACCCAACGTTTCGGCACCATAAACTGGTGCCTTCTTCAGGGGTTACATTGACATTAATTTTTTAATTAACAAAAATAACAAGTAACCAAGGTAACAAGAAATATTCATAAATGTTACCTTTTTTATGTATACAATTTTCTAGACAATGTACATTTACTTTCATGTATATTCTTCTTCCTATTTTCATTAATTTTGTATTGTTTTGAATGTGTAAAATGGTCTTATAAGGCATAATTTTTCTGTATTAATCATGTAAAGCCTATTTTTGTGTTGCATACAACGGAGGCTCAGCTCCTCTGCACTTTAAATTTTCAAAGTACTAGGGTTTTATTTTAATTATGCTTACTAATAAATTATATGTATAAATTTTGTCCCATATTTTAATTTTTCCCCCTAGATTGATGTATATAACCCAAATTTGCCAGTTTTGAACATTATTCTACTGAGCATCAATGTACAAAATTATATTAAATAAAAAATACTTTCAGGTGTAATATAACAATAAATATGAAATATAGGTGGTATATAAAATGAGGAACTATCATAACAATCTTCGGCAAAATGTTCCTAGCATATGAAACTTGGTTGTGTAGGTTGTCTTCTCTCTTAACTGCATCAATCCATTCTTGCTGTAAATCTTTATCTGAGGAAAACTGAATGCCAAAAAAATTAAAACATGATAAATGTGTACCATAATCATAAACAGTTTTCTTATACCTATTAAATGTAATTTTTCTTCCTGTTTAAATTTCTTTTTCTATCTGACATGCTGCACATAATATTATTGCAAGAAAACATATTGTAGTCGAAGAGTCAAAAAGTCCAAATAATGTCTATTCTGTTAAATTGCTATAAACACAAAACACACGTTGAGTTAATTTATTAAAATAAAACGTTATTCTACAACTCACATGAATAAAAATCTGAATTTTCACAAAATTATATTAAATACCAAGAAAATCCAATATGAAAAAGTTGCAAACCGTAAATATAAACACTTTCCCAACACATGTACATGTACAAAAACAAGCAATGTACAATTGATAGCAACAACCTTGTTACCTGTAACCTCGAACTGACATCGTACATAGTGGAAGTGGCTTCACTGGCAATTGTTCACTCCCACCATATTATTCCTACCTCCATGCTCTTCTATTATATCAGTCTATATACGAATGAATTATATGTTTATAGGTAATACGTATTCTTTATTCTTTTTTATCTACATGCGAACGGATAATTTTTCTATTCCAAAGTGATCATTTCATTGATGAACATATGTAATTGGTTTTGTAGTGTCACTACGCATTTTCCATTGAATAATTAACTTATTTTCTTCGTATGGGCAATCATGTAGCCATCAGGGCTATAAAGATCTGCGTAAATTATGAATCTATACCATCCTGAAAAACAAGGTTGAGGTCGTTAATATAAATAATGAATAGTACGGGGGGGGTGCAAGAATGCTTCCTTAAGATGCACCCGTGTTTATAGTTATTCTGTTGGAATTAACTATTTGGCACTGAGAACTAGAATAATAATCTATATTACGTATTCCCTATTATTACATCTACATTCGTATCAATAATTTATATTTTAAAAGTGATCATTTTATAGATCATCATACTTTGTTTCGTAGTGTTGCCGCAATAATTAATTTCTTTTAAAAAGACGACACACAAGAACCTCTAACCACTGAGAGAAAGGAATATTTCCAACTTTTATTTTGGACTTCTACTCGAATACAGTCAGAGTTCGAAAATATCATGATATTTATATAAACATCATATCAAGCGATATATATCGGATATATCCGACATATATCCGATATATATCATTCTGTGAAATATTTTATTATTAAATAAAAATACACACATTTCAGACGTGTATTTAAAAACTAAATATGTACATAAACATAATATATTATATTGGATAATAATAGTACAAAAGAATAATAATTTATAACTGAGTTGAAAGAGGCATTTCTTTATCTGAAGAATCATTTATGAGATCACTGTGACCTTCAGTTGAATCTGCTGAGTCCCATGCCCATCCGAGGTTGGTCTTCTTCTCGTTAGTCTTAGGGAGGTATTAAGCGATCTGCTCATGTGTGATATTTTCGGAAGAATCCAGATTTATTCAGAATAAAATAAATGAATATATCGTGATATATATATATATATATCGTATGATATATATCCTCCGAAACCTGAATACAGTACGGACTGATCCATCGTATGAGCTTTATGATATTTTCCTTTAGATTATATATAAATTATTATTAAAAATATTTAAGAATATTACTCTTTTCATTGCTAAATAACTCTGTTTTTTGCGATCTGTGCAGAAGTCATGTTTGTGATACGGGAAAATAATATTTTAATAAGAATTGACATTGTGAATGCTATTAAATGGACATTCGACAAGTTAAGTTATTTTCTTCATATGGGCAAATCATGTAGCCACCAGGGCTATAAGAATCTGCGTAAATTATTGAATCTATACCATCCTGAAAAAAAAGATTAAGGTTGTTAATGTAAATAATGAATAGTGCGGGAGGCAAGAATGTTTCCTTGAGATGCAGCGGTGTTTATAGTTATTCTGATGGAATTAACTATTTGGCAATGACAACTGGAATAATAGTCCATAATACGTATTCCCTATTATTACATCTAAATTCGTATCATTTATTAATAAAATTACAGTGAATAACAAGGCTTTGAATTTGTTATCAGTATTGCTACTTGTAAGTTTTCGGCTTCCTTATGTAACAAGGAATTGTGTTTTAACTTACAAAAACGACATGAAATTTTAGATTTTTAATAAACATTTCTCTGTCTTTAATTTGCATGTTTGCAAAGTCTTGGTATTTATAAATTTCATGATTATTACTGTTGTAACATATACATGGTTGTTTATTCATATTTAACTGTACTAAGGTACAATTTATTAGCGTAATTTTGACCAATATATTTCGTATGATTCATGGAATCGAGTAATTAGCATTTATTTAATGAAGCTTGCTAGTCTTTGTTAGTTTTTTTTTTGCAATATATGGTATGACCATCCCAATAATCTGCTGGTACTTTTAAAACACCCAGTGCTTTGGTGTTTGCTTTTAAATTTTTTAGCAACTGTGGCAAATTTGAAATATTGGCGTTATTTTTTAGTTCCTGCGCTATTAATCCTTTATTATTAAATCTTTCTTTTAGAATTTTAAATGCCGAAGCGTAATTTGCATTTGGTACTGTTAATGATTGGATAGCGCGAGCGGCCTCACCGGTTACACAAGATTTAAGATAATGAAACTTTTGATAATTATTTAATGAATTGTTTTTTGGATTAAAGAATTAATTGCATTAAAAAATATGCCAGTTCCAGTAATTATCATTAAATTGGGGCAAATTAAAAGGTGGTAATTTTAAATTGATATCTACCGTAGATTGCGAAGCTGGATTTGAACCAGACGCCTCTGAATCCGTTCTAGCTACTTCCGGTTCACGGTTGTCTTAAAATATCTTGAATATTTGCTATTATATTAAAATATCTTGTTTCGAATGACTCATTCATCAGTATTAATTTATTCACGTCAAGTTCTTCTATTTTTGATTGAATTTCATCAAATTCTTTCATTGCGGCTTTTAACATGCTAATATATGCGGTTTAATGAAACTGATGCCATCTTGATCAGTATTTTTTGTTTGTTATATAAATTTATCCTTTTTCCTTTAGTTTTGAAGGCCTGCACGTACTTTAATTAATTTTTCCAAATCCATTTTTAATATTTACTTTTCTGCCAAATCGAGACACAGGAATGGGAATATATAGAACAAAAGGAATACATTTACCGGTTTTCGACTGACACGGCCTGGTGATTGGTCTTGCTCTTGCAGCTACTTGCGTCGATGTTGACGTCCTTGTACACTGCCACGCTGATTGGCTGATAATGATGATTCTCGTTTAGCAGCTTGTCGCGTCGATGTATTTCGACATCTTGGTGCTGGATACCACAAACCACGATGATGTTCTGCTTCCGATCCGGTTTTAAGGACCAAATTGTTTGATCGCGAGTTTAATTTTGCGATCTTTTGTGCAATTACTACGCCTTTATACTTATCATATGCAGCTAATGTTAAGAAAAAGTTAACCATATATTGCGTCTATTTAAGTATTTTATTATTTTAATAAATAATAAGATCTTGACAATATGATTTTTTAAAATAAATATATGATCATGTTCTATACACCTCAAATAATTTTTTAAGTTATTCTTACATTTAAACGTATTAGTATTTTGAACTGACATTATTTGACATTGATTTTAACAAATACTTTATTTGAATTAAAAAAAATAATTTTTACTTTCAATCCAAAATCTCAATCTTTGCACTCAAATAAATTAAGAATTTATTTAAAAAGTATTAACTTTATATCAAAAGCAAAACTTCAAGTAAAATTTGTTCACAACAAAAGCAACAATATTTAAGGTAAAACTATATACTAGTCCAATAGTTAACAATAGTTTTAAAATTAACAGTTTGAAACATGGCGGGTATTTTTCTTAATACTTTATTTCACATTGTTTCACCTAGAGTTCGCTATTGTACTATTATTAATTAAAAGTATGTTTTAGTTGCATACAATATTCTTCCTGCGA
Source organism: Ophonus ardosiacus (assembly GCA_943142095.1). Classification (NCBI taxonomy): domain Eukaryota; kingdom Metazoa; phylum Arthropoda; class Insecta; order Coleoptera; family Carabidae; genus Ophonus; species Ophonus ardosiacus. The sequence continues at coordinate 31,723,461 of OW964833.1, read as the reverse complement.
CCAAACTATTAGTGCTACTTATCATAATACTGAGTATGAGTGTATAGACATCTTTAAATATTGTTAGTGTTAGTTCACCAGAAAATTAACCTAGTGTGCATGTTGTCTTGAGCTTGAAAAGTACTTTTCACGCAATAGTGTTTGAAAAGTGACACGTTACACAGGAATAAGAATTTTTTGTCATAAATAAAACTAATATTTCTTTGATTTCATTCACATTATCCCAATCCTCATATTTTTGCAGGAAAAAGGTGGGTAGATTCCTCAGTTGCCTATTTTTTCAACCAATCAACACAAGCTAATATTTCATCTGTAGCGATTACACAAATGAAAATTTAATATTTAAGGAAAAACAATTGTTGGGGATGTCGGTCCAGGAATTAAATAAATTTAATTTTTCTTTTTCATCGACGTTTCGGTATTTATTATACCTTCCTCAAGATTCAAAGAAAATACATGTGAAAATATAGATCATTATAACTTATAATGATGAGTCAGCAATTAAAAATGAAAAGACGACGTTCTTCATAGTGCTTAATGCACGAAAATTGGCAACGGAACTGAAAATTTAATATTGGTATATTATTTTAAAGAAACTAGCGACCATTTGATTCTTGGCCACTTTGGATATTGTTGTCTGAACTTGCAGATGTAAATGTAGAGGATGTACTAGTTTTATATAAATGCCGTACATTTCGGTATTTAGCAATTAATTTATATTTCGGATTGATACCTGTTTTTGATTTAATTTCTTTACTTGATATTCTGGGATTAATTTTTTCTCATATTTTATAAGTTTCTCGTAGTAGTATACTTGGCGTTGATGGAGATGGGATGATAAAAGGACACTCACAAACATCCGTACCTTACCCGGGACCCTTAGATCGTGAGTCGTCTACGTTGCCCACTACGCCACCGGGGTCAGTGTAGTGTAAAAAATATCAATTGATAATCGAAGTTTATTATTTGTTATTACCAAAGCACTTTAATATTAAATTGACTAATATTATTTTAAGTTCCGTAACCTAATTTCTGCAATTATTACGTCTTTATACTTAATATATGCAGCTAATGTTAAGAAAAAGGTAACCATATATTGTGTCTATTTAAATGAATATCTTGACCGCATACTTTTGTAAAATAAATATATAATCACGTTCTATATACAATGTAACTGGTTGTACAGACTTTTCAAATAATAAGTTTTATTAATTTTAAATGCAGGAAACCACTATAAAAGACGATTCAACAGAATATATTTCAAAATAATTACAATTCCTTAAAATTGACAACTCAATACAAAAACACCTTTTTAATACTATATATATATATTATTTTACATAACAGCTTAGCTACTTCGATCAATTGAGTTCTTGATTGTATTTTTACATTTTGTATTTTACACGCCCCCTTAATTAAATACTCGTTTGATAGTACAATAACAATCCTAATTTATGACAAAAGTTCATATGTTTTGAACCTGTCAATCCTTTTGTCATAATGTCGGCAATCATGACATTTGTTGACACATGCTTCAGTTTCACTTGGCCTTCCTGGATCACCTCTCACACAAAATTATATTTAATATCTATGTGCTTTGTTCGTTGGTGGAATGATGGATAATTCGCAAGGTATTCCGCTCCCTGATTGTCCACGTAGATGACAATGTCAGCCAACTCTGACATTTGGAGTTCATTTAAAATACCCCTTAAATAGACAGCTTCTGACAGCCCGACGTATTCAGCTTCTGTCGAAGACAGTGCCGTCGTCTGTTGCTTTTGTGATCGCCATGACACAGCAGCGCCTGCAAGGATGAAAACATAGCCGGAGAATGATCTTCGGTTAATTTCGCATCCTCCCCACTCTGCGTCGGAGTACCCACACATTGGCTGCTTTTCGGCAGATCTATAACAAAGAGAAAAATTTTGCCTACCCTTTAAATACCGTAGCACCCTTATCGCTGCTTGCCAACACGCTTCATTTGGCTCATTTGAAAATTGTGCCAATTTCGTCACCGCATTGGATATATCTAGACGAGTTCCCACTGCCAGATACAACAGTGCTCCAATTAATTCTCGATATTTGTCCATTTTTGCTATATTCTTTTCACTGTCAGATTCATTTTTCTTTGTTTTAAAACCTGGTTCCATCGGAGTATTCACTGGATTACATTCTTTCATTTTGAAGCGTTTCAGTAGTTCATTGATGTATCCTCTTGAGACATTTTGATCGAATCATTTTTCTGATTAATTTCAATTCCCAGACAATATTTCGCGATTCCAAAGTCTTTTAGTTCAAATTCTTTTGCTAAATCACTTTTGAATTCTTGTATTGCCTTTTCGTTTTCTGACGCTATCAATAGATCATCAACATAAATAACTAGGATCACATGTATACCATTTTCAATTTTAAAATACATGCATGTTTCTCTTTGTACTTTTTGCAATCCCATGCTGATTAATTTTTGACTTAATCGTTCATACCATTGTTTCCCGGCTTGCTTGAGTCCATATTTTTGACTTAATCGTTCATACCATTGTTTCCCGGCTTGCTTGAGTCCATATAATGCCTTTTTTAGCAGACATGCATTACCTCCTTGATCTAATGAACTCAGCAAATGTTTTGCTTTTTATTTCTTTTTCTTCTTGCATTATCCTTGGCAACATCTCTTTCATGGTGTCTGGTATTTGCATTAGAACTTTCTCGTGTAAGTACCCATTCAAGTATGCTGTGGTGATATCCACTTGATGAATTTTCATATTTAATTCAACTGCAAGTGCACACAGCAATCTGATTGTTTGCAGTCGGGCTACTGACGCGAAAGTCTGATGATAGTCTACTCCATATTTTTGACTATATCCTTTCGCAACTAATCTCGCCTTTTTTTGCGTGATTTCGCCATTCGGACCGATTTTGTTTGTTAAAACAAAATGACATCCAACCAAATTTTCTTCATTTTTCTTGGATATTACATCAAAAGTATCGTTCTTCACTAGACTTTTGATTTCAGAATAAATAGCATTCTTCCATTCTTCTTTGTCATCGCTTCTCATTGCTTCATTGAAGGATATTTCTGCTGCTCCCATAAATTCGTCTTCAATATTTTCATTCTTGACACTTTGATTACTATTTTCTTCTGTTACCTGCGCCTTCTGAAACTGGTATTCTTTCTTTGGTCTACCACATGAACCAGTTCTCAACAGTCTTTGTCTTCCACGAGTTTTTACATTTGAACTCTCTGATATTGGAACTTCAACTGCTGATGGATAAAGTTGTCTTGGAATTTCTATCTCAATTTCTAGTACACCTCGAGCTTCATCTTCTAAACTTCTATTTACTTCCGTTGATCTTCCTTTAACCAACTCTTCATTTATAAATTTGATATCTCTTGAAATTATTACCTTGCGCTCGGCTGGTATCCATACTCTGTATCCTTTAGAATCTTTTGGATACCCTATGAATATTCCTTCACGCGACCGTGGTTCTAGTTTACTTTTCTGTGGACTTTTATTCAAAACAAATACTCAAGATCCATTTTTTCTGAGATACTGAATCTTAATTGACTCCCCAGCCCAACTTTCGTACGGAATGTCCCCATCTAATGCACTGGTCGGGCATCTGTTACGAATGTGACATGCAGACGTTACAGCTTCAGCCCAAAAACTTGGAGCGAGATCGCCCTGCAGCAAAATACATCGAGTCATGTCAATTAGAGTTCTATTCATTCTTTCTTCAAGACCATTCTGCTGAGGTGTGTATGGGGCACTTAATCTTCTTTGAATACCGTCTTCATTCAGAAATCGATTGAATTCTTCATTTACGTATTCTCGTCCATTATCAGACTGAAGAAACTTGATTTTCATCCCCGTTTGATTTTCGACTTGACGTTTATAAATTTTGAAAGCTTCTAAAACGTCACTTTTCTTCTTCAAAATGGAGATTTCGCACCATCTCGTACTTTCGTCGATGAATGTGACAAAGTACCTAGCACCACCGATTGACTCAACTCTCATAGGACCTACAACATCAGAATGAATGACTTCTAGCTTAGTTTTACATAATGTACAATTTTTTTTGAATGGCTGGCTTGTCATCTTTCCTCTTGTACAAATTGAACATTTTCGAATTTCATCCAATGTTTCTTGCTCGATTTTTATATTCAACTTGTTTATCATGATCACTGACAAATCATTCACATTCAGATGTCCAAATCTTTCATGCCAATTCCATACGTCAGTATTATAATCTTTCGCTGCTGCCGTTATTTCTTGTGTCTCTTTAATATAATACAAATCTCCTTTTCTATCTGCTTCAATCAGTATGTCACCTTTCGGGCTAATAAATTTGGCACTGCGTTGATTAAATGTTACTGTATAATTTCGATCTGTAATTTTGGCAACTGATACAATATTCATTCTAAGATCTGGAACATATAAAGTATTTAGAAAGTTTATCGACCTTTTTCCTTTCTTCGTCAACGCCTCCATTGGGACAACGCCTCTTTCAATTATCTTTGCGCTATCATTACTGGCTAATTGTAGAGTACCGTTTTGTATAGTATTTAGCTCTTGGAACCTTTTCCTGTCCCTACACAAATGAGATGTACAACCACTGTCTAGAATCCATCTTCTTTGACCCGCAATGTCACTGTCTATTCCATCGCTGAATGCCTCTGGAACTTTACCAGCGTATGATGCCAAACTTTCAGCTAACTTCTTTACTTCAGCTTCAGCACTCGTAGACGTACTTGGTTTACTATTTTGCCATCTTCTACATTCTGATGCCTTATGTCCAATCTTATGACATTTGAAACATTTGAATTTGTATGTATTACGATCATAATTTTGCATATTTTTCTTTTGTGGCTCTACTCTTTTTCCGTTTCTCTTCGCTATTAATGCCCCTTGCGTATTCCAACTAAACATTTGGCTTCTTGCATTACTTTCTTCTACGATTTCGACTCGCAGAATTTCTGGTGTTGGCACTGAATCTCGGGACTCCATTGCACAGCGAAAATTGTCAAAACTTGCTGGCAAACTATATAGCAACATGATAGACAGTAGCTCCTTATTTATATTGACATCCATCTCTTCGAGCTTATCTACAACATCAAAGAATTTTGATATATGATTTTTAACGTCGTCACCTTCTTCTATTCGATGTAACATGAGATACTTCAGAAGTGTCACTTTTCGAGCTGGACCTCTAGATGAATACTCTGACTCTAATTTTATCCAAACTTCACGTGATGTTTTACATCCTCGTACGAGTTTAAGCTCTGGTCCGCTTATCGATAAAATAAGATCAGATTTAGCTTTCAAGTCGCCTTCTTCCCAAGCATCGATCGCTGCTCTATCATTTGGTTTTTCTTTCGTACCGTTCACATATCCCCACGCATTATTTTTAATTAATAATGCCTCAACATGCATTCTCCAGGAATCATAATTGTTCTTCGTGAGAAGCTCGATACGCACTGTACTTGAACTACCAAACATTATAACACTGGAATTATAATTATGTATTCGTTAAATGCTTTATAGCCGTGGGCCCATAACCTTTTAAGTTTTATTAATTTTAAATGCAGGAAACCACTATAAAAGACGATTCAACAGAATATATTTCAAAATAATTACAATTCCTTAAAATTGACAACTCGATACAAAAACACCTTTTTAATACTATATCTTTTTTTACATAACAACTTAGCTACTTCGATCAATTGAGTTCTTGATTGCATTTTTACATTTAATTTTTTACAGTTTCAATAAATAATATCTTGACCGCATACTTTTGTAAAATAAATATATAATCACGTTCTATATACAATGTAACTGGTTGTACAGACTTTTCAAATAATAAGAAGTGTTATGATGAGGTACATGACAAAATTAACTCTATAGTATAGTGCTCGTAACTATATTTGTATATGATCCCAGTGTGCTTATAAGAATCGAATATTAGCTGTTCAATATTCAAATATTGAAACATTATTGAAATATACTGCCTATTAAACAGGTCTTGCATTCTGTAATTATATATTTTGTATGTCCTTCATTTAAAATACAGCTTTTTTGTAGTAAATTAAATCTATATTGCTGTTGAATTGAATTATTGGGTAGAGTATAAACTTGATTGTATAGGTTGTCTTCTCTCTTAACTGCATCAATCCATTCTTGCCACAAATCGTTGTCTGAAGGGAACTGTAAGCCAAAAATTTAAATCATGATAAATGTGTACCATAATCATGAATTGTATTCTTATACACATTAAATGAAATTTTTCTTCCTATTTAAATTTCTATTTCTCTCTTACATGCTGCTGGCATTCCCCCTGACTTATTAGAACATTCTGCAACGCAACATGTTAGAATCTGCAAATAATTACACCCACAAACATCCGTACCTTACCCGGTATTCGAACCCGGGACCTTTAGATTGTGAGTCGTCTACGTTGCCTACTACGCCACCGGGGTGAGTGTAGTGTAGTGTAAAAAAAATCAATTGATAATCGAAATTTACTATTTGTTATTACCAAAGCACTTTAATATTAAATTGACTAATATTATTTTAAGTTCCGTAACCTAATTTCTACAATTATTACGTCTTTATACTTAACATATGCAGCTAATGTTAAGAAAAAGGTAACCATATATTGTGTTATATAGTAAAATAAAAAGTTAATTTATCTGTATTAGCAATATTTTTCATTCCACCAGTTAATGTAATTGTTGCATTACGCATTGTAAAATTTACAAATTATATTGTATTTATATCAAAACGGTAAGTATAATTACATACCTGAACGTAATATTGTATGGTTTTTATGTAAAAATACATTTATTTTACATTTGAATATTTTATAATTACCTTTCCAATAGTAATTCATTTTACATTCATTACTGTGAAATTTACAAATTGTAATGTATTTATACCAAAACAGTAAGTACAATTACATACCTGAAAGTAATATTGCATGTCTTTTTATGTAAAAATACATATATTTTACATTTAAATATGTTATGATTACATTTACAAAAGCAATTTTACATTAATTAATTTATATATTTACATTGATTATAGTTTTATTACATTGCATTCTTTAAATTTACAAATACAAATATAAATATTACTTTACGTACTGTGAGATTATATATTAAAAAGTATTTATACATTGACTAGTAAAATTACACCTATAGTTAGTGGTCTTTTGCTGCCAGCTATAGTATGTGTAAATTTACACAATATTTTTTTACAGTGCACATTATCCCAATCCTCATATTTTTACAGGAAATAGATGTGTAGATTCCTCAGTTGCCTATTTTTTCAACCAATCAACACAAGCTAATATTTCATCTGTAGCGATTAAACAAATGAAAATTTAATATTGGTATATTATTTTAAAGAAACTAACGATCATTTGATTCTTGGCCACTTTGGATATTGTTGTCTGAACTTGCAGATATAAATGTAGAGGATATACTAGTTTTATATAAATGCCGTACATTTTGGTATTTAGCAATTAATTTATCTTTCGGATTGATACCTGTTTTTGATTTATTTTCTTTACTTGATATTCTGAGAATATGGTAAGTATATTTAACTATTTTCGTTTTTAAAAACGTCGAATATATATTCTACCAATTATTATACCTACTAATAATTTATAATGTAAAAAATAATAATAATACTTCTTTATTGTATTCAAGGATTACAACATATTACAATTGAATGATAGGGATAATTAATTTTTTCTCATATTTTATAAGTTTCTCGTAGTAGTATACTTTACGTTGATGGAGATGGGATGATAAAAGGACACCCACAAACATCCGTACCTTACCCGGGATTCGAACCCGGGACCCTTAGATTGTGAGTCGTCTACGTTGCCTACTACGCCACCGGGGTGAGTGTAGTGTAGTGTAAAAAAAATCAATTGATAATCGAAATTTACTATTTGTTATTACCAAAGCACTTTAATATTGACTAATATTATTTTAAGTTTCGTAACCTAATTTCTGCAATTATTACGTCTTTATACTTAACATATGCAGCTAATGTTAAGAAAAAGGTAACCATATATTGTGTCCATTTAAATATTTTATTGTTTCAATAAATAATATCTTGACCGCATACTTTCGTAAAATAAATATATAATCACGTTCTATATACAATGTAACTGGTGGTACAGACTTTTCAAATAATAAGAAGTGTTATGATAAGGTACATGACAAAATTAACTCTATAGTATAGTGCTCGTAACTATATTTGGATATGATCCCAGTGTGCTTATAAGAATCGAATATTAGCTGTTCAATATTCAAATATTGAAACATTATTGAAATATACTGCCTGTTAAACAGGCCTTGCATTCTGTAATTATATATTTTATATGTCCTTCATTTAAAATACAGCTTTTTTGTAGTAAATTAAATCTATATTGCTGTTGAATTGAATTATTGGGTAGAGTATAAACTTGATTGTATAGGTTGTCTTCTCTCTTAACTGCATCAATCCATTCTTGCCACAAATCGTTGTCTGAAGGGAACTGTAAGCCAAAAATTTAAATCATAATAAATGTGTACCATAATCATGAATTGTTTTCTTATACACATTAAATGAAATTTTTCTTCCTATTTAAATTTCTTTTTCTCTCTTACATGCTGCTGGCATTCCCCCTGACTTATTGGAGCATTCTGCAACACAACATGTTAGAATCTGCAAATAATTACCTATGTTAAATGAAACCCGTAATTTTATTATATGAAAACATATATTACAGTAGAAGAGTCAACAATGTATATTATAAAGTACAAATAATGTCTGTTCTGTTAACTGCTATGAACACAAATGTTGAGTTATTTTATTTATAATAAAACGTTATTTTATGACTCACATGTGAATAAAAATCATAATTTTTACAAAATGAAACATCTAAAGGAAATTCAATATGAAAAAGTCGCAAACCTTATACACAAACACGCAGTGTACAATTGACATCAACGACTTTGTCACCTGGAATCTCGAACTGACATGGGATATAGTGAAGAGGAGGAAGTGGCTTCACTAGCTATTGCAAATACTCCCTCCATATTATTCCTACCTCCATCTTTATTTTCTAGTATATCAATCCATATCCGAATGAATTATGTGTGTGTACTGTCAGATCGAAATGATAAGATTTTCTATATGACCTCTTCATTTGTTCCAGACCATAACAACTCTTCAATTTTTCGGTGTTTATCATGTAGGCTTCTTGTATTTCATTTTTGCCAACTACTTGTTCGTCATCATCAAATGTTATGATTGAATCAATATTAATATGATTTATTGCAATAGAAGTAGAGATAAAAGTCATCTTCTTTGATGAAAGTTGCGGGGAAAATATTTAAAATTTCATTTGGTACTTCCAATGTTTGAGTAAAATTCAAAAAAAAAAAATTAAAATAATAAATTACTTACAAGTATAGCATTACCTTTGAAACAATATTCAAATATTCTTTCCAATATACAAGTGTTGTATACTGTAATTATATATTTTGTATGTACTTCATTTTAGAATACAGCTTTTATGAAAAGAAAGGTCTATGTCCATTTTGCCAATTTCGGTAAAACAGTAAATTAATTTTTAAATTATTAAAATATCTTTCAGAACTCATATTATTAATTGGAAACATACTACCTTTTTTTTAGTTTATGTTCTGTATTTATTAATTTAAACCCAACGTTTCGGCACCATAAACTGGTGCCTTCTTCACGGGATACATTGACATTAATTTTTTAATTAACAAAAATAACAAGTAACCAAGGTAACAAGAAATATTCATAAATGTTACCTTTTTTATGTATACAATTTTCTAGACAATGTATGCATGCCCGGCAATAACATGGACGGCGAACATGCATCTTCTCAGGAAAAAATCTCCTTTTGCCAGAGGAAAAACCGTCCCAAAAACTGGCAGAGAAGTGATCTGCATAACTCAGAGACGCTTTATCGGTAGCGAAATACCGCAGCCGTACTCTTTATAAACAGATGTTAGAAAAAGTTTATAAAAATTGTATACATATTACAAATTACAACATATTTAATATTGGAAGCCATGCGCGACTAAGTTCTAATCCGTCACAATGATTGAGATTGATATTTCTTGTTTTATAAATCTCAATGGCTTCTCTAATTAATCTGTTGTTAAGTCGAGAAGGTCTTGCAATAATTTTCGTATCTTCAAACTTTATTTGGTGGAATTCTTCCAAGGCATGTTCTGCAACGGACGATTTCTCAGGCTGGTTCAATCTGATCGATCGATGATGTTCGTTCAATCTTGTAGAGACAGTTCTACCAGTCTGGCCGATGTAAACTCTCCCGCAGACACATGGAATTCTGTAAATCCCTGATGATTGAAGAGGGATGACGTCTTTCACTTGTTTCAACATATGTCGAAGTTTAACATATGGTGAAAACGAAATCTTCATGTTCTTCTTACGAAGAATTCTACCAATCTTGTCCGTTACGTTTTTAACATAAGGAAGCGATGCATATAATACGTTCCTTTCTTCTTCATTGTTTGTTGTTCTATTTGCTTTAAGACATTTTTCAATAGAAGACACAGAATATCCATTCTTCATAAAAATATTTTTAATTTCACTCATCTCTTCTTTTAATTTATCTGGATGGCATATATCTGCAGCTCTTCTTATTAGACATTTTATAGTGCCAAATTTCTGTGAAGGATGGTGGTGTGAATTAGCATTTATGTATTGATTTGTGTGCGTTGGCTTCCTGTAGACTGAATACAATAAGGAACCATCTTCTCTTCTTTCCAGTAAAACATCCAGGAAAGGAATAATGCCTTTTTCTTCTACTTCTACGGTAAAATTAATATTTTCATGGATGTTATTCAAATGATTTTAGAAAATCGATAAGTTTTGACGCCCATGTGGCCAAATAGCAAAGACGTCATCAACATATCGTAACCATAGAGAAGGTTTCAACGTAGAAGATTCCAAAGCTAGTTCTTCAAAGAACTCCATATAATAATTAGCTATGGAAGGAGACAGAGGATTACCCATAGCAACACCATCTACTTGCTTATAATATTCTTTGTTGAAAATGAAGAAGGATGAAGTTAAACAATGTCGAAAAAGTTACACAATGTCTACAGAAAAATGTCTTTCCAGCAACTTTAGGTGTCTTATAGGAATCTTCGTGAATAATGAAGAGACATCAAAACTCACAAGAAGATCTTCAGACGAGATATGTCGGTCCTTGATAATTTCAATAAAATGTTTTGAATTCTTGACATAGGATGCAGATTTTTCCTATATAAGGTCTAAGTAGATTATCTAAATATTTAGATAAATTATATGTACAAGAATTAATACAATTCACAATCGGGCGGAGTGGTACATCTTTCTTATGTACTTTTGGTAAACCATAAAATCGAGGAACATAAGGGTCTTGTGGAATAAGATTCTTGATAATATCTTTATCTAAGCTTGATTGTTTCAATAATTTAGTAGTTTGATATTTAACAGTGCTTAAGGGATTTTTCGACACTTTTGTGTAGGCAGGATCTTCTAATACAAAGTTGGCTTTTTGAATATAATCATCTTTATTCATGACTACTGTTGCTTTCCCTTTATCTGCAGGTAATATTATCAAATTTTCGTTGTTACGTAAATCTTTAAGAGCTCTAAGTTCACTCTTCGGCAGATTAGTTTTTAAAGGACGTGACTTTTTCAAAATCTTTGCCGTTTCTACACGAACTTCTTCAGCTTCTTCTTCTGGCAACATCTGAGCAGCTGATTCGACGGCAGTTACAATATCTTCAATAGGAATACGTTGGGGAGTAATCGCAAAATCCAGACCTTTGGACAAAACAGAGAGAGCAGAATCCGAAAGCAACTCATTGCTTAAATTTATTACTAATCTATTTATATTAAATGTGTTAGATGTCTGTTTGGGATGTTGTTTATTATACAGTTTGTCAAATTTAGATTTCTGCTTATTACTCACAGAGTCATGCAGGTTTTTATTTCTGTATTGTATAATCTCATTCAGGGAAGTCCAATGTTCTTTACTCATGCAACGACTTAAAGAAAAAATGATCTCATTTAGATGTCTAACCAGAGCAGCAAGTTCTTTACAAATAAAACGTATACGTTCCTTCAAAAGAAGTTTGCTTGAAGTATACAATATACGTTTTGCATGATACCTGTCAAATTGACATTTAAGATGAAGAAAATTGGGAATGACATCTTTATCCCTACATCTCTTCAAAAACACAAGGTCGCAAAGTCTAAACGTCTTCTTCTTGCTAATGTTCTGGAAAATCTTCATTTGCTTAAAAATATCCTCACCATAGAGGTTTTTCAAATTATTAAAATATCTTTCAGAACTCATATTATTAAGTGGAAAAATACTACCTTTTTTTTAGTTTATGTTCTGTATTTATTAATTTAAACCCAACGTTTCGGCACCATAAACTGGTGCCTTCTTCAGGGGTTACATTGACATTAATTTTTTAATTAACAAAAATAACAAGTAACCAAGGTAACAAGAAATATTCATAAATGTTACCTTTTTTATGTATACAATTTTCTAGACAATGTACATTTACTTTCATGTATATTCTTCTTCCTATTTTCATTAATTTTGTATTGTTTTGAATGTGTAAAATGGTCTTATAAGGCATAATTTTTCTGTATTAATCATGTAAAGCCTATTTTTGTGTTGCATACAACGGAGGCTCAGCTCCTCTGCACTTTAAATTTTCAAAGTACTAGGGTTTTATTTTAATTATGCTTACTAATAAATTATATGTATAAATTTTGTCCCATATTTTAATTTTTCCCCCTAGATTGATGTATATAACCCAAATTTGCCAGTTTTGAACATTATTCTACTGAGCATCAATGTACAAAATTATATTAAATAAAAAATACTTTCAGGTGTAATATAACAATAAATATGAAATATAGGTGGTATATAAAATGAGGAACTATCATAACAATCTTCGGCAAAATGTTCCTAGCATATGAAACTTGGTTGTGTAGGTTGTCTTCTCTCTTAACTGCATCAATCCATTCTTGCTGTAAATCTTTATCTGAGGAAAACTGAATGCCAAAAAAATTAAAACATGATAAATGTGTACCATAATCATAAACAGTTTTCTTATACCTATTAAATGTAATTTTTCTTCCTGTTTAAATTTCTTTTTCTATCTGACATGCTGCACATAATATTATTGCAAGAAAACATATTGTAGTCGAAGAGTCAAAAAGTCCAAATAATGTCTATTCTGTTAAATTGCTATAAACACAAAACACACGTTGAGTTAATTTATTAAAATAAAACGTTATTCTACAACTCACATGAATAAAAATCTGAATTTTCACAAAATTATATTAAATACCAAGAAAATCCAATATGAAAAAGTTGCAAACCGTAAATATAAACACTTTCCCAACACATGTACATGTACAAAAACAAGCAATGTACAATTGATAGCAACAACCTTGTTACCTGTAACCTCGAACTGACATCGTACATAGTGGAAGTGGCTTCACTGGCAATTGTTCACTCCCACCATATTATTCCTACCTCCATGCTCTTCTATTATATCAGTCTATATACGAATGAATTATATGTTTATAGGTAATACGTATTCTTTATTCTTTTTTATCTACATGCGAACGGATAATTTTTCTATTCCAAAGTGATCATTTCATTGATGAACATATGTAATTGGTTTTGTAGTGTCACTACGCATTTTCCATTGAATAATTAACTTATTTTCTTCGTATGGGCAATCATGTAGCCATCAGGGCTATAAAGATCTGCGTAAATTATGAATCTATACCATCCTGAAAAACAAGGTTGAGGTCGTTAATATAAATAATGAATAGTACGGGGGGGTGCAAGAATGCTTCCTTAAGATGCACCCGTGTTTATAGTTATTCTGTTGGAATTAACTATTTGGCACTGAGAACTAGAATAATAATCTATATTACGTATTCCCTATTATTACATCTACATTCGTATCAATAATTTATATTTTAAAAGTGATCATTTTATAGATCATCATACTTTGTTTCGTAGTGTTGCCGCAATAATTAATTTCTTTTAAAAAGACGACACACAAGAACCTCTAACCACTGAGAGAAAGGAATATTTCCAACTTTTATTTTGGACTTCTACTCGAATACAGTCAGAGTTCGAAAATATCATGATATTTATATAAACATCATATCAAGCGATATATATCGGATATATCCGACATATATCCGATATATATCATTCTGTGAAATATTTTATTATTAAATAAAAATACACACATTTCAGACGTGTATTTAAAAACTAAATATGTACATAAACATAATATATTATATTGGATAATAATAGTACAAAAGAATAATAATTTATAACTGAGTTGAAAGAGGCATTTCTTTATCTGAAGAATCATTTATGAGATCACTGTGACCGAGGTTGGTCTTCTTCTCGTTAGTCTTAGGGAGGTATTAAGCGATCTGCTCATGTGTGATATTTTCGGAAGAATCCAGATTTATTCAGAATAAAATAAATGAATATATCGTGATATATATATATATATATATATATATATATATATATATATATATATATATATATATATATATCGTATGAGCTTTATGATATTTTCCTTTAGATTATATATAAATTATTATTAAAAATATTTAAGAATTTATTACTCTTTTCATTGCTAAATAACTCTGTTTTTTGCGATCTGTGCAGAAGTCATGTTTGTGATACGGGAAAATAATATTTTAATAAGAATTGACATTGTGAATGCTATTAAATGGACATTCGACTAATCTCGATTCCTTACGGTTATTTACCAGGTGGATCTGAGCCCGGCTTATTAAAGTTAAGTTATTTTCTTCATATGGGCAAATCATGTAGCCACCAGGGCTATAAGAATCTGCGTAAATTATTGAATCTATACCATCCTGAAAAAAAAGATTAAGGTTGTTAATGTAAATAATGAATAGTGCGGGAGGCAAGAATGTTTCCTTGAGATGCAGCGGTGTTTATAGTTATTCTGATGGAATTAACTATTTGGCAATGACAACTGGAGTAATAGTCCATAATACGTATTCCCTATTATTACATCTAAATTCGTATCATTTATTAATAAAATTACAGTGAATAACAAGGCTTTGAATTTGTTATCAGTATTGCTACTTGTAAGTTTTCGGCTTCCTTATGTAACAAGGAATTGTGTTTTAACTTACAAAAACGACATGAAATTTTAGATTTTTAATAAACATTTCTCTGTCTTTAATTTGCATGTTTGCAAAGTCTTGGTATTTATAAATTTCATGATTATTACTGTTGTAACATATACATGGTTGTTTATTCATATTTAACTGTACTAAGGTACAATTTATTAGCGTAATTTTGACCAATATATTTCGTATGATTCATGGAATCGAGTAATTAGCATTTATTTAATGAAGCTTGCTAGTCTTTGTTAGTTTTTTTTTTTTGCAATATATGGTATGACCATCCCAATAATCTGCTGGTACTTTTAAAACACCCAGTGCTTTGGTGTTTGCTTTTAAATTTTTTAGCAACTGTGGCAAATTTGAAATATTGGCGTTATTTTTTAGTTCCTGCGCTATTAATCCTTTATTATTAAATCTTTCTTTTAGAATTTTAAATGCCGAAGCGTAATATGCATTTGGTACTGTTAATGATTGGATAGCGCGAGCGGCCTCACCGGTTACACAGATTTAAGATAATGAAACTTTTGATAATTATTTAATGAATTGTTTTTTGGATTAAAGAATTAATTGTATAAAAAAATATGCCAGTTCAAGTAATTATCATCAAATTGGGGCAAATTAAGAGGTGGTAATTTTAAATTGATATCTACCGTAAATTGCGATGCTGAATTTGAGCCGGTCGCCTCTGAAACCGATCTAACTACTTCCGGTTCACGGTTGTCTTAAAATATCTTGAATATTCGCTATTATATCAAAATATCTTGTTTCGAATGACTCATTCATCAGTATTAATTTATTCACGTCAAGTTCTTCTGTTTTAGATTGAATTTCATCAAATTCTTTCATTGCGGCTTTTAACATGCTAATATATGCGGTTTAATGAAATTGATGCCATCTTGATCAGTATTTTTTTTTTTTTGTTATATAAATTTATCCTTTTTCCTTTAGTTTTGAAGGCCTGCACGTACTTTAATTAATTGTTCCAAATCCATTTTTAATATTTACTTTTCTGCCAAATCGAGACACAGGAATGGGAATATATAGAACAAAAGAAGGAATACATTTACCGGTTTTCGACTGACACGGCCTGGTGATTGGTCTTGCTCTTGCAGCTACTTGCGTCGATGTTGACGTCCTTGTACACTGCCACGCTGATTGGCTGATAATGATGATTCTCGTTTAGCAGCTTGTCGCGTCGATGTATTTCGACATCTTGGTGCTGGATACCACAAACCACGATGATGTTCTGCTTCCGATCCGGTTTTAAGGACCAAATTGTTTGATCGCGAGTTTAATTTTGCGATCTTTTGTGCAATTACTACGCCTTTATACTTATCATATGCAGCTAATGTTAAGAAAAAGTTAACCATATATTGCGTCTATTTAAGTATTTTATTATTTTAATAAATAATATCTTGACAATATGATTTTTTAAAATAAATATATGATCATGTTCTATACAGCTCAAATATTTTTTTAAGTTATTCTTACATTTAAACGTATTAGTATTTTGAACTGACATTATTTGACATTGATTTTAACAAATACTTTATTTGAATTAAAAAAAATAATTTTTACTTTCAATCCAAAATCTTAATCTTTGCACTCAAATAAATTAAGAATTTATTTAAAAAGTATTAACTTTATATCAAAAGCAAAACTTCAAGTAAATTTTGTTCACAACAAAAGCAGCAATATTTAAGGTAAAACTATATACTAGTCCAATAGTTAACAATAGTTTTAAAATTAACAGTTTGAAACATGGCGGGTATTTTTCTTAATTCTTTATTTAACATTGTTTCACCTTGAGTTCGCTATTGTACTATTATTAATTAAAAGTATGTTTTAGTTACATATAATATTCTTCCTACGACCAAACTATTAGAGCTACTTCTCATAATACTGAGTATGAGTGTATAGACATCTTTAAATATTGTTAGTGTTAGTTCACCAGAAAATTAACCTAATGTGCATGTTGCCTTGAGCTTGAAAAGTACTTTTCACGCAATAGTGTTTGAAAAGTGACACGTTACCAAGGAATAAGACTTTTTTGTCATAAATAAAACTAATATTTCTTTGATTTCATTCACATTATCCCAATCCTCATATTTTTACAGGAAATAGATGTGTAGATTCCTCAGTTGCCTATTTTTTCAACCAATCAACACAAGCTAATATTTCATCTGTAGCGATTAAACAAATGAAAATTTATTATTGGTATATTATTTTAAAGAAACTAACGATCATTTGATTCTTGGCCACTTTGGATATTGTTGTCTGAACTTGCAGATATAAATGTAGAGGATATACTAGTTTTATATAAATGCCGTACATTTTGGTATTTAGCAATTAATTTATCTTTCGGATTGATACCTGTTTTTGATTTATTTTCTTTACTTGATATTCTGAGAATATGGTAAGTATATTTACCTATTTTCGTTTTTAAAAACGTCGAATATATATTCTACCAATTATTATACCTACTAATAATTTATAATGTAAAAAATAATAATAATACTTCTTTATTGTATTCAAGGATTACAACATATTACAATTGAATGATAGGGATAATTAATTTTTTCTCATATTTTATAAGTTTCTCGTAGTAGTATACTTTACGTTGATGGAGATGGGATGATAAAAGGACACCCACAAACATCCGTACCTTACCCGGGATTCGAACCCGGGACCCTTAGATTGTGAGTCGTCTACGTTGCCTACTACGCCACCGGGGTGAGTGTAGTGTAGTGTAAAAAAAATCAATTGATAATCGAAATTTACTATTTGTTATTACCAAAGCACTTTAATATTGACTAATATTATTTTAAGTTTCGTAACCTAATTTCTGAAATTATTACGTCTTTATACTTAACATATGCAGCTAATGTTAAGAAAAAGGTAACCATATATTGTGTCCATTTAAATATTTTATTGTTTCAATAAATAATATCTTGACCGCATACTTTCGTAAAATAAATATATAATCACGTTCTATATACAATGTAACTGGTTGTACAGACTTTTCAAATAATAAGAAGTGTTATGATGAGGTACATGACAAAATTAACTCTATAGTATAGTGCTCGTAACTATATTTGGATATGATCCCAGTGTGCTTATAAGAATCGAATATTAGCTGTTCAATATTCAAATATTGAAACATTATTGAAATATACTGCCTGTTAAACAGGCCTTGCATTCTGTAATTATATATTTTGTATGTCCTTCATTTAAAATACAGCTTTTTTGTAGTAAATTAAATCTATATTGCTGTTGAATTGAATTATTGGCTAGAGTATAAACTTGATTGTATATGTTGTCTTCTCTCTTAACTGCATCAATCCATTCTTGCCACAAATCGTTGTCTGAAGGGAACTGTAAGCCAAAAATTTAAATCATGATAAATGTGTACCATAATCATGAATTGTTTTCTTATACACATTAAATGAAATTTTTCTTCCTATTTAAATTTCTTTTTCTCTCTTACATGCTGCTGGCATTCCCCCTGACTTATTGGAACATTCTGCAACGCAACATGTTAGAATCTGCAAATAATTACACCCACAAACATCCGTACCTTACCCGGTATTCGAACCCGGGACCCTTAGATTGTGAGTCGTCTACGTTGCCTACTACGCCACCGGGGTGAGTGTAATGTAGTGTAAAAAAATCAATTGATAATCGAAATTTACTATTTGTTATTACCAAAGCACTTTAATATTAAATTGACTAATATTATTTTAAGTTCCGTAACCTAATTTCTACAATTATTACGTCTTTATACTTAACATATGCAGCTAATGTTAAGAAAAAGGTAACCATATATTGTGTCCATTTAAATATTTTATTGTTTCAATAAATAATATCTTGACCGCATACTTTTGTAAAATAAATATATAATCACGTTCTATATACAATGTAACTGGTTGTACAGACTTTTCAAATAATAAGAAGTGTTATGATGAGGTACATGACAAAATTAACTCTATAGTATAGTGCTCGTAACTATATTTGGATATGATCCCAGTGTGCTTATAAGAATCGAATATTAGCTGTTCAATATTCAAATATTGAAACATTATTGAAATATACTGCCTGTTAAACAGGCCTTGCATTCTGTAATTATATATTTTATATGTCCTTCATTTAAAATACAGCTTTTTTGTAGTAAATTAAATCTATATTGCTGTTGAATTGAATTATTGGGTAGAGTATAAACTTGATTGTATAGGTTGTCTTCTCTCTTAACTGCATCAATCCATTCTTGCCACAAATCGTTGTCTGAAGGGAACTGTAAGCCAAAAATTTAAATCATAATAAATGTGTACCATAATCATGAATTGTTTTCTTATACACATTAAATGAAATTTTTCTTCCTATTTAAATTTCTTTTTCTCTCTTACTTGCTGCTGGCATTCCCCCTGACTTATTGGAGCATTCTGCAACACGACATGTTAGAATCTGCAAATAATTACTTATGTTAAATGAAACCCGTAATTTTATTATATGAAAACATATATTACAGTAGAAGAGTCAACAATGTATATTATAAAGTACAAATAATGTCTGTTCTGTTAACTGCTATGAACACAAATGTTGAGTTATTTTAGTTATAATAAAACGTTATTTTATGACTCACATGTGAATAAAAATCATAATTTTTATAAAATGAAACATCTAAAGGAAATTCAATATGAAACAGTTGCAAACCGTAAACACAAACACGCAATGTACAATTGACATCAACAACTTTGTCACTTGGAACCTCGAACTGACATGGGATATAGTGGAGAGGAGGAAGTGGCTTCACTTCTTTGATGAAAGTTGCGGGGAAAATATTTAAAATATCATTTGGTACTTCAAATGTCTGAGTAAAATTAAAAAAAAAAAATTAAAATAATAAATTACTTACAAGTATAGCATTACCTTTGAAACAATATTCAAATATTTTTTCCAATATACAGGTCTTGCATACTTTAATTATATATTTTGTATGTACTTTATTTTAGAATACAACTTTTATGAAAAGAAAGGTCTATGTCCATTTTGCCAATTTCGGTAAAACAGTAAATTAATTTTTAAATTTAAATTTAAATACTCAATATACAAATTTTGAAACAGTATTCAAATATTCTTCCCAATAAACAGGTCTTGCATACTTTATTTTAGAATACAGCTTTTATGAAAAGAAAAGTGTATGTCCATTTTGCCAATTTCTGTAAAACAGAGTACTAGGGTTTTATTTTAATCATGCTTACTAATAAATTATATGTATAAATTTTGTCCCATGTTTTAATTTTTTCCCCTAGATTGATGTATATAACCCAAATTTGCCACTTTTGAACATTAATCTACTGAGCATCAATGTACAAATTTATATTAAATAAAAAATACTTTCAGGTGTAATATAACAGATGGTATAACTGCTGTTCTCAATTTTCTATAAAATGAGGAACTATCATAACAATCTTCGGCAAAATGTTCCTAGCATATGAAACTTGATTGTGTAGGTTATCTTCTCTCTTAACTGCATCAATTCATTCTTGCAAATCTTTATCTGAGGAAAACTGAATGCCAAAAATATTAAAACATGATAAATGTGTATCATAATCATAAACAGTTTTTCTTATACCTATTAAATGTAATTTTTCTTCCTGTTTAAATTTATTTTTCTCTCTGACATGCTGCACATAATATTATTGCAAGAAAACTTATTGTAGTCGAAGAGTCGATAAGTCCAAATAATGTCTATTCTGTTAAACTGCTATAAACACAAAACACACGTTGAGTTAATTTATTTATTTATTTATTTGAATATACACAGCCCAACAGGTAAAAAAAAACCTAGTGAGAGGGCAGGGAAAACGTACATATACAAAAAAAATAGTAGATAGGAACAAAATTAGGTACATAACAATTAACATAGATATACAACATATAAAAACTAGCGTTTTAGCGCAAGTAAGAATTTCTTTGGAGGAAGAAGGAATACATCAACATTTGAAAATTTGAGCATGTAAAGGTGACACATACGGTATAAAGGTGACAGGGATAAAACATTAGTTCGGGGAGTGGAAAAATAAAAGGTTTGGGAATAACGAGTGTGAATGTAAGGAGTATGAAAGGGTAGAAGACTTAAACATGTAGGATCATCAATTTCAGCATGAATCAGCTTACAGAGATAATGCATAAACTGGAATTCGCGACGTTCAATTAAGGTATGAAAATTAAAAATTTTAAGTAAGTCAGAATAACGAATTGAGTTATCAGGATAATGATGATAAATTTTAAAATACAGAAATTTTAGAAATTTTTTCTGAATATTTTCAATACGGTCCTGATGAGTTTCATAGATGGGATTCCATATGATAGAGCAATATTCGAGTTTGGAGCGGACGGAAGCATAATAGAGGAAAAGGGTAGAAGCCATGTTATGGAAGAAACGAGTGTTGCGGATTACGAAACCAAGAATACGAAGAGAAGAGTTGCATATGCGTGTAACATGATTTATAAAAGCAAGTTTGGAATCAAAAGTAACACCTAGATCATCAATGATATAGCAACGTGTAAGAGGAAAGTTGTTAATTCTGTAGTTAAATATTAGTGGAGAGGATTTTCGAGTGTATGACATAACGAAGCATTTATTAAAATTTAAACTTAAGTTGTTAAGAGTGCACCAAATGTGTAAATTATTTAAGTCTGTTTGAAGAATTTTAGTGTCATTCAGTGAATTAATAGAATAAAATATTTTCAAATTGTCAGCAAATAAAAGTTTATTGGAAATTAAAATATCAGTAACGTCGTTAATAAATAAAAGGAATAAGAGTGGGCCGAGATTAGAACCCTGCGGATTACCAGATGTGGATTTAAAGGATGAAGATTTGCGACCAAGGAAATGCACATATAGTTGGCGATCAGGGAGGTACGATGAAAGAAGATCAGTTAATGATGATGATAAGAAGAAGGAATGAAGTTTCTGGATAAGTATAGAGTGATCCACTTTGTCGAATGCTTTGGAAAAGTCGGTATGGATGAGGCAGCATGCGTGAAAGAGAGTAAATTACTAGCTGTTGATCGCTTTTCCATAAACCCATGTTGCAAATCGGATATATAATTTTTAACTTTACTGTAAATTGAAGAATAAATTAACTTCTCAAATACCTTACTAAAATTAGGTAATACAGCAATGGGACGATAGTTTTTTTTATGTCGGCGGTATCGCCAGACTTGAATATTGGTGTTATACGTGTAACCTTCCTTTGGACAGGAAAAGTATTTGTTTTTAATGATAAGTTGATAATATGGGTTAAAGCATTCGACAAGGGGTACGCAGTCTTTTATAAGGAAACTGAGAATCAGGTCAGGGCCGCATGAAAAATTTGATTTAAGTTTCGAAATAGATGATTCAGCATCATCTCTGCTCACATGATTGAGTGAAATGAGGTTGTTGCAAGAAAAATTTGAGGAAGGAATGGGATTAGTAGAAGGGATAGTGTAAACAGATTTAAAATATGAAGCAAAGCCATTTGCAATGTCTTCAGGAGTCAATAATTTAAAATTATTTAAAAACATATTATTAGGAAATGTTGATGTATTCCTTTTAGAATTAATAAATTTCCAAAAAGAGGGGGGGTAATTTTGCACGTTAGACTCGCAGTGTTTAATATAATCATTATATGCTTTCTTAATGTCATGTTTGAGTTTAGCACGTATTTCATTATAACAATTAGCGTAATGAGTATTATTTACAAATTTCATATTCAGCTTGCGAAGATGTTCTTTACGCCGGATATCGGCTTTAATTTCAGAATTAAACCAAGGTGGATATCGTCGGTTGGTTGGTTTATTTAAAGGTACGCATTCATCAAAAAAACCGTAAAGAGTTTCATAAAAAAAATCGCATGCTGAGTTCACATCATTGTACTGTGCTAGAATGTTCCAGTCAAAGCCATCTATAAGTTGATACAGTTTTACAAGATCTGCTTTTTTAAAATGATATGACTTTCCTGCGTATTTAATATTATTGTGTTTAGCAATTTCATAAGTTAATATTTTGAAATCAAGAGCAGGATGGTGATTATATTCAACATCAAGTATCAGATTACTCGAATGGTTGACTATGCAATCTATATTAGAAGCAATGACATCAAGAAGCCTATTGTTACTGTTTAAAATAGAATTGTGTTGTTTTGCACAAGTGAGCTCTAAGAAGGCATTGAACATGTTAAGTTTGGGAGTGTCAGTTTTAGTGTCTAAGTTAGGTAAGTTAAAATCGCCCAATATTACAAAATTATTCGAAAAAAGAAAAGGAAAATTCTCGAAAAAGTCGAAAATAAGATTATAGTGAGCTGAGTCTAACGCTGGAGGAATATATGTTACAAAAATATATAAACATTTATTGTTACATTTAATTTTAGAACATACAATATCTACATTACTTGGGAGAATATGTAAGTAATTACTGAGATCTACATGGTGTGATACAATATTGTCTTTAATTAATAAGAGTACGCCGCCTCCACTAGTGACATTGCAGGCTAATAAGTCGCGGTCAGATCTGTAGATATTGTAGGAACTATCACATAACTCGGAATCCATAACATCATTTTTAACCAAGTTTCAGAAAATGCAATAATATCATAACCACATGACGAACAATATGAATATAGCCTATCAAGTTTCAAATTCAAGCTTTGTATGTTCTGATAATAACAATTTAGACTAGGAGGTTTAACACTACTACTGGACCGTAATTGCTACTTTCCAAGAATATTGGCCCTAAATTTTTGAAAAGTATCAAGATATACAGGACACTTAGCGTCCCAGACATTATGGACAGTATTAATATTAGTTTTGTTTGGTACGTTGCTTCTGAAAAAATCAACGCATTAAGGTTCAGTGGATGTACATTCCTTTATTGAATGGTTCCCAGCACAATTAGGACAAGATACCTGCTTCTTACATTGTTTGGAATGGTGGTGGAACCCACAACAATTGAAGCAACGTCTCACCTCAATTGCATCATAAACCGAACAGTAGTCGTATCCAACAAACAATTTTTCAGACTGCATTATTTTATTATATGCATCAGGGTCAACTTGCACTAAGGCCTGATAAGTATTTTTATTTTTTCATAAGGATGTTATATTTAATAATTCGCATTTAGAGCCATCAGTAAAACACGATGTATTTTGCTTTTGTAAATAATTAAGAAATTGTTCATTGTTCAAACTGCTAGTCATGCCTACAATTCTAATACGGGGGTTCAATACAGGAAGCTGTTTAATATCATATTTTTCAGAAATTTTATCGCTGACAAGATTCTTAAGTTTATTAGGATCATCATTATTACACTGGACTATTAAGGCACCATTGTTTGCTTTTTTAACACTAGTGATGGAAATATTGGAGGTAACTGGATCAACATTTTTTAGGACTTCAGATTTGGTCACTGTGGATGATTGAGCACTATTTTTGGGTCTAATTAAGACGGGGAGATCACAACGTTGCACAATTCTGGAGAAAGAAGAGCCATTTGCGGTCGAAGTAGACTCGAGAGATGGAGAAGTAAAATTGTTTGAGCATGGCAGATAATTTACTGTCGATGGAGGTCATAAGTTCATTTTTTGCGGCAATAATAGAATCGGTGATAAATGTTGACAAATCGATTTTTAAATTATCTAATAAGCTGTTAATTTTATCCGAAATAGACTGAGTAGTAAATTTTGAAATTTTGGATTGAACATCAGTTAACATTGATTCAACATTACGAAATTTTGATTTATCTGTAACTTCATAATTTTTTTTACACGCTGGGCACCAAAAAATGAGAAGTTTAGATTTCTCTAGCACTTTGAATTCATCTTCACTAAAGTTTATGCAGGATATATGGTACCATTTTTGACAAGCGCCTTCACAGCCCACAAGTGGATCACGTTTTTTTAGCTTTACACTTGCCGCACTCCGACATTATAAGTTTACGTATTTATAAATAAAAAATAAAACATTAAAATTGTTTTAGAGTCACTGGATAAAAACAAACGAGAGTTCAAAGACCTCACACAGGTGATAGCTGTGGTTAATTAAACATGTCATAAATCGCACATGAAGTAAACTTGAAAAAGTACAATATTTTTTAACATAATATTTTCTTCTAACTTCTAATTGGGTGCATATTATGCACCGAATTAGAAGTTTCAAAATCAAAATACTCTTACTTGGAGAACGCACTGCACCAGTAGATAAAATATAAGAAAGTACGCACAGTAAGTCACAGTTTAATATAACACATGAAGTAAGTTAAGATAAAAATGCAACAATACACAGAGCGGTCTTTCGGATGCAATTTAACAACAATTTATTAAAATAAAAGTTATTCTATACCTCACATGAATAAAAATCTGAATTTTCACAAAATTATATTAAATACCAAGAAAATCCAATATGAAAAAGTTGCAAACCGTAAACACAAACACTATTATATCAGTCTATATTCGAATGAATTATATGTTTATACGTAATACGTATTCTTTATTCTTTTTTATCTACATTCGAACGGATAATTTTTCTAGTGATCATTTCATTGATGAACATATGTAATTGGTTTTGTAGTGTCACTACGCATTTTCCATTGAATAATTAACTTATTTTCTTCGTATGGGCAATCATGTAGCCATCAGGGCTATAAAGATCTGCGTAAATTATGAATCTATACCATCCTGAAAAACAAGGTTGAGGTCGTTAATATAAATAATGAATAGTACGGGGGGCAAGGATGCTTCCTTAAGATGCACCCGTGTTTATAGTTATTCTGTTGGAATTAACTATTTGGCACTGAGAACTAGAATAATAATCTATATTACGTATTCCCTATTATTACATATAAATTCGTATCAATAGTTTTCAATTTAAAAGTGATCATTTTATAGATGAACATAATTTGTTTCGTAGTGTCGCCGCAATAATTAATTTATTAACACACTTTGTTTCGTAGTGTCGCCGCAATAATTAATTTATTTTAAAAAGATGACACACAAGAACCTCTAACCACTGAGAGAAAGGAATATTTCTATTATTTATTCTACGTTTATTGTGGGCTTCTACTCGAATATCGTACGGACTGGATCCATCATATGAGCTTTATGCTTTTCTTTTTCCTATAGATTGTATCTAAAATATTATTTAAATTATTTAAGAATTTATTACTCTTTTCATTGTTAAATAACTTGATTTTGCGATCCGGGCAGAAGTACTGTTTGTGACACTGCTAAAGATTATTTTAATAAGAATATGGTACTAATTATTATATTAATAATTTATAGTGTAAAACATAATAATAATTCTTTATTGTATTCAAGTATTACATTACAATTGAATGATGGGGATGATTCATTTTTGCTCATATTTTATAAGTTTCTCGTAGAGATGGGATGATGAAAGGACACGCACAATAATCTATACATTACCCGGGATTCGAACCCTGGACCCTTGGATCGTGAATCGTCTACGTTGCCCACTACACCACCGGGGTAGTGTCAAAAAAATCAATTGATAATCAAAGTTTACTATTTGTTATTACCAAAGAATTTTAACATTAAGATGACTAATATTATTTTTACGTTCCGTAACCTAATATCTGCAATTATTACGTCTTTATACTTAACATATGCAGCTAATGTTAAGAAAAAGGTAACCATATATTGCGCCCATTTAAATATTTTGTTTCAATAAATAATAACTTGACAGTATACTTTTGTAAAATAAATATATGATCACGTTCTATATACAATATAACTGGTTGTACAGACTTTTCAAATAATAAGAAAATGTTATGATTGAATGATGAGGTACATGACAAAATTAACACTGTAGTACTGTGGCGCAACTATATTTGGATATTGATCCCAATGTGCTGATAAGAATCGAATATTAAATACTCAATATACAAATTTTGAAACAGTATTCAAATATTCTTCCCAATAAACAGGTCTTGCATACTTTATTTTAGAATACAGCTTTTATGAAAAGAAAAGTGTATGTCCATTTTGCCAATTTCTGTAAAACAGAGTACTAGGGTTTTATTTTAATCATGCTTACTAATAAATTATATGTATAAATTTTGTCCCATGATTTAATTTTTTCCCCTAGATTGATGTATATAACCCAAATTTGCCACTTTTGAACATTAATCTACTGAGCATCAATGTACAAAATTATATTAAATAAAAAATACTTTCAGGTGTAATATAACAGTAAATATGAAATATAGGTGGTATAACTGCTGTTATCAATTTTCTATAAAATGAGGAACTATCATAACAATATTCGGCAAAATGTTCCTAGCATATGAAACTTGATTGTGTAGGTTGTCTTCTCTCTTAACTGCATCAATCCATTCTTGCCGCAAATCTTTATCTGAGGAAAACTGTAATCCGAAAAAATTAAATCATGATAAATGTGTACCATAATCATAAATAGTTTTCTTATACCTATTATATGTAATTTTTCTTCCTGCTTAAATTTCTTTTTCTCTCTGACATGCTGCACATAATATTATTGCAAGAAAACACAGATATTGTAGTCGAAGAGTCAAAAAGCCCAAATAATGTCTATTCTGTTAAAGTGCTATAAACACAAAACACACGTAGAGTTAATTTATTAAAATAAAACGTTATTCTATAACTCTCACGAATAAAAATCTGAATTTTCACATTATGTTAAATACCTAAAGAAAATCGAATATGAAAAAGTTGCAAACCGTAAATATAAACACTTTCCCAACACATGTACTAGTACAAAAACACGCAACGTACAATTGATAGGAACAACCTTGTTAACTGTAACCTCGAACTGACATCGCACATAGTGGTGAGGAGGAAGTGGCTTCACTGGCGATATCTTATACTCCCTCCATATTATTCGTTCCTCCATGCTCTTCTATTATATCAATTTATATTCGAATGAAATATATGTTTATACGTAATACGTATTCTTTATTCTCTCTTTTATCTACATTCGAACGGATAATTTTTCTATTCGAAAGTGATAATTTCATTGATGAACATATATAATTGGTTTTGTAGTATCACTACGCATTTTCCATTGATACTTCAACATATTTATCCCACACAGGTGATGCACAGAGTCCCGTCCCGGTGCTTGCAGTCTGTGAACCTTGGATGGACCTCCCCAGTGTTCACTAAGTCGATCTTCTCCAAGATCCACAACTTCCCTGTCTGCTCTTCCGTCAGGGAAATGCCCAGGTCCTGGTGCGTAATCGCCATCTTGAACCCGGTCATTGCGTCTTTGAAGGAATGGGCCACGTAGGCCCTTTAACCTTTTTCACGGGTCTGTCCTTGGGCATGCTGCCATCCGACCGGTGTCGCTTTGGCGTCCCAGTCGTGGAAGGCCCTTTCTCTAACAGCCTTGGTTGGAGGTTGCTTGGAGTCCCTTCCTTCCTTGGCTTTCTTCAGCTTCCGGCGAGCAGCCCCGGAGAACTTTTTCCTTAGAGGCTTGGAGTCTCCGGTACCTGTTTCACCGGAGGAATTGGTCGGAGCCCCTGAGTCCTGCTTGCAGTTCTCGGTGCTGTTTGGGTTTTGTCTCTGGTCACTCATTGTTGTTCCCACGAGTAGCTAGGGAAAGGGTGGTCAGCCTCGGCAGAGCCCCGCAGTACCGAGGTAAGGCCTTGATACAACCGAGTGCGGCCCAGTGCTCAGAGGTGTTGCCACTAACGACTGATCTTCTATTCAGCCACGCATCCCATCGGCCTGGTCTACCCCACCTTGGGATTTAGGATTTTTATTGAGGTTTTCTCCTCTGGGACCAGGCGGTGAAGCCAAGTTCCCCCGCCCCTTTTCTACTCCGGGAGACATGTCCACAGTCAGTAGAGAGGAGCATGGTTTTACGGGAGACACACCTACCAAGGTAGTAGCTCTCCGGCGCCGTTTCGAACACCTGGTGCAGTATCCTTAGCCACGACACGACAGTCGGGTTAGGTTAGGTTAGCCTGGTCAATCCGAGCCGTCATAAATCAGGGCACGTCACAGAGGAGTTTTACATCCCGGTAGCCCCATAGATAGTTCACTTTTCGGATCTCCCGGACAAGGTTTTCGCTACCTCCGTTTGCCACCTGGAACAAGCCGAGGGCCCAGGGACCACAACGAGGACGTGGTGGTTACCTTGAAAGTTTCAAGGAAGTACTGCAATACCTCGGAAGTTAGTGACGTCGTTAAACAGCCTACCTGGTGGCAACACCACTTTCCTTGGCCCACAAATATAGAAATAAGTAATAATACTAATTGAAAACAACTCATACCATAAAAAGCACATACAACCCACCGTTTTAACGGTTGA
The DNA here is from genome assembly GCA_943142095.1 of Ophonus ardosiacus. Taxonomy (NCBI): domain Eukaryota; kingdom Metazoa; phylum Arthropoda; class Insecta; order Coleoptera; family Carabidae; genus Ophonus; species Ophonus ardosiacus. Next base: position 31,693,846 of record OW964833.1, on the reverse strand, counting down.
CACTTCGGTATTTCCAGCGTGAAATAAAGCCGCGTAGCGGCGTAAACGTTAAGTAACCCTGAGTTTCAGAATACCACACGTGTCGAAATCACCGTTAATTCTTGTTAACGCTAGCAGTTAATTAACGCTGGGTGTCAGAATCCCTGTGTAAAAATAACTAAAATTTTCAAAGGTATATTTCAAAGCACAAATAATTGTAATACCAGATTAATTTTGACGATGTTGAGGCTAACAACTTACCATTGCTCCCTCGTACCGAATGACCAGATGTTTGGTCGTTGTGTATGTCAAGCATTTTCCTACACTTTTCATAGTCAAAATACTATTACACTCTCTGCCATCACACATTATTCCTGATGACAATTTTTATGTAGCACAATAAATTTTAATTGAGTTCTTTTACATGATGTGTGAGTTGCTGATTATGTCTAATGTCTACTGTGATTTGTACATTAGCAGACGGTGTTGTATACTTGCTCTCTATAGGCAACGGCATCCATAATACGTATTCCCTATTGTTTCATCTACATTCGTAATAATTAATTTTCAATTTAAAAGTGATCATTTTATACATCATCATACTTTGTCTCCTAGTGCCACCACAATAATTAATTTATATAAAAAGATGACACGCAAGAACTACTGAGAGAAAGGAATATTTATATTCTTTATCCAATGTTTACCGTACGGACTGTATCCATCATATAAGCTTTATGCTTTTTTCCTTTAGATTGTTTCTAAAATATTATTTAAATTATTTAAGAATTTATTACTATTCCCATTGCTAAATAACTGTGTTTTTTACGATCCGGGCAGAAGTACTGTTTGTGACACTGCAAAAGAATATTTTAATAAGAATTGTGTAGCCGTATATTGAAATATTGATATAGATACGTTATAACTCTATTTCAAGTACCTTGTAAATGCTATTAAATGGACACTCGACTAATCACGATTCCTTACAGTTATTTTTGCATTTTACTGGGTGGAATTGAGCCCGGTTTATTCAAATTAAGTGATTCTTTTCATATGGACTATAAAGATCTGCGTAAATTATTGAATCTATACCATCCTGAAAAACAAGGTTAAGGTCGTTAATATAAATAATGAATAGTACGGGGGACAAGAATGCTTCCTTGAGGATCTCTAATGTTTATAGTTATTCTGGAATTAACTATCTGGCACTGAGAACTAGAATAATAATAATCCATAATATGTATTCCCTATTATTCCGTCTACATTCGTATCAATAATTTTCAATTTAAAAGTGATAATTTTTGTTTCGTAATGTCGCCGTAATAACTAATTTCTTTAAAACGACTACACACAAGAACTCTAACCACTGAGAGAAAGGAATATTTCTATTCTTTATTCAATTTTTATTGTTTATTTGCTGTTTTTATTACTTTTACTCGAATACCGTACGGACTGTATCCATCATATGAGCTTTATACTTTTTTTCCTTTAGATTGTATCTAAAATATTATTTAAATTGTTTAAGAATTTATTACTCTTTTCATTGCTAAATAACTTGTTTTTTTGCGATCCGGGCAGAAGTACTATTTGTGACACTGCAAAAGAATATTTTAATAAAATTAGGGTATCCGTATATTGAAATATTGATATACATACATACATGCATACATAAAATCACGCGTGTCCCACTTAGTAGGTTAGCAAAAAGCCGAAAACAATAGTAACAATAACAAAAAGGGATAAGAGTAAGAGCTCAGCTGACTCACTTCACTCTTTAACAACATTCTTCTTTCGCTTTGTCCACAATCATCATAGCATTCATACATAAGAACATATTAAAGTGGCCGATTTTCGGTAGCGAATAACTGCATCCGGACCACAATAATAGTTACACAAAAATCATCCGTCGCCATACATTCCTGTACAAACATATTTCGTTCACCTCGTCCACATAAAAGTTCAACTGTCTCTCCATTCTCATAAAACATTCTTGCTAACCATACATCTTCACACCACAATAGTTAATATATTGATTATATACATACGTTTACTCTATTTCAAGAATATTGTGAATGCTATTAAATGGACATTCGACTAATCTCGATTCCTTACGGTTATTTTGACATTTTACCAGGTGAAATTGAGCCCGACTTGTAAATTAACTAATGAATTTGTGTGAAAATGAATATTTTCTTTTGAAATGCTTCTCTCTTTTTGTGTACAGAGTGTACTACCGAGAGTGTACCGCTAGAGCAAGACAGACTATGATTTTTACTTTCAATCCAAAATCTCAATCTTTGAACACAAATAAATTAAAAATTTATTTAAAAAATATTAATTTTATATCAAATTTTATTCACAAAAAGCAGCAATATTTAAGTTAAAAATATATTCTAGTCCAATAGTTACAATAGTTTTAAAATTAAAAGAATGAAACATGGCGAGTGTTTTTCTTAATACTTTTTCTAACATTGTTTCACCTGGAGTTCGCTATTGTACTTTTATTAATTTAATGTATGTTTTAGTTGCATACAATATTCTTCCTACCACCAAACTACTAGTGCTACTTCTCATAATACTGAGTATGAGTGTTTAGACATCTTCAAATATTGTTAATGTTAGTTCACAAGGAAATTAACTGAATGTGCATGTTGCCTAGAGCTTGAAAAGTACTTTTCACGCTCTAGTGTTTCAAAAGTGACACTTTACACGTTGTAAAGAGTACGTAAAGTATGTACTTTACGCACGATTGTAGGAATAAGAATTTTTTGTTATAAATAAAACGCATATTTCTTTGATTTCATTCACATTATCCCAATCTTCATACTTTTTATCGGAAATAGATGGGTAGATTCCTCAGTTGCCTATTTTTTCAACCAATCAACACAAGCTAATACTTCATCTGTAGAGATTAAACAAATTACAATTTAATATTGGTATATTATTTTAAAGAAAATAACAACCATTTGATTCTTGGCCACTTTGGATATTGTTGTCTGAACTTGCAGATGTTAAACTGATATAAGCACAAAACACACGTTGAGTTAATTTATTAAAATAAAACGTTATTATATAACTCACATGAATAAAAATCTGAATTTTCACAAAATTATATTAAATACCAAGAAAATCCAATATGAAAAAGTTGCAAACCGTAAACACAAACACTTTCCCAACACATGTACTTGTACAAAAACAAGCAATGTACAATTGATAGCAACAACCTTGTTACCTGTAACCTCGAACTGACATCGCACATAGTGGAAGTGGCTTCACTGGCAATTGTTTATACTCCCTCCATATTATTCCTACCTCCATGCTCTTCTATTATATTAATCTATATTCGAATGGATTATATGTTTATACGTAATACGTATTCTTTATTCTCTCTTTTATCTACATTCGAACGGATAATTTTTCTATTCGAAAGTGATCATTTCATTGATGAGCATATGTAATTGGTTTTGTACTGTCACTACGCAATTTCAATTGATACTTCAATATATTTATCCCATCCAAAAAGTAGTTGGTGTCTTGCTCGGCAAAATAAATTTCTTCACCCTTCGAAATTCAATGTTTCGATTGTTCTTTCCTCCCAGAAGTATAGTGATAGATCCAAGTATCATCAACAGTTAAAATCAATGCAAAAAAATCCAGCTTGTTTCACTTAAATTGCTCCAAAGTGAGCAGTCGTAGCACCCAACGCCTACAGCCTGTACTATCTCTACAACTCGCTGGTCATCCATTATCAGTTTTCGATGATATCGGTTGTGGTCGCAATTGTTGGCCCTCCTGAACGCTTATCATTAACTAAACTGGTTCGACCAGTGCTTTTTAAATTCAAGAATTTAACCAGAGCACGATTTTTGTTTTTTCTATGAACATTAACAATGGGATTCTGAAACCGGCATTAAATAATGTTCGGCCTTAAGTAACGATAATACCGTTTACGTTTCAGCGTTAAACTGATATTTTGAAACTTTAGCGTGAACGTGGGACGATAATTCAGGTCACATACATTCATGTGTTCTTTCGCTTTTTGAATTTTTAACCAAAATAAATAAATAAATAAATATATAAATATATATATATATATATATATATATATATATATATATATAACAAAAACTGCATTTCTTGGCAATTAGGTCACGCCCACCTATTCGATTTTTGAATAATTCTGGAGAAGCTTTTTCTGGTGGTACGCGATTCTATTGTTGAATATTCACGATATGAATGATTCTGTTCATGCATATTCTGGTTTTGAATAATCGGGCATTGGAGACTTTCCCGTTACATTCGTTTAATTCTAACAACTGAGAGGAATATTTCTATTCTTTATCCAATGTTTATTGTGGACTTCGTCTCAAAAGTACGGACTGGATCCATCATATATGCTTCCTTGAGGTTCTCTAATGTTTATAGTTATTCTGGAATTAACTATTTGGCACTGAGAACTAGAATAATAATCCATAATATGTATTCCCTATTATTACGTCTACATTCGTGTCAATAATTTTCAATTTAAAAGTGATAATTTTTGTTTCGTAATGTCGCCGCAATAACTAATTTCTTTTAAAACGACTACACACAAGAACTCTAACCACTGAGAGAAAGGAATATTTCTATTCTTTATTCAATTTTTATTGTTTGTTTGTTGTTTTTATTACTTCTACTCGAATACCGTACGGACTGTATCCATCATATGAGCTTTATACTTTTTTTCCTTTAGATTGTATCTAAAATATTATTTAAATTGTTTAAGAATTTATTACTCTTTTCATTGCTAAATAACTTGTTTTTTTGCGATCCGGGCAGAAGTAGTGTTTGTGACACTGCAAAAGAATATTTTAATAAAATTAGGGTATCCGTATATTGAAATATTGATATACATACATACATGCATACATAAAATCACGCGTGTCCCACTTAGTGGGTTAGCAAAAACCCGAAAACAATAGTAACAATAAGAAAAGGGATAAGAGTAAGAGCTCAGCTGACTCACTTCACTCTTTAACAACATTCTTCTTTCGCTTTGTCCACAATCATCATAGCATTCATACATAAGAACATATTAAAGTGACTGATTTTCGGTAGCGAATAACCACATCCGCACCACAGTAATAGTTACACAAAAATCATCCTTCGGGGGACAAGAATGCTTGCTTGAGATGAACTGGTGTTTATAGTTATTCTGATGGAATTAACTATTTGGCACTGAGAACTAGAAAAATAATCCATAATACTTATTCCCTATTATTTCATCTACATTCATATCAATAATTTTCAATATAAAAGTGATATTTTATAGATCAACATAATTTGTTTCGTAGTGTCTCCGCAATAATTAATTTATTTTAAAAAGATGGCACAAGAACCTTTAACCACTGAGAGAAAGGAATATTTCTATTAAGATAACACAATATTTGGGTATAAGTTCTGTATTATTTATTGAAAAATACAACGTTTCGACAGCTAGGTGCTGTCTTCTTCAGGTAAAAAATTATAATAAAAATAAATATGTAGTCAAGACAACTAGCAATTCAAAGGTACAATGATTAATGGAAAAACATATAATACAAAACATAAGTAACTTAGAAAAATTATGCAATTTTTTTGGCACAAAAACAGAAAACAGCAAACAACCTGTTTTCTGTGAAAAAGCAAAACCCGGGCAATGACTTGGACGGCGGGGATGCAACTTCTCTGTATGCCAGAGGAAAAAACCGTCCGCAAAAAACTGGCTGAGAAGTGGCCTAGAAATGTGAAAAAAATGCATAATCAGAACAATATAAATGTTAAAGTATTGTATTCAAATAAAATAACATATTAGAGTGACCGATTTTCGGTAGCGAATAACCGCATCCGGACCACAATAATAGTTATGCAACAATCCTCCTTCGCCACATGAATATTAAGGTCGAATAACAGGGTACCATGATTTATTGAGTTCATAGCCCGTGTTTAAATTTATATTATCAGGTGACTTCTTGATTTCTACTGCTTCTCTAATCAATCTTCTAATCCATTGATTTTCATGTGCTATAATTTTCGTATTTTTAAAGTCAACTCCGTGTAAATTCTCAATAGCATGTTCAGCTACTGCTGATTTATCAGGTTGATTTAGTCTTATATGGCGTTGATGTTCCTTTATTCTAGTAGCTACCGTTCTTCCAGTTTGCCCAATGTATACCTTTCCACATTGGCAAGGGATCTTGTAAATGCCGGAACATTGCAGAGGAACTTTATCTTTAACACTACCAAGAAGATCACGTATTTTTAAATTTGATTTGAAAGAAGTTTGTATATTATATTTCTTTAAAATCCTGCCAATTTTGTCAGTAACATTGGCAACAAATGGTAAAGTGGCATATAATTTTCTATCAGTAGTGACTTGAGGTAGTGGTTTATTCTTCGTTTTTAGTGCTCTTCTAATTTGAGCTTTACTGTAACCATTTTTTTGAAAAACATCATCCAAAAAATGTATTTCTTCTTGAAGTTTACTAGGATGACATAAAGAAGTAGCTCTCTGATATAATGTTCTTATGGTACAAGCTTTTTGCGCAGGATGGTGGTTAGAAGTCTCATGAAGATATTGGTTTGTGTGCGTTGGTTTTCTGTATACTGAATGAATCAGCTTACCATCATCGTGTTTTTCCAAAAGAACATCCAAAAAGGGTAGACGATTATTTTCTTCAATTTCAATGGAGAATTGGATATTCTTGTGTTGCATATTTAAATGTTTTAAAAAAACATTCAATTCATCTCTTCCATGTGGCCAAATTGCAAAAACATCATCAACATAACGTAACCAGACAGTAGGTTTCTTACTTGCTGTGTTTAATGCTTCTTCTTCAAAATTCTCCATATAAAAATTAGCAATAGAGGGAGAAATAGGAGAGCCCATGGCTACACCATCCACTTGTTTGTAGTAATTACCATTGAATAGGAAAAAACAAGACGTCAAACAATGCTTGAATAGCTTGATAATGTCAGTTGGAAAATGATCTTCTAATAATTTTAAAGTTTCTTGAATAGGAACTTTTGTAAATAATGAAGTAACGTCAAAACTGACAAGTAAATCATTATCTGTCAAAATCATGTCACCAATCATTTCTACAAAATGTCTAGAATCTTTGACGTACGAAGGTGAATGTCCAATCAATGGTTTTAATAATCCGTCCAAATATCTTGCTAATTCATAAGTTGTTGAGCCAATAGAATTAACAATAGGTCTTAACGGAACATCTTTCTTATGTATTTTAGGTAGACCATAGAATCTTGAAATAACAGGATCCTGGGGAACAAGTTTCTTCAATACGTCTGGTGGTAACGACGAAGATTTGAGTAGTTTCGTCGTTTGGCATTTAGATGAACCTAACGGATTACAATGACAATTGACGACAATTTGTAGAGTGCCAAATATACTGTGGTATTATAAACCACTCTACACTTGTATAATCGTGAAATTGAAACTTGTATAATTAAAATATAAACATAAATGGAAAATGATTAATTTAGAAGCAAAAACGAAATAAACACTTTTTATTATTATTTATAAACAAACATTCAACTTGTTATACCAAAATATTGTGTTATCTTATTAAAATGAGTTCTGAAAACATCTTTCAATATTTCTATTCTTTATCCAACGTTTATTTTGGGCTTCTACTCGAATACCGTACGGACTGATCCATCGTATGAGCATATGATTTTTTTCCTTTACATTGTATCTAAATTATTATTTAAATTATTTAAGAATTTATTACATTTTTCATTTCTAAATAACTAGTTTTTTTGCGATTCGGACTGAAGTCATGTTTGTGACACTGCAAAAGAATATTTCAATAAGAATAGGATATCCGTATATTGAAATACTAATATAGATATGTTCAACTATATTTCAAGTAACTTGCGAATGATATTAAATGGACATTCGACTAATCACGATTCCTTACGTTTATTTTTACATTTTAGGGGTGGAATTGAGTCCGGCGTATTAAAATTAAGTGATTTTCTTCGTATGGGCAATCATGTAGCCATCAGGGCTATAAAGATCTGCGTAAATTATTGAATCTATATCATTCTGAAAAACAAGGTTAAGGTCGTTAATATAAATAATGAATTGTACGGGGGTAAGAATGTTTTCCTTGAGGTGCTCCAGTGTTTATAGTTATTCTGATGTAATTGACTATTTGGCACTAAGAACTAGAATGATAACCCATAATACGTATTTCCTATTATTACATCTACATTCGTATCAATCATTTTCAATTTAAAAGTAATAATTTTATAGATCATCATACTTCGTGTCGTAGTGTCGCCGCAATAATTAATTTATTTTAAATAGACGACACACAAGAACCTCTAACCACTGAGAGAAAGGAATATTTCTATTCTGTATTCAATTTTTATTGTGAACTTGTACTCGAATACCGTACGGACTGTATCCGTCATATGAACTTTTACGTTTTTTTTTTTTCCTTTAGATTGTATTTAAAATATTATTTAAATTATTTAAGAATTTATTACCCTTTTCATTGATAAATAATTTGTTTTTTGAGATCCGGGCAGAAGGACTAATTGTGACACTGCAAAAGAATATTTTAATAAGAGTGTATCCGTATATTGAAATATTGATATACATACATTTATCTCTATTTCAAGCACCATGTGAATGCTATTAAATGGACTTTCGACTAATCACGATTCCTTACGGTTATTTTGACATTTTACCGAGTGGAAATGAAGCCGGCTTATTAAAATTAAGTGATTTTCTTCGTATGGGCATCATGTAGCGACTCTATACCATCCTGAAAAACAAGGAATTGAGCCCGACTTATAAATTAAGTGATTTTCTTGATATGGACAAATCATGTAGCCATCAGGGCTTTAAAGATCTGCGTAAATTATTGAATCTATACCATCCTGGAAAACAAGGTTATGGTCGTTAATATAAATAATGAATAGTACGGAGGGCAAGAATGCTTCCTCGAGGTGCTCCGGTATTTATAGTTATTCTGATGGAATTAACTATTTGGCACTGAGAACTAGAATAATAATAACTAGGGACATTGTGAGTAGAAATGGAATAGATCCTCCACTTTGTGTGAGTTGCATAGTGTGTATTGTGGAATTCTACTCAAATACAAATATAGTTCATTCAAGCATTTAGAGATATTTTGAATAGATATGCGAATAGCATTTAAAGTTGATTTGACCTGAAACCAAATTGTGCCTTATTTATATTAGTATTGAATCTAGTTTCTTTTGAAAAGGCATATTCAAATATTTTAGAGAAGACTGAAGTTAAAGATATTGGCCTGTAGTTATCATATTACTTTTGTCATTTTTCTGGTAAATTCGGATTATTTTACTTTAAATTATCAATTATGATTAAACGATAAATTATCTTTAGAAAAGCATGCCACATTATATGCCATACATTTTAAAAGTACATTTGTAGATTTTCATATTTCCGAGAAATCGACGAAAATTCAACGATTTGAAATTGGAATTATCAGGTGTTAACAAATAACATTGTTAATTGTTGATTATTGTTATTGATATTGTTTAAGCTAGGGCTAGGACTTAGAACTGGGTATTTAGTTAAAAGGGAAAAACCCACCCACCCAAACCAAATGGAATACGGGTCGGAGTCGATTCTTCACCCATAAGATCCATAAGAACCTCACGGTTGCGTGCGGTGCGAAGTAGATTTCGTCTAATGGAGCAGTGCACATGTGCGACGATTTCACGCAGACCGCAAAAATGGTTCTGATGAATATTGGAGAGTTGGGCATTGCACTTTTTATAGGGGAAATAAAAAAAACTCATCAATACGGTAGTTGGGAAAAAATAAATGTTAATTTTTCCTATTAATTATGAAAACATTAATTCTAAACATATTAAGGTAAAAATTATTAGAAAATATAAAACTTTTCATTAATAATTCCCATAATTTTATAGTACGCATATTTTATAATTATTTATTTGAATACCAGATATTTTCAAGATACTTCATAATTTTGCCACCAGATGGCTACGCACTCCAGGAAATGTACATGTCATTTTTAGTAACATTTAATCTATGTTTTACGTGTAGAATGACTGATTCAGTTAAAATCATATTTTATTTTCTTTTTTATATCAGCAAATTTAAGACAAGGTAATGAAACTAATGAATTTATGTGAAAATGAATAATTTCTTTTGAAATAGTGCTTCTCTCAAAAAATATGAATCTTTTCAGATGAAAATAGTATTTTTGTGTACAGAGCGTACTACCGAGAGTGTACCGCTAGGGCAAGAAACACTGTGATTGGTATTAATAGTACACGTCACACACGGGAAAATTTGAATTAAGAATTAAAAAAAAGATAATATATGTATTTTGAAAAATATACAGTTTCCAGACGTAAAACATGTATTAAAGTGAATAACTTAAACAATAATTTCAGAAAAAAAAATAAATTGGAAAATGCGCAACTACCCCTATTGTTAGTGCGTGACATCAATCTTGACCTGAGGGATAAGAGAAAGAGATGCCCGTATCGTGATATTCCATAAACGCCGTCAAATAACAAATATTACAGGATCTTTGTGCTTCTAACTCATTTGTATACGCTTATGACTTTGTGTAAACAAGACAGGAACTGAAATGAATAGCAATTGCATAGATCAACTGCCAATATAAGAAAGCCTGCGTAGCTTTAAAACTTATTTGGGCAACGGTTATGTTATATTAGGTGTGCGAAAAGTAAATTCATTGTATTTCGTATGGATTTAACCGGAGCTCATATAGTAGACAGTGATTTGTGCTAACATATTTTCCAGTTTATTTTTCGTGTCCCGGACTAACACTCAAACGAAAAGTTGTTGCAAATATACTTTTTTTTAATCTGGTGTCAAGAAGGGAATAAACTAAGTATTGGCGTCTTTCTTATCAATGTAATTTTTGTATATTATGTTTCCTCCTATATACGTATATTTCCAACAAGTCGCTAAACAGTGTCCTACACTCTATCTTCAGTATAACGGAGATAGCCAATGTTATTCTTATGGACGTTTTCTGTACCTTGTTGCCAATTTTTCAATGTAATGTAATATTGAAACATTCATAAATTTTCGTTGCTTTATAATTAGTTAACACTGTACAATTTAAGTTTTATAAGGGTCTCTTATTTACTCAAAGGCTTATTGTATTCACCCGAAATTTATCTGCAGTTGTAAATAGTATTATACACAGCGCCGTCAAAAGATGCGTTGGAACCGGGGTGTAAAAAACATGCTGAAGCTATTTGTACCTATAATAAGTAATATTTCAATACAATATTTTAAAACCGCCCGGCATACTAATCTTGATCAAATGCATTAGAGATTAGAATATTAAAATATTATAAATTCAAATTGGAGATTAGAAAGAAAGAATAAAGACTTAATGAACTATATAAAATATATGCAGTATTTCTATCAAGCTTAAATATTAGTAAATTATCAAATAAGAAGATATAAATTAAATTAAAAAATAATGCTTAATAATTTTAACTCTTTATGAAATTAAAAATCTATTCACTTTTAATACATTTCAATAACAAATAAATAGACAAAATTAAACAGAAAATAAATGTAAATTTGATTAGAGTTTATATGTTAATTAGTTTCATTTACCTACGCTTGTTATGTTTTTATACCCTACCCTACTTATATTTTGTGTTTGTATTATTTTATATTTTTTGTAAATTATTAAACTGACCAATTTATTATTTAATTTAATTTTTTTCTTTTAACCCACCTGTTTAGATGCACTGAAAGTACCCTAGTCTTAAATACATTCAATGAAGTTCTCAAAATACTTCATCTCTTTTTGGGCATCTATTTTGCTCTTGTAGACGTACAGCAGCTAATATGGCAACATGGTATTCCATAAGACCCTACACTGAACATAGAGTGTGGGACACTGTATAGAAAATGTGTTGTATTCATTTTCGTATGTTCGTATGTGTGTGCATGCAACTTCTACGACGCCGATGCATCGCCGCAGCGAGCCCGCCCGTTAAAGACGTTGCCACAACGTTGCCGGAGCTCCGTGTGCACTTCTACATTTACTTACTAGTATTATTGACGGGAACTCCGCCGCCCCAGCGTGCAGGCACGTTAAAATATCTGACGTGTGTACCGGGCTTAAGGGGCATTACTTCGCCGCACCGAGATTATACATATTTCATTACTGCATTTAAACTATTCATAATTGTGTCTGTCTTACAAATCGAGATTTTTTACTTCTATTATTGTATAAATAACTTAACTTTAAAACTAATTGTATTATGTCAAATGTTTAATCAAATAAATCAACAACAGTATGTGAAGTTGAAAGCGGTCAAATACGTCTTTCGGGTAATACTGTTCTTATGGGTAAATTCGTATACGTGTAATTTTTCAAATATCTGAAAATAACAGATATTTCCAAAATAATATGATCGATTTTATCAAAGGCTTTGCTGAAATCAGTGTTGTTGAATCCACGCCAGAAAAACTAACCGTCTTAATGCGGAGTCCCGGTTCGGTATTTTAAATAAACACAAGCGTATGTGGGAAAAGCAATATATTACAAAACACATAAAACTATAACATCACACCACTCAACAAGTACAAAACCACATATCAACGGCCAGTCGCGGCTAGTACATTGATACCAACCAACTGTAACTACAGTGTCGCCAACTCACTGTTACAAAAACAAAAAGTAACTATGCACAGCAAAAACGTTTTTTAAAAAAATAATTTAACTATTCAGTTCAACAAGAACAGGTTTTCCCAACAAGTGTAAATGGCGCCAACTTGTATCCTTTTGTCCATGACCTCCAGTATGTAGTCCGTATATTCAAGAAGGTTAGTTTCCAATTATCTGCTAGAAAAAAATCCATGTTGTTGAGGAATTATTAAATTTTTAATACTGGAAAAAAGGTGTTTATATATAATGGATTCAAACACTTTTTCCATTATACATTCACTGATACAAGATAGTTATATCAACTTCTTTATGAACCACTATAAGAGGCGTTCTATTGAAGAGCAAACAAAATCACGTGCTTTCATTTTTGATTTCGATTCCTTAAAAATTACGTGACTTTCCTCATATGGGCAGATCATGTAGTTATCAAATTTAATGTACAATGAATAATTAATACAAAAAATATGTTAACATTAAGGTCATAATAAATATCTAAAGAAAAAAAAAACAACAGAAAAAGGACACGCGTCTTTCTGTTAAGACATTTTTTAATTTTATTTTGAATAAAGTAAAATTTTATAATGTTAAAGACTTGACTTGGAAGATTATTAAATATCTTCGTGGTAAGTATATTAGGTGCTCATAACAGAGGGCGAACCGATTTCTTCCTTTCACTTTTCTGTTTTATTTATTGACTAGTACTTCGACGTACAATAAATGAAATTGTCTTTGTGGACGAATAAATGTTCGAAAATTAGTATAAGGAATTCTGAAGTTATACTTTTAATTTACTGTAATTTAAAGCGTCGGTGATGATTATTTTGAAATTGGAGTAAAGTGAAGAATCGAAATGAATAGACTATAAATGGGGTAAAATATAGAGTAGGCTGTTGTATTTTGGGGTAAAATATATGTGGACATTGGAACGATCACGAAAAGGTAGTAGGAGATGAAAAAGGGTTTAAAGTAAAAAGTTGGGCGGATGGACATTAATCTTGAGAACGTAACACAAAGAGACAGAATTTAGGAAATATACACAAAATATAGTTTTTACTTCATATGATAACATTTAAATTAACAGTTAGTGATATTATCGAATTTATAATCAATACATACATATATAAGCTATTTTATTTTAATTTAGTAACTAACATGTAAAATATGTAATGGGAAATTGTTGCGAGACGACAAGGCGAAACGGCTTCCTTGCATACGGTGTGGCCAGAAATTGTTTAAAATTTCAAAATTTATGTTCGATATATTCCAAATCTAGTACTTCGGCGTACAGTAGATGAAATTTTCGTTGTGTACGAATAAAGATTTGAAATATTGACATACATACCTTGTCAGTGCTGCTAAATGGACATTCGACAAATCTTCATTCCTTATAGTTCTTTCTAAATTTTACCAATTTTTACTATTTTTACCAATTTTTACCCGGCTTATTAAAACTCCTGACTAGAACACTGGAAAAATTATGGTTGGGATTGGGCCCCCAACCTTATGAGCAGGAAATCTTAAGTGCTTTGAAACTGTGTGAAAGATATATTATTGACGTAGTCCAACTAGAAGCTGGACTAGAAAAGCGAGAGACTGCAGCTACGATGCAGAAGACTGCCTTCATATTTGGTGATTGTCGTTGTGTACGAGTAAAGATTCTAAAATTTTCGTGACTTGTCTTTTAGTCCAATTTTACTTACTGCCAAATAAATAAATCTTCCATAAAATATTTATTTCCACAGCCACTGTTACATGAGCAAAAGCGAGCGCTGGTCTTTAAGTCACGAGCATTGACACCTCGCTAACATTTCGATATAAATACCAGACATAATTGTAGCCTTCCTATACCCCTCTTGTTTGATTTTTCCCAGATATTACTGGATCTAGAAATGATTCTGAAGTTTACGAAGTGGAGAGGAGTTGTTTGGTAGGGCTTGGAGTTTTACGAATTGAGGACAAATTGTTTGCTCGGCTTGAAGCCTTGTAATGGGGCACTTCCAATGCGCTGTAAGACATATTTAAAACTATTTATTTTATTATATTGTACGGATAAAATGTCATAAATTTTTCTTCGATTTGTGTATTTTCGTTTTCTGCACTGCCAGATCTGGGACTGATCCATTCCATCGACTAACTTGAAATAGGAAAGGTACTCTGCTGGAGTTTTTAATGTGGCGGGCTTCTAGTGCGTTCAGTTCTGTAAAAGAAAAAAATACCGTCCATGTAGATACAATTGCAGCTTTTTGCTGGACTTTTTTTCTTACTCTATGAATTTCTCTGCGGGAGCCAACATATTTGACATACCCTGGTTGTACTCGTAGATATATTGCACTAATTTCATGATCTGCGGATTTTACCTCCTTCACACCAGGGTGTCATTACCTGATACTAAGTACAAAATTAGTAGAATTTTATTTATCTACAAATTATAATTATTTCACTAATAACTCATTTACTGATAAAATGTCATACCTTTCTCATCCATCGCTATTTTTATATTTACGTTTTCTAGTTGTTGCAGATCTGAGAATGGTTCATCGCTATTTTTATATTTACGTTTTCTAGTGCGACAGATCTGAGAATGATCCATCCCGTCGAATAACTCCAGATAAGAATGGAAGGACTTCCAACGCGCTTTCACTTCTGTGAAACACACATTAGAAACACTTTATCTTCCATTGCATTTAACGAATAATATACTGTCAGGGCAGATGCAATTGCCGCTTATCCAATGTACCCTTGTAAAAGATCTAGACAGTATCATACCCTGTGCTCTATTTTGCGAGTATTGTTTTTATTGCTATCCTCGTCATTGAAAGTCATCTAATTGTGTCAAGGAATAATCCGCCCCGTCAAATAAATGCGATCTGCGTACGGTGCTCTGGTGGAATTAATTTTTTTAGTTGAATTGGTATCCATGGTGCTATAAATCACATTTAAAACTCTTTATTTCATTACATTGTACAGATAAAACGTCATGCCTTTCTAATCGATCGTTATTGGTATCCTCAATATCTTGGCAACTATACTGAGATCCGGCTCGTCGTTTAACTCTTGTCAGGGAAGGTATTCTGCTGGAGTTTATTATTGAGCGGACTTCCAGCGCGGTCAGTTCCTTAGGTTCCCGCCATTATTATACCTCTCTGCTTCTTTCCGATAGACATTGTTGTTTCTATCGATCGACGAATAGCTGCAGATAGGGAAATCTGCTAAAGTTTATTATTGGGCGGGCTTCCAGTGCGTTCATTTCTGTAAAACACAAATTTGAAACATATTGTTGCTACACTTTACGGGTAAATATACCGTCCATTCGATTCAATTGCACGTGAGCCTATTGGCTCTGTATACCCGGGTTATAGAAACAGGGTACTGACATGACTTCATCATAATCTGCAGTTTTTACCTTTCTCACAGCAGGGTGTCCCTACGCTATTGATTTCATAGTATGATAAGTATTTCAACTTCGATTTTATAGGAGTACTACGAGTTATTTCGTCCAATTTTTCGACTAGAAAATATTCATCTTAATTTAGTGTTTCTGTTTTCTTTTCGTCCATATTTTTATCAGACGATACGAAGACAAATTGTGTAGATTGTTTTTCATCATCGCAACTATCTACGAGCCCTGCGCCAAAAGAATTCGCCTACATCCCTTCTCTTTACAAGGTAGCTACACATTTATTAATTATGATAACGCATTTTATGTAAGCAAATAATTAACTCTAATAACATAAAAGTAAGTTTAGGAATAATAATTGAATAAGTGTAAACAATTTCCTTTTATATGAATAATTATAATAAATAGATGTGGGCGAATTCTTTTGGCGCAGGACTTCTAGTACGATGATTTCATTACTATTACTTCTTTAAGAAAAATCACGATCAGAACAAGTGCAAAGAAGAATGGGAATTCCAAATATATTTCCTAATTATTGTTCACTTTATCGTCGTCCTCTGACCAATCCATTTAAAAGTCATTTATCAAGATCAGTAGCAAATTTTGACCAGTTTGCTTTTTGATAATTCCACCTAGACTTAGGAATAGAACGAATTACTGATATTTGAATACCTAATTTAAGCAAGATTTGTCGATGCTGTCTTGGAAAATCGTCAAGAATACCTTTTCTTATATGCAATAGTTGATTTCTACATCAGTACTGACAAATGTCAAATCAGGATTATATTCTTTGTATAGTATGAATATTATTATTCCTAGAAGTAGAAATTAGAGAAATATTTTCCGGACTGTAAAAAAATTACGATCAGAACAAGTGCAAAGAAGAATGGGAATTCCAAATATATTTCCTAATTATTGTCCACTTTATCGTCGTCCTCTGACCAATCCATTTAAAAGTTGAAGTATACATACTGGCCTTGCAAATAATAATGATTTGCAGTTTTTTTACCTCCCTCGCATCAGGGTGTCCCTACTTGATAATAAGAGGTGTATTTAGTAGAATTCTTTTCGATAACATCTTGGTATATGTTTTTAAGAGATGAAATAACTGCACCTAAAAATCTATTATAATTAGTATAAATTGGAGGAATCTATCTTATACATTTATCAAGATCAGTAGCAAATTTTGACCAGTTTGCTTTTTGATAATTCCACCTAGACTTAGGAATAGAACGAATTACTGGAATTTGAATACCTAATTCAAGCAAGACTGGTCGATGCTGACTTGGAAAATCATCAAGAATACCTCTTCTTATATGCAATAGTTGATTACTACTATCAGTACTGACAAATGTCAAATCAGGATTATATTCTTTGTATAGTATGAATATCATTATTCCTAGAAGTAGAAATTAGAGAAATATTTTCTATATTATTTCGAGCATAATTAATATTACCATAATTTCGATGATATGTAATGCCAATGATATCGTATCCAATTTTGACTCTACATTTGTACTGCTCTTCATTTTCAACATGTGATTCTTGTAAAAGAACTATGTCGACCTCGTTATCTAAAAGTATTTTTGCTAAATATTCGCATTTGCTTTTACTTATGCCTTCTATATTTAATTGTAATATTTTAATATTACCACCCACATTCCTAAATTTAGTCTTTCTTGAATTGTTATATGTATATAACCATTTTTAATAAGCCAGGAGATCAAAACGATAAGCCTGGCGCCAAAATTTCCAGTCCTTTTGTATAACCCACAGTGCACCTCGTGGGGCGGACTAGATTTGCACTACATCAAATATCATTTTTAACAGTTGTAAATCATTGAAAAGACCATTTTTCACAAAATAATATATTAATATAAAGAAATACTATAAAATAAGAAAAACCAGTTAAAAACTAAAATAATTCAAAAATGTACATAGTTAAATAAAAATAACAATACGATAACAAATACTCATGATCACTTGTTCAGTTTACGATTTAAATATATAGAATATTTAATAACTAAATATTAAAAATTAAATATTTCCTTATAAAAACCAATATTACAATTTTCAACCACACAAGTGACAGACTACACCGATAGGTCCGCCATGTTGCGTAAAACTAAACAGCTGAAATAATCTGATTAATCTTAATTATTACAATACAGTTTTGGCACCGGGATACCAAATCATACATTTATTGTATCTTATATAATAATCGTAAGATATAAGATAATCGTTTTGAATACGAGTGGCACGAGAATAAGGGTGAATGTTTGAATTCATGGCGCCACGCCAAATAAAAACTATTTAGTTTGTATGAAAGTAAAAGAAATATTGAATCAAACTTGGTCTATACTATATTTTGTTTTTTTTATTATTAATTATTTTATTAAATGGCTTATTATCCACGCATATTTCCAATTATTGATTACAAAAGTTATTTTAACAGTTTATATTTCTATAAGAAATTATCAATTTACGTGACTCCGATTAATAGCGAAATCTAATATTTGAAAACAAAATTATCTTAATACGTTACACACGTATTATTATGATTTCAAGAATAAGAATTAAGCTTTCTGCTATACTTATTAATTATTAATACAGTCTATAAAACTCATTTACAATTACACAAAATTTAAAGCTGACATAATTAATTCATTTTTACTTAGTGAATTAGATTTGCCACAAGTTAAAATGTAATTATATAATTGTTATTGGCAAGTACTTTTCAATTTTCTTAATTCATATTTCACCCATTTAGTATGTTCTTTATCTTTCAGAGCACGTGAAACAGAATCAATGCGATCAGCTATGTATCTCATTTGGAGTAAAAGAAGTAAGATCACGAGTAACAGATTTACTTGAACCAAGTTTTTTTATGTAAAGCCCATGCTTTTCTACTTGAGTACTTGAAATCAAGATTTTTAGTAGTTCGTCTCTAAATTTCACTACGACAAATCTAAAGAATGATGTATTTCATGTCCTAATTCTGCATTTCCGGACTGTAAAAAAATTACGATCAGAACAAGTGCAAAGAAGAATGGGAATTCCAAATATATTTCCTAATTATTGTCCACTTTATCGTCGTCCTCTGACCAATCCATTTAAAAGTTGAAGTATACATACTGGCCTTGCAAATAATAATGATTTGCAGTTTTTTTACCTCCCTCGCATCAGGGTGTCCCTACTTGATAATAAGAGGTGTATTTAGTAGAATTCTTTTCGATAACATCTTGGTATATGTTTTTAAGAGATGAAATAACTGCACCTAAAAATCTATTATAATTAGTATAAATTGGAGGAATCTATCTTATACATTTATCAAGATCAGTAGCAAATTTTGACCAGTTTGCTTTTTGATAATTCCACCTAGACTTAGGAATAGAACGAATTACTGGAATTTGAATACCTAATTCAAGCAAGACTGGTCGATGCTGACTTGGAAAATCATCAAGAATACCTCTTCTTATATGCAATAGTTGATTACTACTATCAGTACTGACAAATGTCAAATCAGGATTATATTCTTTGTATAGTATGAATATCATTATTCCTAGAAGTAGAAATTAGAGAAATATTTTCTATATTATTTCGAGCATAATTAATGTTACCATAATTTCGATGATATGTAATGCCAATGATATCGTATCCAATTTTGACTCTACATTTGTACTGCTCTTCATTTTCAACATGTAATTCTTGTAAAAGAACTATGTCGACCTCGTTATCTAAAAGTATTTTTGCTAAATATTCACATTTGCTTTTACTTATGCCTTCTATATTTAATTGTAATATTTTAATATTACCACCCACATTCCTAAATTTAGTCTTTCTTGAATTATTATATGTATGTATATAACCATTTTTAATAAGCCAGGAGATCAAAACGATAAGCCTGGCGCCAAAATTTCCAGTCCTTTTGTATAACCCACAGTGCACCTCGGGGGGCGGACTAGATTTGCACTACATCAAATATCAACAGTTGTAAATCATTGAAAATACCATATTTGAGAAAATAATATATTTCGATTAAAAACTAAAATAATTCAAAAATGTACATAGTTAAATAAAAATAACAATACGATAACAAATACTCATGATCACTTGTTCAGTTTACGATTTAAATATATAGAATATTTAATAACTAAATATTAAAAATTAAATATTTCCTTATAAAAACCAATATTACAATTTTCAACCACACAAGTGACAGACTACACCGATAGGTCCGCCATGTTGCGTAAAACTAAACAGCTGAAGTAATCTGATTAATCTTAATTATTACAATACAGTTTTGGCACCGGGATACCAAATCGTACATTTATTGTATCTTATATAATAATCGTAAGATATAAGATAATCGTTTTGAATACGAGTGGCACGAGAATAATGGTGAATGTTTGAATTCATGGCGCCACGCCAAATAAAAACTATTTAGTTTGTATGAAAGTAAAAGAAATGTTGAATGAAACTTGGTCTATACTATAAATTGTTTTATTATTAATTATTTTATTAAATGGCTTATTATCCACGCATATTTCCAATTATTGACTACAAAAGTTATTTTAATAGTTTATATTTCTATAAGAGATTATCAATTTACGTGACTCCGATTAATAGCGAAATCTAATATTTGGGAACAAAATTATCTCAACACGTTACACACATATTATTATGACTTCAAGAATAAGAATCAAGCTTTCTGCTATACTTATTAATTATTAATACAGTCTACAAAACACATTTACAATTACACAAAATTTAAAGCTGCCATAATTAATTCACTATTACTTAGTGAATTAGATTTGCCACAAGTTAAAATGTAATTTATATAATTAAATTCTAGTTAAAAACATATTTCGTATTCTACTTGTAAAAATATTGTACATAAATATATACTCACCTATTGTGCCCCCTCTATCCTTGAAAACTGCAGTGTGTATGTGAATGTGGCACAGTTTGATAATGACAATAATTTTTAACTATATTTCTCATAATACTATATATATATATTCAAACTAAATGACCAAAATGGGATGTATTTCGTAGAATTTTCGTCCCAAACAATCAGTTTTAAGCTTTTAACTTTGATTCGTTGACCTCTAAGAACACATTAACATTAATTGAAAGAGGACATTTTAATAAAGACTTGTCCCACGGTGATTAGACCATATCTTATACAAATCTCTTCAAACTTTTTTATTTGCCCATTTTGTTTCTAGTTTTTACCGTATTTGGTGAAAATTATAATATTTGTAGTCGTTAATTTGTATTCATGATAAAAAATCTATCTTACCCCAATTTTGAAATTATATGATGGATGATGACTACGTTCTTAATAAAATCATAACAATTGGATTTTCAAATTTTCTTTGTTACTTAATAATTAATTTATATTGCTGAATGATGCCAAATTAAACTCTAACCTTGAGTTATCTACGGAAGCTAATTTAATAAAACATCATGATTCCTTATTTGTAAAAAACTAAGTTCATGTTATTTTTCCCGTATTTTTCAAACTGTTTCTAGTTCCTCAATGTGCGACAACCAAATTGTACGCTATTTTAATAAGAAAAATAATGAAACTTCGAAATTGTTTGTTCATTATTGGTCATTAAATTCATACTAATTACAATAATATTAATTTTGCTTATGCTGAACAAAATTTAGAATTTTGATTATTTATGGCCCTTTACGGAAGAAGTGTAGATAAAATGCTTTCATCTTTTAAGTAAACTTAAAAATTATCTATAAATAAAAAAATGTGGAATTCCAACGTGGGTTCTATAATTCGAATATTTCAAAAATGTATTTTATACTGCTTTAAATTATTTATTGTATTTCGTTCCAAGTATTCGGCTCGAATGATTATTGTATGTTATTTTTAACAAAATAAACTTGTGTAAAACGTGTAAGACGTGTAAGGACACGTCTGCTGTAAGAAAATGTAATGTATCTTATATTTCTTTAAATTATTTAATTCATTTAGTTCCAAGTTTCCGGCTCGAAAGGCCATTGTTAAATGTTATTTGCAAAAAATAAACTTGTGTGAAACATGTATGGACACCCCTGGCGTAAGAAAATTTTTTTATATTGCTTTAAATTATTTCGTTCCAAGTTCCAAGCATCCGGCTCGAAAGACCATTGTTATGTTATTTTTAATAAAATGAAATTGTGTAAAACCTAATTATAAAAAAGTGTCTAAAATTACTTTTTTTTCTATAATCTACGATAGATGCTGTGTTCATATTGAATTGAATCACACATCGAAATTCTGGCAATATATCTCTTTCATAATTTGAAAATTCGAATGTTAGTGAGTAGTACTATTTATACAATTCCAAATAATTATTTTGTTTAAATTTTAGTAAAATCTGATACTATTATTTTCCTGCGATGACTAAAGTTAATTTGCAGGTTAATATTTCCCTTTTATTTACTTATTTTCCTTGAAACGATTGCTAACTCTTCCACATATGTACTTCATACATGTCTTGCGGCACGTCGTAATGGTTCAGAAAAGTAGGTGTGACTCTGACGTCATATGATTAATATATTATGATAAAACTACTCGTATTTTATTTTCGAAGTAGAATATTTTATTAGTTTTTCCTATTTCACGTTTCAATTGATAACATACTGACCCAACAGAAAATAAAAGTGAACTAATCTTTATTAATTGGAATGTTAATTGTCGTACTGATGAAATTGCATTATTTTAATTGTTATAAGGAAAAAATTATGCATTTTCCCAATAGCTTTTATGAAAATATCTTAGAAAAGGAAAGAGATATTAATTCGCGGTTTGAAAATGTAATGCAATGTAATGCAATTTACTGAAACAATTTCGAAATATTATGAGGAAAAAATCTATTTATTTCATTTTTTATTGAAGGAAAGAAATATATTCTTCAACTCTTCTTGCTCATAATTTTTTTAACATTGTAACTACTTATTCTACATATAAACGAAAACGAATGTATGTTGTGTATGATGGTGTGTATTCTTTTTAAACAAAATTTAAAAAAAAGATATAAAGTTCGTGTGAGAAAAACAAAATTCAATCAGAAATCATTTCTTAAATATGTATTTATTTAATATTTCTAAATTATGTTTTATTCTCTAATATTTACATTAAATTAAACATTATTAATAATTTAAAAAAATTGTAATTGACTATAAAAATTGAAAAGAAAGATCTTATTTGAAAACTAAATGAAACAATTATTTGCGCATAATTTAAAA
Source organism: Ophonus ardosiacus (assembly GCA_943142095.1). NCBI lineage: Eukaryota > Metazoa > Arthropoda > Insecta > Coleoptera > Carabidae > Ophonus > Ophonus ardosiacus. Next base: position 31,670,488 of record OW964833.1, on the reverse strand, counting down.
AAATATGTTGACAAACTTATCTATACGTGAATAAATATATAAATGTAACTAAACTTTGAACTATTACTATGATTTATTGATAATTTAATTTAATTAATAACATTTGAATTTGTTGTTCATTATAATAAATGATAACTTATACGATCTAACTGAATATTCTTATTAAATTTTTTAATAATCATTACATATTATTACTTTTAATACTAATAATCAATTACTATTTTATAGTATTGTACTAAGGTGACAATTAAAATATTCAAAAAATTAGAATGCTCACACGTGTTATTTATTCACAAGGTTATTTTTTCATAAATTTTTATATATTTTTCGAATTTTATCTGATTCTTCAAATGACGTATGTATAATTATTTTCAATTACTCGTCTCAAAAGACCATTATATGTGTGATTTAATAAACTGTATTTGGATACTTATTTTCTGCTCTTTTGAAATCAATGGAAGTAAATCATTGAATGAATATAAAGTTTTTAATCTAACTTTCGTTATCTACTCTAAATCTATGAACTCTGTATTTAGCTAGTAACTTGAAGTGGAAAAAATCTTTTTTACTATTCTTAGAAGGTACGTAGATACCTGTCATTTCTTAGAAACAGGTAATGAACCCACACGTCACCAACGTTTTTTTTTAATATATGGACATATATTACGCAAATGAGGTAAAAAATAACATCATAAATTTTCAAATTTATGCTTTACGTATCACAGATTGATAAATTATCAGTGGCGACTCGTCGGAGGAAGTTAACTCTTTACCAAAAATTATGAATAAACGTATTTGAATATATATATATATATATATATATATATATATATATATAAAAAACCCGGAATTAAAAAACCTTTTATCAAACAAAATTTATTAAAAAAAAACTGCATAGAATTTTGAATTTCCATGGGTTCATGTAAGAAATAGAAAAATTTTATTGTAAAATGAGAAAAATATAGAAAAATGTGAATCTTGATGCTCATTTTCTATCAAACAACTAAAATTTTTAAATAAGTGGATAGAATTTTGTACGAAAAAATTCCACGAATTTGTATAAGAAATAGAAAAATTTCAAATTTTACTCTTAAACTTGGAAAATGAAATATTTAAAAAAAAAAACAATATTTTTCTACTGTTGCATTCTACTTGCACATTTCTGTGGTTTTATATGATTGTTCTCAGAATAGCAAGACAAATATGACAGTATGACAGCCCTATCATCATTGAACAGATTGGTAAAAATAATTGATCCTTTTTGAAATTCCAAATAAATGTGTTATTGTACAGTTCCCAATAATCGTTAATTTTGAAGAAAAATATATGTTTTTTGTTTAATTTTTTGGAAAGCTTTTAAATACAACAACAATAACTTTGTGAATAATTACATCTTGTAAATCATTCTGGCCAAACTGAAAATTAATATTTTACCATATTTATGTATGTATGTATTGTATGTTTATAACTTTATCGTATTTTTATGTTCTTAAAAAAAATGCAATAATGCCAATAAAATATGTATGGCCCAGTAGTTATTACTTTTTAAACTACTTTATTCCAAATTCTTACTACTTACAAACCTTCTGCTATGGCCTTTGTTGTTTTCGAAATTCGGATTCTATTGAATAGTAGGTGAAACAGAATCGGTACCAAAAGATAATTATAATAATTGATAATTCTTTAAAAATCATTTTTAAAAATCATCAATACATAGTAAGATCAATAGGGTACAATAAAATAATTTTAACTGTGATCTTGATAATTGTATGCATTACCATTGTATGCTAAATTGCTAACCCAGATCGAACATTGCATATACGACGAGCCGCCACTGTAAATTATATAATAGTATAAACAATTTTTCGTGGACTTTACACTTTATAATGTGTGTACGTGGAAATATGATACGAAGATTATTTGTAATTATTTAATTGTAATTGCTTAGTTCATCTTCGGACCTTTGAAATGCTGTTCTTTGAACGAGTTTCTGATTTTTGGAATTCTAATTTTGCAACGTAAAATCAACGTAAAATCATTTATTATTTTAGCTTTCGACTTGTTTATGAAATGCGTAATAATTTACTTTTCAATGTAAATACAGAACATATAATAATATGCTGCAATATTTTTGGAATTGGAATTTTGCAAATTTTTATTCATACATTATTTCACATTTCGGTATCTTAAGATTCACGTTTTTGGAATTCGAATTTTGCAAATTTTTATTCAATTATTATTTTACAATTCGGTATCTTAAAATTCACATTCAGATATATTTAATTATAATATATACATTACTATGTTACAATATTTTTGGAATTGGAATTTTTCGAATTTTTATTCATTAATTGGCTTAGAGTTCGGCATCTTAAGATTCACATATTTGGAATTGGAATTTTGCAAACTTTTATTCATTTATTATTTTACTGTTCGACATCTTAAGATTCACATGCAATGATATTTAATATAATACATACAATAATATGTAACAATATTTTTGGAATTGGAATTTTTCAAATTTTTATGCATTTCTTATTTTATAGTTCGACATCTTAAGATTCACATGCGATATTTAATATAATACATACAATATGTTACAATATTTTTGGATTTGTAGTTCTGCAAATTTTTATTCATTTATTTTACAGTTCAACATCTTAAGATTCACGTGTAATGATATTTTCATTTATGTTTATATTTATAATATGCATAATAATCTATTTTTTAATGTAAACATAATACTATGCAGTATAGTGTAATATGCATATATTCTGTGCTTATCAAAATCTATTTTTTAATGATATATTATTTACTTGAAATATGCTTATAATTTATTTCATTAAATTAAATTCTTCTTCAGTTTTTCTTCTATTGCGTTCATTGTTTTTTCTCACACAAGCTACAAGCTAATAGATTTAATATTTTCAATTTGTTAACGTATAAAAGTATGTCTTTCATACAATAAACACTACATATGCAATTTGTTAGGTATTGCACATATATTGCAATTACGAAAATATAAAAATTTGATGTGTAATCAATTTTATTAAACACAACAAAAAATGCTTTGTATCCAATATATATATCATGGAGATGACACCACTTTTTTACCAAAATATAATGCATAGGTAATACGAAATTAATTTTATTAATTTTTAATAATTCTGAATCGAAACGTATATTCATTTAAGCTTTAAAGATATAGCAACACATTTTTCTTCCTCAAAAATCTTGTCTATATCTTCTGTCAGAGAAGGTATTTCTTTCCATTTTTAATACTCTATACGTCTGAAAATGCTGGAATTACTTAATACTTCTCATATTCAGTCCTCTATAAAAATTTTGCTTTATTTTGTTGAAATTTACTTCTAACATCAATTATAAAATTGTGTCGTATGTTTCTTGACGTTTTAAATTGTTCGTATACATCTTTAATTGTGTATAACTACTTGTAACATTATATTTGCACCATTGATCATAGCCGTAGCTAGATAATTTTCAAAGAGCTGGTTCAAGAAATAAAACCAGTAAACTATAATAACTGTACATCAAAAAATACAAAGCGAAGAAATAATAATACGCCGATGCAGGGTTGTTAAAAAACATTTTTTTTGAATAAAAACCAGGATATTGATTAAAAGTGCTTTAAACCATTTAAAATTATATATTATATGCTGAGTATGGTACATATATAATGTTTTGTGTTTGTAACAAATAAATATCAAAATACCTTAAATCATAAATTATTATTATTATTTTGATAAATATGTATGGATGTACAAAATCTAAAGATTTTTAATTTAACCAGCAGTAACTATAAATTAACTTGTAATGTTAAATTTCCATCGATTTGATAAGAAAATGTATTTGCCCTAGTATATACTTCATTTTATTGAAAATTCTTGTATTAATAAAAAATAATGTATTTGATTCTTCTTCCACAATTTTGTTATTTATTCTTCTTAATTATTCTCAGAATAGGATAAATCAAAAGGATAAATATGATAGTCCTCTATCATTTGCACATTGTTGCAAAATTGGCCCCTATGTTATTCCAGAATATCGGTGTAGAAATCATATTTTTAATTATTTTTTTTTTTTAATAAAAATAAAATGAACATTCTTGAAAACAAAAGAAAATTAGAATTTATTACTTGCTTCAATATTTGAAAATAAAATTCGTTTATTTTATTTAACATCCAGATATCATCATTGAATAATCGTTGAACAAATGAATAAAAGAAGAATGTACTTTTATTATTTTTATTGCCAATTTGTGTCCAAAATGTTATATTACTGTAATTTTATTCCTCTTTATCTATTACAAAATTGGTCATTATACCAAATCTCAAATACAAGATATTCTTTTATTCTACAGATCTCAATTTTGAAAAGAATTTTTACATTTTCATACTAGAAAATTTACATCTTTTTTGGAAAATTAACAGGTTATGTTATTCTATTTAGAGAAATGAAATGTTTAACAATTGAATGAGTTCTGTATTATATTTTGTGCTACTAATAAAAACCAAGACAATCTAATCTGGTTAAAACCACAAGTGGTGTTGTTAACAACCCTGCGCTTATGCTAGTCCAACACATGGTATAATGTATTCGTGTTGACCGTGCACTATAACTTTCCACATAATTGATAAAAAAAAAAAACAAACGAAACCGCTGAACTACATAGCATAGTCAGAGGTGTGTTCGTTTTGAACCAATCAGAGTCAAGAATAGAAGGGGCTCGCCGTAGACGTGTGCAAAGTCTGTCTTATGACAGAGAAGAATGCGTTGCGTCATCATTGCACAACCATTCACTGGCATAAAATAGTACTGTTTAGCGAAAATCCGCGACACACGAGGTTATCGCGAAACAGAGCACAGCACGACAGTACGACAGTTGTGATAACAACAGTGATAACTTTGTTTCTCTAGGGCAGTGGAAGGCAGTGGAACAATCGTGCAGCAACTGAGACGTCGTTCTCATCGTAGTGAACAAGTCAACTACAACAGAAAGTAAGAAGTTCTTTCGACATTCTCTACTCGGCAGTGTCTGACCGGGCTCATTTTTTACTGTGGTTGAGTTTTGAAGTGTCTCGTACGGGTATAGGCTGACTGTTAACTCTACAGTGATCATGTTTCGTTCATTCTCGTGTTTTGTGTTTCTATTCTGGACTCTACTACACCTCACGGGCGGTAATGACTTACCACCGCCTTGTTCAAGGTAAGAACCCAAAAGGAGAAGGTTGCATTCACAATAACGGAAACACTTTCACACATAAAAATTTCAGAATTTTATGTTAATATAATACTTCGAATTCGTGTCAAAAAGATGCCTTTTCGAATATTTAAACAAAATTACTGCATCCGTTATCTAAAATATAATTCTTCTTTCTCATTAATATTATTCAAAAATAATTTAATCCATAAAATTTCCAAATGAAGAAAATTATTACTTGCCTTTATTGGAAAAAATAAATATTTCAGAATTTTAAAAAGCGTAGATAGTTTGGTCTGTATTCTCACCTCTTGAAGTAAGAAGCGCTATTTCATTTTTAAAATTTTTAGTTTTTCAAATGGATCATACTTCTTTTCCGAATTGTGAAATTCGACAACTGAAAATTTAACAACGGATTAAAAAATATTTTTTTAAAGGAATTTACTTTTTACTTGTATCATATTTAATTTTCTTGAAAATAATCATACTTCTTTTTGAATTGTGATCTTCAACAACTGAAAATTTTACAACAGGGATTGAAAATCCTTTTTTTTTTAAATGAAACAAACAAAAAATTACTACCTACTTAATACGAAATAAAAACCATGATAGTTAATTAAAAATAGTGACATTTCAAAAATTGCCATTGTTTGATAAAACATTAAAATGTCGAAAATTATGAATGTTAAAGCTCATTCTTCATGAAACAAACAAAAATTGATAAAAAAAAAAATTGGAGAGAATTTTGAATAAAGAAATTCCACGGCTTTGAGTGAGAAATAGAAAAAGTTCAAATACTTTACTGTAAAACTTAGAAAATTTTTCATCCATCATTAAAAAAATTTTTTTTTGACTATAGCATTCTTCTTCCACATTTTTGTGGTTATATTTGATTGTCCTGAGAATAGCATATATTGGATAAATATCATTGTTGAATAATCATTGAAAAGATTGGTAAAAAAAATTGATTCTTATATGAAATTTTGTTAATTTTGAAGAAACATATATCATTTTTAATTTTCTTGGAAATGTTTGTTTTTATTACAAATATAATTTTTTGTGTACACAAAATTAAATTAAAATCAACAGCTGTTAAACTTTGAAATAAGGTACGTGTGCTGTTAACTTTAGTCCATATCTATTTAACAAGTGGCAAAATGAACTATTTTTTCCCATCAGTGTAAAATATATAATTAATTTTGAATATATTATTTCATTCTTTTTCAACATTTCTATTATCATTGATTGTGCTCGAAATATGTATTATCATCATTGGACAATCACTAAACAAACTGATAAAACGAAAACTATAATCACTGTATGAAATCCGAAAACAGTTTCCAATTTTGTATATGATTTTGATTAAAAATAATTTAATTTTCCTCCTATTACGAAATTGTGGAATTTTGCAAAATGTAAATATCGCTGGAAAATTAACAATTATAATCTATAATCTAGTATGTAGTGTGTCATTGTATATTATTGGCACGGCATTTACGACATGAAAAATGTACAGTTTGTTAGTTAGAATCTGTTAGATTAAATATTGGTATTATATAAATTAAAAGTTATTCGTAACAAAAAAATTCTTTCCAATTTAATTTATAATTTATTTTATTTCGAAACTTTGAAATAAAATACATTTGTCCTAGAATTTAGCTCATTTTTTACCCATATGGAAAACTCATAATAAAATTCTTACAACAATATAAAAAATAATAATTATTTCTTTCCTTTTTCAACTATTCTTTTTGATTGCCCTCAGAAAAGGATAAATAAAAAGCATAAATGTGATAGTCTTTTATTATCATTTGCACAATGATGCAAAGTTAGTCCCTTATGTCATTAATAAAATATAATATATATAATAGAATTCATTGTTTCAATTTTTTAAAAATAAATTGAACATTTCAACATAAATTTATTATGTTGCTTCAAAATTTGAAAATGAAATTCGTTTATTTTATATCACACCCATATTAAAAAAATTAAATACGCTTAGCCAAGAATTTATTTCATTTTGGACCCGTAAATTGAGAATGCCTAATTAAATTTTGTCTTTAAAAAAAAATAATTGTTTATTATTCTTCGTCAATTTTGTTATTCTTTTTGATTGTCTTCAGAATAGGATGAATAAAAATTATAGTCCTCTATCATCATTTGCACATTACTGCAAAATTGACCCCTTATGTTATCCCAGAATGTCATTAATATACCAGAGTAGAATTAATTGTTGCAATAAAAAAAAATGAACATTCTTCGAAACAAAACAAAATTATAATTTATTACTTTGATTCATTATTTAGAAATAAAATAGGTACGTTTATTTTATTTCACATCCAGTATCATCATTGAGCCATCGTTTCAACAAATGGATAAAATAAGAATGTGTTTTTATTGCTTCTATTTTCAATTTATTTCCCTAGTGAATTTTGTTGCAAATTCTAATTACAATTAAAAATTTTAAATGAATCAAAATATCCCCTCTTCTCTTATATTATACCAAAAAATGTATTTCCTACAAATTTAAATTATTGACCTTTCAATGTCAGTAATACAACATTGTACAATAGAACTTTGTGTATTTAATTTGTTCGAAGAGGTTAATTGTTAAATAACTAAACTTGAAAATAATAAATTTATTGATGTAAACAAGTTTGAGCCAATCTAAAAAACTGAGTATAAAAGTACTCTTTCCAATATTATTAAACCTATACATTTTCTATTTTTTATATAAGTTTAAATATTACACCTTAAAGTTTCTCTGTATTTGCATATATCGTCGATAATAAAAGTAAATCTAAAGAAATTCAAATGTATGTTTCTACCAATAAAACTTTTATTATCTAGTCCCACATTTAATGATAAGATTATTATCTTGTTTTTTGTTTATGTAAATTGTTTTTTTCCATAAAATTCTTTATAATATGTCAATTGTATAATTAGAACTTAAAAAGATCATGAATAATTTATATTAATGAAAGAATGAACTAGTAAGGTTTGAGTCGTCTCATAATTTCAAAATGTTATACTTTTTTAATATAATTGTCTCATAATTTGCATATAATGATGTGTTTATTAAATTTGATCTTATTTTACAATGGAATAATTGTTTTTTACTTTAAACAAATTATAATTTCAATGATTTATAATTGAATAACATAATTTTTGTTATGATTTTCACAAATGTTCAAAATTATATATATATATATATATATATATATATATATATATATATATATATATATATATATATATATATAGTCATGGTCAATGAAATAGAGCCATATCTAAAATTACTGAAAAATATTTGTAAATAATGTTAGATGTTATTTAATAGGAATATGAAGGTTCTTATTTGAAAACGTATACAGAAGTGCGGATTTTTTCAAATATTTATTATCAAACTTAATAAATATAAAAAGAAAATCATATATTTCCTAAAAAATATGCTGGCCAAAAAAATAAAGCCATGGAAATATAACAATAAATCTTAAAATTAATTTAATATTTAGTAGCATAACCTCTGTTTTTAAAAACTGCCTCTGTTAGGCATCGAATCAACTAATTTTTAGCAATATGAAGTTGATATTGCATACCACTCCCTTTTTTATAATTGCCCATAATTCATATTTATTTTTTGTTTTGTGTGACCCCACAGAGTTTTTTAACTTAACCCATAAATTTTCAATTGGATTAAGGTCGGGAGATTGAGCTGGCCATGGCAAAACAGATATTTTTTATCTTTAAAATTATTTTTTTTTGATTTTCTGGAGGTATGCTTCGGGTCATTGTCTTGTTGAAATGTCCAAACTAAGGGCATGTTTTCTTCTGCATATGGCAACATGTTTTTAAGAATATTTACATATTCATGTTGATCCATATTTTCCTTAATACAATAAATTGGCCCGACCCCCAAAAAAAGCATCCCCATAACTTAATATTTCCACTTCCATGTTTCACAGGTTTTTTTTTGTATATTTTCGGCAATATGCTTCATTGGCTGGTCGTCTGACATATTGTCTTCCATCAGAACCAATTAAATTTATTTTCGTTTCATCTGTCCATAAAATATTTCTCCATTTTTAAATATTATTATCACCATCCCAATTAATATGTTCGTTTGCAAATTGTAATCTGTTTTTAATGTTCTTTATAGATAAAAGTGGTACTTTTCTAACCGATCTGTCATGTAGATTATTTTCTTCTAACTTTCTTCTGACTGGTCTGGCACTAATTGATAAATTTAATTCATATTTTATATCGTGAGAATATTTGAAAGGATCTAGTTTCGATGCACGAACAATTCTCCTATCAATTTCGGCCGATGTTTTCCTTTTCTTACCACGAGTTTATTTTTTATTTTTAAATTTTAAGGCATTCTCAACCATTTTCCGAGAACATCCCAAAATATTGGCAATTTCACGTTGAGGATTTCCGTCTTTTCTCAGTACTAAAATCAACGCTCGCTGTTCAAGTGTGCAATGTTTTCCCCGTCCCATATTTCCAATTTTTTTTTATGTAAAAGGCTCAATTTTTTGTATATCTGTAAAAATTATACTTACCTTCTCAAACACACTATCTACACTGATTTCAATACCTGTATTACAGTTTGTAAGCGAGAACTGAATAGTGGCTCTATTTATTTGAATATTAAAAACACTTTAAAATAATTAATTGAATATTTTTGCCCCATACTTTTATAAAAATATATAATCTTGAGATATTAAACTGATGGCTCTATTTCATTGACCATGACTGTATATATAAATAACAATGGACTGTTCTCAGAATACGACGTAAATATGAATATCTATGGTAAATATACTGATCACCATTGGAGAGTCAAAAATATCTTTTTGTGTCAATTAAATTTCGAAAAAAAAAAATGCGTCATCAAATTTCGCAGTGAAGTATTTAACCTCAAATTTTAAAGTAATATAATATACCATGTTTAATTTACATGGTAATGATTTACACTGACTTATAACATTCAAAATATATAAATAAAATTCTAATATTACTACAAACTACATACAAAATAGATGGATATCTGTAGTACATACAATAGCCCTGTAATCAGTGGGCAGTCAACAAATTTAAAGAAAAATTTTGAATTTACTACAAATAAATGTGTCAACTCCAAGACAAATAATGTAATATAGAATACTTACATCCTTGTCTAATTTTCTACTATTTGAATAATATCTTCTAAAATTAAAAAGAAAAATAAACATTCTTCATAATGGAAAATAAATGTTTCATTTTAATTCAAAATTAAAATGAAACTGCTATAAGGAAATATATACATATTTACAAAATGGACTGTCCTCAGAACACTAAGCTCAGGGATATCTTTGGTAGATGCAGTAATCCTATCATCACTGGACAGTCATCAAATTAAAAGAAAAATTCTAATTTTGATGCAAATAAAAGTATATATTTCCAAACAAATAATGAAACATGGAATATTTCCTGTTCTAATTTTCTTTTATTTGAAGATATAGTTCTTCTAAAATAAAAAAAAAAGTATTCTTCGTAACGGAAAACATATTTCATTTCATTCTGACTCAAAATTAAAATAAAACTGTACTGTAAAAAAATGTGCATATTTACAATAATAGCTTGTCCCCGGAATACTCGATGTAGATTGATATCTATGCTAGTTACAATAGTCCTATCATCATTAGATAGTCATCAAATTAAAAGAAAATTCAAATTTTACAACAAACAAAAGTGTTCCAAACAAATAATGTGACATTGAATAATTATCCTTTTATAATTTTATAATTATTTGAAGATATCATTCTTCTAAAATTAAAAAAATAAACATTCATGATAATGAAAAGAATTGTTTTATTTTGACATTAAAATTAAGGTTACTTACTATAAGATAAATATATATTTACAAAATGGAACAAAGAATATATCTTTTTCTGATTTTCGATAATTTGAAGATATCTTCTGAAATTTAAAAAATAAATTTATCTTAGTAAGGGGAAAAAGTTGTTTAATTATGATTCAAAATAAAACTTAATACCTACTTACTGAAAATGTATTATGTCAAAATTTTGAAAAAGATAGTGTCCTCAGAATAATATATAGATGGAAATCTAATATCTGTAGTAGATACAAATCTCGAATCATCACAGGACAGCCAGCAAATAAAAAGAAAAATTCTAATTTTACTAAAAATGAAAGTTTCTAACTTAAAAAAAATTTTGAAGTATTTTTCCCTATTATATATATAATAATAATAATAAATAAACATATCATCATGGCATTTACTGGGTGTGCCAGTATATACAACACATGTAGACACTGGTAATGATGACGGTATATTTTTCCCGTGTGGGCACTTACTAGGCAACACCTCATGGGCACTCTTAGCTGGTGTGGAGACTGCACCACAGGGATCACTTTTGTGCGATTTTATGATTTTAGAAAGAAAAAAAATAGTTTAATTCTGAGTCAAAGTTAAAATAAAACTTACCATTTTAAGAAAATGTATAAATGTACAAAATTTTTAAAATTTGATTTTCCTGAGAATAAGATGTAAATGCATATCTAATATCTATGATAGATCCAATAATCGTATATCACTGTACAGTTAACAAATTAAAAGAAAAAACTAATTTTGCTAAAAATGAAAGTATCTTTTTCCAGAAAAATAGTATAAGATGGGACATATTCTTTTCTGATTTTTAAGAATTTTGAAAAATTTATTCCTTATTCTATATACATACTGTATGTTTATTTTTACACAAATATGTCATATGTATCACTGATATAAAATATATAACTCTAATATATGTATTCCCATATGAACCACTGGGAGACGTTCGCTCGGATAATGAAAATCGCAAATTTCGCAAATGTACTGAGAACGTTGTGTGTCTGAATTTCTTGTTTTTGAAGATCGGGTGAGGTAATTAATGCTTGTGATATAGTTCTTGTATTGAGAGTTATAAGAGGAATTCATAATTCTTCTATTGTCTGCCTCATATAATATTGCATTATAAGCTTGTACTATATTGTCTATATGCTCTTTTAATATTACGCAGCTCTGTGCTTCACACGTCCAGGTACTGTTTCAAGTCATTTCGCCTAGTTGTATTTAACTTGGTTTTCAGGTGTGATGTAGTGAGACGGTTTGCTATTTAGAGTTAGTAATCTATTATAACAGATTTTGGGTTATCTGTCTTCTGGCATAAGTAAATTTTTGTACCAAAAGCGAAGTATTCTCTCTAAAATAGGGGATTCCATTCATATCGAATTTTTATATAAATTATATACATAATTATTTCTTCCCATATAACTGTGTTATTGATGCAAATTTCTTTTCTATATGTTTTATCACTTTTTTTATAAATACTAAAATATATTACACACTTTCAAAACACGCGGATTTTTTCGGGCTTGATGACGAAACCGAACCCGGCTCTCTTTTATTGGCCGACACTGTGAGTAGGCTTTCACATCATAAAACCAGTGACTGCCAGACTGTTCCTCTGGAGTATTTGGTTATGGTGGTTATGCGGCTTCACGCATTAGTTTTACAAATACTTAAATACTAATAAACTATAACTACAATATACTAAATTTAAGATAAGTAAAGAAAAGAAAATAAGAACAAAACGAAATTTTCAAATATAAAGCGAACCTTAACGCTTAGCCGCACAACATTGACAAATGGTTTAGAACCTCTGATAACAGCAGCCAAGACAGTAGCTGCTGTGAAAGATAGTACCATATAATGCCATTGCTCTCCACCACTGGATTCGCTTACGTGGCTAGATACCAAATATTTGCCATTTTTCTCTTCCATACGAAGCCGAATTTAAAAAAAAAGGAAAAATTAGGGAATTTCTAAATTTAGAATTACTATAACATAAAAAAATCAAAAAATCGTGGAATCCCCCATTCTAGTTTCTAAATTCCTCTCTCGCCTTAGTATATAATTTGGTACAGTTTTTTGCCATTTAAGGATATTCTTAAAATAGTACACTTGGGCTCTTTCAATACTTTTAGACTGGAATAAACCCCAATTTTTTTAACCATATAATATTGCTGACGTTAATGTTGCGTTATGTAACTTGATATTGGTTTGCCATCAGTTTATTTGTGTTCTTATCAAGGTGTTATTAATGGCTCCAATGGTCCTATTACTTGTAACTATTTTTTCTTGTATGTGATTGTTGAATGATCTTGAAGTAGGAAATGTAATTCCTAAATATGTGTATTTTTCAACAAATTTTATTTCTTTATTTTGGCATGTATGTTTCATGAGTCTATTTAGGGGTCGTCCTTTGTGAATATGAAGCATATTTGTTTCATCTGCGTTAATAAACAATTCATGCGAATTACAGTATTCGGTTAAAGCATTTAGCTTTCTCTGTATATCTGGCTGGGAATAAGCAAGTAAAACGATATCGTCGGCGTATTGGAGTGAAAAAATATCCGTTTAAATTTTTACTTCTTATGTAATCTTCTAAGTCTGAGACGTAAAGTGCAAACAATTGTGGACTCATACAGACACTTTGCAGGACTCATTTAGTTATTTTTATTTGTTCGGAGAGATTGTTGTTTACTCTGATCCGCAATGCAGCATTATTGTAGATATTTTTGAGTAGTCGTGTAAATTTCCACTAATTCCCAGTTGGTATATTCACATGGGATACGGAGTCAAAAGCTTTTTGGAAATCGATGAAGATTACATAGACTCCCTCTTTACTGGTAAGAAAGGAGGATTGAATAATTGAGTTTAGCATGAATATATTGTCTGCACAGGTTCTTCGTTTTCTAAATCCTACTTGTGCTTCTAGTAAAAGTTGTTTACTTTCAATCCACGTCTACAGTCTTTCATGAATAATAAAGGTAAATAGCTTTGTTATAAAATTGATAAGGTCAATGCCGCTATAATTAGCTGGGCTCGTACGGTCTTTTTTATACAGTAATAACATTTTTGTTGTTTTTATCTCTTGACGAATATCTTCCGTTGAAAGAAAAGAATTTAGCAGTTCATTTATTCAAGCCAAATAGGAGGGAGATTTTGGAGTTATTTGTAAATGATCTCATCAGGACCTGGTAATTCATTTGGTTTCAGTTTTTTAAGTGCAGAATTGTAAATTTAAGTGACAGTGTATTATTATTTATAGGTTTTGAATTGTCGTACTAATCCTTGAAGAATTGGGCCCACTGTTAAATCTATAATTCTTTTTCCCATTGAACTTAGATAAGTAAATCTAGCAAGAGTATCACTGAAAGATCTTCCATTTAGAACTACAAAATGTTCTTCAAATACATTTACTAAGTCAGAACCTTTTTTTGTTTGTTATTTTGTCCAATGTAGTTCTGACGGGGGTCCAAGGGGCAATGAAGTCGCCACCTATTATGAACGAGTAATTCGGATATTTTTCCATTATACATCTTAAGTTCTCCGAAAATAATTCCAATAATACTTTAGAGTCAAAGGTGAAAAGTACGTGACTCCTAGGATGAAATTTTGTGTATTATGTTGAAAATGGAGGAATATCCAGTGAATATCTTTATGTACGACTTTAATATACTCTGACGGGATTGATGAAAAAATCAAAATATCTCCGTTTCCTCTACCAGTACTTGCTTCTTTAATTCCATTTTATTCATATTTTTCATAATTTTGAAGGAAGGACGGATTTTTATTTAGTTTATTATTATCAGTAGTTTATTGTAAATGTTCTTAAATCTTTGCATATTCCAAAATAATACATTGCTAGTGCTTTTTGCGGTTCTTATTAATTTGTTAGTAAGTTTTTTGAACTTAATTGAGATCCCAAACTAGTATGTATATGTTTATCTAAAGGTCCTATTGTGGGTTGAGAATGATTTGTTGATTTTTTAGGTTGAGTTCCTTGAAATTCCTTTGTCGGTTTATCTATGTGTTCAGGTAGATCTTTTAATTTCTCGTTATTGGAGGAGTTATGTTTTTCCGGGGTGTCAATTTTTTCATAATCTTTTTGTTGAATCTTATCATTTTCAAGACAATCTTTTGCAGTGTATTTCTCTCTGTTTATGTACAACCAATGTATAAAGATACTTTATTACTTGCCTGTTTCGCTTTGGTGTACTCAGGTTTTAAAATTTTTCGTTCTTTAATGATTTTAGTAGAGTAGTCTTCTATAAAGACTTTTTATTTTTTAATAAATTATTTAGTGTTTTTAAAGATAAGCTTTTTAAATTAAACTTCACATGAATGGTCTCATTTTATTATTTGATACCTTGCTAATTCTTTTAATCGCTTTTATATTATTATATTAGTGATACTGTTTAGCTTTAGAATATTTGTGATAAGAATAAGTAGTTTTCTACAAGTTTTTCATTTTTTCCTTCCTTGATACAAAAAATACTAATTTTTTTCCCGTAATTTATTTTCAAGGAACTCAATTTGTTTATCTTTTTTGCCGTACCTCTTCTTCTATCGTATTTTATTGGTGATTTTACACAGATTTTATTTCCTATTTTTTGTTGCCATTTTTAAATTCTCAATTATGTTCAATATTCAATTTTAAATGTAATAGGGTTGGGAACACTGATATTTATTTATTAACTTGATAGTGCGCGAGCGATCAGCTTGGCTCAGCCACTTTACACACACGACCTTGGTAAATTGAAGTTCGTTTTTATAGCTTTCAGCGAATATTTTTTGCAGAATATTTATACTAGGGTTAAAAATCTAGATTTTACTTTACTAGTTATACAGTTCCACTAAATTAATATTGAATATTAAGCCAAATTTGGAAGTAAATAAATTTTCACTGCTGAAACATACGTCTTACTGTTTTCAACACATTGTTGCCCTCAAGATTCGAAAATATATATGAACACTTTACACATTCATGTATACAATTATCACAATTTTTTATATCATTTTATTCTAAGTTGTTATCACCATATAAAATAAGGACTTATTGTTATAAAAATAGGTCAATGTCTAATAAAACTAAGATTAAAATATTAAATTGAAAAGAATTATATTTTATCATATTTAAAAAATATGTATATAGTTTATCTTTGCAATTTTTCACTTAACTTTCGTCATAAGATGTCATCGTTCTTAAATACGTAACATTTTTGCACTTGTACATTTCCATGAAAGTTGTCGCATTTAGCAATTTTTATTCTGATAATTGAGAATATTAGTTCGAATTGTTAATTAACATAAATACAAGTTACATACTATGATGTTAAATACTATAATTGTGAACTGTTTTCAAGTTCATATTTTACTATTTATATGCCATAGTAATTTATATAAAAATGAAGATTATCAAATGTACACCTGTTGTGGTTTTTTCTTATAAAATATTATAAATGAAAATTCATTACTCTTCTCAATGATTCGTCCTAAACTTTATAGAATTCATTCTTTAAGTATTGAAAATAAAGATAAAAAATGAATCAAATATATTTTCATTTCTATTTATTGTAAATTATTCTGGTACACATAAAATGCAACAATGTAAAATGAAATTTAAACAGTAAATACGTGAAATAATTTAAGACGATGTGGTGTTCAGTTTCTGCTACAAGGCTTTAAAAAATTATATACAAATAACTATATATATATATATATATATATATATATATATATATATATATATATATATATATATATATATATATATCCTTGAATATGTCATTTCCTATATGTAGGGTATGATTCTTCACTTCATAATAAAAAAATACTATATAATAATCCTTTATTGAAAGCGAGATTGAGAGGCTGTTTTAAGGTTAATTAAAATATTTATTCATCTTCATTGTTGAAGTTATTCAATGACCAATCAATAAATAACCCAATTGAATACTCGTGATAAGTAAATATTAATTTCAAATTGCGTGACAGCGTGACGCAAATGTTTCTTCCACATGACTTTAAAAAAAATGTATTTTATTATAAATTATTCAGGTAGTCACAAAATACAACAATATGAAATGTAAATAAACAGTTACTACGTAAAATAATTTAAGACGATTTGGTGCTCATTTTCTGCTACAAGGCTTTAAAGTTAAAAAATTATTTACATATAACCAAATATATTTTATACATATATCCTTGAACCTTGAATATATCATTTCCGATATATAACATATAATTTCTTCACTTCCTATCCTTCATGGAAAGCGAGATTAAGGGGCTGTTTTAAGGTTAATCAAAATATTTATTCATCTTGTTATTCGTAAACATTTGCTTCATTTATTTATTTCCTCATTGTTGAAGTTATTCAATAACCAATCAATAAGTATCCCAGTTGAATACTCGTGATTAATAATTAATTTCAAATTGCGTGATGCAAATGTTTCTGCCACATGACTTTAAAAAAAATGGCGGAAAAACTCGTCTAAACACGTAGACGACATATGAGAACGTGTAGACGTGTTTTATTAAACTTGCTTATAAATACTTTCAACGTGTTATATTTTATCTATATCCCTTGATAAAATTTTTGTATTCAGTTCTTGTAATGAATAATTCGCGAATGTGGTGTGTCATTATATAAGAGGATATTTAATGCTATCTGCATTTCATAAAAAGAGATAAGGATAAGACGTATATTATCTACAGTAAATTACAGTTTAGACTAAGGTCATTTTGAAATGAATTGTCAACCTTTTTAATAACATGGAATACAATATACGTATTTACAAAACCTTTAAGAAATTATTAACACAATGTCTTTGTACATATTTTACAATTTAATATGTTTTATTACCAATCCAATCGCTACGTATGTCCTCAATTTCTGAATACATATATATTTTTTTTGTACATCCAGTATAAAAATATTATTATAATAATATCTTATGCGAATATAAAAATATATTGAGCAAATTTTTTGAAAAAAAAAATGAGAAAAAATTTTTGTAAATCAATACTGCCTAAATACGCTCTCATTACTCTCAGATGTTTTATTTCGAGTATTGGGTTTTTACTGTAAAATTCAATAAAATACTGCAATGTATTTCGAAAATAAAAAAACATATTTAACATTTCTTATAACAAAAAGAACAATTTCTTTATCTTTTTCCGACCATTTTCACTCAAAACTACTTCAAATTAACTACTATGCTTCAGAATTTCTATATAAAGTACATACTTCCTAAAATTTTACTGTAAAAATATATGGGTACTTATATAAAAAACCAGTGGCGTAGCTAGCTTTTCCGGCGCCCAGGGCAAAATATTTGTAAGCAAAAAAAGTAGATTTCAGGTCTATTTCAATATTTTTTTTTTTTTTCAGTTTCAAACACGAAAAACAATTTCAGATAAAAGAAAAACTTAAAGTATTACATGGTCTTCCTCTAAATCAAACAAACTTACAAATCTTGTAATAAAAAATATCTTTTATTAACATATATATTTACAATTTTTATATTAGTGTTCCTTTTAAAATTCTTTACCTTTTTTTCGGTGGTATTTCTTTTTTCTCGTCTGAATTACATTCAGGTAGCAAATATACAAATTTAAATTTATAAACTAATTAAAAAAATGTAAAAACTAATATTACATTAATTGATCCCTTAAAATATTTTTTTATTTTTTGCTCCATATGTAGGAATTTTCTTTATATCTTCTATTTTATTAAATTCTCCATTTAAGTTTCTATAAGTGATAATTTGCAGTGCAGTTTAATTCCTACAGTCGTTGACTGCAATTCTTTTTGAGTTCTTACATTCAAAATACGTAATATCTTAAACTTATGAATTTTATGTGGACTCCTTGAAAATTTTTGTGGTTTTCCATTTTTGCGGAGAGCTGGAGTTGATTCACCATTTGATTCAAAACTGGAATTTGTACTTTTCCCGACTATTTTTCTGTTGCTTTAGATGGGTTTTAAACTTTAAAAAGAGGTTTTTGTGTAAATTCTAAAGAAAGCTCTACTATTTTTGAGGAGTCTTATAGTGTTTACACTGACTCCAATTTCAAATAGTTTATTACAAATTTTCTCATGATTAACAGAGTCAAATGCCTGTTTAAGATCGACAAACATAGCATAAATTTTACGTTTTTGTAATTGTCGCGTCTGTATTATTGCATCGAGGCTTAAGACATTGTCGATATAGGCACTGCTTCTGAATCTGTATTGTGCTTCTGGAACGACATTGCTGCTTTCTGCCCTGGTTTGTAACCTGTTTGATATAATGTTTGTTATGGTTATTTAAGTTATTTTTGTCTCCTTTTTTATGTATCATCTTTACATTGCTGTTTCCGAGTTCTGATGGGATGTATTCTTTTTCTAAGCATTTGTCAAAGTAATAATAATAATAATATTTTATGGAATCACGGCATATTACCCATTTCTGGGTATACCAGTCTGTTTTCACAGATCTCGGTAATGATGATGACATATTTGTACCGTGCGGGTGCTTACCAGGCGTCACCTCACGGGCACTCATTGCTGGCGTGGAGAGTGCACCACAGGGGTCACTTTTGTGCCATTTAAAATTCGAAATATTTGGCGTCGGTCGGGATCGAACCCGGTTCCCCAGGTTCGCGACCAGACACTCAGGCACGCGGCCACGGGACCCCATAAAGAAGAAGAAGTTAATAATGTTGAGAGACCTTCATTTTTTATCACTTTTAACATTTCGTTGGAGATCATATCTGGGCCTGGAGTTTTGTTACTTTCAAGCCAGTTTAATGTGTGTCTTAGTACTGATTTGCTTATTTCTGCATCAAAAAAGCGTTGCATCAGTAAAATAATATGTCGTTTGAAATTGAGATTTGAATTGCTTATATAGTTTCCAGAATTGTTTAGAGTCTGAGATGTTGTTAATACCGTTTTCTATTTTTGCCATGTATCCCTTTTTGTTGTCTAGTAATTCGTTTATATTCTTTTTCCTCTTCTAAGAATTTATTTAAATTCTGTATCTGCGATCTGTCTTTTGTGAAATTGCAGTAATTTCTTCTCATTTCTTGTTTTCTTTTGCAATAATCTTTGTCATATCATGGTTTGTTGTTGTTATGATACTGCTTTGTTACTCGTGTCATTTCAAGTTCTTCTGCTACCTTATGATATGCGTTAGTTATATTTTCATACAAATTGTCTGTAGTGTCTGTTGTTTTTAAATTTCTTAATCTTACTTCCATGTTTTCTGTAAATTCTGTAATTTCTTGCGGATGCAGGAAGATTTGTCGTTGCATTATATAGTCTGGAGTTATGGCTTTGTTTGCTCTCCCTTTATCTATTATGTCTAATATTATTAGATAGAGAAGTTGATCAAATATTAGGATCTTATCTTCTATTATTAGGTCTTTGGTAAGCTCCATGCAGCTGACATTAATCCACATTAAATCTGTAGTACTTTGTCCTTGTTTTCCAATGTACATTGGTTGAGCAGGTCTCACTTTCTGCCATTTAGAATATACGTGGCTTCTATTTCCATTATTTCTGTTAACATTTTTCCTTTTTTGTTTACGTTATCATGTGATAATCTGATGTGATTTAAACTTGTATTTTCAGTAATAATTTCTTCGGCTTGGTTTATTTATTTTTTTATTTATTTATTTATTTATTTATTTATTTTAAAATCTATTCAACATGAAAATATCCCAATTATAGGACGATTACATGAAAATTACCAAACATTAATAAAAAATCAAAAGTGTGTAATACATTTTGAACATAGACGTAATTAAAATAACAAAAACTTTATACATAATATAGTAATACAGGCTGATTTTATCCTACAAAATAATTTTGTAATGCTCGTTTCTGTTTCATTAGTAAATCACAAAAAATATCACTGTAAAATGATGTACAATTGTAAATATTCATTTATCTAATAGGTAATTTCGTTTCATAATTCGTACGTGCAGGAGGACAGTAAAAAGTTATATGGTTTCGTAATTTTGCGAGCTGTATGCAGAAGTTAGTATGCATTCTGGTTTGTTGTCTTTGAATGTAATTTTTGTAGCGATCCAGAGTGTGCTGATTTTTATGGATTAAACATGTTTCTATTTTGGTGTTGATTGATAGACCTCCTTTCGCTCTTCCTTTGCTGGCATCTTTTATAATAATGAGTGAGTAAAAAATCATTGCTCTTTCTACGCCATTTGTCCTAAAATTTATATAATTCATCCCTTACGTATAGTAAATAAACGGGGATAATAAATGAACCAAATATATTTTGTTACTCGTGTCATTTCAAGTTCTTCTGCTACCTTATGATATGCGTTAGTTATATTTTCATACAAATTGTCTGTAGTGTCTGTTGTTTTTAAATTTCTTAATCTTACTTCCATGTTTTCTGTAAATTCTGTAATTTCTTGCGGATGCAGGAAGATTTGTCGTTGCATTATATAGTCTGGAGTTGTGGCTTTGTTTGCTCTCCCTTTATCTATTATGTCTAATATTATTAGATAGAGAAGTTGATCAAATATTAGGATCTTATCTTCTATTATTAGGTCTTTGGTAAGCTCCATGCAGCTGACATTAATCCACATTAAATCTGTAGTACTTTGTCCTTGTTTTCCAATGTACATTGGTTGAGCAGGTCTCACTTTCTGCCATTTAGAATATACATGGCTTCTATTTCCATTATTTCTGTTAACATTTTTCCTTTTTTGTTTACGTTATCATGTGATAATCTGATGTGATTTAAACTTGTATTTTCAGTAATAATTTCTTCGGCTTGGTTTATTTATTTTTTTATTTATTTATTTATTTATTTATTTATTTATTTATTTTAAAATCTATTCAACATGAAAATATCCCAATTATAGGACGATTACATGAAAATTACCAAACATTAATAAAAAATCAAAAGTGTGTAATACATTTTGAACATAGACGTAATTAAAATAACAAAAACTTTATACATAATATAGTAATACAGGCTGATTTTATCCTACAAAATAATTTTGTAATGCTCGTTTCTGTTTCATTAGTAAATCACAAAAAATATCACTGTAAAATGATGTACAATTGTAAATATTCATTTATCTAATAGGTAATTTCGTTTCATAATTCGTACGTGCAGGAGGACAGTAAAAAGTTATATGGTTTCGTAATTTTGCGAGCTGTATGCAGAAGTTAGTATGCATTCTGGTTTGTTGTCTTTGAATGTAATTTTTGTAGCGATCCAGAGTGTGCTGATTTTTATGGATTAAACATGTTTCTATTTTGGTGTTGATTGATAGACCTCCTTTCGCTCTTCCTTTGCTGGCATCTTTTATAATAATGAGTGAGTAAAAAATCATTGCTCTTTCTACGCCATTTGTCCTAAAATTTATATAATTCATCCCTTACGTATAGTAAATAAACGGGGATAATAAATGAACCAAATATATTTTGGTTCCTATTTAAATGTAAATCGACAGGTAGTTATATTAAATACAACAATGTGAAATATAAATAAACACTAAAAACAAGAAACACAAAAATCAAATAAAAAATCATTGCTCTTTCTATGCCATTATCCTAAAATTTATATAATTCATCCCTCACGTATAGTAAATAAACTGGGTTAATAAATGAATTAAATATATTTTGGTTCCTATTTAAATGTAAATCGATGAGTAATCATATTAAATACAACAATGTGAAATATAAATGAAAACTAAAAACAGGAAACACGAAAATCAAATAAAAAATCATTGCTCTTTCTATGCCATTATCCTAAAATTTATATAATTCATCCCTCACGTATAGTAAATAAACTGGGATAATAAATGAATTAAATATATTTTGGTTCCTATTTAAATGTAAATCGATGGGTAGTTATATTAAATACAACAATGTGAAATATAAATAAACACTAAAAACAAGAAACACGAAAATCAAATAAAAAATCATTGCTCTTTCTATGTCATTTGTCCTAAAATTTATATAATCCATCACTTGCGTTTGGTAAATAAATAGGAATAAGAAATGAACTAAATATATTTTCATTTCTATTGTATTGTAGATAAGAAGGGTAATTATATGAAATACAACAATGTATAATATATAAATAAACACTAAGTATAAGAAACACGAAAACCAAATCATTGATTTGATTCATAACCAAAAAGCCAGTCGCGTAGCTAACTTCTTCGGCACCCAAGGCATTATATTTATAGGTTCCCCACTACCTAATATAACAATTTACTTATAAACTAATTTAAAAAAAACGTAAAAACCAATATTACATTAACTGGTTGCCTGAAATCAATTTTTCATATTTTTGTTTGCTCCCCATGTTGGTATTTTCTACATATCTTCTATTTTTTGAATATGTAGGAACGTAAAAAGAATTGCAGTCTTTGGCCCCACAGTAGGAATTAAAAACTGCACTGCAATATATAGAAACTTAAATGGTAATTACATATGTAATATCTTACGAATATTTTGCGGGCATCCTGATAATTTTTTCGTTGGTTTCTATTTTCACGGAGCTGAAGTAGGTTCACCATTTCATTCAAAACTGGAATTTTTACATTTCACGGCCGATTTTCTATTGCGTGAGATAGATTTTAAAACTTTATACTAATTTATATATATTA
Organism: Ophonus ardosiacus; assembly: GCA_943142095.1. NCBI lineage: Eukaryota > Metazoa > Arthropoda > Insecta > Coleoptera > Carabidae > Ophonus > Ophonus ardosiacus. Next base: position 31,646,738 of record OW964833.1, on the reverse strand, counting down.
ATAAATTAATACATGAATTTACAATAAAGAATAACCAACATATAATTTAACAATTATTGTTTGTAGTCCACAATAAAAAAATAATAATTATAAATTAATAATTTATATAATATATGTAAATATGATTTTTCATTAATAATTTTTTACATATATTACAATAAACTGGCATGAACAATAATTAAGTTATTGTTTGTTGATGAAAATCTATTACACTGAGTTTTAAAATATGCTTCACTATTCATTCTACATGAAATTATAATTTTTTTTCCTTTGCCAACATTCCAAAAAATGTACCTACCAATTTTTTATAATAAATTGATACATGAATTTACAATAAAGAATAACCAACATATAACTCAACAATTATTGTTTGTAGTCTAAAATGAAACAATAATAATTTTAAATTGATAATGTATAAATCATATGCATATACGATTTTCCATTTTGCTCTGTCAACAATTCAAATAATTTTCCCCAATTTTTTCATTAATAATTTTTTACATATATTACAATAAACTGTCATGAACAAATAATACATTTATTGTTTGTTGATAAAAATTTACTAATAATAAGATGATTTTATGTAACATGGTGGCTACCCACACTGTAAAATAAATAACTTTGTCAGTGCCCTGATTAAATACAACATTTGCGTCAACCATCTTAAGAAACTTCATAAAGATTATATATCAGCGTATTTGTCTTTTAAGCGGTTCTCCTGTGAGTCGAGTTTAAAACGTTTCGCAGAATGGTTTAACCTCAAAAAACCACTCTATATTTCATCAATTCTTGGCGATATTTACAATAACAATATCAAATAATTAACAAATTCGAATACGTTTCTAACCAACACATGGATATGAGTAAACCACTCAGAAAAATTCTGAACAGAACCTTCTAAAGACTTAAAAACTATAACGCTGTCTTTTCAACCTGAAGATGCTATGCTCTTTACACTGAGGTTTAAAATATTTTCATTTGATTCATAACCAAAAAGCCAGTCGCGTAGCTAACTTCTTCGGCACCCAAGGTATTATATTTATAGGTTCCCCACTACCTAATATAACAATTTACTTATAAACTAATTTAAAAAAAACGTAAAAACCAATATTACATTAACTGGTTGTCTGAAATAAATTTTTCATATTTTTTTGCTCCCCATGTTGGAATTTTCTACATATCTTCTATTTTATTGAATTCTCCATTTAAGTTTCTATATATTGCAGTGCAGTTTTTAATTCCTACTGTGGGGCCAAAGACTGCAATTCTTTTTACGTTCCTACATATGTTATATCTTACGAATATTTTGCGGGCATCCTGAAAATTTTTTCGTTGGTTTCTATTTTCACGGAGCTGAAGTAGGTTCACCATTTCATTCAAAACTGGAATTTTTACATTTCACGGCCGATTTTCTATTGCGTGAGATAGATTTTAAAACTTTATACTAATTTATATATATATATATATATATATATATATATATATATATATATATATATATATATATTAATAAATTAATACATGAATTTACAATAAAGAATAACCAACATATAATTTAACAATTATTGTTTGTAGTCCACAATAAAAAAATAATTATAAATTAATAATGTATTTAATATATGTATATATGATTTTTCATTAATAATTTTTTACATATATTACAATAAACTGTCATGAACAATAATTAAGTTATTGTTTGTTAATGAAAATCTATTACACTGAGTTTTAAAATATGCTTGACTATTCATTCTACATGAAATTATAATTTTTTTTCTCTGCCAACAATCCAAATAATGTACCTACCAATTTTTTATAATAAATTGATACATGAATTTACAATAAAGAATAACCAACATATAACTCATCAATTATTTTTGTAGTCTAAAATAAAACAATAATAATTTTACATTGATAATGTATTAATCATATGCATATACGAGTTTCCATTTTGCTCTATCAACAATTCAAATAATTTTCCCCAATTTTTTCATTAATAATTTTTTACATATATTACAATAAACTGTCATGAACAAATAATACATTTATTGTTTGTTGATAAAAATTTACTAATAATAAGATGATTTTATGTAACATGGTGGCTACCCACACTGTAAAATAAATAACTTTGTCAGTGCCCTGATTAAATACAACATTTGCGTCAACCATCTTAAGAAACTTCATAAAGATTATATATCAGCGTATTTGTGTTTTAAGCGGTTCTCCTGTGAGTTGAGTTTAAAACGTTTCGCAGAATGGTTTAACCTCAAAAAACCACTCTATATTTCATGAATTCTTGGCGATATTTACAATAACAATATCAAATAATTAACAAATTCGAATACGTTTCTAACCAACACATGGATATGAGTAAACCACTCAGAAAAATTCTGAACAGAACCTTCTAAAGACTTAAAAACTATAACGCTGTCTTTTCAACCTGAAGATGCTATGCTCTTTACACTGAAGTTTAAAATATTTTCATTTGATTCATAACCAAAAAGCCAGTCGCGTAGCTAACTTCTTCGGCACCCAAGGTATTATATTTATAGGTTCCCCACTACCTAATATGACAATTTACTTATAAACTAATTTAAAAAAAAACGTAAAAACCAATATTACATTAACTGGTTGCCTGAAATAAATTTTTCATATTTTTTTGCCCCCCATGTTGGAATTTTCTACATATCTTCTATTTTATTGAATTCTCCATTTAAGTTTCTATATATTGCAGTGCAGTTTTTAATTCCTACTGTGGGGCCAAAGACTGCAATTCTTTTTACGTTCCTACATATGTTATATCTTATGAATATTTTGCGGGCATCCTGAAAATTTTTTCGTTGGTTTCCATTTTCACGGAGCTGAAGTAGGTTCACCATTTCATTCAAAACTGGAATTTTTACATTTCACGGCCGATTTTCTATTGCGTGAGATAGATTTTAAAACTTTATACTAATTTATATATATATATATATATTAATAAATTAATACATGAATTTACAATAAAGAATAACCAACATATAATTTAACAATTATTGTTTGTAGTCCACAATAAAAAAATAATTATAAATTAATAATGTATTTAATATATGTATATATGATTTTTCATTAATAATTTTTTACATATATTACAATAAATTGTCATGAACAATAATTAAGTTATTGTTTGTTAATGAAAATCTATTACACTGAGTTTTAAAATATGCTTGACTATTCATTCTACATGAAATTATAATTTTTTTTCCTCTGCCAACAATCCAAATAATGTACCTACCAATTTTTTATAATAAATTGATACATGAATTTACAATAAAGAATAACCAACATATAACTCAACAATTATTGTTTGTAGTCTAAAATAAAACAATAATAATTTTAAATTGATAATGTATAAATCATATGCATATACGATTTTCCATTTTGCTCTGTCAACAATTCAAATAATTTTCCCCAATTTTTTCATTAATAATTTTTTACATATATTACAATAAACTGTTATGTACAAATAATACATTTATTGTTTGTTGATAAAAATTTACTAATAATAAGATGATTTTATGTAACATGGTGGCTACCCACACTGTAAAATAAATAACTTTGTCAGTGCCCTGATTAAATACAACATTTGCGTCAACCATCTTAAGAAACTTCATAAAGATTATATATCAGCGTATTTGTGTTTTAAGCGGTTCTCCAGTGAGTCGAGTTTAAAACGTTTCGCAGAATGGTTTAACCTCAAAAAACCACTCTATATTTCATCAATTCTTGGCGATATTTACAATAACAATATCAAATAATTAACAAATTCGAATACGTTTCTAACCAACACATGGATATGAGTAAACCACTCAGAAAAATTCTGAACAGAACCTTCTAAAGACTTAAAAACTATAACGCTGTCTTTTCAACCTGAAGATGCTATGCTCTTTACACTGAGGTTTAAAATATTTTCATTTGATTCATAACCAAAAAGCCAGTCGCGTAGCTAACTTCTTCGGCACCCAAGGTATTATATTTATAGGTTCCCCACTACCTAATATAACAATTTACTTATAAACTAATTTAAAAAAAACGTAAAAAACCAATATTACATTAACTGGTTGCCTGAAATAAATTTTTCATATTTCTTTGCCCCCCATGTTGGAATTTTCTACATATCTTCTATTTTATTGAATTCTCCATTTAAGTTTCTATATATTGCAGTGCAGTTTTTAATTCCTACTGTGGGGCCAAAGACTGCAATTCTTTTTACGTTCCTACATATGTTATATCTTATGAATATTTTGCGGGCATCCTGAAAATTTTTTCGTTGGTTTCCATTTTCACGGAGCTGAAGTAGGTTCACCATTTCATTCAAAACTGGAATTTTTACATTTCACGGCCGATTTTCTATTGCGTGAGATAGATTTTAAAACTTTATACTAATTTATATATATATTAATAAATTAATACATGAATTTACAATAAAGAATAACCAACATATAATTTAACAATTATTGTTTGTAGTCCACAATAAAAAAATAATTATAAATTAATAATGTATTTAATATATGTATATATGATTTTTCATTAATAATTTTTTACATATATTACAATAAATTGTCATGAACAATAATTAAGTTATTGTTTGTTAATGAAAATCTATTACACTGAGTTTTAAAATATGCTTGACTATTCATTCTACATGAAATTATAATTTTTTTTCCTCTGCCAACAATCCAAATAATGTACCTACCAATTTTTTATAATAAATTAATACATGAATTTACAATAAAGAATAACCAACATATAACTCAACAATTATTGTTTGTAGTCTAAAATAAAACAATAATAATTTTAAATTGATAATGTATAAATCATATGCATATACGATTTTCCATTTTGCTCTGTCAACAATTCAAATAATTTTCCCCAATTTTTTCATTAATAATTTTTTACATATATTACAATAAACTGTTATGAACAAATAATACATTTATTGTTTGTTGATAAAAATTTACTAATAATAAGATGATTTTATGTAACATGGTGGCTACCCACACTGTAAAATAAATAACTTTGTCAGTGCCCTGATTAAATACAACATTTGCGTCAACCATCTTAAGAAACTTCATAAAGATTATATATCAGCGTATTTGTGTTTTAAGCGGTTCTCCTGTGAGTCGAGTTTAAAACGTTTCGCAGAATGGTTTAACCTCAAAAAACCACTCTATATTTCATCAATTCTTGGCGATATTTACAATAACAATATCAAATAATTAACAAATTCGAATACGTTTCTAACCAACACATGGATATGAGTAAACCACTCAGAAAAATTCTGAACAGAACCTTCTAAAGACTTAAAAACTATAACGCTGTCTTTTCAACCTGAAGATGCTATGCTCTTTACACTGAGGTTTAAAATATTTTCATTTGATTCATAACCAAAAAGCCAGGCGCGTAGCTAACTTCTTCGGCACCCAAGGTATTATATTTATAGGTTCCCCACTACCTAATATAACAATTTACTTATAAACTAATTTAAAAAAAACGTAAAAACCAATATTACATTAACTGGTTGTCTGAAATAAATTTTTCATATTTTTTTGCTCCCCATGTTGGAATTTTCTACATATCTTCTATTTCATTGAATTCTCCATTTAAGTTTCTATATATTGCAGTGCAGTTTTTAATTCCTACTGTGGGGCCAAAGACTGCAATTCTTTTTACGTTGCTACATATGTTATATCTTATGAATATTTTGCGGGCATCCTGAAAATTTTTTCGTTGGTTTCTATTTTCACGGAGCTGAAGTAGGTTCACCATTTCATTCAAAACTGGAAATTTTACATTTCACGGCCGATTTTCTATTGCGTGAGATAGATTTTAAAACTTTATACTAATTTATATATATATTAATAAATTAATACATGAATTTACAATAAAGAATAACCAACATATAATTTAACAATTATTGTTTGTAGTCCACAATAAAAAAATAATTATAAATTAATAATGTATTTAATATATGTATATATGATTTTTCATTAATAATTTTTTATATATATTACAATAAATTGTCATGAACAATAATTAAGTTATTGTTTGTTAATGAAAATCTATTACACTGAGTTTTAAAATATGCTTGACTATTCATTCTACATGAAATTATAATTTTTTTTTCCTCTGCCAACAATCCAAATAATGTACCTACCAATTTTTTATAATAAATTGATACATGAATTTACAATAAAGAATAACCAACATATAACTCAACAATTATTGTTTGTAGTCTAAAATAAAACAATAATAATTTTAAATTGATAATGTATAAATCATATGCATATACGATTTTCCATTTTGCTCTGTCAACAATTCAAATAATTTTCCCCAATTTTTTCATTAATAATTTTTTACATATATTACAATAAACTGTTATGAACAAATAATACATTTATTGTTTGTTGATAAAAATTTACTAATAATAAGATGATTTTATGTAACATGGTGGCTACCCACACTGTAAAATAAATAACTTTGTCAGTGCCCTGATTAAATACAACATTTGCGTCAACCATCTTAAGAAACTTCATAAAGATTATATATCAGCGTATTTGTGTTTTAAGCGGTTCTCCTGTGAGTCGAGTTTAAAACGTTTCGCAGAATGGTTTAACCTCAAAAAACCACTCTATATTTCATCAATTCTTGGCGATATTTACAATAACAATATCAAATAATTAACAAATTCGAATACGTTTCTAACCAACACATGGATATGAGTAAACCACTCAGAAAAATTCTGAACAGAACCTTCTAAAGACTTAAAAACTATAACGCTGTCTTTTCAACCTGAAGATGCTATGCTCTTTACACTGAGGTTTAAAATATTTTCATTTGATTCATAACCAAAAAGCCAGTCGCGTAGCTAACTTCTTCGGCACCCAAGGTATTATATTTATAGGTTCCCCACTACCTAATATAACAATTTACTTATAAACTAATTTAAAAAAAACGTAAAAAACCAATATTACATTAACTGGTTGCCTGAAATAAATTTTTCATATTTCTTTGCCCCCCATGTTGGAATTTTCTACATATCTTCTATTTTATTGAATTCTCCATTTAAGTTTCTATATATTGCAGTGCAGTTTTTAATTCCTACTGTGGGGCCAAAGACTGCAATTCTTTTTACGTTCCTACATATGTTATATCTTATGAATATTTTGCGGGCATCCTGAAAATTTTTTCGTTGGTTTCCATTTTCACGGAGCTGAAGTAGGTTCACCATTTCATTCAAAACTGGAATTTTTACATTTCACGGCCGATTTTCTATTGCGTGAGATAGATTTTAAAACTTTATACTAATTTATATATATTAATAAATTAATACATGAATTTACAATAAAGAATAACCAACATATAATTTAACAATTATTGTTTGTAGTCCACAATAAAAAAATAATAATTATAAATTAATAATGTATTTAATATATGTATATATGATTTTTCATTAATAATTTTTTACATATATTACAATAAACTGTCATGAACAATAATTAAGTTATTGTTTGTTAATGAAAATCTATTACACTGAGTTTTAAAATATGCTTGACTATTCATTCTACATGAAATTATAATTTTTTTTCCTCTGCCAACAATCCAAATAATGTACCTACCAATTTTTTATAATAAATTGATACATGAATTTACAATAAAGAATAACCAACATATAACTCAACAATTATTGTTTGTAGTCTAAAATAAAACAATAATAATTTTAAATTGATAATGTATAAATCATATGCATATACGATTTTCCATTTTGCTCTGTCAACAATTCAAATAATTTTCCCCAATTTTTTCATTAATAATTTTTTACATATATTACAATAAACTGTTATGAACAAATAATACATTTATTGTTTGTTGATAAAAATTTACTAATAATAAGATGATTTTATGTAACATGGTGGCTACCCACACTGTAAAATAAATAACTTTGTCAGTGCCCTGATTAAATACAACATTTGCGTCAACCATCTTAAGAAACTTCATAAAGATTATATATCAGCGTATTTGTGTTTTAAGCGGTTCTCCTGTGAGTCGAGTTTAAAACGTTTCGCAGAATGGTTTAACCTCAAAAAACCACTCTATATTTCATCAATTCTTGGCGATATTTACAATAACAATATCAAATAATTAACAAATTCGAATACGTTTCTAACCAACACATGGATATGAGTAAACCACTCAGAAAAATTCTGAACAGAACCTTCTAAAGACTTAAAAACTATAACGCTGTCTTTTCAACCTGAAGATGCTATGCTCTTTACACTGAGGTTTAAAATATTTTCATTTGATTCATAACCAAAAAGCCAGTCGCGTAGCTAACTTCTTCGGCACCCAAGGTATTATATTTATAGGTTCCCCACTACCTAATATAACAATTTACTTATAAACTAATTTAAAAAAAACGTAAAAAACCAATATTACATTAACTGGTTGCCTGAAATAAATTTTTCATATTTCTTTGCCCCCCATGTTGGAATTTTCTACATATCTTCTATTTTATTGAATTCTCCATTTAAGTTTCTATATATTGCAGTGCAGTTTTTAATTCCTACTGTGGGGCCAAAGACTGCAATTCTTTTTACGTTCCTACATATGTTATATCTTATGAATATTTTGCGGGCATCCTGAAAATTTTTTCGTTGGTTTCTATTTTCACGGAGCTGAAGTAGGTTCACCATTTCATTCAAAACTGGAAATTTTACATTTCACGGCCGATTTTCTATTGCGTGAGATAGATTTTAAAACTTTATACTAATTTATATATATATTAATAAATTAATACATGAATTTACAATAAAGAATAACCAACATATAATTTAACAATTATTGTTTGTAGTCCACAATAAAAAAATAATTATAAATTAATAATGTATTTAATATATGTATATATGATTTTTCATTAATAATTTTTTACATATATTACAATAAACTGTCATGAACAATAATTAAGTTATTGTTTGTTAATGAAAATCTATTACACTGAGTTTTAAAATATGCTTGACTATTCATTCTACATGAAATTATAATTTTTTTTCTCTGCCAACAATCCAAATAATGTACCTACCAATTTTTTATAATAAATTGATACATGAATTTACAATAAAGAATAACCAACATATAACTCATCAATTATTTTTGTAGTCTAAAATAAAACAATAATAATTTTACATTGATAATGTATTAATCATATGCATATACGAGTTTCCATTTTGCTCTATCAACAATTCAAATAATTTTCCCCAATTTTTTCATTAATAATTTTTTACATATATTACAATAAACTGTCATGAACAAATAATACATTTATTGTTTGTTGATAAAAATTTACTAATAATAAGATGATTTTATGTAACATGGTGGCTACCCACACTGTAAAATAAATAACTTTGTCAGTGCCCTGATTAAATACAACATTTGCGTCAACCATCTTAAGAAACTTCATAAAGATTATATATCAGCGTATTTGTGTTTTAAGCGGTTCTCCTGTGAGTTGAGTTTAAAACGTTTCGCAGAATGGTTTAACCTCAAAAAACCACTCTATATTTCATGAATTCTTGGCGATATTTACAATAACAATATCAAATAATTAACAAATTCGAATACGTTTCTAACCAACACATGGATATGAGTAAACCACTCAGAAAAATTCTGAACAGAACCTTCTAAAGACTTAAAAACTATAACGCTGTCTTTTCAATCTGAAGATGCTATGCTCTTTACACTGAAGTTTAAAATATTTTCATTTGATTCATAACCAAAAAGCCAGTCGCGTAGCTAACTTCTTCGGCACCCAAGGTATTATATTTATAGGTTCCCCACTACCTAATATGACAATTTACTTATAAACTAATTTAAAAAAAAACGTAAAAACCAATATTACATTAACTGGTTGCCTGAAATAAATTTTTCATATTTTTTTGCCCCCCATGTTGGAATTTTCTACATATCTTCTATTTTATTGAATTCTCCATTTAAGTTTCTATATATTGCAGTGCAGTTTTTAATTCCTACTGTGGGGCCAAAGACTGCAATTCTTTTTACGTTCCTACATATGTTATATCTTATGAATATTTTGCGGGCATCCTGAAAATTTTTTCGTTGGTTTCCATTTTCACGGAGCTGAAGTAGGTTCACCATTTCATTCAAAACTGGAATTTTTACATTTCACGGCCGATTTTCTATTGCGTGAGATAGATTTTAAAACTTTATACTAATTTATATATATATATATATATATATATATATATATATATATATATATATTAATAAATTAATACATGAATTTACAATAAAGAATAACCAACATATAATTTAACAATTATTGTTTGTAGTCCACAATAAAAAAATAATTATAAATTAATAATGTATTTAATATATGTATATATGATTTTTCATTAATAATTTTTTACATATATTACAATAAATTGTCATGAACAATAATTAAGTTATCGGTTGTTAATGAAAATCTATTACACTGAGTTTTAAAATATGCTTGACTATTCATTCTACATGAAATTATAATTTTTTTTCCTCTGCCAACAATCCAAATAATGTACCTACCAATTTTTTATAATAAATTGATACATGAATTTACAATAAAGAATAACCAACATATAACTCAACAATTATTGTTTGTAGTCTAAAATAAAACAATAATAATTTTAAATTGATAATGTATAAATCATATGCATATACGATTTTCCATTTTGCTCTGTCAACAATTCAAATAATTTTCCCCAATTTTTTCATTAATAATTTTTTACATATATTACAATAAACTGTTATGAACAAATAATACATTTATTGTTTGTTGATAAAAATTTACTAATAATAAGATGATTTTATGTAACATGGTGGCTACCCACACTGTAAAATAAATAACTTTGTCAGTGCCCTGATTAAATACAACATTTGCGTCAACCATCTTAAGAAACTTCATAAAGATTATATATCAGCGTATTTGTGTTTTAAGCGGTTCTCCTGTGAGTTGAGTTTAAAACGTTTCGCAGAATGGTTTAACCTCAAAAAACCACTCTATATTTCATGAATTCTTGGCGATATTTACAATAACAATATCAAATAATTAACAAATTCGAATACGTTTCTAACCAACACATGGATATGAGTAAACCACTCAGAAAAATTCTGAACAGAACCTTCTAAAGACTTAAAAACTATAACGCTGTCTTTTCAACCTGAAGATGCTATGCTCTTTACACTGAGGTTTAAAATATTTTCATTTGATTCATAACCAAAAAGCCAGTCGCGTAGCTAACTTCTTCGGCACCCAAGGTATTATATTTATAGGTTCCCCACTACCTAATATAACAATTTACTTATAAACTAATTTAAAAAAAAACGTAAAAAACCAATATTACATTAACTGGTTGCCTGAAATAAATTTTTCATATTTCTTTGCCCCCCATGTTGGAATTTTCTACATATCTTCTATTTTATTGAATTTTCCATTTAAGTTTCTATATATTGCAGTGCAGTTTTTAATTCCTACTGTGGGGCCAAAGACTGCAATTCTTTTTACGTTCCTACATATGTTATATCTTATGAATATTTTGCGGGCATCCTGAAAATTTTTTCGTTGGTTTCCATTTTCACGGAGCTGAAGTAGGTTCACCATTTCATTCAAAACTGGAATTTTTACATTTCACGGCCGATTTTCTATTGCGTGAGATAGATTTTAAAACTTTATACTAATTTATATATATTAATAAATTAATACATGAATTTACAATAAAGAATAACCAACATATAATTTAACAATTATTGTTTGTAGTCCACAATAAAAAAATAATAATTATAAATTAATAATGTATTTAATATATGTATATATGATTTTTCATTAATAATTTTTTACATATATTACAATAAACTGTCATGAACAATAATTAAGTTATTGTTTGTTAATGAAAATCTATTACACTGAGTTTTAAAATATGCTTGACTATTCATTCTACATGAAATTATAATTTTTTTTCCTCTGCCAACAATCCAAATAATGTACCTACCAATTTTTTATAATAAATTGATACATGAATTTACAATAAAGAATAACCAACATATAACTCAACAATTATTGTTTGTAGTCTAAAATAAAACAATAATAATTTTAAATTGATAATGTATAAATCATATGCATATACGATTTTCCATTTTGCTCTGTCAACAATTCAAATAATTTTCCCCAATTTTTTCATTAATAATTTTTTACATATATTACAATAAACTGTCATGAACAAATAATACATTTATTGTTTGTTTATAAAAATTTACTAATAATAAGATGATTTTATGTAAAAGGTGGGTACCCACACTGTAAAATAAATAACTTTGTCAGTGACCTGATTAAATACAACATTTGCGTCAACCATCTTAAGAAACTTCATAAAGATTATATATCAGCGTATTTGTGTTTTAAGCGGTTCTCCTGTGAGTCGAGTTTAAAACGTTTCGCAGAATGGTTTAACCTCAAAAAACCACTTTATATTTCATCAATTCTTGGCGATATTTACAATAACAATATCAAATAATTAACAATAAAATCGAATACTTTTCTAACCAACACATAGATATGAGTAAACCACTAAGAAAAATTCTGAACAGAACCTTCTAAAGACTTAAAAACTATAACGCTGTCTTTTCAACCTGAAGGTGCTATGCTCTTTACACTGAGGTTTAAAATATTTTCATTTGATTCATAACCAAAAAGCCAGTCGCGTAGCCAACTTCTTCGGTACCCAAGGCATTATATTTATAGGTTCCCCACTACCTAATATAACAATTTACTTATAAACTAATATTAAAAAACGTAAAAACCAATATTACATTAACTGGTTGCCTGAAATCAATTTTTCATATTTTTGTATGCTCCCCATGTTGGAATTTTCTACATATCTTCTATTTTATTGAATTCTCCATTTAAGTTTCTATATATTGCAGTGCAGTTTTTAATTCCTACTGTGGGGCCAAAGACTGCAATTCTTTTTACGTTCCTACATATGTAATATCTTATGAATATTTTGCGGGCATCCTGAAAATTTTTTCGTTGGTTTCTATTTTCACGGAACTGAAGTAGGTTCACCATTTCATTCAAAACTGGAATTTGTACATTTCACGGCCGATTTTCTATTGCGTGAGATAGATTTTAAAACTTTATACTAATTTATATATATATATATATATATATATATATATATATATATATATATATATATATTAATAAATTAATACATGAATTTACAATAAAGAATAACCAACATATAATTTAACAATTATTGTTTGTAGTCCACAATAAAAAAATAATAATTATAAATTAATAATGTATTTAATATATGTATATATGATTTTTCATTAATAATTTTTTACATATATTACAATAAATTGTCATGAACAATAATTAAGTTATTGTTTGTTAATGAAAATCTATTACACTGAGTTTTAAAATATGCTTGACTATTCATTCTACATGAAATTATAATTTTTTTTCCTCTGCCAACAATCCAAATAATGTACCTACCAATTTTTTATAATAAATTGATACATGAATTTACAATAAAGAATAACCAACATATAACTCAACAATTATTGTTTGTAGTCTAAAATAAAACAATAATAATTTTAAATTGATAATGTATAAATCATATGCATATACGATTTTCCATTTTGCTCTGTCAACAATTCAAATAATTTTCCCCAATTTTTTCATTAATAATTTTTTACATATATTACAATAAACTGTTATGAACAAATAATACATTTATTGTTTGTTGATAAAAATTTACTAATAATAAGATGATTTTATGTAACATGGTGGCTACCCACACTGTAAAATAAATAACTTTGTCAGTGCCCTGATTAAATACAACATTTGCGTCAACCATCTTAAGAAACTTCATAAAGATTATATATCAGCGTATTTGTGTTTTAAGCGGTTCTCCTGTGAGTCGAGTTTAAAACGTTTCGCAGAATGGTTTAACCTCAAAAAACCACTCTATATTTCATCAATTCTTGGCGATATTTACAATAACAATATCAAATAATTAACAAATTCGAATACGTTTCTAACCAACACATGGATATGAGTAAACCACTCAGAAAAATTCTGAACAGAACCTTCTAAAGACTTAAAAACTATAACGCTGTCTTTTCAACCTGAAGATGCTATGCTCTTTACACTGAGGTTTAAAATATTTTCATTTGATTCATAACCAAAAAGCCAGTCGCGTAGCTAACTTCTTCGGCACCCAAGGTATTATATTTATAGGTTCCCCACTACCTAATATAACAATTTACTTATAAACTAATTTAAAAAAAACGTAAAAAACCAATATTACATTAACTGGTTGCCTGAAATAAATTTTTCATATTTCTTTGCCCCCCATGTTGGAATTTTCTACATATCTTCTATTTTATTGAATTCTCCATTTAAGTTTCTATATATTGCAGTGCAGTTTTTAATTCCTACTGTGGGGCCAAAGACTGCAATTCTTTTTACGTTCCTACATATGTTATATCTTATGAATATTTTGCGGGCATCCTGAAAATTTTTTCGTTGGTTTCCATTTTCACGGAGCTGAAGTAGGTACACCATTTCATTCAAAACTGGAATTTTTACATTTCACGGCCGATTTTCTATTGCGTGAGATAGATTTTAAAACTTTATACTAATTTATATATATATATATATATATATATATATATATATATATATATATATATATTAATAAATTAATACATGAATTTACAATAAAGAATAACCAACATATAATTTAACAATTATTGTTTGTAGTCCACAATAAAAAAATAATTATAAATTAATAATGTATTTAATATATGTATATATGATTTTTCATTAATAATTTTTTATATATATTACAATAAATTGTCATGAACAATAATTAAGTTATTGTTTGTTAATGAAAATCTATTACACTGAGTTTTAAAATATGCTTGACTATTCATTCTACATGAAATTATAATTTTTTTTCCTCTGCCAACAATCCAAATAATGTACCTACCAATTTTTTATAATAAATCGATACATGAATTTACAATAAAGAATAACCAACATATAACTCAACAATTATTGTTTGTAGTCTAAAATAAAACAATAATAATTTTAAATTGATAATGTATAAATCATATGCATATACGATTTTCCATTTTGCTCTGTCAACAATTCAAATAATTTTCCCCAATTTTTTCATTAATAATTTTTTACATATATTACAATAAACTGTTATGAACAAATAATACATTTATTGTTTGTTGATAAAAATTTACTAATAATAAGATGATTTTATGTAACATGGTGGCTACCCACACTGTAAAATAAATAACTTTGTCAGTGCCCTGATTAAATACAACATTTGCGTCAACCATCTTAAGAAACTTCATAAAGATTATATATCAGCGTATTTGTGTTTTAAGCGGTTCTCCTGTGAGTCGAGTTTAAAACGTTTCGCAGAATGGTTTAACCTCAAAAAACCACTCTATATTTCATCAATTCTTGGCGATATTTACAATAACAATATCAAATAATTAACAAATTCGAATACGTTTCTAACCAACACATGGATATGAGTAAACCACTCAGAAAAATTCTGAACAGAACCTTCTAAAGACTTAAAAACTATAACGCTGTCTTTTCAACCTGAAGATGCTATGCTCTTTACACTGAGGTTTAAAATATTTTCATTTGATTCATAACCAAAAAGCCAGTCGCGTAGCTAACTTCTTCGGCACCCAAGGTATTATATTTATAGGTTCCCCACTACCTAATATAACAATTTACTTATAAACTAATTTAAAAAAAACGTAAAAAACCAATATTACATTAACTGGTTGCCTGAAATAAATTTTTCATATTTCTTTGCCCCCCATGTTGGAATTTTCTACATATCTTCTATTTTATTGAATTCTCCATTTAAGTTTCTATATATTGCAGTGCAGTTTTTAATTCCTACTGTGGGGCCAAAGACTGCAATTCTTTTTACGTTCCTACATATGTTATATCTTATGAATATTTTGCGGGCATCCTGAAAATTTTTTCGTTGGTTTCCATTTTCACGGAGCTGAAGTAGGTTCACCATTTCATTCAAAACTGGAATTTTTACATTTCACGGCCGATTTTCTATTGCGTGAGATAGATTTTAAAACTTTATACTAATTTATATATATTAATAAATTAATACATGAATTTACAATAAAGAATAACCAACATATAATTTAACAATTATTGTTTGTAGTCCACAATAAAAAAATAATAATTATAAATTAATAATGTATTTAATATATGTATATATGATTTTTCATTAATAATTTTTTACATATATTACAATAAACTGTCATGAACAATAATTAAGTTATTGTTTGTTAATGAAAATCTATTACACTGAGTTTTAAAATATGCTTGACTATTCATTCTACATGAAATTATAATTTTTTTTCCTCTGCCAACAATCCAAATAATGTACCTACCAATTTTTTATAATAAATTGATACATGAATTTACAATAAAGAATAACCAACATATAACTCAACAATTATTGTTTGTAGTCTAAAATAAAACAATAATAATTTTAAATTGATAATGTATAAATCATATGCATATACGATTTTCCATTTTGCTCTGTCAACAATTCAAATAATTTTCCCCAATTTTTTCATTAATAATTTTTTACATATATTACAATAAACTGTCATGAACAAATAATACATTTATTGTTTGTTTATAAAAATTTACTAATAATAAGATGATTTTATGTAAAAGGTGGGTACCCACACTGTAAAATAAATAACTTTGTCAGTGACCTGATTAAATACAACATTTGCGTCAACCATCTTAAGAAACTTCATAAAGATTATATATCAGCGTATTTGTGTTTTAAGCGGTTCTCCTGTGAGTCGAGTTTAAAACGTTTCGCAGAATGGTTTAACCTCAAAAAACCACTTTATATTTCATCAATTCTTGGCGATATTTACAATAACAATATCAAATAATTAACAATAAAATCGAATACTTTTCTAACCAACACATAGATATGAGTAAACCACTAAGAAAAATTCTGAACAGAACCTTCTAAAGACTTAAAAACTATAACGCTGTCTTTTCAACCTGAAGGTGCTATGCTCTTTACACTGAGGTTTAAAATATTTTCTTGATTCATAACCAAAAAGCCAGTCGCGTAGCTAACTTCTTCGGTACCCAAGGCATTATATTTATAGGTTCCCCACTACCTAATATAACAATTTACTTATAAACTAATATTAAAAAACGTAAAAACCAATATTACATTAACTGGTTGCCTGAAATCAATTTTTCATATTTTTGTATGCTCCCCATGTTGGAATTTTCTACATATCTTCTATTTTATTGAATTCTCCATTTAAGTTTCTATATATTGCAGTGCAGTTTTTAATTCCTACTGTGGGGCCAAAGACTGCAATTCTTTTTACGTTCCTACATATGTAATATCTTATGAATATTTTGCGGGCATCCTGAAAATTTTTTCGTTGGTTTCTATTTTCACGGAACTGAAGTAGGTTCACCATTTCATTCAAAACTGGAATTTGTACATTTCACGGCCGATTTTCTATTGCGTGAGATAGATTTTAAAACTTTATACTAATTTATATATATATATATATATATATATATATATATATATATATATATATATACAGGGTGTAAATTTTAAAACGGGTCATAGGGCTATAACATAGGAAAACCGTTTTTTAGACGCTAAAAGTTTCTATATTAATTTATTGAAAAAAAGAATTAGTGCAAATTATAAAGAAAAAAAATTACGATATTTTTAATACCGAACACATTAAATTTCTGTTTCATATAAAGCCAGAAAATAAATTTAAAAATTTGTGCAATTAAGAAAAAATAACAATAGCCATGAAACTGACAGTAACAAAACATTGTAATTTTTTAATAACATGATAGGGGACAATTAAAGATTAAAGTTATTAATTTATGAACTAATATAAAATAACATAAAATAAAGAAAACACTAGGATATTTATTTAAGAAGCAATAATATTTATTGTAATTGGTATTTATAAATTAAAGATGATCTACATGTATAATAAGAAATAAGCTATAAGAAACGAGAAAAACTGCAACTACAAGGGAAAAATATTATGTAATTTTTCTTCATGGGACAAATTATCTATGATTTACTTTTAATAAAACGAAAATAATAATAATTAAACAAATAATGTCCAAAAAAAGTTTATCAATGACAGTCAAGTCAAAAATAGTTTTGTTTTATTTCTGTCAGTTTCAAGGCTAATAGTATTTTTTCTTAATTGTGCAAATTTTTAAATTTATTTTCTGGCTTTATGTGAAACAAAAATCTAATGTGTTTGGTATCAAAAAATTCGTAATTTTTTCCTTTATAATATGCACTAATTATTTTTTCAATAAATTAATATAGAAACTTTTGGCGTCTAAAAAACGGTTTTCCTATGTTATAGCCCTATGACCCGTTTTAAAATTTACACCCTGTATATATATATTAATAAATTAATACATGAATTTACAATAAAGAATAACCAACATATAATTTAACAATTATTGTTTGTAGTCCACAATAAAAAAATAATAATTATAAATTAATAATGTATTTAATATATGTATATATGATTTTTCATTAATAATTTTTTACATATATTACAATAAATTGTCATGAACAATAATTAAGTTATTGTTTGTTAATGAAAATCTATTACACTGAGTTTTAAAATATGCTTGACTATTCATTCTACATGAAATTATAATTTTTTTTCCTCTGCCAACAATCCAAATAATGTACCTACCAATTTTTTATAATAAATCGATACATGAATTTACAATAAAGAATAACCAACATATAACTCAACAATTATTGTTTGTAGTCTAAAATAAAACAATAATAATTTTAAATTGATAATGTATAAATCATATGCATATACGATTTTCCATTTTGCTCTGTCAACAATTCAAATAATTTTCCCCAATTTTTTCATTAATAATTTTTTACATATATTACAATAAACTGTTATGAACAAATAATACATTTATTGTTTGTTGATAAAAATTTACTAATAATAAGATGATTTTATGTAACATGGTGGCTACCCACACTGTAAAATAAATAACTTTGTCAGTGCCCTGATTAAATACAACATTTGCGTCAACCATCTTAAGAAACTTCATAAAGATTATATATCAGCGTATTTGTGTTTTAAGCGGTTCTCCTGTGAGTCGAGTTTAAAACGTTTCGCAGAATGGTTTAACCTCAAAAAACCACTCTATATTTCATCAATTCTTGGCGATATTTACAATAACAATATCAAATAATTAACAAATTCGAATACGTTTCTAACCAACACATGGATATGAGTAAACCACTCAGAAAAATTCTGAACAGAACCTTCTAAAGACTTAAAAACTATAACGCTGTCTTTTCAACCTGAAGATGCTATGCTCTTTACACTGAGGTTTAAAATATTTTCATTTGATTCATAACCAAAAAGCCAGTCGCGTAGCTAACTTCTTCGGCACCCAAGGTATTATATTTATAGGTTCCCCACTACCTAATATAACAATTTACTTATAAACTAATTTAAAAAAAACGTAAAAAACCAATATTACATTAACTGGTTGCCTGAAATAAATTTTTCATATTTCTTTGCCCCCCATGTTGGAATTTTCTACATATCTTCTATTTTATTGAATTCTCCATTTAAGTTTCTATATATTGCAGTGCAGTTTTTAATTCCTACTGTGGGGCCAAAGACTGCAATTCTTTTTACGTTCCTACATATGTTATATCTTATGAATATTTTGCGGGCATCCTGAAAATTTTTTCGTTGGTTTCCATTTTCACGGAGCTGAAGTAGGTACACCATTTCATTCAAAACTGGAATTTTTACATTTCACGGCCGATTTTCTATTGCGTGAGATAGATTTTAAAACTTTATACTAATTTATATATATATATATATTAATAAATTAATACATGAATTTACAATAAAGAATAACCAACATATAATTTAACAATTATTGTTTGTAGTCCACAATAAAAAAATAATTATAAATTAATAATGTATTTAATATATGTATATATGATTTTTCATTAATAATTTTTTACATATATTACAATAAATTGTCATGAACAATAATTAAGTTATTGTTTGTTAATGAAAATCTATTACACTGAGTTTTAAAATATGCTTGACTATTCATTCTACATGAAATTATAATTTTTTTTCCTCTGCCAACAATCCAAATAATGTACCTACCAATTTTTTATAATAAATTGATACATGAATTTACAATAAAGAATAACCAACATATAACTCAACAATTATTGTTTGTAGTCTAAAATAAAACAATAATAATTTTAAATTGATAATGTATAAATCATATGCATATACGATTTTCCATTTTGCTCTGTCAACAATTCAAATAATTTTCCCCAATTTTTTCATTAATAATTTTTTACATATATTACAATAAACTGTCATGAACAAATAATACATTTATTGTTTGTTTATAAAAATTTACTAATAATAAGATGATTTTATGTAAAAGGTGGGTACCCACACTGTAAAATAAATAACTTTGTCACTGACCTGATTAAATACAACATTTGCGTCAACCATCTTAAGAAACTTCATAAAGATTATATATCAGCGTATTTGTGTTTTGAGCGGTTCTCCTGTGAGTCGAGTTTAAAACGTTTCGCAGAATGGTTTAACCTCAAAAAACCACTTTATATTTCATCAATTCTTGGCGATATTTACAATAACAATATCAAATAATTAACAATAAAATCGAATACTTTTCTAACCAACACATAGATATGAGTAAACCACTAAGAAAAATTCTGAACAGAACCTTCTAAAGACTTAAAAACTATAACGCTGTCTTTTCAACCTGAAGGTGCTATGCTCTTTACACTGAGGTTTAAAATATTTTCATTTGATTCATAACCAAAAAGCCAGTCGCGTAGCCAACTTCTTCGGTACCCAAGGCATTATATTTATAGGTTCCCCACTACCTAATATAACAATTTACTTATAAACTAATATTAAAAAACGTAAAAACCAATATTACATTAACTGGTTGCCTGAAATAAATTTTTCATATTTTTTTGCTCCCCATGTTGGATTTTTCTACATATCTTCTATTTTATTGAATTCTCCATTTAAGTTTCTATATATTGCAGTGCAGTTTTTAATTCCTACTGTGGGGCCAAAGACTGCAATTCTTTTTACGTTCCTACATATGTAATATCTTATGAATATTTTGCGGGCATCCTGAAAATTTTTTCGTTGGTTTCTATTTTCACGGAGCTGAAGTAGGTTCACCATTTCATTCAAAACTGGAATTTGTACATTTCACGGCCGATTTTCTATTGCGTGAGATAGATTTTAAAACTTTATACTAATTTATATATATATATATATATATATATATATATATATATATATATATATATATATATATTAATAAATTAATACATGAATTTACAATAAAGAATAACCAACATATAATTTAACAATTATTGTTTGTAGTCCACAATAAAAAAATAATAATTATAAATTAATAATGTATTTAATATATGTATATATGATTTTTCATTAATAATTTTTTACATATATTACAATAAACTGTCATGAACAATAATTAAGTTATTGTTTGTTAATGAAAATCTATTACACTGAGTTTTAAAATATGCTTGACTATTCATTCTACATGAAATTATAATTTTTTTTCTCTGCCAACAATCCAAATAATGTACCTACCAATTTTTTATAATAAATTGATACATGAATTTACAATAAAGAATAACCAACATATAACTCATCAATTATTTTTGTAGTCTAAAATAAAACAATAATAATTTTACATTGATAATGTATTAATCATATGCATATACGAGTTTCCATTTTGCTCTATCAACAATTCAAATAATTTTCCCCAATTTTTTCATTAATAATTTTTTACATATATTACAGTAAACTGTCATGAACAAATAATACATTTATTGTTTGTTGATAAAAATTTACTAATAATAAGATGATTTTATGTAACATGGTGGCTAAATACAACATTTGCGTCAACCATCTTAAGAAACTTCATAAAGATTATATATCAGCGTATTTGTGTTTTAAGCGGTTCTCCTGTGAGTCGAGTTTAAAACGTTTCGCAGAATGGTTTAACCTCAAAAAACCACTCTATATTTCATCAATTCTTGGCGATATTTACAATAACAATATCAAATAATTAACAAATTCGAATACGTTTCTAACCAACACATGGATATGAGTAAACCACTCAGAAAAATTCTGAACAGAACCTTCTAAAGACTTAAAAACTATAACGCTGTCTTTTCAACCTGAAGATGCTATGCTCTTTACACTGAGGTTTAAAATATTTTCATTTGATTCATAACCTAAAAGCCAGTCGCGTAGCTAACTTCTTCGGCACCCAAGGCATTATATTTATAGGTTCCCCGCTACCTAATATAACAATTTACTTATAAACTAATTTAAAAAAAACGTAAAAACCAATATTACATTAACTGGTTGCCTGAAATAAATTTTTCATATTTTTTTGCTCCCCATGTTGGAATTTTCTACATATCTTCTATTTTATTGAATTGACTCCGAAAGCGTGACGTCAAAATCGACCGGGAATTACAAAACCTGAAAGTAGGCTTCCGGTTTCTTGACTGCATCTTGAAAGAGTTTATTGTGAACGAACCGAACTGCGCCAAATTTAAATAGCTGTCATTTGTCTTAATTGAAAACTAGAAAATGTAATGGTGTTATTTTGTTACGTATTCCTGTTTTATGTATTTAAAGTAAAAAAATAAATTAAAATATATGCGTAATTTGTTTTAAGAAACCTTATATTGAAGTAAATTTTGATAAATTTCAAGAAATAATGTTATTGTGGCTCTTGTCATTCTTCAGTTATATACAGTTATAGATTTAGCTATTGTTTAAAGGATTGGTATTCTGCACCTGATCACTTATTTATTTTGTCCGTTCTTACTTCAATTCGGTTCGTAGTGTTTTAGTCGCGCTTGTTATCTCATCTGGTACGATTTTGAACTTTTGCAAATTACAGTGGCACAAAAAACAAGAACAAGTGATTCGTTTTTCTGAAATGATAAGTTTTTTTTGTGGATGAAAAGAGACTTATTGTTCGTGGTGAAAATACAGTGGATTGAAACTATGTTAATTTGGTCTGTGATGTCCATTGTCCATGAAATAGTTTATGACGCAGATCTTAATATTATAAAAGGAAAAGTAATTCATTTATAAATTAGACATAACAATACATTATCTTTTTTAATTTTCGTTGGCTGTTACGATCTCTCACTACAGTCACTAATTTTGTTTATTTTATTTTTGCATCCCGTACATACCCTATAAATTTGTAACACGTATTCATTAACACTCTTTATATTATTTATACGTATGTGACAAATATATATTTTTTATATGATAACCATTTTTCAAAGTTTTCTTACCTACTTCTTTTATTTTCCATGTCCAATATTTGTCATATGCATTATTCATTTTATTAATTGATTATATTGCAAAATATTGTTATAAAACTAGCTTTATAAGAAACAATTTTTAATGCTAAAAAAGTTTAATTTCACTTTACAGATTACAGCTTTGATGACAGCTATTTAAATTTGGCGCTAGTACGGTTCGTTCACAACAAACACTTTCAAGATGCAGTTAAGAAACCGGAAGCCTACTTTCAGGTTTTGTAATTCCCGGTCGATTTTGACGTCATCACTTTCGGAGTCAATTCTCCATTTAAGTTTCTATATATTGCAGTGCAGTTTTTAATTCCTACTGTGGGGCCAAAGACTGCAATTCTTTTTACGTTCCTACATATGTAATATCTTATGAATATTTTGCGGGCATCCTGAAAATTTTTTCGTTGGTTTCTATTTTCACGGAGCTGAAGTAGGTTCACCATTTCATTCAAAACTGGAATTTTTACATTTCACGGCCGATTTTCTATTGCGTGAGATAGATTTTAAAACTTTATACTAATTTATATATATATATATATATATATATATATATATATATATATATATATATATATATATATATATATATATATTAATAAATTAATACATGAATTTACAATAAAGAATAACCAACATATAATTTAACAATTATTGTTTGTAGTCCACAATAAAAAAATAATTATAAATTAATAATGTATTTAATATATGTATATATGATTTTTCATTAATAATTTTTTACATATATTACAATAAACTGTCATGAACAATAATTAAGTTATTGTTTGTTAATGAAAATCTATTACACTGAGTTTTAAAATATGCTTGACTATTCATTCTACATGAAATTATAATTTTTTTTCCTCTGCCAACAATCCAAATAATGTACCTACCAATTTTTTATAATAAATTGATACATAAATTTACAATAAAGAATAACCAACATATAACTCAACAATTATTGTTTGTAGTCTAAAATAAAACAATAATAATTATAAATTGATAATGTATATATCATATGTATATACGATTTTCCATTTTGCTCTGTCAACAATTCAAATAATTTTCCCCAATTTTTTCATTAATAATTTTTTACATATATTACAATAAACTGTCATGAACAAATAATACATTTATTGTTTGTTGATAAAAATTTACTAATAATAAGATGATTTTATGTAACATTGTGGGTACCCTCACTGTAAAATAAATAACTTTGTCAGTGCCCTGATTAAATACAACATTTGCGTCAACCATCTTAAGAAACTTCATAAAGATTATATATCAGCGTATTTGTGTTTTAAGCGGTTCTCCTGTGAGTCGAGTTTAAAACGTTTCGCAGAATGGTTTAACCTCAAAAAACCACTCTATATTTCATCAATTCTTGGCGATATTTACAATAACAATATCGAATAATTAACAATAAATTCGAATACTTTTCTAACCAACACATAGATATGAATAAACCACTCAGAAAAATTCTGAACAGAACCTTCTAAAGACTTAAAAACTATAACGCTGTCTTTTCAACCTGAAAATGCTATGCTCTTTACACCGAGGTTTAAAATATTTTCATTTGATTCATAACCAAAAAGCCAGTCGCGTAGCTAACTTCTTCGGCACCCAAGGCATTATATTTATAGGTTCCCCACTACCTAATATAACAATTTACTTATAAACTAATTTAAAAAAATGTAAAAACCAATATTACATTAATTGGATACCTGAAATCAATTTTACATATTTTTGTTTACTCCCCATGTTGGAATTTTCTACGTATCTTCTATTTTATTGAATTCTCCATTTAAGTTTCTATATATTGCAGTGCAGTTTTTAATTCCTACGGTGGGGCCAAAGACTGCAATTCTTTTTACGTTCCTACATATGTAATATCTTATGAATATTTTGTGGGCATCCTGAAAATTTTTTCGTTGGTTTCTATTTTCACGGAGAGTAGGTTAAAAAAAAGTAAAAAGGCTTTTAAAAGATTATATCGTTACATTAGCCATCTATTCCATAAAAAAAAAACAAAATTAGAGCATGGAAGCAAGGATTTGTGATGATTTGATGAGTTTTTGTAGCAAAATGTGTGGTTAGTTGTCACGTCTGTCACACTTCAAAAATTAACAAATATTTCAAGGAATTTGTGATTACATAGACATGTATGTGCATTGACTGACTTCTCGCAATTATTTAAGTAACGAAATAACTAATAACTTTATTGTAATCAAAATAAATGGTTAACTAGAGATCAGATGTCAGTACGACTCGCAACTATCCTACCCCCATCTGTGTACAATCATTCCTATTACTAAACATAACTGTTCACACAATTTATTTTATATTTAATTTTATTTTATCGTTATTTTCCATTCTTCTTGAGTTTTTATTCAATCTAATCTAAGCATTTTATACTTTCGTTTTTGTAAATGAATGCCCTATTTCATTTTCATAGCAGTGTGGCATTTTGTTAGGTTATGTTAAATACCGACAGAACATATGTCAAATTGACTTATGAACGTTATAAATGTGTAATTACAGTGCCATTAGTTCCTAACTAAACTTTCATTAAGAATGTAGACAAGTCACATTTCTCAACATTGTATACTTAGAAATTTGTACAGCGAGCGTTTTTTCTATTTTGTCGCGCATGAGCGGCAAAGTGACATTTTGCGTTGACAAAAGAGAGCGCAAATGGCTACTTTCTATAGTGACTGTAGAAAAAATATTTTTTTAATTCGTTATTCGAAATCAAAACACGCCAAAAAAATATATATTAGGTGTGTAGAGAAAATACTAACTGAACTCTATATTAAAAAAAAACTGCTTTGAAACCTGATGCTCAGCATGTTGACACAGTATGTTCTCCGTTAATATTATTGATTTATATATTTATTATACGTACGTATAATGAATTTATTTTCCTTCTTTAATACTTCAATTTAATATCCATTCTACATCAAATTATAAATATTTTAACTTTGCCAGCATTTCAAATAATTTTAATTTTGCCCAATAACATTGAGCAAACAAAAAAAGTTTTCATATAAAAATATTACATATTTTGTGGCACTTTCTTTCGAATTTAAATGCTTCAGTTACACATGGAATTTTTCATTACTTCCATAATTTCATTTTATACATATTCAGCATATATAATATAATATATATTTAGAAACAGACACAATATTGCAGTACCACTTTCTTCAAAATTGTCGTCTATTACGATAGGATCAGCTCCAAATTTATTTTCATATTTATCTGGCGTATCATGGATTTTAAAATATTTACAAATTATACGTATGAAATACTTAAAAATTATAGTAATCCTTTGGTTGCAAACTATCATTTATATAGCAAACCATAATAAACAAATGTATTATTATTATTATTGTAAATCTTTAGGGTTGCTATGTAAAATACAACAATGCTAAATAGAAATAAATATTGAAAATACGATAATCAAATACAAAATCGTCGTTCTTTGTAAATCATTAGTCCTAAAATTTATATAATTAATCCTTTAAGCATGAAAAATTCCGAGGGAAAAATGAACCAAATACCTATATTTTAATTTCTATATTATTGTAAATCATTAGTCACATTAATACAACTTTATCAAAACTGTGTTTTGTGCGAGTAGTATTTATTTCAAAGCTTTACAATTTTTATGACTCCAAACACAAAAAACTAGAAATGTCAATAAATGGAAAACTAAACATAAGTTTTCTATATATTTCTTCATATAAACAACAAGATCTACAGTGTTTTGTACGAGTAGTACAAACTTTACAATTGACAATTTAATATGAATCCCAATTACAGAAAACTAGAAATATCAATTAGAAAACTAAACAAGCATAAGTTTTCATGTTGTTTCTTCATTTGCTACTCGGTTGCCATCTACTGGTCTGCTTACGACATTATGATGTAGGCATTCTGTGGTTATTACCTTCAAAAAATAATTTTAGCGAAATGGGCCATTGTATGAATAATAAAAAAATACGTGTTTATTATTTGTTTATAATGAATCCCATAAAAAGTAAAAAATTAGTGAAATACCCTATTAACCACAACCCCGAAATGAAGTTCATATAAATTATTAATATTTTTAGTCTTCATTGCTTTTATTGTGCTTTTGAAAATTTCGTTATTGTTTTCATTCCTTCTGCTGTACTAACTTTTTGTTGCAGTACTATATATTGCCATGGCCCATTCCTCCACACCGTTCAAATGGCTATGATCTACAAAGATTCCAAAACATTCGTTGATCTTAAACTAAAATATCCCCCCAACGATACAATGAAACGATTCTACAATTTCATGGAGGAAAACGGTGAAGTACCTGACAGAATGGCCATTGAGATGTTCGTAAACCGAACCTTCGAACCAGCGGGTTCGGAATTCGAAGAATGGGTTCCGCAAGACTGGGTTGAAATACCTAAGTTTTTAACTAAAGAAATTAAGGACCCCGCTTTGAAAAATTGGGGAGTTAAGTTGAATGGATTGTGGAAATTACTAGGAAGAAAAATGAAGGATGAAGTTTATGAAAACCAGGATTTGTATTCTATTATTTGGGTGCCAAAACCCGTCATTGTACCTGGAGGAAGATTTCGGGAATTTTACTATTGGGATTCTTATTGGATTATTAAAGGATTAATGCTGTCAGATATGCATTCTACAGCGAAAGGAATGCTGGAAAACTTCTTCTATATTGTAGAACAGTATGGTTTTATCCCTAACGGTGGAAGAATATACTATACAAGACGTTCTCAGCCCCCTTTGTTAATTCCAATGGTTAAAACTTACTACGAATCTTCAAACGATATTGATCTAATTCGAAATAATATAGAAACTATGGAAAAAGAATTCGAATTTTGGATAACAAACCATACTGTCACAATACAAAAGAATAACAGAAATTACACTCTTGCTGTTTATGGGGATAAGTCTACTGGACCTAGGCCAGAGTCATACAGGGAAGACATGGAAAATGCTATGACTTTTCGGACAGTTGAAGAAAAGGAAAATTTCTATTCTGAACTAAAAGCTGCGGCGGAATCCGGTTGGGACTTTTCTAGCAGGTGGTTCGTTCTGAATGGCACCAATAAAGGTTAGAAATATTTTTCCTTTTTATCAACACTAACACTTGTTTGGCATTTTTTCACTCATAAATGATAACTTCAATCTAACAAAAATACTATTAAAACACTCGAATATATACTGAGAGTTTTTTTTATGAGTGAACATGGACGTATTTCATTGCCATAGTTACATTGTATTATGTATGTTACAATGTATTATCGCGTTTTTTACTAACTGAACATAGGGAGTTGTCAAAGTCATTTTTTGTATTAAACTGTATTAAATAATTAATGTTTAAACGAATAAGGAACATGTCTTTATCATAAAGAATTATTATGATGTAAATAGATATCGAAGAATACAGGATTTATAAATAATTTTTGAAAACAAGAAAAAATAAAACATGGCATGGCTATTGCAACGAATTAGTAGAAATTTTGAAATTTCTTTTAAAAATTGTAAAGGAACTAGATACAATAAAAAATGCAAAAAAAAAAAACAGTTTTATATACAACTTATTCTGAACAACTTTGCACTCTACAATTTTTGCCGTAATACTAACAGAGCAGGAAATTGCATAAAACTAAAATCCCGTGTTTAATCCCTAAGTTCACTCTTAACCGCCACTACCCTGTATAGAACGGTGAAAAATTGTAAAAACATTTCTACCGAAAGAGGATTTAGGTTTTGATCTTTTGATCCTAGACGATTAATATATTAATTTTTATTTTGTTTGAATTTTCTTTATTTTACTATAATCGTTTTATACTCTGTCCAATGGAAATTCTAATAAATAAAACTTAACCTAAATTAACACTTTAGAAACTTTTTTTAAAACTTACATCTTAATTTAAATAAAAAGTTTTTGTCCGTATTTTTCTTCCGGTATCCTAAATAATAATATACCTATAAAATAATTATTCGTAAACACCTTTGTTCAGAAAAGTATTAAACTTAACCTGTTAGGGTTAGATATTTAATAATTCTTCAAATAAAACTTAAGTAAAATATTTTGCTCATAACCAATTTAAAATCGACTGTATATTAAAAAAAACTTCAACTAAATTAAAACAACTAAAAATAATTAAAACTTGTTACTAAATTAAAATAAATATTAACACTTCTGTTGTTAAAAAAAACTATCTTTACCGTTTAGTGTTCAGAGCTGTCCTTATTTTCCCATCTCAAGAAAAAAAAAAAAACGCCTTTATATTCTGTCCGAAAGGAAATTATAATAAATAAAACTTAATCTAAACATTTTTAAAACTTACAATAGGCTCTTCAACCACATTAAAATCTAGCATATTTGGTACTAATTTTCAATAATATGCTTGAAAACAATGTCAAAAAATATAACACTTTATTTAAAAAATATATAGTACGCCTGTAATTAATTATTAAAAGTAGAATTTTTTTACCTCCAATTCGACTGTGACATACCGACTATTGACAGAGATTGCGCACGCATAATCTTGGCGTTTGCATTTAGTCATCTGTTCTGTACATCTAGAAAGAAATGTTACCTTTCAGTTTTTACATTTTTACCTCCTGCTACCCTAAGTAAGGGAGGTATAGGGATCGTGCTAAAAATCACATATAGAGATTTTAGTGAATAAGCACGTTTTGATGTCCCCAGAACCCGAATTTAACATTTTTACAATGATGTCTGTGGATATGTATGTGTGTGTGAGTGTGTGTTTGTGTGTGTGTTTTTTTTATATTAATTCAGCATGCCCCATAAAAATATTACATGCAATTATTTACATTCTATTTACATTAGAATAAACTTAATATTACATTTTTATGTCTAATTATATGTTTATATGATGTAAAGTGTAACTGTTTTATCTAAATTATTTAAACTATTACAAGCTTCTCAAAATCAATTGAATTTACAAATTCGACAAAACTTAATATATTTTTATTGTCTACTAATTCCGTTTTCGTCATTGGCCACTCTATATTGCATTGTCTCATTTTTGTTATTAGTTTTTCACGTTCGGTGTTTAATAGTGCACAATTGTAGATTAGATGGTTCGACAGTATGATCTTCATCACCACACTCGCATCTGGCTGTATCACTAATTTTGAATTTATGAAAGTAACTTTTAATTTTACCGTGACCACTTAGAATTAGTTAGTTTATATGAGAACGGTATTTTAGTTTTTATTCTAGTTTCAACACTTGGGAAAAATGTTTTAGTAATATATCCTCTATCTGATTCTGTCCATTCCGTTTGCCACTGATCTTGACTAACTTTTTGCTCTTCTCTTATAACTGCACATTTTCTTAATCTTCTTTCTTCTGCACTATTCACTGTATCTTTATTGGTTTTTTCATAAATTTTACAATTTTCTTTCAGTTTTAATATTATTGGAGTATTTTCTGTGAAAATACAAGAAGCACTTCTCTGTAATGTATTTGATATGTTTATCAAATCGAAACTGGTTGTCAATTTGTACTCCTAAATACTTTATTACTGTCACCTGTTTCAAGATTTCGTAATTTAAGAAGATATTTATTTCCTTGTTTAACATAGTTCTTTTTCTGGTTACTAACATTACTTGCGATTTCTCTTCGTTGAATTGCATCTTGTTATTTTTTGCCCAAATCATAACTTTTTGTAGGTCAATATTAGCAAAATTTTCTGCTTCTAATATACTTTTTCGCTTTGTCAATATAATTAAATCGTCTGTGAATGCAATAGCCATTGTATTTTTTGAATATTCTAAATTAAGCAAGGAACTGTGGACACGATTACTCAAATACTATCAATCAGAAAATTTTGAAATTTTGTATACCCATTCTACACTAATGTGGGAAGAGCTCATTAGTTTTTAGTGTATATTGGATAACCGGAAGTATCACTTATACAAGTTTTTAACAGTTCAATTATACGATAATAGCATTTAGTAAATAACTCTAAATAACTTTAAATATAAATTTATAATATAATTTATTTTCATATATCATTTTGCCTACACCTCAAACAAAAACAATATTTCAATAACAATTTTGACATATTTAAACAAATGTCACTGTCAGGAAGCAATGACATTAAAATTAATAATGAAACCGTGTTAAGGAGAACATAGTAATAATATACTCGTATATATATGTACTTGAATCTAATAAAATTAAGGTTTGTAAAAATAATATATTATTGATTTGCTTCATTGTCTTCTAGAATACGAATTTGAAAAGATGTCAAGATGCGAGTACTATTTTGATTTTTGTTAAGTGTTTCTATCAGTTTTGTCAATATTTGTAAAATTTATTTTGTGTATGATATATATTTGTTAAATGTAAAATAAAAATTGTTATGAGTGAATGTAAAAATATTTGAACATAATGATTGCTTTAATTGCTTTATTTATATTGCATGGTTAAATACCCAGCGGGAGGTTATGGGCTAGCCACATCAGATTTTTTATTTTCGAACTAATAAATTGTGCATTCTGCACAAAGAAATTATTAACCATTGTTATAACAACAACAGGTAAATTGCGTAAATCTGCCTTTACAAAACCACTCTCCATCACTTTTTCTTTATATTAGAATATTTAAATATAACTTTACACATAAATACAAATATCAAACAATTCACAACGTAACAACATCAGCTTTCATGTGGCAACTTGTTTAAATGTTTAAAAGTTTGATCGAATAGTTCCGCATTCCGCAATTCTACACGGGCGGCGTTGTTCTGTCATCAGACGGTATGACGTCACAGTAAATTTCAATTTTGTATAGAATCTTTTCCAATTAATTACAGGCTTAATTATACATAATACAGTTGAAAATATGAAAAATATTCATATATTAACGTCTATTTTCGAAAAATAAATTTAAAAAAAAATTGTTGAAGAGTCAATTAAAATAAAAAGTTTTTGTCTATATTTTTCTTTTGATATACTGAATAATAATATACCTATAAAATTGCAGAAGTAAATCCCGTAAAAACTCATTTTTCCTTGTCTTATAAATCTCGGGAACTCTTTAAGATCGGACTCATGTTAATTAAGCTTTTTTCCTTATTTTGGTTAGCACTGTACCCTTAAAATTTGTGACACATGTTTAGAAACACCCTGTATTAGTAATAATGCGAAAAAGAATGTTATTATGACGTTCAAAATGACAAACATGAAATGAATATGTGTGATAATTATTTAAATTAAATGTAACGTAATTTTTATATCTAATTATAACACAAAATAAATTAAAGGTTCAGGGAAAAAATCGTATATTGACATTGTTTATAATAAATACGTAATAAAGCCAAATAAACCAAAAAAGAAAACACGTTTGGATTTTTGCCAGCCCTATTTCAAACCTAAAGATGCTCTTCGTTTAACACTGAGTTTAAAACAAGAAAATCATGAATGCTCTGTCTTTAGGTTTCATATTAATAAATCTTGTAACTCATCAATTTAATAAACATTCCACTTTACATTGTGTGTAACTATTATTGTGGCTCTGCCAAAATCTCATTTAATTTATTCTGCTCTATACAGCCATCTTCAGAATTATTTGGATCAGTACGATTAAAATACCGGGCAACCGACGAAAATTAGAACTGAGCTGTACTTCCTACGAGATTGATAGTTAAGTTAAAAATAACTAGTCCACTTCGCGATTTAAATTAAGTAGTAGTACGTTTAGATCACGTCGTGCATCGATTTTTGGCTGATCTGAATAATCTAGGCGAAGTATAATTAGATTGTATTATAATCTAGATTAATAATTAAAATTAAAGTATGGGGAATAATATTTATCATCTTTTTGGAGTTTAATTTCTGGGTAAATTAGATGGTAAAAGGTGTGGTATTAAAATTAAAATATCTGGGTCACAACACACACTTCAGAAATTTAGAAACTGGAGGCATTTTTCTCTAATTACTCTGATTTCCTCTAAAAACTCTATGAAGTAAAAATAGATCGTATTCCAATTTAGAACATTAATTAAAAGTAGAAGGGATATTGGATTTATATTATCCTATTAGAATTTAATATCTGGGTTAAAATTAAACTAGAACATCCGAATCACAACACAATAAATTCAAAATATTAAACCGAATGATTTAAATTAAAAATGCTACATCATCTTATCCTTAGCACAAGAAAGGGGCTATTTTGCTCTATTACTCTGATATCCTCTAAAAAGTCTGAAGTAAAATTAGATCGTATTCTAATCGAGACCATTAATTATACGTAAAGGGGATATTGGAGTTATATTATCCTTTTACAGTTTAATATCTGGGTTGAAATTAAGCTAGAACATGTCGATCAAAATAAATTTCAGCTGTTTAAACGAATTCTCTAATAAAATGCTTGATGATCTTAGTCATAGGACAAGAAAATGAAATAGAATAGCTAGTTTATCAGATATTAGAAAGATCGAATGATCTGAGGAAAATTAGGACATAGGTACTTCCTAAAAAAAAAAATAACTGATCAGTGTCAAATATCCTTCAAAAATATTATCTATGTTTTTAATTTAAGTATTATCCAAATTTTGCCATTCATTTTTGCAACAAATTAGCTAGATACATTTTCAAAGCCAACGTGTTAACAATTACTCGAAATCTCAGTCAAACAGCATTTATTCTCTTACAATTACAACACCGACGTTTCTATGTACTCTTGCACCTTCTAGGTAAGTAAAAATATATTGAATAAAACTCGATTTCTGGACTGACATTATCTTTATTGAAAACACAAAATTGTTTCACAATGTTTCGGATGCTAAAAATCTGCTTCCGTCATCAGGTGAACTGATACTAACTTACATCTGTGTAATAGGAAGAATTTATACTATGCGGGGGTCATGCGTGAATGGCTCTTCGGGCGTATCGTTTCGTTGGTTGGTTGGTGGTGTTGTAACTGGTTCCTGATAGGTCGGCTGCTTTTCTGTCGTAATCTTCAGCGAGTCTTCTTTGATTATAAGCTGTTTCCAAACTGGTTTGATTTCTACGCTGGGATGACTGAAAATCTTTTCTTGGTTTTTCATAATGATGGCTGCTTCTTTGAATTTCCTTTTAAATGTATGACTTTCTTTATGTATTACTTTGGCTTGATTCCACTGTATTCTATGGTGTTTCTCCCAGGCGTGTTCAGCTATTCCGGACTTGGACGTCTCTCCCCTCTCAGTGTGCCGTCGGTGTTCTTTAATACGTTGTTCTAGTGGTCTCTTGGTTTCTCCCACATAGGCTTGGCCACACTCGCAGTTAACTTGGTACACACCGGTCTCAGTTTTTGATGTTGGTTTTGTATTTGCAAGTATGTTCCGTAATGTAGTAGTTGTCTGGAACCTGGTTTGAATATTGAATTTGTTTGAAATTCTTCTAATCTTTTCTGAGACGCCTTTTATGTATGGAATGTACATTTGTACTTCTGTGTCTGCCTTTGCTTCTTTGTCTGTAGGTTTTTCTTGTTGATTCCTTCGGATGATTTTCTTGATGCAGGGATCTGTGTACCCATTTTCTTTGAGAGTACGTGTGATAATCCCAATTTCTTCTTCATAGTGTTCTGGTGTGCTGCAGTGGGTTGAGGCTCGTCTGAGGAGCGTGTTTGCTACGCCTATTTTGGTGCTTTCTGAATGATTGGAAGTGAAATGTAGGTATCGTCCTGTGTGGGTAGGTTTTCGGTAGACTGCTGTTTCTATTCTGCGGTCCCTCTTTTCCAGTAGAGCGTCCAAGAACGGCAGACGGTTGTTGTGTTCTCTCTCCATGGTAAACTGTATTTGGGACCTTAAGCCGTTTAGGTGGCTAAGGAAACCTTCAAGTTCTTCCTCTCCTTGATTCCAGATAACAAACGTGTCATCCACGTATCTCAGCCACTTTTTCGGTTTCACCTGAGCAGTTTCTAATGCCATGTCCTCGAAAAACTCCATATATATGTTGGCAATCACTGGAGATAGCGGCGATCCCATGGGTAGGCCATCTTCTTGTTGATAAAAATGTGTATCTACCTGGAAATAGGTGGTATGTAGGCAGCACTCCAGAAGTTCCATGATGACGTGTACTGGTAGGTTCGTTCGTTCCATAAGTTGTTGGTCCTCTTCAAGTTTTTTCTTGATGATGGTTATAGCTTCTTCAACAGGTACATTTGTAAACAAACTCTCCACATCAAAGCTCACAAAACGGTCCTCTGGTTCCAGGTCGATTGTCCTTACAATGTCCAGGAAATGTTTGGAATCCTTGATGAAGCTGCTGGTTTTACCCATCAATGGTGAGATGATAGGTAAAATAAATTTAGCCAAGTTGTAGCATGGAGAATTCCTTGAGCTAATGATTGGTCTAAGCGGTGTCCCTTCTTTATGAATTTTTGGTAATCCATACAGGTGTGGCGGTTTACTATGGTGTGGTGTGAGCCATGTTCTGGTTCTGTTGCTGAAGTGTTCCTCATGTTTCTTTAGGAGTTGGTATACTTTCCTCTCTATTTTAGCAGTTGGATCCTTCTGTATTTTAGAGTAGGAGCCTTTCTGCAGAACTTCAGTGATCTTCTGAGTATAATCCGATTTGTCCATGATTACAGTTGCATTTCCCTTGTCGCCTGGTAATATCTTGATAGTTTCCTCTCGTTTCAGTTCCTTTATGGCTGTTACTTCATCCTTCGATAAGTTGGAGACAGGTTTCTTCGTGAGGTCCATTTTCCTATTACACAGATGTAAGTTAGTATCAGTTCACCTGATGACGGAAGCAGATTTTTAGCATCCGAAACGTTGTGAAACAATTTTGTGTTTTCAATAAAGATAATGTCAGTCCAGAAATCGAGTTTTATTCAGAGTAATACATTATCTTGCGAGTTAAAGTTTAAAGACAAGTTAAAAATATATTCGTTCTTTCTTTCTCATTCTATTGTCGAGTTTATAATACTATACAATACTAATGTGTATGAGCTTTTTATGAATTTTTGTAAGATGTTGAAATTGAAAAAAAAAATGAATGTATGTTGTGTACGTGACATGTACATTTTTAAAGCTAACATTGTAATAATGTGTTAGTTTCAAGTTACTGATACTTAAGAAGAAAATACTCATATTAATATTAAAGAGTATTCTTTAATGTGTTATACTCTGCCCAAAAGGAATTTACAATAAAGAAAATATTAATCTAAAATAAAACTTACCTTTTTTAACTTGCAACTAAATTTAAAAACAATTATATACAATTAATTGATGAAATTATCCATATCCTTAATGACATCCACTAATAACAATTGTAGACTTGATTTCCGTGAATTTCTCCAGTAATCTCTGAAATAACTTACGAAATAGAAAACCTTTTTATTTTTTAAATTCAAACAATGTTGATTATTTTAAATAGTTTTTAAATCGTGTTTGTAAATTTATGAATAATTAAATGCAATTAATTTTTGCAATTTTTTATATCCTTATTGGCATTCACTTATAACAGTTGTAATTCCTGTTGTCCCTTAATTTCTCTAGTAATACGTGGAATTTATTATGTAATGGAAAACCTTTTTATTTTTCTAACTCAAACCAAAGCTGATTATTTTCAAAGATTTCAATCATGCTTGTTTATTTTTGAATTATAGTATTTATTTTTCACCACCATCTAGTGAATTTTCATTCGCTCTTCAAAGCAAATCGAACACCAGAGAAAATTAATTAACTGCTAAGTTCATCCTGTACGGATATAAAAGCCTTTTCTTTATACGGAAAATAATACGGCTTTGACATGAAAGTATATTAAAATATTTATGAAACTATACCAAAGTTTTTCTTTTGTCTGATAAATTTTTGCTCAAATCAACTAAAAACTTCACTAAAAACTAATTTTTATTGTGTTAATTTATTGCCAATAGATTAATTATTTCTTATAAATATGCAATTAATTGCAATTCAACTACTTTTAATTTTAATTCGCTGTTGAGAAACAAATGCCACACCAGAGTAAATAAATTAGCTCATAGAAATATACTTAAATTAATTCTGTACGGAAATAAAAACATTTTCTTTAATCCTGAAAATATTTCAGGCTTTGAAATGTATGTATTTTAAAATAGTTTGGAACTCTGCCAAAAAAATTCAACTTCTTTATTTTGATTAATATGTGTTTTATTATATGTATATTTTTGATCTACACAAATAAATTACATTCATTTATTGGCAATAATGTAATTATTTCTTTTATGTATGCAATTAATTGTAATTCTAAGACTTTCAATTTTCCTGAATTTACACTGAATTTTATTTTTCTGTTATATTTTTTAATGAATGTGGAGAAAGTAGCGTAGGATCAAGTAATAAAATTTATTTCGTTGACCCTACGCCACTTTTCTCCACATTCGTCAAATTCTGCTGGATCACCAAAACATTTATCACTTATATTTTTAGCAATTGTTAAAAATCCCTAAACCTTAATTAAAATCGATAAACTAGATACGTATTTCGGCAACTAAGTTGCCATCATCAGTAATCTTACGTCTAAGAACAGATCAGTTTTGGCTTACTCAACATGTCAACCATGCCAGAGGTCCAAAAACAAATCTGAAAAACAGATCAGATTTAGATTAGGTACTCAGTATGTTAACCATACCAGATGTCCAAAACTGTTCAACAATTAAATCTTTAACTTGTTGGCGTGAGTGCAGCGGTGGTACTCTCGAATGAGGAATATTAGGCACCCTCATTATTTCTATTATAGGTTTTTAAGGACTTTTGACTGTCAAATCTGAAACTTCTCCGCCAGACGGCCGAATAGGGCTCCACATGAGGTGTCTCGGGGCGTGGGGCGTATGAGGAGGAGGCATAAACGGATCTTTAGGCTTTCCATAAACTACGTTCTATGAATTTATTTAGATTGCACATCTTTAGAAGGAGGAACCGTTTACAACCGGTTTAACAACCCATTAACTCTGTTGAGGTTGTTGGGTTTGTTTCGTAGATTGTTGAGGAGAGTATTTGCTTCCAATTATTCGCACATCAACTGCGAGAGGTCTTCTCGGCTGGACTTCAAGTTTTATATTTATTAATTACTCATCCTGGCTGTATATTATTATTACCCTGAAAAATTGTCTTTAAGGATAATCAATGAAACAAATAAATAAATAAATATTTTTTTGCTATATTATTACATACGACAAATTCAAAATATATATTAATAATACATTTGTCTCTTATAAACTGTTTTGTACTGTGTTCATATTACAAAAAAAAAAATGATTTTACATATAAATATGGATACAATGTAAAGTCAGGCGCCCCTAATTTGAATCACAAATTAAATATTGTTTACAATTGTAAGAATAAAAACCCTCACACATTAATATCATAACTGTGCAAAAATATTTTAGCTAAAACAGCGTGGTTAAAAAAGTTAAAAATAACTAGTCCACTTCGCGATTTAAATTAAGTAGTAGTAGTAGTAGTAGTAGTAGTAGTAGTAAGTTTAAATCACGTCGTGAATTGATTTTCGGCGATCTGAATACTCTACACGATGTAGAATTAGATCGTACTATAATCTAGATCAATAATTAAAATTAGAGTATAGAGAATAATATGTATCATCTGTTTTGGAGTTTAATTTCTGGGTAAATTAGATGGTAATAGGTGTGGAATTAAAATTAAAATATCTGGGTCACAACACAACACACACTTCAGAAATTTAGAAACTGGGGGAATTTTTCTCTAATTACTCTGATCTCCTCTAAAAACTTTGTATGAAGTAAAAGTAGATCGTATTGTAATCCAGATCATTAATTAAAAGTACACGGCATAATAAATATAAGATATTACACAGAATGATCTAAAATAAAAATACTACATCATCTTAGCCTTAGCACAAGAAAATGAGATATTAGGACAGAACGTATTTGTGGCATTCACTTTTGCAACAAATTTTCTAGATAAACGTCACAAACTTGACTGACACTGAATTTTAAGCGCTCGATTTAAATGCAGAAAGTTTCATTTTGATATTATGGTAATAAAAATCAGAAAATTAGCAATTATATTCACTTTAATATTACTCATGAACATTGATATCCAATGAGTATTTTTTTTAAAGCCGTAGACTTGGAAACCCCTATATCCCACGTTTTTAAAGCTAACGTTGAGATAATTTGTTAGTTTTAAGTTACCTACTGATTTTTAAAAGAAAAGAATACTCATATTAAAAACAGAGACTTTTCTTTAATGTACTATACTCTGTTGGAAAGGAATTTATAATAAATAAAATACTAATCTAAATTAAAATTTAACTATTTTTCTTAAAACTTACAACTAAATTTAAAAACAATTAAATACAATGAATGGGGTACTATACCATATTCAAATTTTAACTATCTTAAATAAGAAGACGAAAATATACATAAATTAATGAGTATTAGTAAAAAAAAAAGTTTAAATATTGATTATGAAATATTATGAAATGTGACGTTAATGTATAACCGAACAAAAAAATTAACAATTTTGTATTTGATGAATTTGTTTAATTATAATATCTAGTATTATTAACAATAATAATGTATTTATAATTAAATTAATTTGTAATAATTAAATTAATAAAAAAAAATTCTACCCCCCTGGCCTTCGGTACGGTGCCGATTGGCCAATGACAATTTATTATTCGTGGTTTATAATTTAAGACATACACAAACATCCTAGCCCCTGGTGGGAATCGAACCCATGACCCCAAAGCCGAGCGGCGAAGGTCGCTTGAGCGCTACCTATAACCGCTCGACCACCGAGGCGGCTGAATAAATTATTATTGAAACTTCAAAACAGACAAACACTAGCGCCATCCGTCGTCATACTTTGTGTCATAATATTGTCATACTGTTTCAATGTTCTATAATTTATTAGGAAAAAATGCTTGTTATTTGTTATTTATAGTTTATAATAATTTCTTAGTGAATATAGCGTATAAGTTTTTATATAAAAGTATTTCAGCTATGCAAACGAAAAAAATTGTTCCCTCTATAACTAACAGTTTGTCCATTGATTGTCGATCACTGGTCAGTACCTGCTATGTCACGCACCAAATTCGTAAACTTTAAAAATTCATATCTCGCTTCTTACGTAAAATTTTTAAGTCGCGTTTTGCACTATAATTCTTATTTCATCCTGTTCTTACAGAAAAAAAAATTAGAAAATGGTATAGGACTCTATTGATGAAATTATCCATATACCTGCATTTACTTATAAAATGTAAAACCTTTTTTATTTTTTAAATTCAAACCAAAGCCTTTTTAATCCTAAAAATACTGTAGTCTTTGAAATGAAAGTATATTAATACATTTATAAAACTCAGCCAAGATTTTTTTTTAATTATTATTTTCTGATAAATTTTTGCTCAAATCAAATAAAACCTTATATTTTTTTACTGTGCCAATAATCTAATTATTTCTTTTAAATCTGCAATTAATTGCAAATCATCTACTTCTGACTTTGTTAAATTCATACTAAATTTTGGTTAGCTGTTCCAAAACAAATGCCGCACCAGAGAAACGAATTAGCTCATAGAAATGTACTTAAATTAATCCTACGCTGAAATAAAAGCATTATCTTTATCCCGAAAATATTACAGGCATTGAAACGAATGTATTTTAAAATAGTTATGAAAGAGTGCCAAAAATTTTACTTTTTTATTTTAATTAGTATTTTCTTATACATTTTTACTCTTCACAAATCAAAACATAATAATAATGCAATTATTCCTTTTCTGTAAGCAATTAATTGTAATTCTACGAATTCGTTTTCCCAAATTTATACTGAATTTTATTTTTCTCTTAATTTTTTACATATAATATATTGTGAAATACATGTTCAGGTGTACCTATTATAATTATTCATTTAATTATTTTCTTTTCTACTATAAATCTTCTCTGATATTATTTTCCACAAATAAAATATTCCCCAGTTTTTAATTCAGCAGTAATTCTACAACTTTCAATTTTGCTGAATCTGTAGTGACCATATAAAATTTCATGGAAACATATTTATTATTGCACATTAATTTCTTTGACCGTTTAATTTGTAATAATTGGATAATAATACCGAAAACCTCAAATGGAAAATTTATAGCAAAGAAATTTGTCATTACATATAAACAGTTTTAAGTTCACAATCGCTTACGCTTTGAGGATAAAAAGAACTTATGTTACCCTGAATTTTTCTAATAATCTCTGGATTTACTTATGATATGGAAACCTTTTTTATTTTTCATATTCAAACTAAAGCCTTTTTAATCCTGAAAATACTGCAGTCTTTGAAATGAAAGTATATAAATATACAGGTGTTAAAAAGTAAGTGTCACAAATTATGAGGGCATATAGTACTGACCAAAATGAGTAAAAAAGCTTAATCAACATGGGTCCGATCTTCAATAGTTTCCGAGATATAAGGCAGTGAAAAATGAGTTTTTTGGGGTTTAGACCACTGAAATATATACTAACTGGAATGCGCGTACGAACCGTGCGCGTACGAACCGTGACTGTGAAGCATATTGAAAGCCTGCTGCTGGAGTAGTCGGCAAACATCGAGACAGTTCGTGAGTAGACGGAAGCCTGCTGCTGGAGTAGTTGGCAAACATCGAGACAGTTCGTGAGTAGACGGAAATTATTTCGTGTGGCGCATGTTTAAATAAATGAAGCATAATATGAAAACAAAGCGATCAGCTATGATACGAGTTATTCGGCTAGGTTCGGTTCGGCACGAACGTGCGCGAACAGGACCAGCCATTATCGTTCAATGAGGCTTCAGTGCAGCGTACGCTGATAGGTAGAGTATGCGAGTTCCAGTTAGTATATATTTCAGTGGTTTAGACAAAATTTTGTTCAGTCACTATCTTTGTCTGTTTTTCTTCGATTCTAATACAAAATGGCTTCTTTCTCAAAAACAGTTGAAGATCGGACCAATGTTGATTACGCTTTTTTTTCCTTATTTTGGTCAGTACTATATGCCCTCATAATTTGTGACACTTATTTTTTAACACCCTGTATGTATGAAACTCTGCCAATTAATTATTATTTTCTGATAAATCTTTGCACAAATCAAATAATAATAATAATAATAATAATATAAACTTTATTATGGAGTCCCGTGGCCGCGTGCCTGAGCGTCTGGTCGCGAACCTGGGGAACCGGGTTCGATCCCGACCGACGCCAAATATTTCGAATTTAAATAACGCAAAAGTGACCCCTGTGGTGCACTCTCCACGCCAGCAATAAGTGCCCGTGGTGACGCCTGGTAAATGCCCGCACGGTACAAATATGTCATCATCATTACCGATATCTGTGACAAAGCAGATTGGCACACGTAGAAATGGGTAATATACCGTGATGATATATTTATTTTTATTTATTTATTGAGGTTATCTCAATGGCGGGGTTGAGCCAAGGATTCCACCTAACCAGAACAAAAGGAAAAGTATAAATTGATAATTACAAGGAACCAAAAAAATAAATTGTACATAAACATAGAAATCAGAAAAAGGTAACAAATAACAAATAAATGTTTACAATGTTAGGTTACAAAATTAATTTGTGTAAATTTCTATATTAAAGATTTTCCGAAAATAAATTCTTTACATGAAATTTAAACGAACCACATGCCAAAGATTTAAAATATAATGGAATATTATTATAAAGAGTGGGAGCCCAAGTATATCATTTTTATCAATTATATTTATGTGTTTTTAATTTGTTTTCATTTAGATATTGTGGACACCTGTAACTATTATTTTGTTTATAAGACATAGAAAAAATATTTTTGCGCGATCAATTAAACTGAGATTAGTTATAGAGCGTTACTGACGGATGTGATCAAATTTACATATACTAAATACACATCGTAAACATATTTTGGCAAACATGAATTTTATGTTTATCGCCTTTTGTTAAATTTGGTACGTAGACGCAAGCACAGTAATTTAACAAAGGAAATATTAATGAATTGACAAGGCGAAGTTTGACCTCGGAAGAAAGTAGATGCCGGTATTGATACAATACTTTTAACTTTAATTTAGCAGCGACTAATTTTTTTGTTAAATGTTTCCGGAAAACTAAATTTTCGTCAATTACCACGCCCAGACTTTTGACCATAGTACTACATTTTAGGTTTGTACCATTAATTGCAATGGTTGGAGATTTACTCGAGCCATATTTGTATATGGCTCGAGTTACTTGTGTAATGAGGATTTAGCAGCATTTATTGAAAGACCATTGTTTTCGACCCATATGGAAAAAGCTTTAAGGTCAGCATTAATAAGGGCTGAGTTTGCGGCATTTGTATCAATTCATACATGATTGAAGCATGGTGGTTAAATTACAATAATCTTGCCGATTTTAAATTATTGCTCATGCGTCTACATTCCTAATCTATCACAGACCGAACAAATAGAATTACTCTCCTCCAGATTTCATGCTTACTCTTTGTTTACGGTTTATGTAAGTATGATCATATTTCTCAATACAAAATACGTGCTAGAATGAATACGATAGGTGATCGTGTGAAATTTACTTTGTCTCGTTCATAAAGTAAAATTAACTGGTATTTCACATTACTTAACAAATAAATTAGTTCCTAAAAATTATAACTATACGCTACGAATTAAATATTTGTTCATAGTGCCATCTTATAGAAAATCAAAGTCCAAAGCTTCTTTT
Organism: Ophonus ardosiacus; assembly: GCA_943142095.1. NCBI lineage: Eukaryota > Metazoa > Arthropoda > Insecta > Coleoptera > Carabidae > Ophonus > Ophonus ardosiacus. The sequence continues at coordinate 31,602,395 of OW964833.1, read as the reverse complement.
TCATACCTAGCACCGTTTTTATATAACAGTTTCCCTAAAAAACTAAAATTTTGTATAATTAATATGATTAAATGTTGTAATCTTATGTCTCTGCGATAACTTGCTCGACTTCTGTTCCCTTTCTTCATTACCTGTGTTTAATATAACATATAACTAGTTGTAATGTTTGTTTTTTTTTTCAATGACTCATATTGTTTAAATTTCATTATTAAATTTGTTGTATGGGTTAGGTGGAAGAACAGCCTTTGGCTGAACCTAGCCTTTGACATGCTGTCACTAGAGATTTATTATTATTATTATTAATTATTATTAGTTATATCCATGGTTTCTTTTTTCAATTACATTTTTCAAATTGAGATGGTTTGGACATGTGGATAGAATGACAAGTGTACGACTTGTGCAGCGTTTATATGTTGGTACAATTGAAGGTGTCCGATCGTGTGGACGTCTAATGTGTAAGTGGATGGATGTGATTGGTAGTGTACTAAGTGAGAGATAGTTTCCTAGTGGACAAAGAAAAAGAGCTTACAAGAGTGCGATTATGAATGTGGACGAGGCGAAAGACATGTATTTGGATAGCAAGGTGTGGAAAACTTCTTTTATGTTTGTAAATTTATATTTATTAAAATGGAACGCCCAATAAATACTTCACATAATATTTTTCTAATTAAATAATATTATTAACTGATTATTGATCTATTTTTGTATATATTTACAATTAATTGCAATTCAACGACTTAATTTGACTGTTTTTTTTTTTTGTAATTATTATATTTCTTTTTTCATTTTAATAATTAAATATTGAGAATTTTTACGAGTAATATTGTATTCTCCGTATTCCTTTTGATATTGGCTTGCGCACCGCAAAAAGTTATGAGATTGAGCACCACACTCCAAAATTTTTTACCCAGTTCGTTTTTTTATAAAAAAATTGTCTGTTATTACTTTAAATTTAAAAATTCTTTAAATAAAATATTTGTCCATGATCAATTTTAATTCGGCTATAATAAATAGAACAATCTAAATTAAAACTTATCTAAAAATAATTAAAAGTTACAACTAAATTAAAATAAATATTCTCTGCATCTATTTTGATATTGTATCTTAAATATTTTTCGATAATTACTTTTAATTTTGCTGTTTAATAAATAAAACTTAAGCTAAATTAAAAATTATCATCTAAAAATAATTAAAACATTACTAAATTAAAATAAATAAATAGTTCTCCAGTAAAATAACGAATTGCTTCAGTTTTGGAAAACGCCCTTGTTGAAAAAAAAAAATGTACAAATATAGACTTACTTTGTTTAATAATGCAAAATACAGTAAGGTATGCTACAACGGACACAATTGGGACTGTAACCTTGTTTGTAGTAACATTTGTTCGTTCATGCATCTATAATAATAATAATGCACGTGAGACGGGAAATGTTCATTATCCATCTTGTCTAGTTTTCGGATCCGCAATCTCGTTCTCGTCTCTTATAAAGTTACAAGATAAGATGCGAGAATACCTACTCTCGTCTCGTCAGGCATCACTAGAAAATTCCATCGAAAATCACATATTTTCCAACTTTCGAAGAGAATTACTACAAAAGCGACAGGTCATTTTTTTAAATTTCAATCAGTTGTAAATGCTTACAATCTTACATGACAGAACCACCTTAAAAAAAACTGTAATTTTCTTACTTGAAATAGGCGAAAATTTCATATAAATCTTGCCCAATTTAATAAAATTTTATATTAACCGCTATTTTCGTAAAAGCTTAAAATCTGTTTTCACTTGTTTTGTTTGTTTGCTACTTAACTATTCACCTATTAATTCTAACATAGATAAAAATATCATAATCTAGTATAAGCTGGTTATGTATTTACATAATGGCAGCAAATTTTCAAGGGAATAATTTTCATGTTAAATTGTTGTTCACAGGAATATTAACGGACTTAAAAACACGCTTCATCATACCAGTGGATCTCAACAGTTTTATATATTGGAACGCCGTTATTCTCTCTGAATTTTACGAACTTTTGAACAATCCTGGGAGGAGTTTATACTATCAAGACTTAGCAAAAGAATGGTTGCAATCTGTAAATGACGTATTATGGCACGATGATATTGGAACTTGGTTAGATTATGATACTATCAACAATATGCCACGAAATTATTTCTTTCCTTCAAATGTTGCCCCATTATGGGCTGGTTGTTACGATAAAAGTAAAAAAGAGCATATAATACGTCATGTTATGGATTATTTAAAGAAGCAAGGCATTATGGAATACCAAGGTGGAGTGCCGACTACCATGGAACATACTGGTGAGCAGTGGGACTTCCCAAATGCGTGGCCCCCTCTCCAACATATGATGATTGCTGGATTAGAAGAAACCGGAGACATATATGCTCAAACTCTGGCATATGAAATGGCCCTAACATGGTTAAGATCCAACTACAAGGTGTTTGAAGAAACGAGTGCAATGTTTGAAAAAGTAAGTTATATTCTTTCTTTTAACTAGAGGTACATTGACATCAATAGGATGTGACTAAATTTTGATTTTTACATATCAGGTGTCCACAGAAAGCGGGGCACCCCTATTAACTTCTTCATTTATAAAGATATCTAATTGAAAATTTATTTGCGTAAACTTAACATATGTGGCATCATTTTTATTCATAAATGATAAACAAATCAAGCCCGATTTAAGCGGAAGTGGAATCAATTTTCTTAATTTAAATGGAACACCTGTATATTTTTCATTTTTGTATTTTACGTTAAATTTTGAATACAATAATGTGCCACAAGTTAAATTTTGCACCAGAAAAAAAAAATTGCAAAGAAACCAAAAACTAATAAAAATATAAGAACAGTTTTTGCCGTAAAAAGGAAAGCAGAAATGACATGTGTAAATCCCTATGTTCTCCCATAACTTGACTTCCATGAAATAAATTGCTGTTACCCACAAGTCTGTATACGGGGTCATAATATTAAGCCGAAAGGTAATTAAAAAAAAAAAATGTTTCAGTAGTCCTCAAAATAAGGGAGTTATGACGATTTTCCGAAAAAAAAAGAACTCCAGTAACTACGAACCGGGACACCAAATCAAAAATTGGAACTAAGAAAAGATGTTTGTTTTATAAAGAGTTCTAACTGCCATTTTTGTGTGTAAGGACTTATTGTTAACACCAGGATCTACCTATTTTTGAGTTATACCCACATTTGGGAAAAAATTCAAAAATCTACTTTCTATACTTTTAGAAACATTTCAATGCACTGATTCTAAATTTTCAAACCCCAATTTAATATCGCTTTTAGTTTCTGATATATTTGCGTTCATACATGGACCCCAAAAATCCCATTTTTTGGGCAATGATCAAAAAATGGATGGAGATACACGCCTGTCAAATTCGCCATTCGATTTGCTAAAATTACATATGTATACAATTTTTCAAAAATTTTGAACAATAAATGCAATTTCTAGAGCAAATTACTGAAAATGGCAAAAAATCGCAAAAAAATATATTGCGATTTTGACTATTTTCAGTTTCTTGGCTGTGCAAACTGAATTAATGTGAATTTCTTTATAAAACTTGATATACTTATGTAGTTTTGTCCGTATAATCGATTGGAGCAGTCGTATCTCTACCCATTTTTGGTCCATAATAATCCAAAAATGGGTAAAATTTGAAATGTAAATATCTCGAGAATGAAAAGAAATATCATCCTGCGGTTTGAAAATTTAAAATCAGCGCACTGAGATGTATATAAATAAATAAAATTGGAATTTCGAAAATTTTGAAGAAAATAAGTGTATTTGGGTTTCTTGTATTACTGTACCATTTTAACACCCTTACGCAATTACGAAACCTGTTTATTGATAGTCAATTTTGGTCACGTACCCCATTGAATTATCAATTAAAATTATTTTGAATGATTGTAAATCGCGACATATGCGTGGAAAAATACCTTTTTTAAATATTATCTGTGCTGCGAAAAAAAAAATTGGTACAAAGTTTTTGTTTTGATTGTCTCAAATTAAAAAAAAAGAACAGGTGGTTTTTGCTAAAAGCTCCTCAAATCTATCCTCTATGCAATTTTTGTATCGAAATAATACAATAAAATTAAACTTACATTCGGGTGCACCCTGGAAGTGACCCACGAAGTCTGGTACTGGTCCAAATTCAGGGCTATGTTCCAGGTTCCAGTGCTACGTTGAACTCTTAAATGCCCAGGCCCTTAAAAATTTATGAGCCTGTAGTTCTGACTCGCCCCAGCAAACTGTCACAAATATGTCTATATTAATATAATGTTGCAAATATACAGGTGTCTCAATAAACAGACTTACACGGGTAAGCCTATTTTCTGAGATACCTACACCGGAAGTCCACAGAAAGTGGGGCCCGTATTAACTTTTTTATTTATAAAGATATCTAATAACAAATTTATGTGCGTAAGTGACATTTTTTTTTTAAATAAATAATAAACATCACTTCCGGTAACTGGAAGTGGTATTAATTTTCTTATTTTAAATGGAACATCTGTATATTTTCACATTTTTTAATTCTACGTTAAATTTTTTATACAATAATTGTGTCACAAGTCAAATTTAGTGAATGTTCCATTTAAAATAAGAAAATTGCCACATATGTTAACTTTACGCACATAAATTATCAATTAGATATCTTTATAAATGAAGAAGTTAATAGAAGTGCCCCGTTTTTTATGGGCACCTGTATACAGGTGACTCCAATAAACAGACTCACACGGGATGAGCCTATTTTTTGGGACACCTAAATGTAGTGGCCGTGCGCATTGAAAGTGCTATGTCTGCATGTTCTGATCGAATCTACCGGCTGGCTATGTGTGTAGTCGATAAAATGTCAACATATCAGGCGTTAATCAAATAGAAGGAGTATTTCCAGCAATGACTGCCCGTGAGGTGACGCATGGTGAATGCCCGAACGGTACGAATATATCATCATTACCGAAATCTGTATACAAAGCACATTGGCAAACCCAGCAATGGGTAATATGCCGTGATGATATATTTATTTATATATTTAATAAATGAATCCCATTTCTGGATGTGCCAGTCTGCTTTTAGATTTCAGTATTGACGGTATATTTATACTGTAGAACCCCCTTTCCAAGCTCTCAAAGCTATCGTGTTATTTGAAAATTAGAGATAATATTTGTTTGATATTGTTCAGTATCAAACCACAACCTGTCATTTATCGCAATAAATTCAAAGATATTTGTACCAAAAATAAATTTTACTCACCAGCTTTACTGAAAGTCCCGAGATTTTTTCAGATTTTTTTGGACATACATAAATCCCGCTTCGTTGACCAACACTCTGTAAAAAAAGTCATTTTAATTAAAATTTGTATTTGTAAATCAAAATTAATTAATTTTGGGGAGCGCAAGAAATGTTACAATTTGTGCAGAATTTTAAATTTATTGTCTACCAAAGTTTACATTTTATGAACACATTTATTTTAATGTGCTGTGCCCATGGCGCCTAATACCATAAATCAGGGCCTGCGAAACATTATTTTAAATGTGTAAAAAGTTATACTGTGGTTAACTTTGTGGTTTTAAGGCCCTTACATTTAAAATACAGTTTCGTAGTTATTCAATACGCATTGACATTTGGTAATTGGGTTTTATTTAAGTTACGAAAAATTTGACTGTGTTTAATTAAATAGTAAAGTATTGTTTCTTACCATAATACAATCACAAATCAACATGTTTATTTATAAAACGGGCCGCACAAGACAAAATCCCAATAATTGTGCAGCAGGTAGCACTAAACAAGTTAAACAAAATATGTTATACTTGTCACTTGTTAGAGATAGTACTTCATTCATTATATAAATTTAAATGTTGAACTGGATACAGCAAACTAAAATCTACTGGTCGTTGGTTGTAAAGCTTCATTCACAACCACTTTGAATAATTTGAATTTAGGAAATTTGAATTTAAAAAATTTGACATCATTCGCAATACATAATTTTTAATAGCATTCACAACCACTTTCATAACCAAAAAATTAAAGAATAATAGTAAGAAGTTTGTTTACATGTCAGCTATAGAATGTCAAATACCCAGCTAATATAGATATGGACGAGCAGGTAATGTACAAATTTAATATTGTAAATAACTATCACCTAATCACCAACTACATAAACAAATAATGACAAGTACCATGGCTCGCGAGATAAACTAATAACGTACAACCATGACCAACTAGCTTAAACAAGGACAGAAGATAGTAATTTCCTTCGACCATATAACTATAGACAAGTAATGGGGGCATTTGTTTTGAAGTGTAAGTAAATTGCGGGGCAGGGGGACGGTGCCCATATGTGGTGTTTTGTTGGTTGCAGGTTTGTAGGAGATAAACTGCGTTGCAGGTTACATACGGGTAAGTATTTACTATATTAGCTTTGGAAAAATGTTTGAGACAATAAATATAATATTCCAATACGAATTATTTAAATATAAAATTTATATTCTTGCTATTTTTATTATCTTCTCCTATAGAAAAGATAGTCTTTATGTAAATTTGTGTATAACTACTAATATTTAACATAACAAACAAATAATGTGTGTACATAATACATACATAAATGTACGTACTACATGTTATACTAAGATTGATTAATATTTCATGTTTTTTAGTTTCGACATAAAAATTGTTAGTGTTTTTCATATTATAGTTATGTATCTCACTAAAATTGAGCTGTATCATCATAAACAAAAAAAAAATACTCTTTCATATCATGAAAAAATTGACGAATTTACAGAGTACGTACAGAAATTAAAAATTGATAACATTCCAATTCTAGAAGGACGGCGAAAAACTGGATTTCTCGGTTTTTTAATTACACTGAAAAGTATTAAACATATATTCAATAATTTAATTTCTTGTGAAGAGCCAATATTAAAGTTTTTATTAACTTACAAATTCAGCCAAGACCATCTGGAAATTTTTTTTAGTGCTATCAGAAGTAGAGGAGGAATGAACAACAATCCAAATGCATTACAATTTGAGTCTAGTTATAAAAGACTATTAAGTTATACAAGCATTAAAGAATCAGAATATGGAAATTGTATAGCATTAGATAATACAGCACTTTTAAATGTTTCTAGTGCTTATATACATAAAACACAAATAGGAGAAAATTTATTAGAATCAGATGAATTCAATAATGTAATTCAAGAAACTGACCATGATTACACGCCCTCAAAAGTGTGGCATTTAACTACATACCAGCATGATGTAGTTGGTTATATAGCTGGTTTTGTTTCAAAACGGCTTATAAAAGGACTAGCTTGTAATGCTTGTGCTGACCTTTTAATTAGCCAGCAGTCATTATTATAAATAAATTAATAACAAAAACATTAAATAATCTTCCGACTCATTTATTAGAAAATTTTGACACCGATCATATATTAGTTGACGATATTGTGAACAACCATTTCACTCAAATTGTAAAAGCTATATTGAAGCAATATTTTAACATCAGAATTCACCACACTACAAAAAATATTTCCGATGTGAAAGATAGAATTAGAAATAAATATACAAAAATTATTCATTTCAAAAACCAATAATGTACATTATGTGTATAAAATAAAATGTCACTTAAAAATATACTTTACTGTGTTCTAATTATATATACTTAAATACACCTTTTTTATGAATTATTTAAAATTTAGTTAGTAATAAAGTTTCATTCTTATGTTATCCTTGGACATTTACTTTGTTTAATTGTACTATAAAATAAATTATATGCAACTGTTAAATAATATTAACTTTATTCTTATCAAAATCATCGCTTAATGTACTTCATTATTTATCGAGGGAAATAAAAATGACAAGTACTCCCTAGGGAAATAAAGTGATTCAAGACCGTTGGCAGTGACACCTAGGAAGAATTTTATTTTCTTATTATTCATTTATTAATTAATATTGATTAACAGATATTATCGAATATTATCATTTTTTTTAAATAATGATTTTTATGAAGATAAATTTAAAATACATAATTATTGTTTTATTTTCGGTGATAGGAAAATGTTTCAATATTACTAGTTTTACATGCTGTTAGTAGACTCTTTTGTTAAATAACGATTTTTTTTCCGTTTGTAACAGTAACTATTATTAATATTATTATTAATTTTAGCTATTTATTAAAATTAATATTTTCATCTGAGCAATTAATTTAAAATAATGTTTACCTTTTTAAATTTTAGATATTAAAAATAGTAACAATATAAATTTTATATTTAAATAATTCGTATTGGAATATTATATTTAATGTCTCAAACATTTTTTAAATGCTAATGTAATATTGCTTACTCGTATGTAATCCGCAATGCACTTTTATCACCTACAATCCTGCAACCAACAAAACACCATATATGGGCACCGCCCTCCTTCCCCGCACCGCACACTTATACTTCAAAACATTGTATAACCTAACATAGCCAGTTACGTGTCTATAGTTATATGGTCGAAGGTAATTTCAATTTCAAGTTTGGAGCTTGCAAACTTCAAATTTTTCAAATTCAAATTTTTCAAATTCAAATTTTTCAAATTCAAATTTTTCAAATTCAAATTGATTGTGAATGCTTATACATATATCCTATATGCAAACTTCAAATTTTTTAAAGTGAAATTGGTTGTGAATGATACTCAACCGTTGTAACAGACAAATTCCAATCCTCCAATGAGAAAACGCGAAGAATCTTTCAACCAATGACGGATACATATTTGCAATTTTAGCTGTGTTCGAAATTTAATTTGAAACACCCTAATAGGGCACCTGCACCTACGTCACAACATGGCGGATGATCAGCTGATCTCGGGCAACCAAGCTTCAGTTTAACATTGCGTCTTATGCAGCGAATGTGTTTTCTGTACAAGAAATTCAGTTTTTCCTAAATTTATACATGCTATTTTAAAATGTAATTAGCTATAATTAAAGATAAGTGTATGAATTATTTACTAGTAAAACAAAGCAGTCGTATTTATAAATATATTTTTAAAAATATTAAATTGAAATAAGTAGCATGTAACATCAGGTTGTATTACATTCATTTAGTTTGTATAAGTTTTTTTTATGTGTATTATTGTTGAATGAAAACATGAATATTTAAATTAAAATAAATTGAATTATTAGATTTTTTTTAATTTATAAAGAAAATTAAATTTGAAATATATATATATTTATCTTCGAGTTCATTTTTCTTATTGTCATATTGTGTATTTTTATTGTATATAAATGAGTTTATTGAGTTTATACGTCAAAAATTAATCTTTGGAAGCCAAAGTACGTTAAATCGATAAATTTAAGTGGATACATAATGTGGATCCTTATACATTGACATTTTTTTGACGAGGATTATAAATGCCTTTTAAAAATCAATATGAAATCAATAATTGATTACCTATCTAATTTTTAAACCTTTGTGAGAAACAGACACAAATATATATATATATATATATATATATATATATATATATATATATATATATATATATATTCTGTTCCTAAAAAAACTTCATTAAAAATTTGTAATTCTGTCATTTAAAAAATATTTTTTCATGTTTTTTATATATATTATTAAAGAAAATTACATATATTTAAACATTCATACAATATGTTCCTATCCGATTATGTTTAAATTATTTTATATGCAATAAAAGTATACACAAAAAAATAGGATTGGGTTAGTTTTAATTTAATAACCTGGAACTCATTAAATAGTAAGAATGTCCTGACTTATTTTTTACGGAAAACACTCATCATATACTCACTTTTACACACTCTAATAAGTTTTTCCCAAATAAAACAATAAGTGCCATAAAAACACAATAAAAGCTTACGGCACGATATTTCTCCGTAAGACACAATGCAAACTGAAGGTTTGGTTGACCAAGATCAGCTGGTGGCCGCCATGTTGAAACGTCACGTGCAGGGCCCTGATTCTGTAACTTGCGTGAGCATTTACAACACCAATACTAATACAAATTAGTCACATGTATACAGTATGCCATCTATTAGATATCTGAAGAAGTACAAGTTATGACGTCATACATTGCGAGACACGCAAATATAGTTGCGTGACCTACAGAGGTCTTGTTTCTTACTTGCGTGACTATCTATCTCACTTTAATTCTGTCGTTGTCTCGTATTGCTGTCATTTTGCGCTTATTGTTGTTGTTTTATTTTTATTGTTATATTACGTTTTTTTTTTGTGTTATTTCAAGTTTGTTATTTTTAATTTATTTTTATTTTTATCGTTTCTTTTTAGTGATTAAATAATTCACAAATGTAAGTATATCATAATTTGAGGTTATCAATTTACCTTATTATTTGGGTTATATTGTTAAAATTGTTTCAGATTATACCTAGTTCTCCTCTTAATGGCTTTAACTGTGATGATTTCAAACCTAATACCAACATTAAACTTAGGGACGTAAAAATCAGGGAATACTGTAAAAACCTAACACACAAAATTCTCTATAAAAGGAACTAGGAGTAAACAGTGACGTCATAAAATATGCTCACGCAAATCTAGTCACGCAAGTGCTAACGCAAGTTACAGAATCAGGGCCCAGGTGCCCTATTACAGGGTGCATCAAGACTAGTGTAAAAATATTAATTGCATATTCCTGAGATAATTTTTAGTCATATCCTACTCTTTTTGGTTACGGAATTACAAAGCATCAAACATAAATAGCATTTTTTAACTAGTATATTCTAAATGTATCCCTATTTTGTTTATTATCTTAATCCTTTTCAACGTGTATATTCCATTTCTCATCTTTCTGTTTTCTTTTTTTTATCGCAGTACGACGCAACCGTTTTCGGCGGTTATGGCGGTGGTGGTGAATACGAAATCCAGCTAGGATTCGGCTGGACGAACGGCGTGATTCTCGACCTGTTGCATATGTACGGCCATAAACTCAGTCTTGAGGATGAGATTATCAAAGAAGGGATTCCACAGCAGCACACCAACCCAGGAGAAATCACTACCTCGTCGGCTACGTCAATGTTCAGTCAGATTGTGACAGGGTTGCTTGCGTTGGTTGTGTCGGTTATGACCGGATTCATTGGGTGAGGTGAGGAAATACGAATGAATTTTTAAATATTAAAACAGGACGTTCATTCGTCTTTACACATTGCACATTATGGAGAAAATACGCTATAATCAGAAAAATTGCAATAAAATTATAAATATTGTAATTATGAAAACAACGGTATATTGCTCACTATTTTCTTTATCGTACTGGCTCTTATTTGCGCCGCTCTATTCATGCATTAAATAATTCCTCTACCTGCTGTGTATAGTAAAATAATCTTTTGCCATGTTTGGAACATCAGTTTTCATTCCCAGAAGAACTTATTTCAAACAAAAATAGCATTTATATTAAAGGAACAGTTAGATTATTGTACTAATTTAGAGCATGTAGATAGTCCATAGCAGCAAAAGGTGGAGGATTATGGGAGAGCATTCCACGAACTGTGTTCCACCATTCGCTAACGTTTACATGAGAAGTGGAGAACAGTCTTGGAAAACTCGGGCCAATTTTGTTGCGTTAGATTAGATTATGTTTACAAAAATAAAGCGTTTCTGTCGTCATAAATGAAACGTCATAACAGAAGTCTACGGTCCCTTTGTCGGGACACTAGGTACCGAATAAAGTACGCAGGTCTATAATCAATCGTTTATTTAAAAAGTTACGATACAAGTTTCTTCAGTGTGAAATACATTTTAGCTTATTTTGATTTCATAATCATGTCATGTAAACGTCACTTATGCAGTGTTGTTTTGTTATGTAATTTGCGAAAATTTGTACAAAAAATTTATAGATGAAATTTGTTGGAGGGTGACAACTTTCAAAAATAAAATAAACTATGAAAATGGGCCAAGCAGAAGCGTCCTAGTCGCGACTCTGGGTACTTGTTTTGAAACAGTACATAGTTCTGCAACAACCAACAATATAAGTGGAAACAAGTTACGGATATATGAAGAAATGTCCGTTGATTATCTATCTATATTTTACACGTTTTTGTTATCATATACTTTTTTGTACATTGTTGAATACGAATAAATAAATGAGTTTGTATAAAAGACTACAACATGTAGCGAAACTTATGCTTTTAGACTTTTTAGATAAATGATTGACTAGATTGCTGCAACAAATACATATAATGGGGAAGTTTAGCGATTTTTTTTATTCTTTTATTCCATGGGAAATAACTTGAAAAATGATGTAACATGTAGAATTTTTACCATGCTAAACTTCCCCATTCTATAATCAAGACCAACAGTTGCTTAATTCCTCCTATATTAAACTTCTGAAGGGGAGGTCTTCCATCACTATAAGATTTTTAATATTTAGGCATAAATTACTTTTTATAACACTTCAATAGTTCTGAAAAAAAAAATAAACAATGTTATACGCATTCGAATAAGCTTACAATTAATTTATAAGTATTCACTCATTTCCCGGCACACCAAAACAATAAATTTGAAAATTTTGGCTCCCAGAAATTCAGAATTTTATTCTCTAAATCTTTGTTAAGCAGCACATAAGGTTTTACAGAACAGATAGCATTTGGGAAACACCTGTTTTCCTTTATTAACATTTACTGTTTTGAAGTTCAAATTGTGTTGTAAATGTACCTTGATAATACGCATCACTTATTAAATAACAATATATTTTCATAAGTGAAAATATTAATTATTTTATTTTGTTTCAGATACTTTTCCTTTACTGGTGTTCATTGGATGAGTAGGGACATACAGATCAGTATACGTATTCGTAAACTCTTTAAAGTTTAAAAATATTAGCAAATCTCCAAGACACTACTTAAAAATCTCGAATCCTTAAATAATATTAAAAAATTCTTGCCATTTTTTAAGTTGTGATATTGTTTACTTATTTTACGTAACACTATACAGTATTATTTCCAAATAATATACCTATAATACTTATATGAAATTGGGTAAGTCTATATTTCTTGCCGTTTATTCCAAATATTCAATATTTTATTAGAAGAATTTTAAAGTTTATTACATGTGTATATACTATTTTTATTTTACTGCTTATTGTATTAACTTAATTATATTTTATTTAGTTAATAGTTTATTGGGAAACTAACATAGTTTTAAGCTTGTAAGTGTCTACCAAAATCATGCATTGATTAACCTAACATTTTTGCTAACAAACTTAAATTTAGTTTCAGATTTTTCCAACGAAGTCAACTCTGCAAACATTTTGGTAGACGCTTAACAAAAAGGACCCATACTAACAAAAGACTAAGAAAAAAGCAAAAGTACTTTTGAGTAGATACTAATATTTGTGGGATTGAATTTGCTGTGATACTAAGACGCTATTTAATTCTAATCCCATGAATATTTGGCTAGTTCCTGTAGCATGTAATTGCTTGTATTATTGTAGATCGCATGGTCTGTATATACGTTTATTTTATTATGCATGTATTTATTTTATATATATAAATTGTGGAATGGTGTATATTTAAATTATAATTTCTTTTATTTGTGGTTTCCTTTCTTTCTGTTATTTTGCATGTCTTTTGTTTTCCTTTACTATCTGTGGTTTTCTTAAATGTCAACTTTCCGTATGTTATCACAAATTTGTATCTTTCTTTTTTAAACTTGATTTAAATATTGATATACAGGATGTCTCAATAAGCTTGCTCACTATTGGTAACTTTTTTATTTGAAGAGATACAAGGTTGGTTAAATTAGCAAAATTGTGCCATTTTATATTAGAAAATTGGTCATGTAGACAAAATAAAATTTGTATCAGCGGTTCTCAAAATTTGGGACAAAATATATATTTTTTAAATGGAACCATATATTTTTTATTATCTTATTGGAAAGAGTATTTTTTTCTCTTTCCAAAAAGGTAATGTTGTTTATGTACAATTTTTTCAAATAAACGAGTTATTTACGTTTAAAGATAAAAATTATCTTTTATTAGTTTAGGTCAAGTAAACTATGGAAACAATTGTCTTTTATAAAATTATTATTTTATTAATTTATTTTACAGTAATAAAAAAACAAAGAAAATATTCAAATTGAAAGCCATTATTTCTTTCGCACATTTAAACTCTTTTGGAAAGAGAGTCGACCGTTCTACTTAACTGGTGTCTAGATATAACTTTCCATATAGCAAGATCATATCTAACTTTTCTTTACTTGTAAAGTTATTAAACATTATTAAACACAGAGAACTTTACGTGAGATATTATTAAACGTCAAACAAACAAAGAATCAATTGTTTCCATGGCTTACTTGACTAAAAAACTAATAAAATAGTTTACAAAATTTAAATTTTTAACCGTAAATAACTCGTTTATTTGAAAAAATTGTACATAAACAACATTACCTTATTGGAAAGAGCAAAAAATACTCTTTCCAATAAGATAATAAAAAATATATGGTTCCATTTAAAAAATATATATTTTGTCCCAAATTTTGAGAACCGCTGATACAAATTTTATTTTGTCTACATGACCAATTTTCTAATATAAAATGGCACAATTTTGCTAATTTAACCAACCTTGTATCTCTTTAAATAAAAAAGTTACCAATAGTGAGCAAGCTTATTGAGACACCCGGTATGTGCATATTCTATCTGCATGGATATCTACATTTACCGATATCGGTTTTGTAAAAACCATTTTTATTTATTTAAGTAAAAACATAATTGTATAATTCGTGGGAACGTTCGTGCTTTGAATACCTTAATTTTTCCTATATTACTTACAAAATTAAGGTGATCATGTACTGCCCTCCTATTTCATGTAATATACTGTACTTCTTTTTCATGTAACGTGCTTTCCTCTGATTTCATGTAATGCAATATCCTCCTTTTTCATGTACGTACTGTTCTCCTTTTGCCCTTTTTCATGTAAGGTATTGCCTTAATTTTTCATGTAGTGTGCTGCCCTCATTTTTCATGTAGTGAACTGCCCTCCTTTTTCATGTATTGTCCTCCTGAACTGTCCTCCTCTGTAAATGTCCTCTTTTTACTTGCTTGTAGTTTGTAGTAATTCTCTGATATTACCTACCTGTTATTAATTTAAAAATTACTGTTTTTTTCTTCTAATATCTGAATTTTTTCAAATAATATCAGGAATATTCCTCTTCGATTTTTCTTATTATTATTCTCTTGATATGCTTTATTGTTTTTGTTAAACAAATAGTAATAAACTTGTGTTTACATTAGTAAAATAACACTAATCAAAACAATATTCTGGTATATTCAAGTATGAAATACATATTTGTTTTAAATTTTCTGTTCAAAAGTTTTCCGTATTTAATCTAAATAATAACACAAATATTAGTCATATTTGAATAATTTGCTTTAAGTAATAATAATATTAACCTTCCAAAACTCGGGATACAATTGTAGTATTGTAAAAACAAACAAATACGATTGTGGTTAAAATTATGCTATTTTGATTGCAAAATTTTTGTTTCCTTTTTTCATCGTATTAAGGAAAACAGTATGAGTTGATATTTCTGAAAATAAAAATTTCATTCAACAAAAAATTCACGTAAACTGAAATATTAACAGTATATAATAATAATTATTATAATTATTAATCTAAGAAATTTATAAAATAAATTAATACATGTAAATCACTTAATGTGATTTTAAAAAACAATAATAAAACAAAAAATTAATATAGTTATTTTTAGGTAACTTTATAAAAAATTTCATTTTTAACAAATGAATAAACAATAATACCAAAAATATAAAACAGTAGAACAATATTTACTATTTTGCAAGCTTTTATATAACTTTTTTTTTAGTTATTTTGGGTTAAATTTTGTAATCCAATTAGTATGTAATTTCATTGACAATACAATATTTTCATGAAAAAAATATTTTAAATAATTAAACTTTTATTATTTTCATAAAAAGTTTGTTTTTAAAAACAATTTTTTTAATTACTAAACTTCTGCACTGGTTAAAAGCAGTTGTAAAATGTTTCCAGTATTTCCAAAATTAAAAAAGATTTTTCCACTTTTCTGCGTTGATAAATAAAAGTGTGGGAGTGGGCGTAAATATTGAAATGTCCTTTTTGTATGCCGGGATCTTTTTAAATAGGATATTATTACCATAGATACATTTGTAATGATTAACAGCAATGTATAAATGTATAAAGCGTTTTTAAGTGAACATATGGAATGTATTAAAGTTGTCAAAGTCATCAAACTGTTATCTTTCAAAATGACATTTCAAGAAAAACACAAATTAAAATATGTAGAACTTGTCTTAGGCTCATTCTGGAATTTTATTATGTTTTCATTTTATACTTTTTCTTGCATTGTCATTTTGAAAGATGACAGTTTGATGACTTTGACAGCTACAATATGTTCACTTATATAAATAAAAAAAAAAAACGCTTTAATACATTGTTGTCAATCATTTCAAATGTAATTATAGTAGTGATATGCGCCTGTTTATTAATGATATTATTATTATTACCGGAAGTTTTTTTATCGGTATTATTATTATTACTGATAAAAAAAAACTTCCGGTAATAATAATAATATATCATCATAATGATGACATATTTGTACCGTGCGGGCAGTTACCAGGCGTCACCTCACGGGCACTTATTGCTGGCGTGGAGAGTGCACCACATGGGTCACTTTTTGTTGGTCGGAATCGAACTCGGTTCTCCAGATTCGCAACCAGACATTCAGGCACGCAGTCACGAAACCCCACACTTCCGGTATAATCGTATAAATATTTATATTGCTCTACATATTCAATATTTAGTGCATATTTTTTTAATTTATGTACATTGTTATTACTATAATTATAAATATTAAATTCAGAATATTTATTAAATTTCTTACAAAACGATAATATTAACAATACATTTAACAATAACAACTATAATACTAAACAAGATTAAAATTATAACTTTTTTTGTATTATTACTAAATTACTAATTATATACATAAAAAATCACATTCATAATTAGATTTAATGGTGTTTTGGGTTTTTAAAATTTTTTAATTGATAAACAATTTCAATATTATTCTTAGAATTGTACCGAGTACCGACAAAATATTGTTTTATTTATATCAGATATTTTGTAACGAACATTTTATTATATTTTTGAAACGTTTAATGAAAATCATGTGCCGCGATTTGCGAGAACTTCCAGATATTTGTATTTATGTAATACTGATATGTTCTGTCTCTCTTAGAATTTAGATAAATGAGTGACTCATTTACTACGTTTCATGATTCTACAAATTCAACCACAAATATGAAAATCCCTTGAGTATGACTCACCACAGAATCAATCATTGTTTTATTTAACTGGTTTTCAAATAACAGTGAACTAAATTTTTGTTTATTTTAACAATTGAAGAATGAGTCACACGGAAAACGTGGATTATTAACCGTGGAATGTAATAATTATAAATTCATTATTTCTTTACAGAATTGCCATCTACAAAAGAAGAAACAGTAACGTTGCTTCTCTGAAGAAAGTAACAAATAGGAGCCACTATACCGAATTAAGGAATATACCAAAAAAGAGTAAAAGTTTTAGATAAATTTAGTATTTTTTTGTAGTTTTCGTATTATTGTATATTATAATAGTTCAATACTCAATTGTGTAGGCTCGCTTACACTTAGATGTTTTATTTTAGTTTATTTTTTAATTACGCAACGAAACAAGTATTGAAGAAAGTTTTAAGTTGAATTCAGGCTCGAATAATTGATACAATATTTTATGTTCCATGCAAAATATCATATCATTATAGTTTAATTTTTCCTGAATTCGACAGTCTTAGTTAATTTATTTAATTTATTGTATGAGCGGTTATACTACTGACAGACTTAAATAGGATGTATGATTACGCTGTATGCCGCAAGAAGCCATCTAAGTAAGTGATATTTTATCAATTTGTTTATGAATTTTTGTATTAATGAAATATTGCCTAAAATATGCTATATTTTATTATGACTGACGTATATAGCATCATTTATAAAAGACCTGTAAGATCTGAAATACGTATTAAATATTTGTTGAATTACGATGTATTGTTTAAAAAAAAAACCTTTCTCTCCCTAGCGTTTTTTTTTTATTATTATTATTATTATTTTGATATTGATTATGAGTTTAATCGTATAATAATTCGTCCGGTTTACATTTTCAACAAACAAATTATAAAGCCTAAGTAAATGGTAACTTTTACTAATTTCTTTGAACTAGTTTAATATGCAGAAAGTTTTTAAACTTTAAGGTCATATAGTATTGACCAAAATGAGTAATAAAGCGTATTCAGCTGTTCTCAAGAAAGATGCTATTTTTTATTTGAATCGAAGAAAAACTGACAAAGATAGTGATCGAACAAAATTTTGTCTATGCCAGTAAATAGAATATAAAAATACAATAAAATTTTGTATGAAACATTTTTAATAGTTAAAAACTTATTTGACAATTAAATATTGACAACATTTTACTTAGTACAATTATTTGATTTTTTTTTGTAAATCAAAAGCACATCTAAGATCATTTCAAAGGTAAACAAAAAGTTTCATTTAGTCGAGATCGTAACTCCTATAGTTTTCGAGATAGAATTTTGTAGAAATATCTCACCATTTGTGCAATTTTTATAATTTTTGAAAATGTAAGCCGATCGAATTATAAAGAGCCTGGGCTCATAATCTTATCATTAACAGATATATAATGATAAAATAGGATTTGTTATATTTGCTTTAGACAGAATGTGTAAACATAATAAAAATACTTCTCTCTGTAAAAAAAAGTATCTTTATATCCATTATTTGCAAAAATAAGAGAAATGTTTACTACTAAGTTCACTAATCTTTATCACAAGATTGTGGCGCCTATGAAATTTATCGCAGCGGATTTAAGGTATTATCATTAGTAGACACGCAATATGTTACAAATTTTATATAGGATGTTACTTAAAAATCTGGCCATAGGCGTTTAACATGGGAAATAATTTATTCTTTGCGCAAAAGCATTGATTATACTAACGTATACGTGATCAGGGGCAAAAGTTATCAATTAATTTTAGACAAAAATGTTTCAAATAAAAGTTTATTTAAATTCTACGCCTAAATCAGTAAATAAATTTAATTTTGCACGTTTGGAGGTTACCAAACGTGCAAAAATCGAATTTAAAATTGTACAAATACAGCTCATTTATACCGATAGCCATCTGTAACTTTTATTTGAAAACCGAATTTCTGACAGTTCAAACGTTACGCATTTCTTTGTAACTTTGTTTGTGTAAGCTTGCAAAATTAAATCTGTTTAGTTATTTTAAGTCGAAACATTTTTGTCTAAAATTAATTGGTAACTTTTACGCAAGGAAAAACTGATTTCCCATGGGCAGATTTTTTTAACTAACATTCTATATTTTCTGATACAAATTGCGGTTTGCTTTTCCTTAAATCTGGACTTTATACATATGAATAGCATAAATATTTACATTCATAATTCAATAAAGTGTACTACGAAATAGTTGTCCTGCAAAATACAAATAATAATTATAAATATTTCGTTTGACCGATAATTTTTTCCATATTATTGATAACTGGTGATAAAGAAGTTATATTATTGTTTGTTGTTTACTTTTCTTGCACACTACGAATTTTTGTGTAGACACATTATTAATGTTTCATTATTATTTAAATCTTTTGTGTTAATTGTTAAATTTCCGTATGATTCAGCAATGTTTGTGCTTGCGAGGAAAGTATTTATAGGTCATTATGACGATATAATTTTCAACAACTTGTTTACATAGAATAGAATTTTTCTTGTGTTATTTAAAGAAAAATGTTTGTTTAATGTGTGACGTTTGTTTATTTGAACAAGAGCCAGGAGTAAAGCGACCCTTTTATGATTGGAGGAAAATATAGGCTTGTTTGTTTTGCCGCAAGCCTTTTTACACGGCCACAATTTGCATAATAATTCACCTGCTTAGAATATTTTTAAGGTATGTATTAATGATGTTCCGCATATTTATAAATTAACGAATTTTTATTTGAAAATAAATAAATATATCATCATGGCATATTCCCCATTGCTGGGTGTGCCAATCTACTTTATATAGAGATATCGATGGTAAATCAAGTCAAAATTGTGGCGCATAAAAAGCACAATTACTGATCATATTTGAAATAAATTAAACGTGGGGGTACAACTTTATTTACCCAAATATCGGTAATGATGAAATATTTGTGCCGTGCGTGTGCGGGTGTTTACGAGCCGTTACCTCATGGGTGCTCATTTCTGACGTGGAGAGTGCACCATAGGGGGTCAATTTTGTGTCATTTAAAATTCGAAATAATTTTTTGGCGCCGGTCGGATTCAAACCCGGGTTCTCAGATTCGTGGCCGGACACTCAGAATAAAATATTCAGAATGGAAAATATTTGCGATAATTAAAGATCGGCTTTTGTTTTAGATATTCTTTTATAATGATAGTCTCTTTAATTTTTTTTTTTCAAAATTATTTGAGAAAAGCATTTAACGAGGCATTTAATGAACATTTGAATCAGAAAAAGTGCTGAAGGTTACTGAAAAATGTGAAGAAAATGGCTTTGTGTATTATAAATGCACAAAACGATAAACTATAATTTAAAGATGTATTGTGTCGATTTCTATGGGTTTGTTAATGCGATTATAGGTTACTCTCTCTTTTCGAACAAATGTTTTGAAGGCAAGCAATAGTAAGCGCAACGCATTACGCCTATAGAATATTAAGTAGAAACTAGCCTTTACCGCGCGAAGGACGCTTGCGTAGTAGAGCCTGAACTAGCGTCTAGCCGATGTACTAACTTGTCTCACCGAATATATACGATGTAGATGTATGCCACTAGGAGACAACATGACATTTCGCCAAAATAATGATAGAATTCTTGGGGTGCCCAGTGATTTTCATTGTTTTAACATTTTACAATTAAAATGTAATGAAAATGAAATTAAAATGAATGTTGTATGAATCCACCTCAACAATCGTATATGTTCGGTGAGACAAATTTATACTTCGGCTAGACGCTAGTAAGCCTGAGAACCGAGCTAGAGCGAGCCAACAGAGAGTCGAAGCTCTTCGATATGTCTTTTGTTTAGTGATTGTCTTGTGTTTTTGATAATTTGCGGCCAGTCAGATGAATATGGCAAGAACGTTAGTGACAACTTCAAGTGATGTTTTGGTGCCCGAGAGAGATTTGTGTGTGAAACAACTGCATAGTGGAAGTCATAATCAAATATAGGCCGATGACAGTGTTGAGGGCTTAGGACTGGGTTGAATGGAGGGCAGCGGGGTAAAGTCGCGGGGTCGCTCTAATTCCGCACGAATTTTGGTTTTCGATGATTTGGAATCGGAAGGATCACAAAAATGTGCCCAAAAGAAAGGCAGTGTCGTGAAACCGAAACCAGGACAACCGGGTACGGTACTTTATTTATTTCATTGTTTACATAAACTTCTCATTCTTAATCAATTCGATTGTGTCTAGTGAAGGCTTGTTTATTTCAGTTGCAGATGTTTCCAATCTCATACGGTTTCGCAGTTCTGCGTTGGGGAAATCTGCTCCTTCTCTGTCAGCTAACATGGTAAGTACATAGTAGGTTATGATTATGGATCCCTAATTGTTTATTGTTTGTTTACATTGTTGCTAGCGAGTGCATTACCTAGTGTACTAAGCATATTTAGCAATATATTTACTTTTTTTGTTTATATTATTGTTTATTGTTGTTCTGTACGGCTGATCATACAAGAATGTGACAATAGTTTTTTTCATTTATTATCTGTCACTTAAACTATAAACTATTTTATAAAGTTTATAGGGTGCATTATACACAACACGAAATTTTGGGTCTAATTTGCGCTTTTGTTGACTGAGTAAAACTTTATTTAAAAACGTGATATGATAATGAAAGATCTAGTATGCGATTGTTTCGAAAAAATGAACGTCAGGTAAACTGTCAAACTTAGTTTGTCCGATGCTCATTTTTCAAAATAACAAAAACATACAAGATCTGCATTTAACGTTTTAACTCATCTTTTTTTACGGTTTGTTATAAATTCTGGTTTCATAGCGATTGTGATTTTGACACTATAAGTGAATTATTTATCTTAATAGAAATATTATAAAGCATTTTATATAACAATTGTACCTTTCTTATGGTAAAAATACATCATTACCCTCCAAATTGAGCAGAATTCGTAATATATTTATTTTAAATTCTTTTGCAGAAGGATTTAGGTATAGGGCGACGGAACAGCCGTCCAGCGGCTGTCCACAGATTGAGTTTTGTCACCAACACTTCTCCAACATTTCCCAGATCGCATTCTCCGATTTCTGGAAGTCCTATCGACAGCCCAAGGATCCATTCGCCATGTATGAACTTCTCCTTCGCACCGATCAAAAGGTAGGATGAATTTATTTAACTTTCATTCACAATAATCAACAAGTTTAGAAGTGTCAGCGTTTAATATTTGCTTAGCTTGTTTGCTAATTTAATGAATTTGATTGATTTAGCATATATTAGAAATACAACTTTGTTTTTAAAGTCTTTTATTTACATATCGGGTGGTGGCGGTTAGGGGGAACATAAGTATTTCAGTTTTATGCAATTTCTTGCTCTCCTGTTCATTTTACGGTAAAAGTTGCATACAAAACTGTTTTTGCATTTTTTATTATCTTCCTGGTTTTTTCTCAATTTTAAAAAGAAATTTCAAAATTTCTGTTAATTCGTAGCAATAGCCATGACACTTATTTTCTTTTTTTCTGGTTTTCATATACTATTTATAAACATCAAACATTAATTTTACTTAAGAAAAATAAATCCCGTATTCTTTGATAACTATTTCAACCATAATAATTCTTTATGGTAAAGACACTTTCTTCATTCGAATAAACATTTATTATTTAATTTACTTTTTACAAAAAAAAAAAAATCACAGAATAATGTCATAACTTATGACAATCATAATAAAACGTAGTGTTCCCTCCTAACAGTCACAACCCGGTATAAAAACTTAAATATAAAAGCAGACAAATTAATTAATTTTTTGGACAAAGTAACATTTGTGGTGCACTTTCCACTGCAGATACTTATTTATTGTGAAATTTTGCAAATTAATTATTACATTATATTATACAATAATATATCTATATTGAACATCTAAAATGTGCTTTATTTTCAATGTAATCTAATTATCCGATACGATCGATTGCGATAAAATTACGTAAAACAATCTACATAATTTGATTTTCGCGATATAAATAAGTAAAATATGCCAAGTATTTGACATCTTCATAATGTCTTAGTAAATACTTAAGAATTAAAAACTGCATCTAAAAATATCAAAAATATGCAACAACCTATTTTAAAAAATGGTGTCAGCATCAAAACACGAAAATATATTTCGATTTGACAAAATTAGTGCATTACATAGTTTTGAATGAAGTTAAAAATACTTCTTTACACTTCCAAGAAGCATTGTTTATCAATATAGTTTCAGATAAATTTAGTAATAACATAAAATGACAACTTGGAGATATATACGACGAACAACTATTATTGAAGCATGTAATTTCAAAAGGGTTAAAGTGGCATTTAAAAAGAAAAATACAATCGATTGTAATTCGGTTGGAAATCGGAAGGCCCAGGTTCTATGTAAACTTGAAAATTATTTCCAATTTTTAAATAGTATAAATGTGACCTCTGTGGGCTCTCGCAAAAACAGTTTTGGGAACCCGTGAGGTGACGCCGAATAAGTGCCCTCAACGGTCATGCATGAGTGTCACGCTAGAATTATTGGGTATTGACACATTGTTCATATTTTTAGAATTTTATTTTAAATATTTTTAAAGTACAATGTGTTCAAAAAAACGGAGTAGGCTATGAACAGTGAAATGTATATCTGATAATTATTCATTTCAAAAGTCAGGTTGTCAAAATTGATCTTGAAATATGTAATTTTTAGGAGAAAAGATAAAAAAAAGAAACAGCATATTGCCATTCGCCGTTTTAAAATTTATTTTCTTTTTCTAAAGCAAGATTGAAGAAGAAAAGCTTTGATTTATTATTATTATTATTATTATTATTATTATTATTTCTTTAGATATCACTTTTGACAATATCTCATGTCAAATTGACATTTAATTAAATACTTTCAAAATAAGACATACGTTTCTTTGTTCATAGCCTACTTAGGTTTTTTTATATCATTCTGTAGTGCCCTTTGACAATAATCCATCAGGGGCTCAAACGTGACCCTTAGTTCATGTTTGGAGTGAGACTGTCATTTTGTGTTGGCGGGAATTTGAATGTTAGTATTCTGTGGGTGTAACCATCAAACTGACGTTTAAAAAGTTATGTTATTTCTTTGTATTCGCTTGAATTTTTGTTGTTTTTTCGTTTTGCTACATTTTTAGACTCTTTTAAGTGTGTCTTGTTTATTGTCCTTACAATTTTTACTGTCTCTTCGAACTTATTTAATATTTATTGTTTGTGTTGTATTATAGTGTTTGTTTTGCTAGATTCTAGTTTAGATATATCGGAAAATGTAATGTCAGAAAATAAATATACATTTCGGTAAATAATAGATTCGTCGCAGTCAAGGAGGACCATCGCAGTTCGCAGTTATATGGGTCCACGTTATTAATAATTTTAATTTTTTCTTCATATCGTACTTTCACATCACGTACTGAAGTATTGATATACCTAAAGAGACGACATGATGCGTACGAAACAAAACTACACTGACACTGATGCAATGGCAAGTACAAAACAAAAACAAGTTATTAAAGCGGTAAATAAACAACTGAACTGTGCAACTGAAAGCTACTTTTAAATTGCCTTGCAAAGTGACAGTCCCACCTCAAACATGGATTGGCCACAGACCAAGGGTCACGTGTGAGCCCGTGATCCATACACTTCATACTTCATCTTTCTTTTGTTTTACTTCTCAAAACTCCCAACCAATCCTCTTCTGAAATATTGTTTTCAAATTCAAAGTAAACGTGAATTTCACTGTTCCAAAAATAGCCAAAAGTCGCACATTGTCAAATCAGATGACTATAGTATTTCATATTTTTTGGCCAAAATTCGATTCGAAATGGGTAATAGGCCATGATAATAAACTTTATTTGTTTATTTAAAATATATCTACACTCAGGTTCAAAAACGACCCATCCTTATTCTCATTTTTGTTAACAATATTATTTTGGAAACATTTTAAATAAAACTTTTAATTTTGCCCAATGGAAGACACATTATTACATTGTACAAAAAAGTAGCAGTACTTATCAGTTTATTTAGTGAACAATAATAATTATCAAACATGAAATTGTAAGGTAACTTGGTACTGTAACTTGAAATTTAATAGTGACTAAAAAATGAGTATCTCCATTCGAAAGAGCTTATAAATGTCCTAAAGAAGCTCAAATCAAAATCTAGAGTTATTTCATACTTAAAAGTTTTGCAAAAACAAAAAAAAAATATGCAAAAGTTACGTATTTGCCTGTATATAGTGATCTTTACATTTTTTCTGAATAAACAATACAACTAAAATGGCATCGTAATATAGAACAACTCGAGGAACAACTGTTGTCTAATTAACCATCTTTGTAACTTTAGTTGTCGAGAAAATGAACAAAAATAAAAAATAATGGCCCATTTTTTGCACCGGAATGTAGAAATTGTAAGAAATTATAGTAATAAAACAACCTTTTAATTTATATTCTCTTTATTTTAATTTAAACAGAATAATATAAACTAAATGAGTTCTGAAAGATTTTTTTTGTGTCTATAATAAAGCTATTACAGCATTCAAAATAGTTCGTTAATTCGAGTGCTGTAATAGATTAGTACAATTTATTTTTCAAAAATATTAAATATCAAATCTCGTTAAATAAACGAACACAAATGATTGTTAAGAATTTTATTTTTATATAATTTTGAACTAATAGAAAAAAATAGTATAAAGAACTCATTTTATAATTGTATAGGTATTATTTTGTTCGAAAGGTTGGATCACGACGCGACATAAAATAATATGACAATTATGATATTCGTTCTTTAATATACTATTTAATAATAAGAAATTATGTTACGGAGAAAATTAAATTTCGCCAGGAAAAGTCATGAAAATGTGAGAATTTCAGTATTTGAAATTACTGGCCACTCTAAAATTGCCTGCTTAACATAATAATATACCAGCTTTTCTTTAGACATTGTATTTACTTTACATTACATATTAATATCTCTACAAAGACAACGAATTTGCAAATATTTGCATCACAAAATAGTTCTTCCTGTAAAATTTTCCTGTTCTATGAATTTTCACATTTACATTTTGCAAATGTCTGCATAAGTTTATATTGTTATACATTTATGAATTGTTTACGACTTTATCTGTATTCTCATTTTATTAATAGATGAAATTCTATTTTTCAAAACATTGAATCATATAACTTTGGATTTACAGTTATCAGTAGTAGATAATATTTTTCCTAAACAATGAGTAACTTTATTTAAATATGAAATTGTTTTGAATTTTGATTTATTTTTATCAAATTGTTATCTTTTCAAATAAACTTTATTCGCGTGTACAAGAATAAGGAACTTTAAACAAATATTTTCAAGAAAAACAGTTTCCTTTTAAAGCGAGTTTTAAAGTGAAGTAAAACTTGTATTTGATTCTGCTTTCTATAAACACTAAAAACAGACAATGTGTGTTGATATGCGTAGGTATTCACAATTAATGTGTTTGAAAAAGTACTTTCTATACAATATTTACTTATTACATTTAGATTAGTGATTAGATATTAAAATTTAATTTTCTAATTAGTTATCTAAACAATAAATACTTTTCTATGTTAAATGAATTTTGATATGGTGTCTGAATCGATTGTATTATATTATAGTTACCCGTGGACATAAACTCCCCGGACATTAACCCCCCGTCAATAACCTTCGTACAATAATTCCCTATTTAAAAGAAAAAAAACGTGTAAAAAACTCTCACTTCAAAATAAAATTTAATTTTGATGCATTAAATTCGAATCTACGTTAATATATTGTACACTCATTTAACGCACAAAACTCAGGCCGGTGTACTTATTTTTTTTAAGCACTCGTGAAAATTTGCATTCAAGCAAACATTGTAGAATGTATTATTACAATTAATATTATTATTTTAAATACAGTGTGTTAAAAAAAAAAAAAAAAAAAACATCAGAGTAGGATATGAACAGAGAAACGTATGTCTAATCATTGTTCATTTCAAAAGTTAAGTTTTCAAAATATATCTTGAAATGTAATTTTCCTGAAATTCATTGTAACAGGCAGCAAAAGATTATTGCTGTTCCTCCGTTTTTTAATTTACTTTTATACTTTAGATAACATTTTTGACAATATCTCGTGACCTTGCTCGTGACAAATTGATATTTAGTTAAATATTTTTAAATTAAGATTTTTGTTCATAGCCGGGTTCATACATAGCCTACTTCGAGTTTTAAAAATAAGAACTTAAATAAATAAATAAATGGCATATTACCCATTACTGGGTGTGCCAGTATCTACAACACATGTAGACATCGGTAATGATGACGATATATTTTACCGTGTGGAAGAACTTAAGCATCAATCAAGTGTTTTGACTCGTAACATTAAAAATATAAATAAATCAAAAGTGTAGTGAGCGGCTTTGGCCTGTGAACGAGATTTGTATACAAACCTGACCTATTTCTCGGTGTTTATGATAACAATAGTGTTTTCATATAAATTTACCACGACAAATATTTTGTTATGCCCGGTTTATTTTTTTCTTATATTGTATCAATAAATATTTGTCATAAACATAGTTTTAAAAATGGTATTGTAAGTGCAATTTATTTTCAAATGTGATACCAGTATTATAGTCAAAGATGGAACTAATTTTATGTATAAGGAGTGGAATAGTATCGGAAAATTTAATCAAAATTGATAACAATGTTAATTGAAATAAATGCAATTATTATTTCGTGCAGTATTTTTTTTAACATTAAAAAAATTGCACTCAAATGTTTTTTAATTTAAATGCTTCAAATGTATAATGGGGTATTCCGACATTTTTTAAAAATATTTTTTTACATTAGTACAGACCAGTAGGACTCTGAATATCTAACATTGAGTAAGAAAATGTATGCATCACATGAGATATGAATTTTTAAAAATTTCATCGCTATTCAAATTTTCTTATCATGGCGCGCTTATGACGTCAACTCGATGGTGACATCTGCAATGAACTTCAGCGCCTAAATCCACATGTTCATGACAGCCATTTGCTTGTTTACATATGATTTTAGTAGCAGCTTGTATTTCGGTGTTTGTCCTGTGTTTGTTTATGGTAAAAATAGGAGTAATAATTATAAAGTGGACGAAATGTCAAACAAGAAATATACCCGCGCGTGTTAATTATTGGCACCATCTGTGTTTTTAAACGAAAATATTTACTTTGAAATGAGCAACAGATTATCAACTTGACGTCACAAATTTCAAGTACGTTTCTAGAGCTGTAAAAATTCCAATTTTGTAACATTAAATTATGAATTAAAACTTTTTATTAAACATGTTTTATTATATTTTTCTATTATATGAAGATGGAAACTATAGAAAAAAGTTATTATTTTACATTAATTCCATATCACCGGAATACCCCATTGTCTTTTAGCATCTGATCCGCGAGTCGATTTTACTAGTAACTGGTCCGCCTAAATTTAACCCTTGGATTTCCAGAAATTCATGGAAATAAAATATTTAGTAAAACTGCAAATAATTCTCATCACCTTGGAAATGAACAAAACGTTTTGCATCCTATTCATTTTCACATCCAATCAACAGGAAAAATAGTCAAAAGCGGCACAGCCTTAATGACCTTCAAAAAGGAACTTGTTCAATAGATGTATTTTGACGTATAATTAATGAGAAAAATAGAGTAGTCAGAAAATTGGACTCTGTCGGGTTTAGCAATAAAACTATAAAAATCGTAATTATGACAAAACGGCACATCGCTCACTGCTTGCATTATATCATTGCATGTCAACGGGTTATTATTTTCGCCGTTCTGTTAAATGAAGACATGCTCTGAGTAGTAAAATAATCTTATTGTTTCTTTAATATAATTGCTATTTTCGTTTAAAATAATTTGTAATGACAATAAAAATTGTAGTTTCAAAAATTATTCCAAACAGAAATATCATTTATGTTAAAGGAACAGTAAGGTTATTTTACTTACAAGTACTTAGAGCATGTAGAAGTACCAGGCGATACATGTCTTCATTCCAACAGAACGGCGCAAATAATGGCCTGTTGGTATACAATATTATAAAGCAAATAGTGAGCGATATGCCCATTTGTCATAATTATGATATTTGTAGCTCTATTGCTGGAGTCAATTTTTCTGAATAGTTAAGTGGCACTGTGACTTTTCTTAATATATTTTAATATAACCTATCGCATAAAACTCACGCTGGTAATACGTAGGTCGAGGACAGCTTTATGTGGTTCCGAGTTTTGCACGTTAAGCCAGATCCACATTGAAACGTACATTGTTAGCTAACAGTGTTTGCTAACATGCTCGCTAACATTTAACATTTGTTAGCAGATGTAGAAAATTACGTTCGTACTAACATTTTGCGACCTTAATAACAGTGTCTGCTAACAAAAATTGATGTTTTTTGACTAGGCGGTAAACTTTAAAGAAAAAAATATCATTACAATTTTCAGACTTGTAGATGTCGATCTTATAAGCATAAAATGTATATTTTGTATTATAAAAGTGTTTATAAATAGTACTCGGAATACCGGTGGATTCAAAAGATCACCCGCTCACCCATATTTGAGTGTGTACTGGTCGGAGTCCCCCATAAGACTCGTAAGACCCTTAAGAACCGAAAGAACCGCAGACCCGTATTACCGGTAAGAACCGCAGACTAATTACCCAGTTCGAAGTCCTAGCCTTATTTATTTGCAAATCTAACAAAAGAAAAACTTCTCTTCCATTTTTTAAAACTGTGACGAACATATTTCGTCCTAGCCCTATTTATAATTATTACAGAAATACTTTTTCTGGAATAAATATTAAAAATTTGATAGGGAAATTCTCATACAAACTTAAGCCACTACCGTTTTCGATTTGCAAATCTAACAAAAGGAAAACTTCTCTTCCATTTTTTAAAACTGTGGCGAACATATTTCATTATTGTAGTGGGGATATCATATGTTAACTAACAGTCTTACAAACAATGGACTACCTAAGTGATAACGTAGAAAGGGCAAAGGGCGCGGCAGCAATGCTTCCAAACAGAAGCACGTGGTAAAAGTCAGGTTAGTTCGTATTGAGTGACAACATGTTGACAACGCATAAATAGTATTTAACAACTGCTATATCTGAAATTGATTTAAAATAAGTATAATTAAATGAAAACATCTAAGAATAATCTCAAACGTCAGTTACAAATACCACGTGCGTTTGTTTGGAAACATTTCTGATGTCACGCGTAGGCAGTCCATTGTTCACGAACTATGTTGCTGAACATTTGATCGTTGACAAAAAATGTTTGCTAACAAGTTCATTTCAACAGTTTTGCGCGTTAGGATAGATTATGTTATGTTTAGAAAAGTCAGAGCGTCACTTTTAATTATATTTCCTGTTGATTGGATGTGAAAATGAATAGGAGGTAATAGATTTTATTTAATTCTGAAGTGAGGACAGCGTTCTAGAGTTTCGTTGATCACTTTGAAATTGTTTAAATCTTAATCGCACTGTAAAATATGACGGCGCATCTTCCCTTTCTATGCGAGTCATCAATCAGGGTTGGCCTGATTTAAATCATGATTTAAATCAACTGATTTTTTTAAAAAAATCACTGATTTTTATCACAGATGAAAAAAAGATAAAAATGAATTTATTTACTACAAAAGTATAAATAACAACAAAAATATGGACTGTATTCGAATTCTAACAGATTACTGATTACATGTTTTGACCTATTTTATTTAGGTATGTATTGTTTAAAAAGACGCGCGCGCGTGGGTAGAGTGCCCGTCAGCTAAGAAAAAGCCATTTACGTCATCAGCGCAGAAACCAATTTTTGTCATTGCCCTTGGTTGTCATAGCAACGGGTTAGCTTGTTCATGTCGTTCGTGTTACGTTCTGACGTTTAGTTCTAATGAAAATGTATCATTTGAAGTATCATATGTTTAATCAACATGTCATGTGTGTTTCTAGGTTTAAAAAAAGGTTTACATTACACCGACTTAGGATTACTTATGTTATTACAGTTTTATCCATTAGGTCTAAAAGATTAACGGAATCTAATTGTCTTGTGTAGTTGTGTACAACGCAATGATGTTCCAAAAGTTTTTGAACTTAAGAGAAGGGATAAGTATTTGGTATAAACAGTACAGCAATTTGTTAATTTAGTTGTATTTCAGTTTACTTCTGCCTTATCGAGTCTTTATGAAAAATTTTTGTGTCAAGTCGTTTGTTTTTTGGGTTTTTTTTGTGTACGTGATAATTTTACAGTTGAATCAATTTCATTATTGATATTGTTAGTACATTGAGGGCCAATATTTCAATCTTTGAACAAAAGTTGCTTATAAAGTTCCCTGAAATAAATAAACGAAAAAAATGGGTTGAAATAATAATAATAAACTTAGTTGAGAGACCGAAACATCGGCTCGCACTAAAATAATATAAAATTCCGTCGTGTGATGGCCTAATGCGCTTCCTAAATGAAAATCAAAGCATACGCGGTGAATAGGTATTTAAAAATGTCTCTTTAGCAAATTTACATGTCATTTATCAATAATTTGTGATAATCAACTAAAATAAATAGAAAAAATAACAAATGAAGTGCGCTTTCACTATTTGGTAAAGAATAAGATGGCACGCCACTGCCTACAAAATCTATGAGCCTACGTCATCACTACGTCATTGCTTTGCGCATCTATTGATGACGCAAATGGCTTTTTCTTAACTGACGGACACTCTACGTTATATACTAAATTTAAGCAAAAATTCAAATGCATCTTTTGGGGTTTATTACAGATTTCGTTTTCGTTTATGAAATAAAATATTTATATTGCTTTTAAACCAATTAAAAGAGTACAATAACACCACTAGATCTTTAAAAATAAAAAAAATAAATAAAAAAATCATGATTTATTTGATTTTTTTAAATAAATCATGATTTTTTCCAACCCTGTCAGTCATCCTTTCATTAATAATTTTTCAGTTAATTGCCCTTTTTGCCAAGAACATATATAAAAATTTATCATCATTGCATATTACCCATTGCTGGATGTGTCAATCTGTTTTGTACATGCTGTGATGATATATTTATTTATTTTACGTAGTAAGTAAGCAGACAAATGTCGCAGTAACTTGACAGCAAAAAAGGGATCTGGTACTAAAAAAGTTTAATATTTTTTGTTAAATTATCCAAATAAATGATTTAATGCCAAACTTTCCATTCATAATTATAATAAAAAGTATTCGCGTTATAATGGTATGACGTCACAACTTCAAAATAGTATGAAGCGAAAAAGTACACACTGCTACCTTGAAGCGCACATATGAAAAGTTGAGCGTCACATAATTTGATTTAGTGAAATATTTGAAAAATTATATTTCAATAATCATACATATGGGATCCAATATGGAGTCCCGTGGCCACGTGCTTGAGTGTCTGGTCGCGAACCTGGGGAACCGGGTTTGATCCCGACTGACCCCAAATATTTCGAATTTTAAATGGCACAAAAGTGACTCCTATGGTACACTCTCCACTCCAGCAATGAGTGCCCGTGAGGTGATGCCTGGCAAGCGCCCGCACGGTACAAATATGTTATCATTACCGATATCTGCGATAAAGCAGATTGTGGCACACTCAGAAATGGGTAATATGCCGTGATGATATATTTATTTATTTTATTTTAATAACTACACATGGTGTAACAAACGTCAAAATTCATCATTTTATACAATCTTTCAGAAAAAAAAAAATAATCGAAAAATGAGTACCGCATCTCACTGCTTATCCTTGTTGCATGTCTATGCAGGTAATATTTTAAATAATATTTGTAGATAACATTAAAATTGACCCCAGACACCGTTTATTCATTTATCTGCCATATTCAGCGAAAATAAGTACGAGTAATTATTAAGAACGGATATCCGACTGTACTATTAAATCCTGCCAAACTGATCTTATGATTCAGGCAGATCCGGCCAAATATGTTTAGAAAGTAAATAAAATAACATTTTACAGTTTCAGAGAGAAAAATCATGGACTTTTTTCTCTAAAACAGTATACGTGTGCTTATTTGCTTAATAATCATAATGTATTTTTATTAATGATGCGTAAAGAGTAGCTTTTTAATGCATTATCTGATGTTAATAAAACCTATTTATAACATATGTAGATGTTATCGATTTCTGAAAATAATCGAGCAAAATAAATTGCTCTGGCTGGGCTAGATAAGCTATATTACCTATACTTATAGTAGGAAATGTTTTTTGATAATTATACTATTAAGATTGAATCTAATTTTCTGTCGACAATTACCATTTTATAATAAAGATTAAATTGATTAGTTCCCTGAATTTATGGTGTGTGTACATATTGAAGGTGACATAATACAGGGTTGGGCAGAAAGGACGGACGTGTTTTAAAACCTCACAAAATTAATACTTTTTGCTTAAGAAAAAATTTATTGATAGATTTTAGTTCGTAATGACATAAGCATTTAACAAAATCAAGAGTGGAAAATAACATTTTGCAATGAGACTGAAGCTAGCAGCTGATTGAGTAAAATACTTTGGACAACCCTGGTGTTATAAATTCGTAACAAGTACAAAGCTGTATTTACTTATAAAATGTACGACTGTACACCTAATATCCAATGTAATAAAGTCATATTTATAGGGATTGTTCTGCATATATTCTTTAATATAGAATATCAAACTTCCAAATTTCAGGGGGTAAGAGTAACTTATAACACAATAATTTTTTAATACATTCAATTAAGAGTAAAATTGACCAGATTAATCACATTTAGAGCGGGTAATATTACCTGTAACAAACTATATTCACAGCGTTTATTCAGCATACATCCCTTAATATACAACACCATCAGAATTTTTAAAACTCAGGGGAAGAGGGTAATTTACAACACATATTATTGAATAAATCCAATTGAGAAGATTAAACATCCTTACAACTCCAAAATATTAACTGTAACAGAACCAGATTCGCAGAGTTTATTTAGCATGCATCCCAATATAGAACAACATCAAAAATGTAGCATATTAGGGGCTAGGGGTAGTTTATAACATTATGTTTTATAATATAATCTAAATCAACATTAAAAGCTTTAAATTTCAGGGGATGCGGGTAAATTATAATGGATATTATTTAAAAAATGCAATAGTAGAATTGAGAAGATGAACCACCCTTACAACTCGTAATATTAACTGTAATAAAAGCAAATTGGCAAGGTTTATTTAGACTAGCAATATTTTTTTATAACAATATATTGATAAATGTGCAAAGTACAAAGTAATAGGTAATAAAAAATGAATTTATTGAAACTTTATGTACAGAAAAAATACTATTTACGCAATATGGTTTTTTTGCAAACAGAGCATGCCCAGTGCGTCCTTCGTGTTTTGTTCTGTGTAATTTTGCGACCAAACTGCACTACATTGTTCAAAGCACACGGTACATCTTAGCCGTTTGCCGGTATTTTCTAATTCATAATTTTCCGCGATAGGATTTTCCGGTCTTCCATGAATCTGATGTTGTTTCTTCCGCAAAATATGGGCCAATATATCTTGCTTGAACCGAGTAATTGATATTTTATTCTTTGTCAATTCGCTGTAGATAATAAAAGCATTCACCAGAGTGGTTCCTAAAACAATTTCTACAGCTAACTTCCTATACCATTTCAAGGTACAATATTCGTGCCACGTGACACGCCCAAAATATTTCCATAGGCGCATTGAGGTACATCTGTTATGCCACAAAATCAAATTACCGAAAAATAAATAAATAAAAACATTTACGTAATTAATATATATATATATATAATCTACTAAGTGAATATAATTGAAATCAAGATAAATATGGATTTGGCACCGGAGGTCAGATTTTGGTCTCCTCATTGCGGCAGCCTACGTGTTAAAGAATATGTAGAACTACCCCTGTGAATATGACTTTATTACATTGGATATTAAGTGTACAGTCTAATGTTAGGTTTATACAGCATGTAAATTATGAAATTAAATTAAGCCACCAAATTAAGAAACTAAACTAAAATAACGTCGTTTATGCAGTAAATTAAAATTCAGAACGTTATGTTTGACATTTCGTATAATCTAACTTTTATAGGTGAAATTGAGATACATTATATTTATAAAAAATAAAAAAAATAAAGGTAAACAATTTGTTGAATAAGTCCAATTAGTATTTCGTCGCTTTTTTCTGCAGAAACTTTGTTATCATCGTATATTTTCATAGGTTAGGTGCGAAAACCTGTCATAAGTGCGTGAATGGCGCAGGCGCAAAACTAAGAAATTATAAAATTATAAAAGTTGAAAATAGCCAACTTCTTAATTTAGTTTCATTAGTTTAATTTTTTAGATCAGTTGCATAAACGTTGTCATTGATAACAATGGTTTCTACTTGTTTAGTTTAGTTTTACAATTTAATTTTTTAATTTAGTTGCCTGCATAAACCCAGCATTACATTTTGTAAGTAAATACAGCTTTGTACTTGTTACGAATTTATGGCACCAGGGCTGCACAAAGTATTTTACTTAACGAATCGGTTGCTAGCTTCAGTCTCATCATCTTGCATATATTGTCCGTCATCATTAATGAATTTCTGGAGGCGTTCTACGAAGTTTGCAAACACTCTTTCCAACATCGCTCTGTCAATTTGAGCAACTTCTATGCGAAAAGCTTATTTCAGTTCTTCCAATGTGCAGGGTTTGTGTTCGTATGTACGTATCTTGAGGTGACCTCACAAGAAAAAATCGCATATGGACAAATCAAGGGACCGAGGAGGCCAATGAATGTCGTCCCATCCTGCCAAAACCACACATGTCGGATAGGAACACTGTTTCTTCGTAATTCAGGTAAAAAGAAGTTGTGTGTCATCTCAATATAGCGCTCCGAGTTAACGGTAACAGCAGTCCCAATATCTTCGTCGAAAAATACGGGCCGATTACTCCAGTTTTGCTCACAGCGCACCAAACCGTTACTTTGGGGCTGTGCAGTTCTTTCGGATTTTCAGAAGCTATTTGTGTAGAAGTCGCCCAAATTGACAGAGCGATGTTAGAAAGAGTGTTTGCAGACTTCGTAGAGCGCCTTCAGAAATGCATTAATGATAACGGACACCAGATGTTGATTTCTACGCTTGATTTTAACAAAATCCTATGTCATTACGAATTCAAATCTGCCAATAATTTTTTCTTACGCAAAAAGTATCAATTTTGTGACGTCATCTACACCGAGAACATAGGTTTCTAGAACTGAGTGTAACGGATATATGATGAACTATGGAGGTAGGAATAATTCCTTATTTTTATTCCTACCTCCATGTGATAAATCCGCTGGGTACCTCCTTTTGTATCACGTGACCATACAACTAGTTATTGATGAGATTGTAAAGACAAAGGCTCGTATTATGAGCTCACTTTATAATAAATGCGCTTTTATGGAGCGCGCATTTACATTATATTCTTAAGTAAAGTGTGCTCCATAAACGCGCTTTCTTATAAAAGTTTGCTAGTAATAAGGAGCATTCTCTTTGATAATTATATAAAGCAGATTGGCACATCCAGAAATGGGTAATGTGCATTTATATTAATTATTTAGTTTCCTGTCAAAATACACAATCAAAATACAATTATTATTTTGATCAAGTGTTCTTCTTAACAGTTACAGTTATATGGTCGAAGAGCGCGAACACATGCGGTTGCGAGATATGTCCCCGGCTTGCGCGTTCGAAGTTCGAACAGCCAATAGCATTTGCATGTCACAAACATGGCTGATCCTGAATTTTAAGCGCTCGATTTAAATGCATTAAAACTTCAATTTGATATTAGGCTAATAAAAATTAGAAAATTAACGATTATATAAATAAATAAATAAATATATCATCACGGTATATTACCCATTTTTGGGTGTGCCAGTATCTACAACACATGTAGACATCGGTAATGATGACGATATATTTTATCGTGTGGGCGCTTACTAGGCGTCACCTCACGGGCACTCACAGCTGGTGTGGAGAGTGCACCACAGGGGACACTTTTGTGCCATTTAAAATTGGAAATATTTGGCGTCTGTCGGGATCGAACCCGGTTCCCCCAGGTTCGCGACTAGACACTCAGGCACGCGGCCACGGGAACCCACGATTATATTCACCTTAATATTACTTATATATGATGAACATTGATATCCAATAAGTTGGCCCTGCAAAATAGTATTTGCTTTCTTCCAGGATTGCGGGTTCGCGGGGAGACGGCCGCAGGTGGTCAGTGGCCTCGTTGCCCTCGTCGGGGTACGGCACGACGCCCGGCAGCTCTAACATGTCGGTAAGTCTTGTTGTTGTGTGCACGTCACGTGCGTGTAAAGCTACCTGCTATATTCCAGTCTAAGTGTTCAAGCCAGGAACGCTTGGAACGCTTGCACCAGCTGCCGAACGTGCCGACCAGCGACGAGCTCAAGCTGCTCACTCACCACTTCGACGCCGGCTCCCAGGATGAGCCCGTTGTCAGTCACAGGAGCCCTTTGCATCGACCTCGCAGTAGGAGTTTAAGGTTTGCGAGATACACTACTCTTTCTTTATCTATATGTACAGGGTTCTTTATAACATCAAGTCTATAGACTTATTTGTGCTTCACTATTTTGTACTGATGGGTACTCCACTATATTTTTTTTTTTTTTTTTTTTAATTTTTATGGTACTTTAAATTAGAAGCGATTTATATATCTATTAAGTCTTAATTGTTATTCCTTAAGCTAAAATATTTTTTTAATATTCAATGACTGAGATGTTAAGCTCATTTTGTCCTTAAACAGTAGAGTTCGCTAATAATTGGAGTCACATAAATTGAACTATTTCAGTACATAAAAATATATAAATTTGGTAATAGTATATTAAAGAACGAGTTTTGTAAGACACGTTTTTTCGCACGTGTCAAAATTTAGAAAACGAGCCCTGGCTAAGGTTTCTAAAAGACAAGTACGAAAAAATGTCTTATAAAAGAGTCCTTTATACTATTTTTTATATTTTGCGTTTTTTATATAAATGTACTAAAATATTAAAAATAAGAACTGCTGTATTAAACTAAGTTGCTTTAGGAAAATTTATATTTGTATTGTTGTAGTTGGTGATTTATTACTTGTAAGTTCATGTGAATTCTGATTTATGATTTTACATTTCTGAAAATTTAAGTAAATATTATCTAGTACTAACCTTCTAAAACAAAAAAAAATCATCAAAAAAGGCTTCTTCGATCCGCGATTGGGTTACGTTATGATCTCATTATGAACGTAAAATATAAAATAGTTATTAACGATATAAGTGGGATATAGACATTATTAACTACTACTAACAGCTATTGTGAATTGCTTTATGAGCCCGCATAACGAATTAGGGTAATCACATTGTGCGTTAATAATGTAGTATCCCACGAATATCTATCACCTTATACCATATCGCACTCATTTTATATATGGAATAGCCTTAATTACCCCATTGAGTTCTTTATTTATTTATTTATTTATTTATTTATTAAGCATACAATGCCCAACAGGAATAATCCCAATAACAGGGCAGGATAAAATGTGAAAAACAATACAAATAAATACAAAAAATCGGTACAAAAGACAAAGACTATACGTTGTGATACAAATTTCTTAACAAAATATGGCGTAATTGGTTAGGGTTAAAATGAAAAACATCAACGTTCGCAAACCTTATGTTGTAAACATGACACATACGGTAAATAGGCGAGCTAGAAAGAATGTTGGTTCTGGAGGTAGGTAAGTAGAAGGTTGTGAAGGAACGAGTAGTTTTACAAGGAGCATGAAAATTAAGAAGGCTAAGAGAAGTAGAGTCATCAATCTCTGAGTGAATGAGTTTTGATAGGAAGATGACGGAATTAAATTCACGTCTTTCGGATAAACTGGGTATTTTGAACATGTCCAACAGGTCAAGATAAGATATTGAATTAATGAAATTATTACCACACTAAAATTTCAGCACTTAGTGGGATAACAAGGCTTACATATCCTAAATCATTGCGATATGGTATAACTTATCCCACGGTGGTATATAAAACTATTTAAAAAACTATTTATTAAACCGAGTTGAGTTAGAGAAATATGTATGTGTAATGTTGTAGTTGGTAACATTGTAGTGCCATTTATTCAATTATTTGAAAGTTCATGTCTATTCTAATTTATGACAACTGAAAATTTCAGTAAATGTCATCTAGTACCAACCTTCTAAAACAAAAAATTGTGTACCAATTTGAAGGCTCTTTCGATACGCAATTGGGTTTCGTAATGACTTCATTATGAACGCAAAATATAAAAAATATAAGCAACTTAAAGAAGTAATTAATAAAAAATTACGTATACCTATTATAGTCCAAGGTTTGAAAGCCATCCGTGGCGTGTCATTCAACATATCTTTCACTTTCATACAAACGCATGACGAGGCGTCATAAATTCAAACAGGTATTATTTTTCGTGATTTTCTGCATTCATTTACTTGAATATCTGCGAACAAAAAGCAGATTATTATTTCAAAATTTGAATTCAGTAAAATTCATGCGTTATAAATATTATTTCTCTGGGACTTAATGCGAGAACAACCAATGCCAACATTTCATAATTTTGGGAATTAATAATTCAACTAATTTATATTCTTCTTGCATAAATTGAACAGATATGTCTCAATAAAATAAAAACGAAGAACTAATATTTCCATATTACATTTATTTTATTTCTAAAAATTGTTTGAATATCCCGCTGAGTTTCGTTTCAACGCTTAAAAATATTTTCCAGATTAAACAAAGCAAATTTACTTCGATTTGAAACAACAAGCTACAGTCTAAAAATAGAAATTTAGTTTGCACATGTTTGCTACACCCAAATATTAATACGCGCTGAAAACCACAAATGCACGATTTTACTAATATTTAATTTTATTTATTCAAATATTTAATAAAGTACAGTTTTTTCATTAAAATGGGTTCATGAAGTATGTCTTTTTTTAAAGCAATAAAAGTGTGAAAAACGTACACTTTTTTTTAATGCAAACGCGTGAAATAATGAAACGTTATGGCACTTTTTTTCACACTGTTATTGCAGACGTAAAAAAAAATTGTATACTC
Source organism: Ophonus ardosiacus (assembly GCA_943142095.1). Taxonomy (NCBI): domain Eukaryota; kingdom Metazoa; phylum Arthropoda; class Insecta; order Coleoptera; family Carabidae; genus Ophonus; species Ophonus ardosiacus. The sequence goes on along the minus strand of OW964833.1, from coordinate 31,561,875 downwards.
GAGTAAAAGGGTCTTATTTCACTCAAGATTTGACGGACTCGCCTAAGGCTCGTTCGGTCAAATTTTCCTTTTCGTGAAATAAGACTATACTTTTTACTCTTGTTGCATAAATAACTAATTAGGCTTCATAGTACAGTGGTTCGGAGTAGGCTATGATCAGAGAAACGTATGTTTCATCATTATTCGTTTCAAACGTCTAGTTGTCTAAATTGATCTTGAAATGTAATTTTAAGGAGAAAAGATAATAAAGAAGGGAACATAATATTACCATTCTCCGTTTTCTACTTTCTTTCCATTACTGATATAAGATTAGAAGAAATGCTATAATTTCTTTAAATAACATTCTCGACAATGTCTCGTGTCAAATTGACATTTAATTGAAAGTACGTTTCTTTGTTCATATCCTACTCCGAGTTAGGATTTTTTTTAACACACTGTATGGGTTTTTAAACGGTTTATTTTTTTTATGAAATGTCGGTTATTAGTTCAAATAAATTTATAGCTTAAAGCAAAAACAACCAATATCAGTATTTTAATTTTGGGAATGAGAGATAAAAATCAGAAAACACTAAGATTTTCTACAAAAAAATTGCTATATGTAAAATATGAATGCAAAGAAAAATGATTTATTTTTCTTTTAAATATCACTATAGATAGAAAAAACACATGTTTATATTTCATTTATTAGCATATTTATTTAATAAAACCGCAATTAAGCACCTTTCTCAGATTACAAAGATATGAATGTACATATTTTTTCCCGTAGGTATTCCATAAATATTGATGGAAATTATAATTTAATCCATGGAAAATATGCCTTGTGCATATAAGAAAACTTCTCAAAGTTAATTGCAGCGTTGCAACCAAAATTTTTCTCAAAATTATCGTCGTCTTTTCAGAAATCAATTTTCACGGATAACTAATTTCTTATCTATTAATGTAGTGACAACATAATGTATTACACGATCTATGCAAATCGAAAAGCGGACCATAGTCGTTTAACATGGGAAACCAGTTTTTCTTTTCGCAAAAATACTTCAAATAAAAGTTATAGAGATTTAAATTCTACATCTAAATAATGTGAAACGATTTTTCTTACTCTTCATGTAAGCGAAATAATTAATTATAAATTTACTATAAGATATTTAAAATAATAATAAAATTATTTATTGCTGGTTAAGCTCACGGCGTTTTCGATAGACGGCTCTGCATGTAGTTACTACGGCAGTCATTATATTTTTTGGGATATTTATCGTCCGTTCGCTCAACCTTACTCAGTGCCTTCTAGAGGCGTCAGTACACCACACTGAAGAGCTCCAATAAGAGCGAAACGCGTCTGTGGTTCTGGTTGAGAGGCCCAGTCTCTGATAAATGACCAAGAGGTTGATTCAGAGACTGAAATCTTGTGAAACATGTTAAGTGTTATTTTTTAATTACCTTATTAGAACAGTTTCACCAAGTGTCGCAATTATATTGTACCTTTATTATTAAATTTACTGTTTTTGTGAGCTTTTAGTCTAGTTTAGATAGCCATGGATTGTGACAAAAAAAAACAATTGCGTTGTTTTTAACTGGTAGTTAAAACTAAAACAGTTTACCTTTTTGTGTTTTTGTTGCATTGTGTTAAAAAAAAGCTATCTCGGAATAGGCTATGAACAGAGACACGTATGTCTGATTATTATTCAATTCAAAAGTCATGTTGTTAAAATTGATCTTGAAATGAAATTTTCCTGAAATTCATTGTAACAGGCGGCAAAAGAATATTGTCATTCGTCGTTTTCTAATTTATTTCCATTTCTAAAATTAGATTTAAGAAGAAAAGCTTTGATTTCTTTAGATAACATTTTTGAGAATATCTCGTGTCAAATAGACATTTAATTAAATACTTTTAAATTAAGATGTACATTTCTTTATTCTTAGCCTACACCTAGCTAGGTGTTTTTACGCTGTAGAACACTCCATTGTGGTGTAGAAAATTTTGCAGCGTGAATAAACTTATGCATGCCTTTTTCTAGTAGGGTTGTGTAGGGTTTTCCTTCCATTTATATATTTAGTTTTGCACTTAGTGCAGCTAATGACGTCATGCTTGGCACTAGTTGTTGTTACAACACATGCGTAATGAATGCATTTTAAGTGAAACATATCACAAAAGTCCAGTGCGTTTGCTAGCTATCACTGTCAAATAGAGAGGTTACGTAGCAATGGATATCACTACACAAGATTCGGCCTGTGATAACTTATTTTTTTTACATCCATTGTACTTACACAACTGAAAATATATGAATTTGACAGACTGCATTGGCAAGAACTTACGACCGTAGTACGTGCAAGAAAGTGCGCACTCATTAAGGTTCAGTTCACTCGAAAAGTATAAATGAAACACATAAAACTCAGCTGGTGCGCATTGATTATATAAATAGAAAACGAGTTATGTACTCCGTGAAAAAAAGCCCACTTTAAATATATAAATCGAAAACGCTATAAGTGTCATATGTATGTTTCTTCACCCCATATTGTAATTGAAAGACACTTCTCTTCCAGTAGTCCGAGCCGGTCTCCAGTGATCGACAACGAGATCTCCATGATGAACGTGATGTACAAGGAACGCTTCCCGAAAGCCACTCATCAAATGGAGGAACGTCTCGGGCATTTCATCTCCGAGAATCGGTCACTTGAAAGCACCAGCACTGGGTCTGGGGCTTGCGACTCGTTGCCTATTGTGAGGTTCGTGCATCATCAGGTCTTGGAAATGGCGAGGGATTGCTTGCATAAGTCTCAGGCGAAGTTGATCACCAGTAGATACTTCTACGAGATGTCGGAAAACCTGGAGAGGCTATTAGCAGAGGTAAGAATTTTATACACTGTAAAATATGAATAGGACTTTTCCATTATTTTTTATATAATTTTATCTGAACTTATAAGTCAATTTAATACTTTTAGTGAAAATCTGGTGTAAAAAATCTTATTAATAAGTGAGATATGGTCTCCCAAAGTTTGAAAAATTAAATGTGACGTCACAAATATGAGTTGTCGCCTCACACTGTTTTCTTCTTACAACACTGTACTGAATGGTGGTGTTCATCCCTAACTTCCTGTAAATTCCGGAAATCAAGACTACTACCAACTACCATTATATTCATCAGATAGGATTATGATAGGCGTTTTCGTAAATTCGATGGGATTGATCCGATGCAAACTGAAGCGGTCGTAAAGATAATCGGGTTAATCTGACGCCTTCGTAAACTCACTCCGATCAGTCGACCGAGCGATCTGATCAAAAGTTTTCAACCCTGATCCTTATGCAGGGCAGGGTTTAGTACAGACTGCGCGCTCAAATTTAAAAATGTAAACATTTGTGTTTCAGAAAATGTATTTATTTAAATGTTTCTCATTATAAACATTGCAGCACTATAGCAAGTTCTGAAGAAAATATGGCAGTTTGCAATTTGTGAAGTCTTTATGAGTTATTTCGAACAAAAATAATCGGATAGATCTGATATATCTGTGACGTCATCGAACAAATCTGTCTGATAGCTCCGACTGACTTTACAAAAACGCCTAAAATGCTAATTTTTTTCTCCTGCACCCCTAGGACGTTATAGTTTTGAAAAGTCCGAGGATGGGTGGTCTGAAACATCGTGTATAGTTTTTGCCGTAAAATGAACAGGAGTGCAGGAAATTGCATAAAACTAAAATTGTAAAATCCCTACGTTCACCCCTAACCGCCAACCATCATGCATACTTTATAATTGCAAGTATATTTAAATTATTAAGTTTAAAGCAAGAAAATTTTATTCGAATAAAAACTGTTTGAGAATTGCAGTGCTGGAGAGATGGCTACTCCTCCGCTATTTAAAAATTCTTTACTTCCATTGGTAGTACGAAACTCTAACGCACTATTCGTTATACACTTATAGGCGGTTTTTCATTCGCCAACAAAACATATACTTTCGCCTTTTTACTAATTTTCTTTAATTTGATTGAGCTTGAATAGCTTGTTTCGGGTCGAGTATGTGTTTAGCTGTCTTACGAAATTAAACAAGCCATAAAAGAAGTTAATCACAATTTAACAAGCCATGGCCTTGATCGCTTTGGATATGGTGTGAAGCTAGTAACCACCAATAGTTAATTCATTAAGCACGGGGTGAAGTTAGCTGCTGTAGCTGACTGCTGTCATTCTATAAAAAATAAGTAACTTATAAAGTGTATTTCTGTTATATTAATTTGCAGTCGCAGAAAAAGTATAGTAGGTATATGACTCGTTTTATAAGCTGTAGCTACGACTGTATAAAAAGCGAGTACTAGTTTTATAGTTTCGTTAAATATGAAGTCATTAATCTCATAAATCGAAATTTATTCTATAAAAATTAAAAATCATTTTTCTAATAACGGTCTAAGTTGATGATATTTTTAATTAAAATTTATTTAAATTACTGTTAATTACTAAAAAGTCTAAAAATCCGGCCCTCTTTTTGGTAAAATGTTTTTTCTCATATATTTTTGCTTGTCAGTACCTGTTCGAGGTAGTACGGTATTTACCTGTTTAAGCATTTGAGCGAGTGTATAAATTGTTAACAAGGTCGAAAATCGCGTCACATGAAATAGAGGTCAATCACATTCTCTTGTATTGGAACAAAAAGTAGCAAAAAACATTATACAACATTACTTAGAATTGTAAAACTTTGATTTCTTTATTTTCTTCATTACCATTTGAAGCGATTGTGAGCCTTCATGGCAAACAATTTTTCATTGTGCCATAGAATCATTATATTGTTTTGATATTAATATTGACTCATGAATTATGATTGTAATTCTTGTTCATTTTAATTTTTTTTGTCGTGATACGTTATTCGGCTTTGTCTTTACATATATTTTCTTTTTCGTCTTTTATTTATTTCTAGTTGATCATCATTATTTTTTCTTATAATAAACGTGACATGATTCTTCGTTCGTATGACTACACAAATTTTTAAATACAAATACAAGTCCGTTAATATTGCATTGCAAACAGTACTACATACCGGGTGTCCCATGCAATCCTTAACAGCAATTTAACAATTTATTCTCGAATTTACTTGTACAAAATTGGCCTAATAATTTTAAACAAAAATAGCGTAATCTTGAGATCCTTTTCATTAAAAAATGTCATATGAACATACATCCTATTCCTTTTGGTTACAAAATTGGAAGGAATCAAAGTTATGTAAATAGTTGCAATTAAAAAAAATAATAATAATAATAATCAAGACACCTATTAATAGTTTTCAACTATGGAAACTGAATATATTTATGTATTTCTTATAAGTTTTCGAAATGTGCGTCTTGAGCTCCAATGCAAACTGACACAGGCGAATCAGGGAATTATTATGAATTCTATAAATTGTATTCCGCTGCACTAAACCCTTCCTTTTCACAATAAATTTAAAAATTGAGGTAAAATGTATCTATTTCAGAATAATTTTGCATTGTTATTTTATTGTTTATTCTTTTGTTTTAAGTATAGGAATTGAATATATTTTTTTTAATTGCTACTACAGTCGACTCTATAGATCGAATTCGCAAGGGGAATTTGAATTTGTTCGAATTAGAGAGAATTCGAACTAGAGAGAGTAATAGAAAATTAAATGAACATTTGTATAAATTACAAAGAGTATGTATATGCAATGGAAAACAACGTTTACTCCGTTAATATAAAAAATTACATTTTTATTTGTTAGAAAAGAGATGTACATACCTAGTACATAAATATACAAATTGAAACATTATACCGAGTGTCTCAAACAAACCTATTTCAGTTATCTAAATCTAAATTCGATTTAGGCGAATTTCATTGAAATTGATGGCAAATGCCCAAAATTTAATTCGATTTAAGGAAAGTTCGAATTAAAAAATTCGATTTAAAGAATGTTTTTTAGATATGAAAGCATATACAATGGGGGCATTTACCATAAACGAATTTAGTGTTTGTATTAATAAAATTCATTAGTTCACATTTAAATAATGATAGAAAATACTAGAAATCCATTCAAATAAATATCTTAATATATTTTAATTAATTTCTGAAAACTGTTATTTTTGCCCTCTATACAATGTCCTTGAAAGCTGTAACGTCACAATCACGGACATTAGAAAGAGACAGAAGAGAGAGATAGCATGATTAGTTTTGACGTTTGGGAGACAGGTGTTCAGTAACTGCGCTGTAAAAGAGAGGTTAATTTATTTACTTTGAAGAAATAGAACTGACTCTTCTCGCCAGTGTGTTATAAGTAGATTATTACGAGAAAAAAATGAATTTTTCTCGTTGGGAAAAATATGATATGTTGAGTTGTTACATTCCTTGTCAAAGTTCGTTTTTTTCTCGTAATAATCTACTATTGTCAAGTAAAATTCAGAAATTCAATTGTTGCACTTTTTCGTTGTTTGTTGTTTCCATAGCAGCTTTCGATTTACTTTTTTCAATTTAATTTTAGTATAAATAACAATTTTTATTAATTTTTCTGTTAATTATAAAAATAAATTATTATTGTTTTATATCATTGTAAAGCTAAAAAAAATCTCTATTTAAAAATGCCATAGCTTAATATGACCTCCATATGAAAAATAAAAGTTGCTATCAGTAACTCGTAAATGGTTAGATATAAAAAAAATTTGAGTACTTCTGCAAATTCACCATACAAAAGTGCCTTAAGAAAGTGCAAACCAGAATCTCGTACTATTTCATATAACAAAGTTATAAGCAAAAAAAGAAAATCACGAAATTTACATTTTCACCTGTATCTAGTGACCTATGCCTTTTTTCGCAAATAACAAAACACCATTAAAATAGCCTCCTAATGGGACAACTTTTGTCTAATTTAACCAACCTCGTAGCTCTTACGGTTCTCGAGATACCAATGCATTCGTACCTTAAATGGGACACTCTGTATATGAAGTTGAACTTTCAGAAGAAAAAATGAAAAAAAATATGGTAAATGACCCCATTGAATATGTCAAAAAAAATAATTCGATTTAGGGAAAAATTCAAATAAGAGAAGAGTTTGATTTAGAGAGAGTCGACTATTTATAAAACTTTGATCCCTTGTAATTCCGTAACCAAAAGGAATAGGACTTATAACATTCTTCATGTAATAATGGCATTGCGCAATAAAAAGTGTACGACTCTTGAAGACATACGTAATTGAAGTACATAGTTTCTTTTTGCCACAGGTTATTTAATCTCTTCATAAGGCGACGTATATCGTAACTCTGTTCAGCAAAATAATTTGGAAATGTCAAATTAGTTCGTATACATTGGCATGTATTTTAGCATTTTTGTGTCTTATGTTGATTTACGTGTTTTATCAATAATGTCATAAAAAAAAAATAACGAAAAGGGCTGGAATAATGGCCCAGTAGATGTCAGTACAGACTATATATCGACTTGAGCTATAGTCAGAAAAATTGTCTCTGTCGGGTCCAGCAATAAAACTATAAATATCATAATTATGTCAAAGCGGCAAATCGCTCACTGCTTGCATTTTGGGTGTCAACGGGCTATTATTTGCACCGCTCTGGTGAAATGAAGACATGCTCTGTATAGTAAAATAATCTTATTGTTCCTTTAACATAAATGCTTTTTTTATGTTTGAAATAATTTCCTATGAGAATAAAAACTGTAGTTCCAAAAATTATTTCAAACAAAAATAGCATTTATATTAAAGGAACAGTAAGATTATTTTGCTATACAGAGCATTCAGAGCAGGTAGAAGTACCAGGCGATGCATGTCTTCATTCCAATAGAGCGGCGCAAATAATGGCCTGTTCTGTATCCATTATTATAAAGCAAATAGTAAGCGATTTGCCGCTACGTCAAATTACGATATTTATAGTTTTATTGCTGGCCCTTACAGAGTCAATTTTTCTGACTATAGTATTATTTAAATTGTGTTTTATAATTTATGATAGGTAAAACGTCATTATATTACATTTGTTTATCATATTGTTTCAGTTCAATGGCTAACACTTTAAAATAATAAATTTTATAAAATATTTTATTCGTTTTCCGCAGTTGCAAATTAGATACGGAATTAATTTGATATATTATTCTATAAAACTTATGAGCCACTTTTGTACAAAGAAAAATGTTTCCCCATGTTAAACGCCTATGGCTCGCTTTTCGTGTTATACCCGATATTTATCTCATGTAGAATTTTTATTGTCTTTATTATTTTTTTCTTCACTGTTTGTTGACATAATTTCTTCATTTAGACCAAAGACAAGTCAGAAGAGGCAGCATCCCAAGTAACCGGGTTAATAAAAAAGCTGTTGCTGATCATTTCTCGACCAGCTCGGCTTTTAGAATGTCTTGAGTTCGATCCCGAAGAATTCTACCATTTCTTAGAAGCAGCTGAAGGTGAAGTCAAATGTGTTCAGGTTAGTAAACATTAATTTCCAAGAATAATTTTGCATAAATTTACACTTTAAAAATAGAAGGGAATACTATATTTATAATATGCGTAGATTTTGTTCTATATATAGATAAAATAAGCGATTGTTAGTATGATTAAAAGTTTAATTTATCATTTGTTATGTGATTTTATAATTTTCTCTCGGGTGAGTGCATAAATAATTATTACTTTTACGTTTTACAATATTCGAATTACTATACATATAAATAAAATAAAATAAATATATCATCACGGCATATTACCCATTTCTGAGTGTGCCACAATCTGAATTATCGCAGAGAATGAATCATAGTTTTGTATATTATTGATATAACTATTTATCTTTCATAATATTTATGTATCAAGTCACAGAAGTTCTACTTTTTATCGCGAATGTGGAATTTATTTGCCGAGACCCGTTGCGTTTGGAGTTAATAATGACAGTTTAAAACATCAAAATTGAATAAATAGGGATTTATGTATCAAGGCAGTGAAGCAGGGTTGGCAAAAATCATGATTTATTAAAAAAAAAAATCAAAAATCATTGATTTAAAAAAAAATCAAATAAATCATGTTTTTTATTTTTTAAGCTTTGTTGGTGTTATTGCACTTTTTTAATTGTTTTAAAAGCAACATAAATATTTTATTTCATAAACGAAAACGAAATCTGTAACAAACCCCAAATAATGCATTTGAATTTTGCTTATACGTAGTAGGTATATAACGCGCCAAAGCGCCTTCCGAAATAAAACAGGTCAAAAAAATGGTGTTCTTATTTTCTTTTGTTATCCCAAGGAGCACAAATTAGTTTGTTATTAGTTCTATTAACTTTAAAAAAACTTTTCTTAAAACTTTTTAACTTGTATTATACCTTTTATGCAACGATAATTTACTGATTCTAACGTTTATACGACGTTAATGTCAGGCGGGTGGGGAATCTATTCAACTAATTTACAACGTTTTTTTAACTACTATATAACTTTCTATTATCACTTAAGTAACACTTACATGCAATAGTTGCATATGTATTTTGCATGGACTATAATATGTTGGTTTCATTAAAGCTAATTGATAAGAGATATATTCACTAATAAAACTATAATAAGGGTTACTATTCAAACTACAATACAGATTTCTCAGCAAACTATTTTCTACCGTAAATTCATATTTTATCATATCATGAGTCGTATAAGTAGTCTAAGCATGACTATGTTGTATAATTATATGTACCAAGACTTGTAATGTCTTCTGCTACTTTTTATATCTAAGATCATCTTTATAAAGATCATATTTTTTACATATATGTTGAACTCATTTTATAAACAAATTTATTTTTACTGTGAAATATTATATTATACTTGGAAAAAAATCAAGGGACATTAAAATATCCTAAAATAAATAAAAGAAAATTTATTAAATTTTTATGACAAATTGATTTTTGTATTTTTTTAAATCATTCCATATTATAATGAATAAAGTATATTATAATAAACCATATAGGAGAATAATTACTTGCAGAATATTAAATTAAAAACACAATAAAATTAATTTATACTAAATTTTACAAAATGGCTTCTAAACCAGTTTCTGTTTAAATGCATAAATATGGCCGTACATATTATGATTCGATATTTTAGTTTTAATAACTTCCTAAGAACTACTTTACATCAGTTTTTTAGTTGATGCATTAAGTTACTTAGAAACCATACTCCCACTTTCTTCTGTTTAAAATAAAACTGTTATTTTTGCAGTTATTTAAAAGTTTTAAATAAATTTATAAAACTTTTATAAAACGATAAACTAACTGATATATGTAATATATGTAAACTTTAATGCGTCTATACTAAACAATTATTTTTAAACTGTATTATAAAACTTTAAAAAATCTATTTATAAATAACTGTCAATTACGTTTCTAACACTTCCTTTAATTTAGTGCGAAAGACGTTAATAAAAGTAAAACAATCGACGCCAATGAAGCTTAAATATAAAACGTTTTAATAACTATTATGTGACCAAATAATAAGTACCACACATCATAACTTTGTATTGTAGTTTAGCAGACTAGAAAAAAGTTGTACAAGGCAAAATAACTTAAAAGTGTTATAATTCCGTTAAATGTAAGTTGCAGTAACAACATTATTAGTTATAATGTCTTAATAAAAACTCTGTGTTCCTTGGGATATGTATATTTAAATACTTATTTCTTTTCTTTTGTGAAAATTAAAGTTAAAAAAATATAATTTATTCTTTAAATATTAGTATATACAGCACATATTTTTGTTGTAATTTATACGTTTGTAGCAAACATAAATACATTTTTATTATAATTTAAATCTTGTTTTCTTCTTTGATAAAAATCAGTGATTTTTATTAAAAAATCGGTTGTTTTAAATTATGTCGACCCTACAGTGAAGTTCTACTTTTTATCACGAATGTGGAATTTATTTGCCGAAGCCCGTAGGAATGAGGAAAATTATGAGTGATAAAAAGGAACTTCAGTGCCTAGGTGCATATTAAATTTCATTTGAATTCGAAAAATTGTGAATATGAAAGGAATATTTATTTTTATAGGTTATGTTTACATATCTGTCAGTCTGACACTCAATGTTACTAATCGCGGACATTGAAGTTTTTGTAAAGAACACTCAAAAGCATGTGTTTTATCTCAAACTTCTTCATCGGAATTATTTAGTTCGTTCTTCTTGCACATATTTTTTTTGTCATTTTACGTCCAAATTTACTATTGTACGTCGTACACCTGCCAAAATTATCTTACATGTACAGGATGTAAATCGACAAGCGAGACATAGGCGTTTAACATGGGAAATCAGTTTTTCTTTGAGCAAACGTTACCTAATTATTTTACGCAAAAATGCTTCAAATAAAAGTTATAGAGATTTAAATTCTGCATATCGCTTTTCGATTTACACCCTACAATTATTATCATAAGGTTGGCAACATTGCATTTGCATGAAATCGTCGTACAATGGATTACTTTAGTGCCGATTTCTGAACTATTAATGACGATTTTTTGCACTTTAGTGAAAATTTTATTATTATCATCAATTAATTATATTTTTTTCTCATGTACCTGTTTTAAAAATAAAAATAAGGATCGAATATTCTTTATTAACATTAACATAAAAGAACCATAAAATCGTGGAAATCACCTTTAATCAAGTTTCTGTTATGTTTTAGTAATTTTTAATATTCATTCTTAAATGAAACAAAATATACCTGATACAGTGGAATCTTGTTTCTTTACTAGGGCATAAAAGCAGATATTCCACAATACATAATCCAAAAACTTGGTCTAAATCGCGATCCGATCGCAGAACTGCAACAGGAACTCAGAGACTGCACTTGGCCGTCCAGTTCATCCACGTCCAATTCGTCCGGTCCGCAACGCAGCGTCTGTTTGACGTCCACACCGAACAAAAAATGGGGTTCGAATGTGCCCGAGGAGCAAGATTTCGAGGTTATCAAACTAATTTCAAACGGGGCTTATGGTGCTGTTTATCTCGTTAAGCACAAACAAACTCGGCAGAGGTTCGCCATGAAGAAGATCAACAAGAATAATCTCATGCTTCGCAACCAGGTCGAACAAGTAGGAAAAAAATATGATTTTATTCATAACTCTCTATCACGTAGTGAAGCAAAGATATTAACCAAGATACGAACTACAGTGGCGTGCAAAAGTTTTGAACCAAACAGATTTTTAAACCATATACTGTAAAGGTACTACAAAAACAAGAAGTTATATTAATAAACACATGCATTTGTGCATTCATATGATAAACCAGAAACTATGTAAATAAAATTATGTAATACCAAATAATTTATCGTGTTGTGCAAAAATATTGCGCCAAAGATATACGTATTTCAAAACTACTAAAAAATCGATTCAATCTTTTTTGATTTTTTACTCCAGATTTAATAATTTATCATCATTCCTTTTGATACAATCGCTGTAGAACACCGTCGAGGCATTGATTTAATTAAATTTGTAATACTATCTTGTCATTCATTTTCTGTTTTCTAAATGGTTCCATAATTCTGGCTTGTTTTTCTTTTCCGACGCGTATTTTAACTTCTGCCATAAATGTTTTATTGGATTGAAATCTAAAATTTGGGATGGTCAGACAAGAATTCATATTTTTGTTGACCTTAAGCGGCTCGTCCATGCTCTTCCGAACTATTACACTCTTGCAGTCGCTGCGAGATATGGTGCGGTGCAAAGGGTCTCAATAAACTACTGACTGACTATATAATATTCTAGGTAGGCTCTAAGTTAGCCGAGGCACGAGTAGGTTGATATTATTTACGTGTGCTGATCGAGTTATCGATACAGAAAATGCACAGTTACAATTTTTGATTCAGAAAACAAATAATTGAGAATTGTGAAAGGTGACAGGAATAAATATATAGTAATACTAGTCTGTAGTGGGACATATTTTAAGAATATATTATTGCGAATATATAAAGTAAACAAAGTAGAAAAATTACAATAAATAATTCAAGAACATTACTTATAGATACAATATTAATACTCGTAGCAATACAATTTAAAACATTAGAGCCAAAAATATAAAATTCAAATTTAAAAAAAAAAAAAATAACAAAGTTTGAAGCAGTAAGTCTTTTTTCTACTCCCATGCGTTAAGTGAGTACTTCACGTATCAATTTTTATGTGTGAAGTTTAATTTTTTGCACACTGTACGTGAAGTAACATTTCACGCACCGGTCATTATTTTAAATATTACAAACTGAATTGTATTTCAATAAAACAAAGCTGTTAAACACCCGTAACGTTGGTAACCATGGTTACACAACCCGATAATACAGAGGCTTTACGTTAAAAGAATGACAATGTGAAGAAAAAATATATTTTATTGCAAGGTCGTAGAAAAAGTATAGTATGTAACACGTGTGTGAAGCCTATTTTACATTCGGGTGGTTTGCAACACTCGCCTTCGGCTTGTGTCGCAATCTCCACACTCATATAAAAATTTCAGCTTCACACACTTGCCACATAATATACTATTATATCTTTCTTGTTTCCATATCGCATATTGATTTTGTTCTTTTGTTTCCTGTTCTAATGCCTTTTTTATAACAAGAGACGGGTTACTATTTCTATAATAACTTTTTTATTACGAATAATAATGCAGCAAATTGTATCTTTTAAGGTATGTTTCTTGCTTTTCAAATTTTGCAATATGCTCTTGAATTAGTCGGAATATTCATTTGAAATATTTCTTGTTTTCTACAAAGTTAAAGGATTAAAAATTAAGAAGCTAGTAACATTGAGATATTCTTTATTAACATACTAATATTAAAAAACAATAATATAACTTCATGCAATCCAGAATAATCATGGAAGGCAATAACCGGTACAAAACAATAAATTTGTCGTACAGACGATCCCCTTAAAATTATTATACAACTTTCGAAATATATTTACGATCGTTGTCCTCTTGAAAAATCTATCCCGTGGCATATTTTTTTCTGGCATAAGGAAGTATATGCTTTGCTAAAATATGTAAAATCCATGGTACTCCTTATGTCGTCTAATGGACGTACATTGTCATGAAAATCACATTTCTTCAGCCATGCTTAACTGTAGGTATTTGCTATCTAGAATTATATCTTGCACTTGTTGGTCGCCGAAAATACTTCGTACCATCATTTCAAAAAAAAAGAAACACATTTTAATGTCGATATGTTTGGCAAAATTTAGTCTCGCCTTTTATATTCTACTAAATAAAGGTTAACACTGATACGTCCAATACGTTCTACTTCTTTAACACTTTCGCTGCGTACGACGCACACGTTGCGTCCCGTATGTTGTCGAACCATTGCGCACGCCGCATCTGGTGCGTCCAGTACTCTATCTTGTTTCAACCGGCATCGTTTCGTCAGCCTTGTAAAGAGAACACTGTGCGTTGATCAGCATTGTCAGACAACTACAGAAAAGTGCTTTGTGGGGTTAGTTTACATTTTGCTTTTTTTGCGTCTTGGGAGACAACGACCAGGGCTATTTACAACTCAAAAGGGCTAAAAACAGAAATTAAAATAATGGCTATTACATAAATAAAAGATAAAATATCAAGTAAATAAACATGAATTGTCTAACATGTTAATTTCAGAATTCAAGAGGCTGGAGGCATAAGTGCGTCGTTAGCATTGCAGAACAAAAGGTGTCCACAATGCTGCCGGCGCACCGTATGCGTTAAAAAAAAAAAAAAAAAAAAAAAAAACTGAAAAATAAGAGTAAAGATTTCTACATACACGCAATATTAACAAATTGAGAAAAAAAAACTAGAATTGCGCCAAAACTCATTACCGCGTTACGGGTGCGACGCGTGCATTTATACGCAGCGAAAGTGTTAAGCGTTGAGACAAAAGTACTTCGGCTCACAATGGAAAGGTTTTCTATTCGAATTTCTTTCAAAACATCCACAGTAGTTTTCTTGGATATGCTATAGGTTTTAGTTTATTTTATCTGTTCGCTTTTTGGCTTTCCGAGGCCTATCGAATCTTGGCTTGTCAGATAATGATTTTGCAACTTATATTTGGTAATAATTCTATTTGCTGTGCTTTTATCGAGCCGGATATCTCATGAGAAACCTTTCCTTGCCGAGAAAGGTTTATTACGGATTCTCGTAAATGAAATTAATATTAAATTAAGAATTTGATGACAAATATAAATAAACAAAGTATATAAATTCTGTACAACATCTTGGTTCGATATTTTTGAACACGGTCAGTTTAGTTTGTGCTATAAAATACAATGAAAATAAATTTTAAAACATGTCAACCATACTAATTATAAAGTAATTAACATTCCTAACAGTAGTGTAATATGTAAAAGTATTACAAAAAAATTATATTCTTTTATAAGATATAAAATAAGTTTGGCTCAAAGTGCAAGCAACTGTTAGTTTTATTTATATATAAATATATTTGATTGTCTTTCTAGGTTTTCGCAGAACGAGATATTTTGAGTTTCGCGGACAATCCATTTGTTGTTAGTATGTACTGTAGTTTTGAAACCCGTAAGCATTTATGCCTAGTTATGGAATATGTGGAAGGTGGTGATTGCGCCAATTTGTTGAAGAATATTGGTCCTTTCCCACCTGATATGGCTAGGTTTTATTTTGCTGAAACTGTTCTGGCCGTTGAATATCTTCATAGTTATGGTATAGTTCATCGAGATTTAAAACCAGACAAGTAAGAAGGACTTACGCTGGGTTTATGAAGCATGTAAATTATGAAATTAAATTAAGTCACTAAATTATGAAACTAAACTAAAATAGCATTGTTTATGCAGTAAATTAATATTCAGAATTTTATGTTACATTATATTTATATAGGATAAAAAGTAAAGGTATACGATTTGTTGAATAAGTCCAATTAGTATTTCGTCGCTCTTTTCTACAGAAACTTTATTATCATTGTACATTTTCATAGGTTAGGTGTTAAAATCTGTCATAAGTTCGCGAATGGCGCAGGCGCGAAACTAAGGAATTATCAAATTAAACTAAAAGTTGAAAATAGCCAACCTCTTAATTTAGTTTCATTCTTTTGGTTCTTCATTTTAGTTGCATAAATGTTGCTATTGATAACAATGGTTTCTACTTGTTTAGTTCTACAATTTAATTTTTTAATTTAGTTACCTGCATAAACCCAGCATTAATTGTTGTTTACATAAATTATTAAATGTTTGTTGTTTATAGTTTATTGATTACTGCTCTGGGGCATATTAAACTCACGGATTTCGGATTAAGTAAAATGGGGCTCATGTCATGTAAGTAAAAATTTATTTCCAATAATTCCTATTTCATTTTTTTATCATTGGATTACCGTAATTTATTTCTATTTATTTATTATTATTATTTTTTTTTTTTAGTGGCTACGAATTTATACGAAGGATATTTAGATTGCGAAACACGGCAATTTTCAGACAAACAAGTGTACGGAACACCAGAATACATCGCCCCTGAAGTGATTCTAAGACAAGGGTACGGCAAACCTGTAGATTGGTGGTCTATGGGCATTATCCTCTACGAATTTCTCATTGGTTGTGTGCCATTTTTCGGCGAAACTCCCGAAGAACTTTTTGCTCATACTGTAAACGGTAAGAATCCTCTATAGTTATAGAAAAGTTAAATATTTGCTATTGCCTTGTAATCACAGAATTATATCAACAATTTGCAATAGACAACGTTATAGAATCAGAAAAATACATTTGCTTATGGATGAATGGGCCCATAAACCATTTTTTAAAGTTTTGCGATGAGTTTGATTTTTGAGAACAGATATTATATATTTTTTAATATAAAAATTATATTTCACGCATTAATTTATATTAATTAAACAATGCAAACTATTTTTTTTAATTTTATGGTATTTATTTCAATTTCGAGTAAATGCTACACAAAAGTTTAATATATAGTGGCCTAGTGCCAGTTCATAGTTCCACCATCTTTGCTCGTCAATGGAAATGGGCGGGGCACTATGTTATACGCGGAATGGGGTCATTTAATAAATACAGTAATATAAAATAATTTGAAAGATGCGACTTTTCATTCATAAACTTGCTAATAAACTTTCGCGGTTGTAAACACTCCCACACAAACATACACATTTACGCTCCACAGTATGAAACAGTAATCTAATCTAAAATTGTGACAGGTGACAGCAAAATATACAAGAGAGAAGAGAAGATTATTATTACTTTCTATTTCTTTAAATACTAATAAGGGCGATTGCATGAATCACACGAAAACTTATACATAGCCTTCTTCAAATTACGACTTATGCATTTCTCGACTCTGCAAATGTAGCCCATGAAGTTGGCGCGTATCGACATATGCACCGTTCGACAAGATTTTCTGACTAGTACACTTTGGAGTATAAAATGAATTAGGATTAGGTTACGTTATTGGTAGTATTTTTTAAAAAATTGTACTCCGGATTGTACTTGTCAGCCATCATGTCTAACGGTGATTTGAGCATTTTCATCTTAGATCATATAACTTAACTAGATGTTCTCATAGGAAATAGTTGAATAATCGACGAACCTTCGCAACCAACGTCTCAAATTCAAATGAGGCGGATGACAACAAACTTGAGACGCACGTGCAACGGAAAATGACGCGTTATGATTCTGCGCAGTACGCTATCGAGAAAAGGGTCTTTCATCTCTTTACTCTTACATAATTCCTCATTCCATCTCTCTTAATCCTATGTATATCACTGACTTGCATTGTGGATTATATGTTTTCTCGTATCTATTTAAGTTATATGATCTAAGATTTGATGAAGGCTATGTAAAAGTTTTCGTGTGTTGAGACCCTAGCCATATAAGCTATGTAAATAAAACATTTATTTAAATAAATACCAAACCAAACAATCATAGTTCCAAATTAAACCGGTAGAGCTCGACTGTCATATCCGTGAAACTGTGACGTCAGTCGTTGAAATATTTGAAATGAAACGCAACTTTAAAAAAAAAATCATATCTCTGACTCTAAAGACTTGTAAGATATAAAACATACATATACATATTTAATTTGACACATTCTTTCAAGAAAAAAATTAATCAGAAAATGTGAAATGATCCATTTCTGGGCAATAGAATCAGTGACGGTCGTACTGGATAATGTATTTTAAAATTATTTAGCTTTACTGTTTATTATTCAGAAAGTATTTTACGATTTTTATATAAATTTGTTATATTACGATTATGGTTCATGGGCTCATTCAACTAAAAAATATTCAATTTATTTCATTGTATGAAGTAAGTACAGGCATGTGTATAGATCTTTTAAATAGTGCACACATTTGTCTGCAACGCATATTCATTTTCCATTTGTTACATGTGGTAAATAAAGAATTTAAATTCGTAAAATTAAACATAGTTGTTTTTTTTTAGTTAATACTATCACTAGTATTTAACTCTATCAACTATTTTTTTAGTTAATACTGTCACTAGTATTTAACTCTATCAGCTATTAGTCTTCAATGTTATAACTTTGACAATGTTCAAGAAAAGGGTCTTTCTTCTTCGTTTGTTAGATGATATAGAATGGCCAGATACTGAAGACTGGGTCGTGCAGCCAGAAGCGAAAGATCTCATTACTGCGTTGTTACAACATTCGCCTCGTGATCGACTAGGAACAGTTGGTTCACATGAAGTCAAAGAACACGTATATTTCGCTGGGCTCGACTGGAACTCTCTCTTGCGTCAGAAGGCAGAATTCGTACCTCAGTTAGAGAACGAGGAAGATACGAGCTATTTCGACAGTAAGTAGAAAAAAGATCAACTTTTTGCTAAAGAATTTTCTGATACTTTTTAGTTTTAGAATACCCAAAATGGATCCTTTTTATTATCCTTTAAACCCTTCCTTCTCATCCTGTCTATTAACAAAGGTAAATCATAATTGAAACTACACTTACGTGCATGGAAATCGACCACTCGCAGTTTACATATTTTCCTGTATTTTTTTTTTTTTTTTTTCTCTTAGGCCGAATAGATCGCTATAGCCACGAACTGGGCGACGACACTGATGACACGGACGATTCTCCGGTATTTGGTCTGTTCTCTTCTTGTTCAGCAAATTACCGCAAAGTACAAAGTTCAAGAATAACTAGTACTACGGAACAGGCTATCTCTGATAACAAAATAACTGCAACTATCATACCGACGACACCGGAAACTCCAGATATTTCAGATCCCAAATTTAAGATAAAAGCTTCTGGGTTGATCACGCCTGATAAAGAGCATTCTGATTCGTCATCAATCGAACATCGAAAAGTTGGGAAAAAGGTAATTATGAATTTATATAATTTACAAGGGCAAGGTGAAAAGTTTTCAGCCTAGCACAGATATGGTATTGCTAGCAATGATTTTTTTATGTTGTTGGTACACGTGCAAGAATAACGATCGTCAAGTGTTAACTTTTTCTGTGAAATAGTTTTTTATACTGCTTTTTAAAATGACGTGCTTTGTTTCGTTAAAATGAATAAACTGGAGTACTGCGTCGTCCTAAAATTCTTCGTTGTGGGTTGTTTATTGCCAACGGAAATTCATTCAAAGTTGTTAAAGGTTTATAAGGAGTCTTTCCCTTCTTTTTCAACAGTGAATAAACGGCAGCTAAGTTTAAACGTGGTCGTATATCTCTTAAAGATGATCCACGTGAAGGACGACCAAAAACTGCGCAACCACAGACGAAAATATCGAAGAGGTGCACAATATGGTATTGGACGATTGGCGATTAAAGCTGTATGAGATAGTTGAGACCGTAGGCATATCAGAAGAAAGGGTACGGTACATTTTACAATTAAACATAAAAAACTTCGTGCAAGATGGGTGCGAAAACGATATGCTTAACAATTTTTCAACCTTTTCAAAAAGAATCCCACCGATGTTGTGTGCCGATTTATTACTATGGATGAAACGTGGGAGCACCACTTCACGCCAGAAACTGGGTAGCAATAAAAGCAGTGAGTGGAAGCCAGTGGTTCTACATCAAAAAATTATGTAGAAAAATAAATGCATTTTTGTACTTAAAAACAAAATCTTTCACTGCTGGGCCAAAAACTTTTCTCCTTGCCCTCGTATTCCTCGACTCAATTCAGGATCATGTTTCGTTTTTAATTAACCTCGTAATATTCTAACTTATTAAAATAATTTTTTGTATTTTCTAGCAAATTTCTCTAGATTTGAGTAAAACGTTTAGCACGCCAGAGTCATCTCAAACAGACAGCGACGACGTATCACCGCAAATACAACGAAAAAGAAGAACCGGACATAACAGGGACATGTTGCCTCG
The DNA here is from genome assembly GCA_943142095.1 of Ophonus ardosiacus. Lineage (NCBI taxonomy): Eukaryota > Metazoa > Arthropoda > Insecta > Coleoptera > Carabidae > Ophonus > Ophonus ardosiacus. The sequence continues at coordinate 31,541,606 of OW964833.1, read as the reverse complement.
CTTTTCTATTTCTATTGAAGATGAGCATAGCAGGTTGGTTAGCAAAATAAAATATATACTCTTTATACAAATAATTTTACATACTTTTAACAGTTTCTAATAGATTGTAGCATGCTACCAAAATCTATGCACTAATATTTCTGTATTAATAAGGCAGTAGAATAATTGAGATCAGTTTGCTATCCAACAGCCTTGAAACCGGTACGTCATCATCTGAGAACACTAGGGAGTTGTCACCTGTGAACAGGAATCAGAATAACCCATCGGCTACGAAACATCGCTCCCGAGCAGTCGTCAAGAGTGCTTCAGCTTCTGGGTTGTCTTTGATGATTCCTTCAGGTAATATTCACAAAAATTAATGTACAAAATTGTTGAATGAGTGGGAGTAAGTCAGTTGAGAAGGTTTGACCTAATATTTGGGAACCAGATTCGTTTGATTTAATTCTGATACTAAAATTATTCAACTCAATTATTTGAATGTATAACTAACCGGTTCACATATTCATTGAACCGAAGTAGGCTAAATATCGTTTTTGGAGCTGGTAATATAACAGGTGGCGCAAAAGTTCTCACTCAATTTCTTAAGGCGCTAACTTTGTAAATAATTTTTTTCTGAGAGAATAGGATGATCTAATAGTTTTATTGTAAACGCGACTTAAAAAAATTGCGTAATAAGCGTGAGATGAATTTTTAAAGTTCAAGAAACCCTAAAGAAAGAAGTCGGGTCAGATTTTACGGACCAGTGCAAGTCGCCAAAACGAGATATTAAGCGGCCGGGAAACAGGGTTGTTCACGCTTTTCTGATTTTTTAATATGTTAATCTATATAGAAAAATATCAGATACGTATTTTTTTATTTTGGTAAAAAATAATCCGTATAGTCATAAAAAAATCGCAATGTTCAAAAAATATCATCCCACAAAAAACACTAGTATTTGCTGAAGTCACACTCACGGCTTAGAAAGAGAGGCCTAGAATAAGTGAAACGGACATAGTGAAAATGCGTGGCGTATTTCGTTTCTTTCTAAACACATCCGCAGCAAAACACATGACATAAACATAACCAAGAAAAAGATTGATTCTTTGTTTTTGTTTTGTATGTTTAGGTATAATGCTTTTTTGTTTTTAACTGTGTATTACATACAGTAGTTAATGTTTATGAAATACTATATAATTATACTTATAAATAATAATTACACCGTATAAAACATATGAATCATGAATGTAACTACATATGGCAAATTTCGACTATTCTGGGTTCATATCCTAAAACAAAAAGAGACATTTGGTTTTAAAAATTTTTAAGGTTTGTAATTTCATTTACTTACTTAACCTGTTTTTCTTTTAAAATTCCTGGCGTCAAGCACAAACATTCGAATGAAGTCAGGACGGACAAACGTTTTCCACAACCAATTGTATACAACTGTTGTGCGCATGCGCCAGCAGTATGGGTGACGCCATCAATATAGTGCACGTTTTGAACATAGTGAATTTTTAATTCATAATTAGTAATATTAGCATATTAATAATTGTATTTTTTTGTATTTTATTATAATCTATTTGTGACTAAAATGATGACACAACATGTATTTTTTAAAAAGCGGGATGCTTAAATGGGCCTATTAGGGTTGTGCCGTGGACAATTGACCGGTCAATTGACACAACAATATTTGACGGACTTGTCAAATAATCTAAATGAAACTACCACGACATCTGTTGTTAAATAAAAGTAGCTATGTACTAGTTACAGTTATAACATATACCTAGTTTGAAGATAACTGTATGCCGTGCTGGTATTTTACTATTATTTAATAGAATAAATACATATTTCATTGGGCCTTATACTTTACTTTCCCCTTTTTTGAATTTTTAGAGGGTATGTTCATTAGTTGTTGATTGTTTTTCATTTTCAGTAATATTGAATGTAGTAAACATTTGGTACTATATAAATAAATGACTATTTTAATTTTTAATAAATGCTTCCTTGGTCAATTGACGGTTAAATGACTGTCAATTACTCGGTCAATTGACCGAAAAATATTTGACTGGTCAAATGCACAACCCTGTACACAATTATTCCGCTTTTTTGAGGAGTATATAGCGATCCATGGTTTGTCTGTGTTTATTCTGCTTCTGTTTACTTCACAAGTGTCGCGATGATCTAAGGCGCCATTTGCAAAAATGAGAAATATGTGGCGAAAGATGATTCCTGATAGTATGAATTTGTGAGAAATTCATGAGAATGCATGTAAATATGTATCATTATAAAACTTATTTCTTCTTTTTATTTTCAGGGGAAGAGTTCCAGGCGACATCAGTGGGTATACATTCGCCTAGTGGTGGTGGCGGATCCAGTACAGCTAGTTCAAGAGACACATCGCCCTGCCGAGAACTGTCTCCGTTGGTAACGAATCTAAAACCGCCAATAATCATCCGAAGAGGTCCAAGGGGCTTCGGATTTACGGTCCACACTATTAGAGTGTATTATGGGGATACCGACTTTTACACCATGCACCATTTAGTAATGGTAAGAAAAATGTTCATATGTACATTAATTATAGATCCGCGTACAATATTTGAAGGCTTTTTACAAGAAGCGGTCATGCCCAGATATTTAAATTTCGGGAAACAAAACATCTTTTCATTTGAAAACCGTTCATGACAATTTTTCTCTATACATACAGTTATTTTGTGGATTTATCATTAAAAAATAAAAAAAAAAACTGGACTTTTTTAGTTTTCGAAGAAATTTTGCTTTTTCTCATTATAATAGAATATGATGATGTATTCGTACCGTGAGGGCTTTACCAGGAGTCCCCACCCGGGCACTCATTGCTGGTGTGAAGAGTGCATCACAGGGGTTACTTTTGTGTCATTTAAAATTCAGAATAATTATGGCGTCGGTCGGGGTCGAACTCGGGTCCCCAGAATCGCGACCAGACGCACAAGCATACGGCCATGAGACCGAACGAAACGATTTAAAAAAAAATGAAATTATGCCCGGGATCCAAGTTTTTTCAATTTTTAATAAAAATATTAGACACGTATTTTGTATTTTTGCTAAAAAGTTTCTAATACGCCAGAAATATATATATATATATATATATATATATATATATATATATATATATATATATATATATATATATATATATATATATATAAAGTTTCAATAAATGACAACCGAGAAAATCGATGGTGTGTGTGACGTTATCTACACCCGGAACTCCGTTTCTAGAGCTGAGTGAGACAGATATTATGATAAACGCGTTTGGTACGTCGTTTCGTGTCACGGCGGAGGCAACACACGCGCCGCCCCGGCTTGCCCTTTCATACTGAATTTTTAGCGCTCGATTTAAATGCATTAAAGTTTCATTTTGATATTAGGGTAATAAAAACAAAAAATTAACGATTATATTCACATTAATATTACTTATTCATGATAAATATTGGTATCCAATAAGTATTTTTTAAACACCGTAAACTTGGAAACCCCTAACTTCATAACGTGGAAAGTGCCGATTACGTTTTAAAACGACGGATCGGAAACGTTCGGGTCTCATCGCTTATAAAAGTGTAATGGAAAATGGAACGATAGTTGATAATTATCATGAAATCATAAACATGGTTAATGAGGTATTGCAAAAAATATTAACATGTCTATTTTATTCGTTAATTCGAATATGTTAACTTCGCAGTTTTATTTAATATAACAGTTTGTATAAAAGTTTGTTTATTTGGATTAGAAAAAACAATTTAAAGTATTATGCATTCAAAACGTTGCCAAAATTGTGACGTAACCTAGTACAAACCAATGAAAAACAAGTTGCACCATAGATCTTGCATGATAGATGGATCTATCATTACGTCTTATAAATAAATACGCATATTAATTAAAAAAATTAATACACGTCTGAATATGACTAAATGTAATTAATATACAATTAATTTAATTAATACGGTATTCTACATATTTTATATAATAAAATTCAAAAATTTAGATATGTAAGAATAATCCATACTTGCAACATTTATGATTCTATAGCCTATATTTCTACCACGCGCTTGACGTTTAAAATGATAACAAACGCCATGAAACGTACTATTACCTTATTGGCTTGTACCAGTTCACGTCAATAGGCAAGGGGAAAAACGGTGCAATTCTGCTGCTTTCCCGAGAATAACACTTTTAATAATTATTTTCTCTTTTGAGAGATAATTTGAATATAAATAAAAAATACGGGGTAAATATTTTTTAGTTTTCTCTCAAATAATGCAAAAAAAAAATCGTGCTATACTTCAATATCTTTGTTTAATCATGGAAATGTCGCGAAAAAATGTCGGAAATGCTCTCTTTATTAAATAGAAGACGATTCCATTTGTAGTATTACAAACGTTACATTTTTATTTTTCGTGCTCTATTTGGATTTGACCGAAGCTTGTTGCTCACAATATGATAACGACCGAAATCGACTGATATCACACCATAACCCATCAATGAAGTCATTCTAAGGATATATGAATTATTTGTTATCTAGGCCGTAGACGAAGGCTCACCTGCTTTTGAAGCAGGTTTGCGTCCAGCAGACCTCATAACTCATGTAAACGGCGAAGCAGTTCAAGGCCTCTATCACACACAAGTTCTTCAACTACTTTTAGGAGGTGTCGAACACGTTAGTTTACGAGCCACACCGCTCGACCAGACGTCTATTCAAAGTGGTGGTAGAAAACGAGAACTTTGGCAAAGTAAACTCGCTAGACGAAGTCTGCATAGGCAGAGAAAACAAAAACGTGAATCAGATAAAAAACGGAAGACTAGTTTGTTTAGAAGGATCAGCAGTAAACGGGCTAGTGTTGAAATACAACAAATAGCCGCGGGGATATCTTCTCCTATTGTTACTCCGAGTAGGAGTTTTCAATCCTTCCCAAGATCTCAGGAAATTAATCCAGCGTCGCCTGTTTTAAGAGCTCCTCCTTTAAACAGATCATCATTGTCGCCGTCGGATAGTTATAATCATTCCACCAGTACTTCTTCTCCGTCTAGCTCACCAAGTTCATCAACTCCTCCAAATACTCCTTCGTCTAACCGTAGCAGCAGTAACAAACACTATCAACGTCCTTCGACTTTACACGGGTTGAAACACAAATTACATTCGACTTCATGCTCTAAAAGTCTCCATGCAGCTAGTCCTTCCTGTCCAACGAACGTTCCGAATAGAAGAAAATCAGTAGGACATATTCCTTTAAGTCCTTTAGCGAGAACTCCTTCTCCTAGTCCTTTACCGTCTTCTCCCACAAGATCGCCGAGTCCTTTAGCGTTTCCAGTAGGACATCAACCTGGAAGTTCGAACACGACACAATCATATAGTCCTAGCGCTGGAAGTACTCCAACAACGACAGTATCAGGGCAAACGAAAAAAGGATTCGCTAGACCAAAAGGCGCTGAACCAGGATCGCCCCTTTTAAGACGAGCATTAAGTCCAGATCGCTTACATCCCAGAAGTGCTGAAAGCAAGTGCACTTTGATAAGCCCCTTGTGTTGTGCTTCTTCTGGGAACCCCCCTGTTGTTAAGGCAACTCCTAGGGGCAATACTGGTACAGTTTGGAGGGCAACTACCTCGGCGGAAAGAGATAAGGAGCACCAGGAGGCTGAAACGACCGTCCAACCTACCGAACCTACTCCAGCAGAAAACAGACTATCCTTGAACTTGTCGGGACCTGGGGAGTTGCTTCCCAGGATAGCGGAGGAAAAAGATTCTCCGACGAACAACAGTCAAGAGAAAACAGTAAGTAAGTAATATACGTAAAACGTACAGACAATGTTAGATAGCGAGCACTGTAATCAAGTTTGTTTCTTTAGATGCACTCATATTACGAGAGTATGTGTTTTAATTTGTGATCTCGGAGTGGCAGAGTATTTCACATTAGTATTTGTTATTCGTGTTGTGTACAATGTTTCTTGGTAATTATCATTGATTATTTATTTTTAAACTGCAAGAAATTGTTATTTTTTGTCATTTCGATATTATTGCGAGTAATTTTGCTTGAAAATATATAAAAAATATTGGAAATTTCGTCATGCAATTTGTGCGTATATATGAATCACTTTAAATAATAAATATGTCATTGTATATATTGATGGTTTTGAGTATTTCGTGTATTTTTGATTAAAAATATATTGAAATTTATTTAAAACCGTATTAAAAGTGACACTTTATTGTGCTATTACTGGGGCTCTGTGAAAAGTATCCATTCGGCTATACTAAAAGACTAGTATATACCAAAAAAAGGGCCTTAATGGGTACATTAACAAAATTTTCATAATCGAACGTTTTATAAAAAATATTACATGTAAATTGATTATACAGTGTGTTAAAAAAACTACCTCTGAGTATGCTATGAACAAAGGAACGTATTAATTAAAAAGTAAGTAATTAAATGTCAATTTGACGCGGGATATTGTCAAAAATATTATCTCAAAATAGCAAAACTGCGAATGACAATATTCTGTTTCCTTTTTTATTATCTTATCTCCTTGAAATTACATTTCAAGATCAATTTTTACAACTTGTCTTTTGAATGGATCCATTGCACACAATGAGAGAGATAGTGAAAAGTGCGATGTTTTCAATCCACAGTTGATTTTCTTTATATAGGTGATGAAATGAAACAGTTCTCATTTTTAAATTCAAAAATTCATCATGTCAATGTTAACATTAACAGTCTGGAAAAAAATATAGAATTAATAAATGTTTTTACATGCATAAAATAAGAGGTGAAAAATCACCTATACTAAGTTTTAGACAAATACCGCTAGATGGTAGACGTCACATTGGGTCCATAGTCACAGAATGGGGGCTTACAGTGGTGCTAGTGTCCCGGACCCAAAGCAATTTTTTTTTACTCTCACCATATGTTTGACATTGAAATGTCAGATGCGTATTGACGGTTGGAAACAATCTATATAAAGTTTTCAAATGCTATATTGCTGTATTCAAGAATTACAATAATAAAACAGTAGTAAAAGCAGCAAACAATCCACAAATGTTTTTTTCAGAGAGAGAGAGAGAGAGAGAGAGAGAGAGAAAAAGAGAAAATTTCACTTAACAGAATAAAAAAATAAAATACGGATACAAGATAAAAAAACTATAAAATTTTAAAAAATAATGCTTTTTTTAAGAAGTATATGTTTCGTATTGAAGTTCCTGATAATAACTAAATAGTGAAACCTAATTTTAAAATATTACGTTTTTATGGCATTTATTAAATAACCTATATAGTTATATAACGGTGTATAAGCTAAACAATGTTGTTGCAGAAATTACATTAGTGGTATATATATATATATATATATATATATATAAACTGACACAACCTTGTAACTTGTAAGTGACATCGAACATACTGGATTAGGGGAAGCGGCTTCACTAGCGATTGCAAATGCTCCGTCCATATTATTATTACCTCCATGATTATAATCTATCTTCCTATTTTGAATTATTTTAATGCATTAAAAATTGACGTGTACATCGTTTACATCTTTGAATTTGTACTGTAAATGGCTGATGACAGTTCTTTGTATGTATTGTCGTAATCTAGCAACCATTACTTCTGTGTAAATTGCACTATTGCACTTCTTGTGTATCTGTTGAATAATGATCAGTCATACGTTCCTTTGTTCACAGTCTATTCCGTTCCGAGTTAGTTTTTAACACACTAGATTTGAATCTTTCGGCATTTGATTTAAGAAGTTTCAAACTATATACTTCTTTAAATTTACCGTTTTTTTTTTTTTTTTAAGAGTCATTTTATAATAAAATTTAATTTAAATATAGTTGGTTATTTCACATTCTTAATTTCTTAAGAATGATCAGTTATTGAAAAAAAAATGACGATAATTTTAAAAATATCTGAAAATATATTAAGGTTTCTTTTATTTAGTTTCCAAATTTCGTTATTACAACGTATCTAATATTGTAAATTTTTCAGCCCCCGTATATTAAAAATAAATAAATTTTCAGTTATTTATGTTCGTATTACTATAATACAAGTTTATTTGTATTAATAAAATACCGTTAAATAATTTGAAAATCTTTTTTTATATAATTAGGTACGATAATATTTTTGTCATTTATATTTTATTTTATTATATTTTGCTTGGGCAGCTGTTTATGTTCCTAATTTTTATTCTATCTGCAGTTTCTTGATTAAGGAATAAAATAGATAGAAACTAATGCTGCTTATTACAAAATGTATTTATTTTTTATTTGTTATTAGATTTCTTGCAGTACACTTCATATTTCTGTTAATATGGAGTAAAATATACCAAGAAACAATTTTCTGTAAAAAAATATTGCATTTATCAATATATCTATTGTGATCTACTCCTTATCTATGTCTATTTTATAATTTGAATTGCTAGTGATTCCAGAACCAGAAATATCTGTGATACTAAATTTAAGATCAGGCAGTTTTGATTATATTTAAGTTTAAACTTAAGAAATAATTATTTTCGTATTTGTATGACCTTATATTTATAAAAATTCTTTAGTATGATTCGGAAATGATTTCTGGTTCTTTAATCAGTGATGGTTCATTATTATCAAAATTGATATTGTTGCTCAGTTGTATAAATTGTATATTTTATTTTTCACTAACTGTTAACTTGCTGGTGCAGAATTCTTACTAAATGCAGTTAGTATATCCTTAAATTGGTACAAAAATTGAATTTAATGTTTTTAAGATTGTGAGCGCGAATGAATGTAATGTAAATGATTTTTAGATTTTCTGTGAAATGGGACTCAGCGATTATTTGTTTTCGGTAAATAAATTATATTTGCCTTCTTACATTTTTATATTATTTGCAAATTTTACAAAAAATAAATATTTAGGTTTAAATTTGTACATTATACTTTCATGATTTGTATATAAGCATTGTTTATTTATTATTTTATATCGTATTTTTACGTGGTAGCCTAATCGCTATTTCTCATTATTCTGAAAATTATAGATTTTAATTATAGATGTGTATGTATTGTGGACTAGATTAAAAACAGAACACCTCAGGTTACGAAACGATGGAATTCTATTAGTTCGAATGGATAGCGATTCATTTTCAAGAAATAAATTCATTTAACTCATCACTATTACGGTGTAAAACGAACAGCGGTCTAGAGGCGTTTATTATGGGAAATCAGTTTTTCTTTGCACAAAACTTCCCATTTATTGTTAGAAAAAATGTTTCAAATAAAAATTGTAGATAATTAAATACTACATACAAATCACTAAACATGTATTATTTTACACTTTTTGTTACTTCTAAAATCGAATCTAAAATTTTATAAATATTACTCATTTGTAGTGATGGCTATAGAAATTAAACAAAATTACAAAGAAATGCATATCGTTTGAACTGTCAGAATTTCGATTTTGCAGGTTACAAATTGAAAATAAATAAAATGTGTTCAGTGATTTAAGTGTAGAATATAAAAACAAAATACGTTTAGTGACTTCGGTGTGGAATCTAATTATTTGTAATTTTTAATTTGAAAACTGAATATCTGACAGTTCAAACGATATGAATTTCTTTATAATTTTGTTTCTATTCCATGATCCATGGCTGTCACTACTTACAGGTTAGTAAACATGTAAAATAAAATCTGTTTCTTGATTTACATGAAAAATGTAATTATCTGCAATGTTATTTAACACATTTTTGTATAAAATTAATTGCGAAGTTTTGCACAAGGAAAAACTGATTTTCCATGATAATTGCCTGTTTTGCTTTTTAACTAACATCCTGTATACAATTATTGCCTACGTCAGAAAAAAAAATAGTGCCCTAATTAAATATTTTTCAAATATATAGACTTGGTGTATGTATTTATTCTGTGCTACATATTAATGTCTACAAATCTTAAATATTTATCTACACGAAGCTAGCACTATTGTTCTCTAGGGGATATAATAAGGAAAATGCATTTTTGCATAAGTTAAATGAATTTATATACAATGTTTGACCCATAATTATCTGACCTTTGAAAATATTTTTTGAATAAGGCCTAATGTTATACAAAATAATATCGAGAACAAATATAAATATTACTTTAAAATGAGGGATTTCTCAATAATTATGTCATCCTGAAGAAAACAAATACGAAATTCATAGATCAAATAATTTTGTGTCGAACGTCGATGTTGAAGAAACCGACAAAAATCGCTAACATTCACTCAAAAGACAAAATAGAAATTTTGTTTCTTGCCAGATAGTGAGTTAGTATTACACATGAAAGTGTTACGTTCAGTAAAACTGTAGACTAATGCTTTCATGCTTCAGTCTTGATGTATCAAATATTTATCATAGAACCCGGATAACATATAGTTACAGTAAATGTCAATTGTAATCCAGTAAATGTGCATTATTTATTTCATAGTATTTGATTCTCTGAACTAAAGGTTACATTGCTCATCAGAATTGGAAAACTGTTAAGGAGGTATTTATTGTGTTTATAAAATGAACTAAATAAATTAAAACCGCTCTATTATTGCAATCAGCATATTTCATGTTGATTGGAACACATATAGAACCGAAATTGTTTTAAAGCATTTTCACTATTACTTCATCATAATATAGCATGACGTCTGTCTATTCGTCTCTATATACTTTATTTTCATGAGCCAGTAAATTTGCTCTATTGGCGAAGGAAGTGAACTCGTACCCGCCTGGTGGCAAAATTATTATTATTATTATTATTATTGTTTCTAGTTTCTACAAAATTTTATAAAGAAATTTTAAAATTTCTGCTTATTCGTAGCAATAGCCATGATTTATGACATAGAAAACAATATTATTTTATTGTACTAAAAAGCAAATTAAATAATAAATGTTTATTCGAATGAGGAAAGAATAAAGAATTATGGTGGAAATAGTTATTAATTTACCGTAAGTTAGATTGACGTTTATAAATTATTTATGAAAACCAGAAAAAAGAAAACAAGTGCCATGGGTATTGAAATATCTTTTTAAAATTGTGAACAAACTAGAAACAATAAATAATGCAAAAACAATTTTGTATGCGACTTTTAATTCTGAACAAATTTACACAGAATTTTTTCCGTAAAATGAACAGGAAATTGCATAAAACTAAAATCTCTTATTAAATCACTATGTTCATCTCTAACTGCCACCACCCGGTGTCGATATATAATATAAAGTAAAAGGAATAAAAATAATGTTTTTTAATTGGGTAGTATATACTCTTAATCAAAGCTAATTTATCTATGATTAAAATAACAAATTTAATTGTTTTTAATCACACCAATATATTTTTATTTATTTATTTACATTGTGACTAAATTTTGAGTACAGCTCTTGCCAATAGAAAAGGGAAATGTACAGAGACCAATATTCGTCCAGTCGAGCTCATTTAAAAAAAAAAGGTGTTACGAAGTGGTTAGTCCCATGTTTTCATTAAATTTTGTAGCTAACATTTAAATGTAGGGTAGTGAATCTAATACTGCGCAGGTTTTTCCCTTCTCTATTGACACGAGCTCTACATTATTCTAGGCAGACGTTATGAGTAACAAAGATAAAAATTAGTTGTGCAATGTCTTCAAAATGTTTATTTTTTTCTATTTCATGTTGCTTTTTTTGCAATTTTGGTATGTAAATATAGTATATGTATATGAATTGTTAAACCGTTGTGTCATATTTTTAACGTAATGCTAAAATTGTTTCTATACCTTCAATATAAATCTTTTGCAGTTTGCAAATAAAATTTATGTTCACTTCAACGAGTAATCTCTCCGCAGCTTTTGTACATTATTTATAGAAACTTAAGAAACTTCAAGTTTTCTAAGAACTTATGCTTGTATGAAATGTTCATATTTTATTCCAAGTTGTTAAGTATTATGTGTACAATACTTTGCCGTAAAGATATATGGATTCATTAAAAATGACATGACACAATGTTATTGTGTTCTTCTGGTTTACTAAATGTGTAATACGTATGACGTATGGTCGTTGTATGGTTAAAGAGAGAATAGTGAACATTGCTGTAATTTGCGATAAATAAAAATGACGTTAAACATTCATTTGTATCCTTATAAAAGCCATTTCCCATATTCTTGTACGAATTTTATAGAAAAATTGAGTTGTAAGCAATTTCAGCGTGGCCGGGAATTGATTGTGGATCGTCGAGAAAGCAGAAAACCTGAAAGAAAATATAAAAAAGGTGGAAGATTTGATTCTAACAGAATGGACGATGAAATTTTTGGTAGTATTAAGGTGAAATGATACCCCAGCGCGCAAAATTCAAAATTACAAAAAGGTTTTTCATTTTTCATTTAAAATTGTGTGTTATAATATGATTTCTTTGTATACACGAATAAAAAGGATACAATTTGTCATCAAAATAAAATAGTTTCAATAATATTTGTATTTATTTATACACCTAAAAAAATATTTTAAATATCTCCAGTTCAAAACGTATTTTTTTTATTAAACTTGCATAAAATGTTTATAACAAGATAAGGAATGAAATATGTTTCCATGTAATTAAAAAAACGACTTTCGAGAACAATTTTAAAAATCCAAAAAAAACCTACTTTTTTAAATACATTTTAATGTTTATCTTCTATACTAAACCTACAATTTTGTTCATACTTTAATATGTTTTGAAGAATATTGTTATACAACATATAAAAAAAAAATCGAAAATCAAATTTCGGGAACATACTTAAAAAAGTAAAATTTTTAATTTATATTTTTTCTGAAGTGTTTGAGGTGCTATTTCTAAAATTTATTTAGTGTTACGTACTGCACACATTTCTATATTTCTCAGGTAAGTATTTCAAATATTTATCTTTTAATATAAAAAATATTCGTAAGTAAAACAAATTCGGCCAGCATTTTCGTGAAATATAGGTGGCGGTATGAGTATAAATAAACTATAATAAAATCGGTGGCTGCATGGATAATTGAAAAATATTTTTGGCTCCTGCCAAATTTATTTATATACATTGTATTGCACCAATACTTTTAAAGAAATAGAAAGTAATAATAATCTTCTCTCGTGTATATTTTTCTATCAGCTGTTACAATTTATTGTGTGACCAAGCAATATATGTGCCCCTGGCTTCGACGCAGAAGGCTCTGGCGTAAATAGTCAACCAATAACTTTTGAGAATTTTGCCGCGAACGTGTAAGTACATACAGAATAAAAGTAGAAGCGTAGTGGTAGCGGCAGCAGGCGTACTAATAAATGAATTATGGAGAAGGTATAATTATATGTAATAAATGACATTTACAGAAATGTTTATGTATTTCATTTGTGTTCTAACTAAATTCATTTCATATATGTACCGCTAAAATTTGTATAGAAAACTTTTGTCTCCGAATGTACTCGTAATGATAGACCACGCCTCCCAAGTCGAGGCCAGGGGTACATATTGCTTGGTCGCACTATATTTCATGTAGCATGTAAGAACACGTGTGTATTCCTTGTCCTAGGAAATCGCTTCGTGACAAATAAAAGTTTTTAAAAAAGTTATTTTCCAGTTTCAAATATATCTTATATTTAAAATACAATACAAATATATAGAATAAAATAAAAATTTAAAATTATTTTAACATCTAGTGACTTTTGTGACAAAAACAAAACACTAACTCCAAAATTTATCTTAAAATATACGACAGGTGAGAGCTACAAAAAATAAGATTTAAATATAAAAGTAACTTGTATTGGTAATAAATAAATAATTTTATATAAATAAAGCTTCTTATTAAATATAAATTTATCATCTGGGGACTTGTTTTGTACATGCGTAATCGCGTTTCGTCGTTTGAACCAATCACAAGCTTCTTGTCGGTTACAAACAGGAACTGACGCGTTTGGTTGCCATTTTGCATCCGTCGTTTAACGAAGAAATTACGTTCAACTCTGTTCTCCCAAAATCCTTAAATATCTGCGGATTTAACGTCGATCCAAAGGTAAATTGTTATTCAATTGCTTATAACAAACCTCGGAAATATATTCACGATATTATTTTCAGTGATTTTGCAATATTTTGTTGTTTTTTTTGCGTTTTAAAACTTAACCTCTTGGCGTAGTATGGCCGAGCACATGTTGATTCAGAACATGTGCTTGCTCGAAATATACAGGTGTTTACGCTTTGTTTCTTCGGTCGTTGTTATTATTTGGTTGTTTTATTAACATTTGTTTTACATTGTTATTTTTTAGAATATTTTCGTGTTTGGATTTGAAAACATGTGCTTGCTCGAAATATAGGAATATTTACGCGTTTCGTAGGTTATTTATAATATTTCATTGGTTTATTAATATTTATTTTCTTTTACGTTATTTTAGGGTTCTTAATTTGCCTTTACTTGAAATAATTTCATTGTTTTTGATTTTAAATCGATTCTGAGGTCAATTCTTTTTATTTACGAAACATTTTTATTGTTTTTATTTTAATATTTTGTTTCTTTTGTTTCAGAAGTGAACCGATGGCTCTTCTACCGCTAATCGAAGCATCCAGCCCCATTGGGAAGATGAAGCAGGCAAATACTAATATTATCTTCTCATACGCAATATCCTAGATATTTATATTTGTTCCTTTCCTATTTACTGCCATGTGCGGTATCCTGTTTCACTGAGAAGAAAGACGAACATCCTAAATCTCTACCATATCTAAATTTGAGCTATATTTGCATATATATTCTTGTTCCTTTTTTAAATTTGGGTTTCAACTCATCGAATCTTGGGATCGTGGTCTTTGTAAACCAATTGGTAATCTTCAATCAATTGGTTTACTTCGTAATCAATTCAATTTGTTCGTTTGGTGTTTGGTTTCATGTAATACTATCGCTGTATTATCTTAGCAGAAACAGGAAAATGGTTGCGTCTCTGTTGTGATATCAAGTTTTTTATTCAACGTTATTCACAAATATAATTCCGTAATAATTAATATAACAAAAGGCAGTAATTTCAAAATATTGTTTCAGATACAATTTATATTGAAGTTACATATGTAACATTCAGTTAATTATTTCTATAAGTTTATATTCATAATTTCTCAGTCAATTCTAATTGTCATAATTAAACAATTTTATTTTTATTCATGTTCAGTTAGCCACTTTTAAATGCTCAATATTCAAACAGTATTATTTTCAAAGCGAATTCAAATTTATTTTCATAACGTTATTCAATATGTAAATAATAATATCAATAAATATTAGTAATATTTAAATAATTATTTTAATATAAATATAAAATATGATTCTCTTTTTCGTTGAATTCTATTTTTGTTTGGTTCATTTGTTTATTTAATTGTTGTATGGTTTAGTTTTTTCTGCTCCAACAATAATATTGAGAATTTTGTTTCTTACGGTGGTCATGCAATATATTTGTGTTTATTTATATCTTCGTGAATTTAATAATTTTTTTTGGTGGGTCGTTTATTCAATGCATTGTTGCATTCTTTCTATTTTAAATTGTTACATGGTATGGTGGTCATGCAATATATCTGTGTTTATTTCTTTATATTTGTGGTTTATTTCTCTATGTATTTAATCATTGGTTATATTTATAGCTTCTCTTTATTCAATAAGAAAATAATTACGCTTAAATATGAGCAATATTCAATCAGTTATTGCAATATAAATGTAAAATATTGTTGTCTTTTTCGTAAAATACGATTTTATTTAGTGGTTCGCTTTTTCATTTTGTTTTTTTTTTTTCTACTTTAATAGTAGAATTTAGTTTGTCTCTCTGGTCATTCGATATTTGTTTACTTGTTCATGTATATATTTATTTATTGGTGGTCATAATAGTTTATACTTAACTGTTTATAATGTTTATTTGTTCATGTACATATATGTTACAGATAAAACCCGAAATCTGCAAAACTAGTATTTACTAAAGGCATTCGAGGAAACTAGTTTTGTCTAGTCAAAACACGATGTTTCTAATTGTTTTTGTAAAAACCCGAATATATTTTTCTTCCAAATTTAATTTGAGTAACTGAATATAATAGTAAGAACTAGTATTAGATAGATTTATTAAATTCGTGCCTTTCGGCTATGAATTCTATACATTTTACAATAAACTGGTAGAGATTAAATATTAATATTACAATAGTATCTACATATACATTTATATATAAAACATTTTATATAGTAACTACAACCGGCTTTTGGTCAATTCATGATGCCATTTATTTTTTTCTTTGTACTCTTTAATCCGGGATTTCCTCTACCAGATTCATTTAATATATAGTAATGTTTGACTTTTCTCTCGTTAGTACTCTGCAATTATACATAAGATGTATTGTTTCTTTACCCCTTTATTACATAAACGGCATTTATTTTTTTCGTCGTTGTTCCAGTATTGGATGTTGTATTCTTATTTCCACATCTAAGTCTTGCTATTGTTTTTATAGACCGTTTATTTTTCTTTATTAGATATCACGGGATTGGTATTGGGCGTATATTTTTATGTTTCATTATATCTGGATTCTTTGATTTTCTTGCCTTCATCTTGTTTTTGTAATTCCTGATCTCTTGTTTTTAGTTCGAGTTTGATATCTATATTATTATATCTGAACCTTTCTACTTCTGTTATTGAGTAACCATTTCTTTCGTAGTATTGATTTCTCCTAATTACCCAGTTGTTCTCTTTTATGCTTCTTCCCTGTGTTTTATTCATTTCTATCCAGCATTGGTATAAGATCCTATCCGGATTACAATTCCTAATTTTTTCTTCGTATTTGGCGGCTCGAAGTCCAGCTGATATTCTTAATTTGTCTATGTTCGCTTCTTCTCTAATTACATAACTCTGCGTATGGTGTTCTAAACCTAAAGTCCATTTAATATATTTGTAATGGATAATTTATTTCTTCATCTCAGACCATCTCCATATTTCGGCGCCATACATTAAAGTGCTTTTCACTATTCAGTCGAAAAGCATTAATATTAATTTATAATTGATAAAGAATTTCCTTTGAGCTATACCCCATATTTTTTGCCTCATGTTGGATATGTTTATTTTCACTATTGCTTTGAGTGAAAGTATATCGTAGATATTTGAATTCTTTAACCCGTTCTGTTCTGTGTCCTTGCGACGCCTAGTCATTATACCTTTCTCTACGTCTTTTTTAAATTTCATTAATTTCGATTTTTCTACATTAAAGTACTGAATAAAATTAATTATACTTAGCATTAATTTCAAAATTTCCTTCAATTTATTTAACCTTAGAATAAAACACATTGGTATATACGAAAAAGTAAAGGTCGTTATAAAATACTTCTATAATAGATAGACGAAATGATAAAAGTATTACTAAATCTTTTTGTAATATTTTATTTTCCCAATAATAATGTATTTTACATTGGACAAAATAAATCATACATTTAAAGAAATATGCAAATAAATTATATTCAAAAGACCCTTAATATTGCGTATTACCATTCTTAGCTCTTCTAACTGCTTCCAGTCGCCAAGGCATACTTTCCACTACTTTTTTCATTTTGCTGGTCTATTTTCTCCCACGCCTGAAGTGCTGCAAAGTATGACGTTTTGTTCGTCATATTTGATTTTTTAATATTTTGGTCAAAATACCCACATATATTTTCAATTGGGTATAGATCTGGTGACCGTAGTGGCTATTGATTCAGTTTTATCCGGTTCGACTTGTAAAAGGCAGCTTAGCTGTATGCTTTGTATCATTGTCTTGCTAGAAGATAAAATAATTTTCTGCGCCCAATTATATCACAGATTCTTCCAAATTTCACTTAGAATATTAATGTAATCTTCAACCTTTATAGTGCCTTAATTTTTTTCTAAATTACCCACACTGACTCATGAAAAACACTCCCAGACCATTACATTACAGTCGCCGTGTTTTCCTATATTTTGAATGTAGATTTCTTTCAGAAATTCTTTTGATTTTATTTACAACCTAGACCGCCGTTTATATCCAAATAATTCAAATTTACTTTCATACGACCATACTACTATTTTCCAAAAGTCTAGAGACATCACTGCGTACTTCATCGCGAACTCGAGTTGTTTCTTTATATTTTTTTTTGCTGATAAAAGAACATTTTGAAGCTTATCAGTTTTTTAGCCCACATTCATAAAGTCGATGACGGACCGTGCGACTGCTAATAGTCAGGTCCATGGATTCTACAATATTTCGTGATGATAGCCTCGGATTTTGTTTTACCAATCTTACGATTCTGATATCATCGCGAGGAGTTGTGGCCCGCTTTCGACCTTTACCAGAAAGATTCGTCACAATTTGATGAATTTCAAACTTTTTCCAAATATGCTGAACTGCTCAGAATATGTTTCAGCTTATTATTGATACTTATCTACTGCACATTATCAGAGAAATTCCTGAATTATATTTCATAAATTTCTGAATAATAAATGATAGAATAATTAAATTAATAATTTTTAAAGTATGATTTATTCTGTACAGGGTAATATTTTTAAGAAGAAATAATACATTAAAATTTGAACGAAATTTTTAATATATATTTAACTGAAGTACTTCAAAATGCATTTACATTTTTCTATATTATTAAATTTGCATTGAAAATAATAATAAAAAAGAATACAAAGGAAATTTGAATTTAATGTCAGGTGTGATTTATTTTGCTCAATACTGTACGTCTGTAGTCTTTTAATCACTAATTTCATGTTCCCTTCGATTTTAGCTAACATTACTAGGTCGTCGGCATAGGCTAAGGATTAGATTTTTTTTCTTTAAAGAATTCTTCAATATCGGATATATGTATAAATGGCAAATAAAGTAAGACGTATAGGGCATCCTTGTCGCAGTCCCGATATTGTAGGTTAGAATGTATGTACTTCGACCTTTTCTAAATCCGGCTTATGTGTCTGGCAAGATTTGTTTATTCTCTAGCTTGTCTCTCAAACATACAACTTATAGGTAGTATTTAATAGTGTTATACCTCTGTAGTTGGTGTTTACTTGAGGGTCTCCCTTTTTGTGTATCGGTGTAATTATACCTTCACGCCATTGTCTGGGAAAGCGACTTTCATTTTATACTTCATTAATTATACTTGTAATAATCTTCAAAATTCATTCCTCGCTATAAATCAGGGCTTCATTTGGAATTCCGTCATCTGCAATATATTTGCAAAATTGGTTCCTCGCTATAAATCAGGGCTTCATTTGGAATTCCGTCGTCTGCAATAAATTTGCTTGTTGGAAATTAATACCTTTTTTGTGAGGATGAGTTTTTTGACGATTTTATTCACAAATACAATATATATATATATATAACTAGAAGTTTCTTCGTTTTGGATAATATTCAAAAACGGTTTATGAAAAATTTATAACTAGAAAATACATTATTTTTTATGTAAGTAAAAGTGCAAAAGATTTATTTAAAAACTACTTTATTATTATAATAAACATATTAACAATTAAATCTCATAAAATAAAGTGATTTTATTTACTGATACGTTAGCGCACTACTGGGAGTACGCATTAAAAAAATATTTACTTTTGATGATATTGCCAAAACAATCTGGATGTAAATGAACTTTTCATCGTTCACATGTATAATATATTGTGTGACTGTGAAACACTGTGCATCTTCTGCTTGCGTTTTTCTCATCGCTGGTTATTGTATGACTAACTTCGTCGTAACGAATTTCTTCTGGTGTTGGAGGAACGTTTCTTATAGCGGGCAAAGGTTTGGATTTTATCAATCGTAACGCTAAATAAGATTTAAAGTCAAGTGACATTTTTCTATCGTTAACCATGTTATATAATATCCAACAATTGACCACAGTACTGTCTAAGGAGTTGCAAAATATTGGCCACCACCATTTTTCCCCATAATATTGCATCTATAGTTGGCTATTCCATTGTCGTGAAGATCTACTCCACCCATAAATTTGTTATATTGGGTAACGATGCATGGTTGATCGACATGAATATCTTTTCTTTTCTGTTGTACCGTTTCACTTTGTTTATTGGTTGCACGTTCAAGGTGTTGCTATAAATAGTTACAATAGCATTGTCGTTCCAACGAACTAAAGAAATTTTTGAATTAGCGTCATATTTAGATTCCATAGCGCCCCTGTTACGCATTTTAAATGATTTAGTGACTTTTAGAGGACATTTGTCGGTTCTGTTCTCTCTTTCCAGTTGCGAAAAAACCCATATTTTTTATTTCAATCATTAGTTTATAAGAAGCGAAAAAATTGCCAAAAAATTTTCGTGAGGGTTTATCTAAAACATATAGGTAGATTCTTCTTCACCTCCTAAGCCTAAATTTGAACTCTTTTTTATCAGCAGCACCGGCATATGAAATGCTATAAAATAAATAGCCATCAGCTGAACACAAGCACCATATTTTCAAGCTCAATCTAACAGGCTTTCCCTTGATGAACATTTTACATGAGTGTCGCTCAAAATACGGCACCATTTGTTCATCTAATTTATTTATTTATTTATTTATTCAACAATCTATCCTTCAGAACTATAAAGTTCCAATTACAGGACGATTATAAAAGAATATACAAAAAAATACCCTGCAGAAAGTACACAAAAAATTACCCTAAATAAAACTACATATAATAAACAATTACATACACATTAAATGAAATGAGTTTTTTAACATTAATTAAACTATGTGATAAATTAAGCATCTAGCGATATAAAGTGTTTTATCAAATCTCGTTTAAATACATGAAGTGGCTGCGTAAATACATCCATTTCGCTAGGTATTTCATTAAATATAGTACACATTTGCCATAATGGTGATTTCGTTTCATAATTTGTTCTTGCTATATTGCAACGAAAAGTAGTCTTATTTCTCGATGTTTGAAGTGGTACATTTAATGGAAGCTGGCTTAGAAGATAGCTGTCATTGATCTCATTGTTTAACAGTTTGTATAAAAATAAACAGGACTGTATTTTTCGGCGATTAAAAAGAGAAATAAGATTTACTTCAGTTAAAAGTACATTATAGTTAACATCAAAACTGGGATAATAATTATACTTCCTATAATAATAATATTTAGCAAATCGTTTCTGTATTGATTCGATTTGAACTACATATTTGTTGTAAATAGGATTCCATATTTGCATACAATATTCCAATTTTGATCTTACTAACGAATTAAATAAACGCTGCATAGTAAACAAATTATGAAACGGTTTACAAGAACGTATAATAAACCCTAGCATTTTTAAAGAAGATTTTTTGATATACTCAATGTGCAAATTGAAATATAACTTACTGTCAAAAATAACACCGAGGTCAGTAAATTGTGGGACACGATCAAGATATGTGTTTTCCATGTTAAATGGATAAGTATACACAAATTTTTTTTACTAAGTAGCTCATTATTTTACATTTGCTAAAGTTAAAGAACAGTTTAGACCTTTGAGACCAAGCTGAAAGGTTATTTATATCATTTTGTAGAAGAACACAGTCGTGTAACGAGTTGATACTTTTGAAAATCTTTAAATCATCAGCGTAGAGTAATACTTCGGAATCTTTAATGACATCAACAATATCGTTAATAAATAACAAACAACAAAGGACCTAGATTTGAGCCCTGAGGTACACCGGAAGTGGCAATAAATGAAGTAGAGTTGAAGTTGTTTAGCCGTACAGATAATTTTCGATCATGTAAATATGTCTGAAGAAGATTTATAAGATTATTGGAAAAATTGAAAGTAGAATAAAGTTTTTGAAGAAGAACGTTATGATCAACTGTGTCAAATGCCTTTCTAAAATCTGTATAAATAACGTCAACTTGGGAATTGTCGTGTAGTGAATTTAGAGCATAATTTGTGAAAGTAATTAGATTAGTTGCTGTAGATTTACCCTTTACGAAACCATGTTGTCGAGATGAAATAAGATTTTGAACGTTAGCATAATTTTTTTTATGAAGAATAGATTCATAAAGTTTGGCAATATCTTATTGGATTGCAATTGGGCGGTAATTGGAGATTTCCGTCACATCACCCGATTTGTATATTGGACATATATGGGCAGTTTTGAGAATGGTAGGAAAAATATTATTTTTAATAGACAGATTAAACAAATATCTCAAAGGTTCTAGAAAGAAATGACTACATGCTTTTATAATATAGGAGGGAAGGTTATCAGGTCCGGGATTACGGGAATTTTTTAGGCAACTTATTGCATTTAAAATGTCATCGTCAGATATGTTTGCAATATTAATAGTATTATTATTGTAACTATCAGTATTATTAAATATAATGACATTATCATTGTCATTTGGCACAACATGCACACTTGCAAAGAAGTCTGCGAAACCTTGCACAATATTGGGAGTGTTTTCAAATGTTTGGTTGTTATGTTTCATACAGCCCGGTATACGTGATTTACGCTTTTTATTATTTATGTAGGACCAAAATTTATTGGGGTCTATTGATATGTTGCTTTCAATATTTTTTAAATATTTATTATATTCATGTTTTATATTTCTTTTTATAATTTCACGCAGACGTTTAAACTCTGATAAGTTAGATTCATTCTTATGAGTTTTATACATTTTGTGATGCCAGTTTTTTTCTTTAATTTGTTTAATTATAGTTGAGTTGAACCATGGTGGATATTTGGAGTGACATTTTCTGTTGACCGGAATGCATTTTTCAAGTACGTCATAAATAATTTCATAAAATTTATTGAAAGCAACATCAACATCACTGTAGTGTTTGAGATCACTCCAATCAACCTGTGATAATAACATATATAATAGGTCATAGTTGCCAGCGGAAAAATTGTATGTTGGAGAGTCTATGTTGAAAGTGGAGTTTGGAAATTTAAGGTGGGGATGAGGATTAAATGTTACTGAGATTGAGAGAGCTGGGTGATGTGCATCTTCATCAACAATTGGATCCATGTTTTTAGTTACCATGCAGGGCAAATTAGATACAACAACATCTAATAATTTTCCATGTGAATTAGTTACGTTATTATACTGAGTAGCGTTTAGAAATGCAATAAAATTTTCGAAATTCGATGTTAAATTATCGATGTTTGAAATATCATTATTATTTAATTTAGATATATTAAGATCTGCTACAATTAGAAAATTACAATTTGCATTGTTTAAAAATGTCTCAAGACTGTCGAAGATATAGTTTTGCTGGACAAGAGAGATAGGCGGTGGTAAATAGAGAACAATAATGTAAATAAAGATAGTAGATGTTAAATACACCTTAACACAGACAAGATCAGACAGAGAGGATGGGTGTAAAGAAATATTAATAGGGAATGATTTGTATTTGCTGTTGACAGCACACAAGACTCCTCCTCCACTCTTCTTGCCACTCCTACCCAAATCTCTGTCCTTTCTGTAGACATTATATTGAAGTGAAAACAATTCCGAAGTATGAACACTATCGTTAAGCCATGTTTCTGTTAAACAAAGTATGTCTAGATCTAATGAGACAAGATTATTATAAAATGTAGTCAGCTTGGTACTCAGTCCTCTAACATTTTGATAATAAAAAGACGAGAGAGACATAAAATGAAAAAGTTATTTAAAAAGACAAATGTAAAATATTTTTAAAGTTTATTGACCCCGAGTTTTTTCAGCAACAAATTAGAACTAAAACAGAGAAGTTAAGAAGCAAATAAGTGTTTTAAAAGAATTGATTTTAAACAGCCGAGATTTGATAAAATGAAAAAATATAAATTTATAATGAAAATAAGTATAAATTATTGTCGAAAAAGAAGTATGTCAACATAGTTGACGCTCCTAAATACATTTAATAATAGTACATATATAGACTAAACATTTAATAAATCAAGATGTGTAACCTTCTTGATTACTCCAGCGATTTTTGAAAACACCACACCGTCTACGGACCACATGTTTTTATAGCCATGCTTCTTGGCAGCTGATTTTAATAGTTCAAGTCGGCTTTTCGTTAAATCTTCTTTTACACTAATATCAGTACCACGTAACAGTCTACGATTATGAAGGATGAGTGAACGATGTTTATATGATGTAAATTTGATTATAATGGGTCGCGGTCTTGATTTAGCATTCACACTTGATTTGTGTTGTTTCTTACCGGTACGATGACAACGGTCTATCATATCAGGAGTAACACAGATATTCAATTTGTCTTTGAAGATAGAACAGACCGCTTCTTCAGTTTTTTCATTTTCTAGTTCAGGCACACCGAACACTCTGATGCAGTTTCTTCTAGAGTACTGCTCTTGTTGGTCCAGACGATCCTCCAGGAGCTTAACTTCGGCACTTAGATCAGCGATGATGCCTTCGTAAAGAATTTTCTGTTCCTCTAATTTTTTGTCGAAACGTTGGATGAGTGTGTCTAACAGTTTGTCCACAAAAATGTCATTGGACAGTAGAGAATTGATGGTCTGGTCGACAATAGCGGAAAGACTTCTAGTTCCGGACATTTTTATCACACAAGATGATATTATTATTTCGGCACAAAAATAACACAGCGGAGCGACAACGACGCACGTCTACTCGCAACAAGGCATGAATAACTAATGATAAATTGAAGGCAAAAATCCCGAATTGTAAGTACTTCTTATTCTAAGAATGGTCTGACTTTTGAAAATTTATTATTTTTATTCAAGTTCTCATTATCTACCGTCACAAAATTTAAAATAATAATAATAATAATAATAATAATAATAATCATAAATTGACACCTACAATTAATAGGACCTTTTAATTACGATCCGTGAGTGCAAAATTGTGTTTTGTTTTGCACTATATGAAAAATTTGCATTAGAACAACAATAAAATGTTTTATTACAGCAAAATGTAAACTTGTTTTTATTATAATTTAACAAGGAAGGGTATAAGTATATATTTTGATATGTAAATGAATGCATTTTTAAATATTTTTATTGTTTAAAATAACAAAATATGCAAAACTATTAAATAGAATTATTATTATAATTATATATAATATAATATTATTTAAAATTTAATTAAAATAGTCTTCAACGTATTGTTGAATGTGGTAAATAAGGTACAAACAAAAACAAGACAACAGTGAACTAGCAACCTTCGAAATCTATCTGTGTAGATTGTATTCTACTGGTCTCGAGCAGTCGCTTTCAAATCTACACCTAATGGCGGTTATAGAGTAGAGCGGGAAATCTCAAAACTGATACATTTCAATCTACAGTAGATTTCCTAATTAAAAAATCAGACCCCTGCTCAGTTTTTGAGAGACAAAAGTCATGTCGATTTTTGTCTCTTGCGTATTTTAACGAACCAAAATTTCATCATCAAAGGAAAGCTGAAAAATATCCAAAGGAGTTTTACCAGCTAATTAATTTTTTTTAGTGTTCCTTATCAGCAGATTCATTTGGTGTATACTCTATTTCCCCTTCTATCCATTGCGGTATAGGCATATTTGGAACAAGTTTTGATATTGATGTAGTCAGACGAATTTTTTATGGCCAATGTTTCTTCGTCCGATGAATCCCCAGCTGTCATCATAATAATTATTGCTATTTTGGGGAACATGGAGTTCAAATGTGCCGGCAATATTGTGAGGTTCATTTTTTTCTTCGGGTAAATTGTTGTCATCGTCTATTTCCTCTTGATCTGTTACAATATCCACGTCTGTGGGAGGTATATAAACGACGTCAATATCGTCTAAAATTTAAAGGAAACCATCAGTACCAAAAGAATATACATATGTAATTATAATTGTTGTTCAGTACTTACCATGTCTATTAGCCTCAATTTCATTTATAGCACTTTCTAACGCAATCTCCAACTCGGCTTGAGCTAAAAATCTTTTAAAGGACATTTTTTCTAAACAAGCTAAACAGTAAAACTACCTTGCAGAATAAATACCACGAGAATGAAGAGTTTATTTACCTTCGATAGCCAGTTATGTAGTTGAAACTTGTCTATACCTTGTAAATGTTCACTCATGTTACCAGTGGTGCATATACGAACCAGTAATTTTACAATAGGTTTGTTCCAGCCTCTCACTGCTGATAGTTTGTGACTGTTAGACACATGCGCATTACCAAAATACTGTTCCAGGCCTACCACTGACAAGTTTGCAACTACTAGTTAGATGTTTCAACGCATATTGTTGGACTGTCACAAACTAGTTGCTGATAGTCGAAACAGTCAGAACTTTTTCTGCTGACTAGAAGTCAGAGCCTGTGCATTGAATACAAATTCAGTGTTTGTTTCTTTACGTCATTGTAAGATGAATTTGTACTTTTTAGTTTTAGACGTTTTAGAATTAAGGCTCATTCACAACGCTGAAATTATACTTAGTAATTATAATTATATTTAAAAAATGTATTGTGCCTGTGTCATAAAAGTACATAACTTACTGTCCTCTGATAAGCAAGTAATATAATTATTTGTGGTTTTAATACAATTCTTTCAATAATTTTATATTATTCATATCCATATTGAGTAAATTATGATAAATTTGACATGACGTGACATATACATGTCATTTTTCTGTTAAATTTGATTGTCCCACTTATATTTATAATTATGAATTATAATTAAAAGTAAAATAACTGGAGTTTGTATAAAATCCATATTTTAAGTTATTATATGTTTATTTTTAAGGTTAATTATCTGTCAGATAACTGTTTGTGCGTTCCAACCATCGCATGTTTCCAACTTGTCAGCAACAAGTTTATCTTCAGGCATGCGCACTAAAAAAATCAGAAACATGTTGCAAACTTGCCCAAAATTACCGGCTGGAACAAAGCTATTAACAATTCTTCATTGTTTATGTGTAGAATCAGAAATCAATGAACGTTTTCATAAAGAGTCTCTGTATGACACTCATATATATGCCACAGCATTCAAAGAAAAAGATACTAAAGATTATATATTTATGTTAGCTGCTCCGTCAGTTGAATTACCAATGCAGTTGCCTATATCGACTCCCATTTCTGAAAAGCATTTGGACACAACTTCATACATGTCTTTTTCCTTGCAAGAGGAACAATCGATTGGGATAATCAATCGTTTATGTATCTTACTGTCCTTTACATAACGAATTATTACTGAACTTTAGTCGACAATATTTATATCTTGAGTAGGATCAATTTGAAGAGAATATATTTTGGCGTGTTTTACTTCTCCGGCAATTTTTTCCTTAAAAGATTTATTGATGATATACAGTGGAACCCCTCTATAGCGGGCACCGATGGAACCCCAGTTTTTGTCCATTATACAGGGGTGTCCGTTTTAGAGGGTAATGTAATATTTGAAACACCGCGGTCTCAAAACCTTTCCGATTAGCAAAGGTCTCTTCTCTCCCGCCATATTTGCACGCAATAGAACTGTAAGTCTTTTTTTGCAATTTCCCCCCCTCCCCTGAGCATGACTCCCCCTTGTTGTAACACATGGTCTTGCCAGGTAGAGCGCGATAAAACAATCCAGTCTCATCCGCATTGTAGATGTTATTTTCATCGAAGCCTTGAATAACTTTCTCAATTTTTGATACCCATTCATCTACAGTATCGGTTGATACAGAAGCTGCCTCTCCGCATATTGCTTTAAAAACAATTTTGTGTCTAGTCCTAAAACGATCGAGCCACCCGTTAGACGCCTTGAAATTGTCCATTCCAAGGAGTGACGCCACTTCTTGAGCCTTTTCTTGAATCGTCGGTCCGGATATAGGCACTTTGTTTGATCTGACGCGATTGAACAACCCTGCCACTCCAGAGCTTCACCCGGACAACTTCTCGACGCATATTCTCGTTGGTAGAGCTTTCCTGGTACAAGCGCAGTAGTTCATTTTAATTTTTTAAAATTTCGGACACTCGCGTCTTCCCCATTTTGAATTGAACAGCCAAAACACGCAAAAATACTTTTATTTTTATCATGGTATTTAATCACATCTATCTTTCCTTTCAACGATAACGACTTTCGATGTACTTTGGGAGGAGATATAGTTCACAACGATAGACGAACCTATATACACTTGAACTAAAGTGAGACTGAGTCCGCGTCGCCAGCCTACCGATCTACTACTATCTAGCCTTTGAATGGCCTATTGTTTCAAGTCGTTTTTGACTTTGTTCGGCAACTTGCAATGAAAGATTTTTACTTTCATTAAAACTATTATTAGGACTACTAGGAAAATAGGAAAATAAGAAAAACCAAGTATGAAATAAACACTCCCTTTATTCTGAATACCGTTCCTCTTGTCACATATCAAATACAACTAACTCCCAGATTATTATTTCCAACATATATAAACAATGTATTACGTATACACATACAAATTAATTAACTACAGTAAATCATTGCGTAACATTCGGCCATCCTGCATTATGCAGTGTCCTCACTGGCATCCAAGATTGTCTGAAAAGAAATGAGATTATCTCATGGCGTGTTTGTATGGCCCGCACTTGGCTCATACCGCAACACTAAAATTTTCGTCATATGCAAACTCAGATCTTTTACATTCTTGCACACCGCATCATGTTTATACAGAAAACTGTAACTCAACTATGATTATGTGCAAGTTCAACCACTTGTAGTATGTTCTGCAAAAACAGACTCAGGGACTACTTCAACAAGTAACTGACTACTTTGCTTTTATCACAAAAGTAAACTGACTGCGAACGACATTATTCATAACGACTTCCCGCGCTAAGCAATAAAAATCTCTTATACTTTGCTTACTATCGCTACTACTGCCATCGCTCATTGTACTTCTATGAAGCCCTCCCTCTCTCTCTTATTTCTACAACAAATCAATAAATTATCCACGAATAATAAATCTTATTTACTTCTTTCAAACCCTAACTTTCTCAAAAGGTCATCAAAATAATCATTCCATAATGGAGGGCTTTCTCTCAAACCATACAATGTTTTTGTCTAGTTTACAAACTCTGTCTGTAATGTCTTCATAACCTCTATCCTGTTTTATATAGATTTCTGAAGTAATTTTACCATTTAAAATGGTGTTTCTATATCCATTTGTTCATCACTAAACCCTTTGACAATAATATTACCTACAAACCAAAGGTTCCGTGGCCCCACAATTACTCGAATTTTTCCATAATATTAAGTCACCTTTCCTATGTAATTTTGCTTGTTTCCTATTTACTTTACGTCGTTGCTATTATTCCTACTATGATTTATAGCATTTCCATTTAAAATTGGATTACCGTTAAATAAAAACATTAACGCATATGGAGTAAATTTGGTACTTTCGTTTACTGTATTGTTTACACCCCATGTTATATCACGAACAGTCTCATCCCAAGCATGTTCATCAACATTAGTCATACGCATTGCATTTAAAATAGTTCTGTTTACCCTTTCACCTTGACCGTTTACTCGGGGCGTAGCAATCGCATTTTGGGCATGTTTTATTTATTTATTAATTAGTTACAAAACTCTTAAATGCAAAATTGTTTCGCGTGAACTAAGGGTACGAGTAGGCTTAGTAACAGTATACTTTTTACTTTATTAACGAATCTATAACTACGAGTAAATATGACTTACCGCTTTTACTTTTCACGAAAGGATCTAAATGGACAATATGTACGGTACGCATTGGTTTATTTGGTTTTCTAATCGCATGTAACATACCTCCTGTCTACCATAACTACCCTTTTGTACGCACAATTTAAACAAGACTCTATACATATATTTTTTTTTATATAAAACGCGTCATTTGTGGAAAACAAAATTCAGACTTATTTAATTTTCACCCTTTTATATCATTTGTCAACCATCCAACATCTATCTGAAGTGTGACCAAAACATGGCCGTACTTTACATCTTTGGATTTCAATTGATGATGATTTGGAAAGAATCTACTAGTTGTTCATAAACGCCTGCCTTGGTGCTGTTCAGGTAAACCCACGCATTGATTTTGTAACTTCTATGACTAATGTTGTGTAATCCTGAGGTTTTTTTTTTTTATCGAATAGTGGCATTATATCACAGTCTTATGAGTTATAATTTGAGAAGAGATCACCGTCTAAACGTTTCTTCTTAAAATCTCTTCAAATTTCCTTGCATGTGTAACACTTTCACCATCACTATCCCAATGATCAGAACTACTACTACTCTGTCTAAATCTTTTTGACATTTTATTTTAATAGAGTTAAACCCGAATTCTTTATCCCACTTCTGAACTATTAGGACTACTAGGAAAATAGGAAAATAAGAAAAACCAAGTATGAAATAAACACTCCCTTTATTCTGAATACCGTTCCTCTTGTCACATATCAAATACAACTAACTCCCAGATTATTATTTCCAACATATATAAATAATGTATTACGTATACACATACAAATTAATTAACTACAGTAAATCATTGCGTAACACTATTATTGCAATTTAAAAGGAATGCTTTTGTGGTTAGTTAGGTAACTAACTCTAGGTGTATCGCTTTATTATTGAATCAAACGAATACCGATACATACGCTTTTGTTATCTGTTTTTGTTTTCGTCCTTTATGTCGTGTGAGTTGAATTGGACCGGGAAAATTTACTTCTGTCACTACAAATGATTTTCCGTGACTGTATCCTTCGGTAGTATTATCATTACTGGTGTGATCTTTCTAGCTAGTCCTCTGCAAGAAAGTGGCCAATATTTGATCCGATTGCAGTTAATACCTGTTCAAATTCGCAATGGAGAAGTTTTTCATGCTCGTCTCTAAGCATTATATGAGTCACATACGGTAAAATGTATTGATATATTTGTTCCGTGGATAAGTTTGCTTGTTTTAGTCTACCTCCAACTCTAAGTAAGTAAGCCATAGTCATCTAGAAATTGCTGAAGTTTGAATATTGCACTCTTTTTATTTATGACTTTATTATGTTTTAATTCGATTAATTCTTCAATAAAAGCTTTCTTTTATGTTAAAAATAATATTTTAGTTGTTGCTTCATTTAAATCTTGTAATGTAATTTTTTAAATTTATTTTGGCATTGCTTTGTTTTGCTTGTAAAATCTTAATAAATTTTAAACAGTAAGCTATTATTATTTGTAATTTATGAAATGATGAGTATTTGGTTAGTATGTTAAATTTATTTTACAATGTATTTAAATGTTAAAAGACGCTCTTTAAGTAAAGTGACTTAGTGATGAGTTTCACACACACATACACACACAAGGGCTAGGAAAGTCACAATCGATACACCATATGCCAACCGCATATGCACTACTCAACAGTAGTCTAATCTAAACCAACCGTGGTGACCAACCACGCTGAGCGCCGGTAGCTCGTCAGCTCGGCCCGCTCGACTGCTCACCCAAATGGCTTTACAACGGCCTTACGGACATGATTGACAAAACCAGGATAAAACTATTCCTGCCGCGACCATGCGGTGACAATAGCCCTACCACACGGTGCTAGCAAACCGTGTACACGGAGATCGCATTCCTGGTTACCCTTATCGGCACTCACAATACCTGAGGCCATACCGGGCGCGATTGTTACAAAACAGGATACTATTCTTTACACCTTTACCACTAGCGTGTTAACTCAACCTCTCGCAGCCACCTTCACAACACAACTGGCAAGAAATCATTAAGAAAATATATAAGTACCTCGGTAATAGGTTACACAACGCAATATTCAGGGATAGATATTTAATTATTATCAAATTAATTGTGATATCTACCTACTCCGTAACATAAAGTACATTTTAATGGTTTTATATTTTCATCTGATAGTAGTGCGTGATTTTGTTGTTCTGGCCATTTATTAAAAAAACCATTGTGGTCCTTCACACCACAATTGAGAGTGGATGAAATCTTCTGCTGTCATTCCTCATAATATATCTGCTGGGTTTTCTGCAGAATGTATGTGTTGCCAAGTTGTATATCGGGTAAGCTTTTGTATTTCTGCTACCCTACGAATGTCTTCAGCTGATTAGGTTGCATTTGAATCCAATTTAGAACTATTGTAGAGTCCGATCATAAGCATATTTCTTTGATCTTTTCTCTCAATGATTGAGTGACAGTATCTATTAATCTTGCTGTTAGTGTCCCGCGCAGTTCCAGTATGGGTAGTGTGACTGTATTCAAATGTGACACTTTGTGTTTTATACGTAATAACCTAGAATTAAAATTGCTACTTTTATTTTCACTACATACATAGACGTATACTCCGTACGACTGCTCTGATGCGTCACAGAAGCCGTGTAATATTTCTTGATTTGTGCTACCTGGGTTGACAATTTCTCTCGAATATTATTTATCATATTTAATGACTGCACAATTTTTTGCCATATTATGTAAATATTATGAGGAATTATTTGTGCAAATATGTTTATAGGTCCTAAAAGTTCTAATGGGTCAAATATTGTTGACACTAGTGATAATATTGTCCTTTTTGTAATTCGTACCTTTTCATATTTTTCAGAAACTCTTATATCCTTTATTACTTCCTGTTTGTGTATGATTAATAGTTCCTCTGTCTTGCTTTCTTCTTGTCTGGATGTTTTGACCTCCATTTTCTTAGCTTGAACTCCATAAAATGTTTCTGTTCTCATTCGATGACATGTTTCAATTCTGACATATGTTGTGAATCTTCATACTGTTGTATGAATTTTAACATATTCTAATTTTAGTGCTGTATTGTTACTTAATTTGCGTTCCATATAATTAAATCTGTTGATTACATCCTTCAAATAATCTCCCAATTTAATGTTTAGTCTTTTCTCTTCCGATGAGCATGTCTGTGTCACTCGTGATGTGAAATATTGGATCTGCTTAAGTGACTGATTGTTGTCGTTTTCTCTTTTTACAATTTAATTTAATGTTGCCTTGTAGTTATCATATTTCTACTGTTGCATTTGTGTAACTGTAGTCGCTGAATCGAAAATATTATTTCCCACATAGACTGCCGAAATTTAAGAAAAGTAAGAATTCATATGTTCAGAAGACTGGAACTATGTATAAATCAGCATGGCAATAATTTTGAACAATTTTTATATTTTTTAAAATATCTAAATCGCCCAAACAATGATGAAAAAAATATTCAATTGTTCTTGTCATGGCACTCATTACATGTAGAAATAAATATGAAAATAATAATTTTTCTTTTGCATTTTTCTCGTTTTTTTCGTTATGTAAGGGTATAAACATTTTATATCGTATTCAGAAAAAAATGCTGAATCGAATAGGCGAATAAAAAAGTAGGGTCTCATTTAAAATTAAAAAGTTGAATTATGTATTTTGAGAACCACAGGTTGAAAATAGTTTTTGTAAAGCTCATTTTAATAGTCTTATAACATAGAAATTGTTTACTAATTTAACCGACTTCGTGTCTCTTACGGTTGTCGAGATAGCAATGGTGTAGCACTTAAATGGTGCACCCTGTATAATCATTGTCATTCATACTGCTCAGACGTCTTATCTCTGTGCTTATTTGAATTGCAGTTTTTAATAATTAATTCTTTATCTAATTATATTTTTTTTGCGATCAAGTTGTAGTAAATAGTGCATATGTGTTTAAACTTACGAACGTGCTCTGTTTAATATAAATTTATTAAAAATATCAGTGCTAGTGAGTGCATTTTAATATTTTAAAGACAATGCAAAGTCGTAAACAAGTTACAACTTCTAATTAAGCCTACAGAAACGGTCGTTTACCTACAACTAACCAAATATATTATTATAAATAAATCGCAGAATCAGTAGCAATAATCGCGATGGTCAATATCAACTCGTGTACGAAGTGTAAAAGCAACTTGAACCGAAATAACCCCGGATTGACTTGTGCGCGCTGTCAACTGTATTATCACTATTCCTGTACCGCCATCACTCCTGCCGCAAAGAATGCTCTAAATTCAACATACCTTTCATGGGTATGTCCGGATTGCAAATCAGGTTTGTCACCAATAGAACAATCGACATCGACGAATTCAAATCAACCGACTAAGTCGAATTTTGTTGTAACAAAATCGACGATTCCGAAATAAAATTAAGTGCCATTTCGGACACAGTTCAAATAGTCGATAAACTAAAAAGCGAATGTGATATATAAAAGTCTAAAGTGAATGAGTTGGAGCCACGGTCGCGACTTAATAATATTGAAATCGCTGGCATCCCTGAGAAACAATCTGAGAATCTCATTAATATTGTAAGCAATATCAGTAAAATAGTTGATTATCCAATCAATGAGAGTGCTATATGATATCATCATTAGGTTCATATCGAGAATTAAAAAAGACAATTTCATTTTTTAGCCCCCAAAATCAAAAATTTACACTTTTCACAACTAAATTTCACAAAAATAATAGAATCTTCGTAAATGACCATTTATTTATTTATTTATTTATTTATTTATTTATTTATTTATTCTTCATTAAGGAAATCAATAGTACACAGTACCAATAATAGATTCCACAAATTATAAATACGTTTAGAATATGAATATACAAGAAGTACTTCAAAGTACACAGATACGCAATTTACAGTGCCATTTTATTAAGAAAAAAATAGATATATAATATTCTACTTTTTTGTTCTACTTTAATAAAAATTTAAATCTATGTATTGAAAGATGAAATACGTCTATTTGGCTGAAATTTTTATTATATAGTGTTAAAATTCTATTAATAGGGGAGTTTATATTTATTTGTATGATGCGAGGGAATGTAAAATAAATCTCTAGACATGATAAGTTTACTGGGTATATGGAAATTAATATAAGGTAATATACTTTCAGAAAATATCAAGTTGTTCAACACTTTGTGCAAAAATAATATATCTAAGTTAATGCTTCTAGCATTGATTAAATAATGTATATAGATTGGCAACCTTATGGGCATGTACGTAGCATACTGTACAGCGACGTATTATGCTGCCACCTTTAATAATTTTATTATTTGGCCGTACTAACATTCGATAAGACTGGCGGTAATTATGTTGGGATGTATTCGTGTAAAGTCGCTTGGAGTCGGAGACACGAAATTATTAATAAAAAATAATTAGATATTTAATAATCACGTAACTGATTTGGAATAACAAATAAAATAATTCATTATTATTTTTATGGACACTAAAAATGAACTTCAAGAATTTTATGAATTATGAAAAAAATATTTTTGACTAAGAATTAACTTATCGAAATGTGTATGGGTATTCTCAATTTTTTACCCTTTTATAATGTACTATATATGCTTGAAATAAATTAAGGTATTTTATCAAATAAATACATATCAAAATATCTCATGGCATACGTTAATTTTATTTTTGGACAAATTACTTTTTTGGAATATTTTCAAATTCTATCTGTACTATGTATATATGTTTTTCATGGATTTACAGATAGGTACATATACATATAAAGTAAAACTTTGTAATTCTTACAATTTTATGTTTTCAAGTAAAAAAGAAATAAAATCAAAAAAAAAGTATCATAAGGCAATCTCGTTCTTTGTCAAACTCGCCTCGTGGTTCGTTTTTTCTAAACTTGGACTCGTACGTAACCAGGTCATATGAAATATATTTTTTATAATTTTTTTCTATTGAGGTAATTTTATACAATGTGATTTTAAAAAAATGCGACAACAAAAATATGACTTGGTACATTTTTGTCGGCTATATTCGTAGCGCTTTCCGCTAACAATCGCAATTTCACATTTTGACAGTTTGTGTATTTTGTGTTGTGAATTTTGTCTGATTGTTTACGTTAATACATACATTGTATCAAACAATGCGCTTATAGATTTTCTTAACGACGTATTAACAGTGTTTTTATAGGCTTAAAGAACACCGAAATAGAAAAAAATACATAAAATTGGTAGTGACATGGATCCAATTCCATCAAATACTATGTACTTTGTATTTGCATTGTTTATAAAGAAGAGAACTATTTATTTTTATTAAAAAATAGATTGCAACAAGATTGTCTGGAAAACCATTTTTCAATCATTAAAAATACAGGCGAATACAATCCAAATCCAACTGCAAAATAATTTAGACAAAGAACTAAGAACATAAGAATTTTAAAACCAGTTGGAAGGGGCAACTGTAAAATAGATGAAGATGAAATTATTGATACGGAAATATCAAGAAAATTTATGTGAAATAACCGATAATGGTGAAATTACCCGACCAGAAACTGTTGAAGACAGTGAAAATAATGACAATATCTCAAATTCAATAGCCAAATAATTTATATGAGGAATGTGCTGTGGTGTATTTCACTGGATATTTGGTTTTTCGTTGTATTGAATAATATAATTGCGAAAATTGTAATAAAATTTTAGAGAAAAATGATCTTCTTGATGAAAAGAAAATTTATTTAGTTCTAAAAGATTATGACAAAGTGAATGATATACAATATCTTTGCAGACCGAATGAAGAGATGGTAAAGATTGTGTCAGAATAAATTTTTTAGGGAATTTACAAAGCAACATTTACCTGCAAACAATATAACCAGGAAAATAAAAATTTTAAAAACTTTAAAATGGAAATTGTAGATATTACAAGAAAATCTTGTAAAAGAAAAATTAATATTTGTAGAACAAATAATAATTATTGAATTATTGAAAAGTGTAATAAATATTTAGGTCAATAGTTTTTATATAAATATAATCTTTTTCTAATTGTTACTTTTTCTTTAATTATATATTGGTGGTCAAAGAAGATATTGAAAAGATTGCTTAGATTTATAATCATTTATTATTATTAAAATAAACTTCCCGAAATTTAAACATTAATAACTTTATGTGTGTCAAGTGATCGGGTGCAATTTTAACCACCTGGGTTCCATTCTAATTCAACCTGTTTCAATGACGCTTGGTAAGCACTTTATTTAAAAAAGAATAGCTATTTATCACATATTTATGTTAAAAGTGAAGTGACATTTTAATTTGGTGAAGCAGTGTGATCCAAACCCTCAAATGCATATATGGGTACAACCTCTGTAAATTCATATTAAATTGTTTCTCGATTCAATGATAAATAAATTTTTATTAGAAATATTAAAAACGTTATGGAATATGTAATGTGTATGTATTAAAAATAAATGTATAATTAAATTAAATTTCTCTGAAGAAATGACGAAATAAATTTAACAAATTCTAATTATAAAATTAATTGGCCACGCCTGAGACTCCGCCCGCCGACAAGAACTATCATGCTGCTATCTTGTAGTGAAGTAAAAACATGCATAGTACACAACCGCCACACAGGTGGCTCTCTTTCTCACAGAATAAAAATGTGTTACGCGGTTTGACTATAGCATTGCCAATCTATATATATATATATATATATATATATATATATATATATATATATATATATATATATTTACATCCCGCTATCATTGCTGCGTCCTTTCATGGCTAGGACATTGTGGCAACCACCGAAAGGAATAGAGATAGCTATCGGCTTTATAAAGTATATCTACTTATTTTTCCCCCTGATTATGAATTTCGGTTCAAATTTCAATAAAGTCTATTTACAACGATATACGTTTCCTTTCATTTGACGGACATTATGAGCTCCTCCATTCTGAGTGAATCCGACGTCCACAGTATATACTTCAGACATAATCAGTACTTGTGACGTCCAATTTGTATATTTTTATTCATACTACCGTTACAGTGACGTCCAGCAGCGTTGCCAATATTAAATACATTATTCTGATGCAGAAACCAAAGCACTCTTTCACAACAATATGCATACTTTGCTGTAAACATCATAGATTCCTACAATGTTTGATAATGGTAATTTATTTTGGCAATCTGCAAGCAATTTGAAAATGGAACTGTTAATTTGTCATTTAAAATGTCATTTTTAATACTTAATACTTTTGTTCTAAAATTATTAGGAAAAAAATTTCTCCAAATTAAAATTTTACCATTGTATTTCTCATACATATAACAAAAAAAAAAAGTAGATACCCGTTATACAAGTAAACAATAACAAAATCTTAATAATGTATTTACAGTAAAAGAACTCGATGGTACAAAATGTGATAGAAATGTGAAATGTTCTTGCACTTAGTGTACAAGAACAACAATTCTATTTTCTCTGACGGTAAATGTAAATATGTGAAAATAAGTGAAGAATGAACTATTTAAATAACCCCAAAATCTTACAATTAAAAAGTACAGATAGTTATTTTTAATAATAATTTAATATGAACTGAATTAATACTTGCAGTACTTTTTTTTAGTAAAATTTGCCGTCATCCTTTGTATTATAGTAATAAAAATTTTTTTTGAAAAACAAAGTATTTGTTACATGTCAATAAAATAGTGAAGAAATATAATAATAAGGTTAATATGATTATTAATCTCCGATTTTAATATTTTTATTCTATTTGTTAAACAAATTATTTGTAAAAACTCTGTTGTGGCCAGCACAAGACCTCTCGCCATTTCCATATTAGGCTATATACTAAGTATTGTATTGCACTTCACTTTCGAACCGTCGTTTTATAACAAAAAATTACAGAACTTTACTCAAATATTGTTTTTTATTGTATTTAGCATGTCTTCTGCACACATATAATTCTAATTATATCTATTTTTCATTGTATGAGGAAGTTTTTAAATGTCAGAAATTTTTCCAATTCATTAACCAGATTGGCGGTATTTCTGATGGATATATGCATTTTCAAATATTTAATTAATAAAAGAATAAGAAAAGTTAAATATACTTCCCAGAAAAAGCTATCAGAATGTCACTAAAACTGTTGATATTTGACAATGACATGTGTCATGTTATAAACATTGGAATTTGTCAACTGGTTTCCTTAGTGCCTTGGCCTCTGCGATTAGTTTACTCTATAAATTATAGTGTCTTTATCTCTTAATCTATACAAGATATAATAAAAATTTTAAGTGTATTAGATGGAGAATTTTATGTTCTTCAATATTTAATAAAAAAAACTCCCAAAAAATTATATTAAGAAGAATTTTTTTAAGAAACTACTACTTCCGGTTATTCAATTGTTACCAAAACCTTTTCAGCTCTTCCCAGGAATGTCAGATTGAAGAAACTGCACTTAAATATTTTTTAAGTCTTATAGTTTTTGAGGAATCGTCCCTCCAACATCTATACATACACACACACACACACACATCCACACACACACAGACATCATTTTAAAAATGTTATAATCGGATTCTAGGGACCTTAAATCGTGCTTATTCAATATAATCTGGATATGTGAATTTTAGCATGAATCCAATACCTCTCTTAGCGAGAGGTAAAAAGAGTGAAAATATGTGAAAAACAACAGTTTGGATGCACTTCGGCTATTTATGCAATAAATTCAAATTTTTATGAAATTTATAATAATAAGCTTATTATTAATATTCAATTCCGATTTTAATACGCTTATTCTAAGTAAATAGCTATTTGGTGAACAAATTATTTTTCACATGTCAATAAAATAGTAAAAATATATGAAAAGCAGCCGTTTGGGTTCGGCTCTCTCTTAGCGAGAGGTAAAAAAAAAGAGTGAAAATATGTGAAAAACAACAGTTTGGATGCACTTCGGCTATTTATGCAATCAATTCAAATTTTTATGAAATTTATAATAATAAGCTTATTATTAATATTCAATTCCGATTTTAATGCGCTTATTCTAAGTAAATAGCTATTTGGTGAACAAATTATTTTTCACATGTCAATAAAATAGTAAAAATATATGAAAAGCAGCCGTTTGGGTTCGGCTATTTTTCCAATAAATTTGAATTTTTACGGAAATTACAATAATAGGCATATTATTAAGAAAATTCTAATTGACATAATAGTATCAAGTGCAAATTACATAATATGTTTGTGTTATAATTTTACTGGAAATATAGAAATTTTCTATGTGGTATTTGTACAAAATACATGGAACTGCCAGAATGCAATGTAATGAAATACTGGAAATGTAGAATCTTTTGCTAAAAACTTTTTGTATGGCATTTGTATAGAACTGAGGGAAGGTAATGTGATGGCCACATCAAATTTTTTTTATTTAACATAGGAGTATAGTCGAAATTATGGAAATTTGATAAAATATTATAAATCACAGCAAAAGAAAATTTTAGAGTTTTAGCTTGTGAACTGTTCTGAAATTATCAATCTCCCCTGAGAGTTATTGAACTCCTTCGGAGAAAATAAAATGAAAAAATCTGATGTGGCCAACACAATACCTCCCGCTATTTCATTTTTATTAATTTAAATTCATACCTAATTTTTATTTTTGCAGTGACATACATTTGAAATATAAATTGTGTAACAAAGGAATTTTGTTTATCTTTGAAACAAAGGCATTGGGATTTATAAAAAAGATTATTTTTTAAATTTATCTGTAAAATACAAAGAAAAATTATTAACGTATACTTGTAGAAAATTCAATTAGCTTTAATTTTCATGGCATAAAATGCGAAAAAATGACATTTAATGGTATTTTTTGACGAAAAACCATTATGAGCTTCAAGTAAAGTGCCGTTTCCGGTTATCCGATTTACACCAAAATCTAATGGTTTCTTTTCATATTAGAATAGGGTTAAAACACGCTTCAGAATTTTCTGAATGATAGTATTTGAGTTAGAACGTTGACAAAATCCATACACACACATACAGACATCATCATGAAAATGATAAAATTGGATTCTAGTGACCCTAGAAAGTGGTCATTTATCATAATCTCAACATGCGGTTTTTAGCAAGATCCCTATAACTCCCTTACCAAGGGTAGCGGGAGGTAAAAACAAATAAGTGAAATTTATGAAATATTTATTATTACATCGAACAGTCCTGCTTATTTCCAGAGAGAGTATTTCATAAACATTTGTTTCATTAATCTTTAGTTGTTACACATAAACAAATTATTTATACGTGTTTCTTTCTATGTTTGCATATAGATTGCAATAAAAATACGGTGTTTTTAAAAGTTATTACTTTTGATCATTTATATTTCTACATATCTCACTAACGCATATAATAAAATTTTTCAATTTACATTATAATAAAAATAAAAAGCAAATATTTTAACGTATTTAAACTATCTAAAATGTATAAAAATATTTTCTAATTAAAAGAAAACACTTTAATGAAACACCTCAAGTAGAGGAGAAATAGGAAGAAGTACCCAGAATAAAAAATATCTATATTTAATAAATCGTTTGTAGTACATATTAATATGTTTTAAACATTTTTTCTCTTAATAATTATTTCTACACTCTCTTTTTCGACTTTGTACTTAATAATTCAGCTTTATGATACGAGTATTTATAAATAATTACCTTTTTTAAATTTATTACATTTGTACACCATACAGTTTGATTTCATAGTTTATTGATTTTGTATTTGCTCAGAGGATTTTACAAGTGCAAAACAAAAGGTTTGATTACATAAATATTAATTTAAAATACTACCAGGAGTGCACAATGTAGATTTAAATACGATTAAAAGAGTTGCGCGCTAATGCAGTACCCAAAGTTCCACTGTTGCCAAGTGTACGGAGTTCAGAATGTCGCTGGAATGAAACTTCAGTATATACATTGTATATACGCCGGACGACACTAGCGCCACAAGTGGAATTTTTTTGAACTACAAAAAATATACATTTTCCATTCCGCTATCATTCTGACGTCCATAACAAATTTTGCTATACGATACTAGAGGCCCCCCTGATGTCAGAAAAAAATTTATAAGGCCATGTGCATATGACGTCCGGTATACGGACGTCTTATGCACAAGGACGTCACTTTGAATGTAGAAAATTACACAGGGGACGCCACAATGGTAGTGGGATGTAAATATATATATATATATATATATATATATATATATATATATATATATATATATATATATATATATATATATATATATATATTTACATCCCGCTATCGTTGCTGCGTCCTTTCATGGCTAGGACATTGTGGCAACCACCGAAAGGAATAGAGATAGGCTTCGACTTTATAAAGTATATCTACTTATTTTTCCCCCTGATTATGAATTTCGGTTCAAATTTCAATAAAGTCGATTTACAACGATATACGTTTCCGTTCATTTGACGACATTATGAGCTCCTCCACACTGAGTGAATCCGGCGTCCACAGTATATACTTCATACATAATCAGTACTTATGACGTCCAATTTGTATATTTTTATTCATACTACCGTTACAGTGACGTCCAGCAGCGTTGCCAGTATTAAATACATTATTCTGATGTAGAAACCAAAGCACACTCTTTCAGAACAATATGCATACTTAGCTGCAAACATCATAGATATCTACAATGTTTGATAATGATAATTTCTTTTGGCAATCCGTAAGCAATTTGAAAATGGAACTTCTAATTTGTCATTTAAAATGTCATTTTTAATACTTAACACTTTTGTTCTAAAATTATTAGGATAAATATTTCTCCAAATTAAAGTTTTACTGTTGTATTTCTTATACATATAACAAAAATAAAGTACATACCCGGTATACAAGTAAGAAATGTGAAATGTTCTTGCACTTGGTGTACAAGAACAACAATTCCATTTTCTCTGACGGTAAATGTAAATATGTGAAAATTTAAATTTATTTATTTAAATAGCCCCAAAATCTTACAATTAAAAAGTACAGATATTTTCATTCACTCATAACAAACTTAATTTACATTTAACAAATATATCATACACAAAATAAATTTCGCAAATATTGTCAAAACTAATAGAAAAATTTAACAAAAATTCAAAATAGTACTCGTATCTTTATACAAGGTAATGTAATTGCTTCCTGACAGTGACATTTGTTTAAATATATCAAAATTGTTTTTAAAATATTGTTTTTGTTTGACGCATAGGCAAGATGATATATTTAAATAATTTATTTTATAAATTCATTACTAAATACTATAATCGTAAAATTCAAGATTGTACCATTATATTAAATTTTTAAGTAAAAGTTACTGAAATATTATATTCAATGTTAGGAGGAAGTAACGCCGTACTTGTTGATAGATACAATGTATTAACGGATTTCTCGGCAGTGATTGTAAGGAATTATATTGTTGTTATTCCATAAAGTAGTTAATTTTATTTAAATATCCAATATTTCGTTACACATTTTGTAACTTCATCAGGGAATAAAAGTGTGGGCCCACACATTTCGGCCAACATGTGACGCTCACTGAGTAAATTTTACAAGTTTTCTTTTGATGTAACTTATATTTTATACTTATATAGTCAAAATTCTTACAATAATATGTAAATCAGTGCAGAGCATAAACAAGTAACAATAACAAAATTGAATGTTTCTGAATTTATCAATTTCTCAGCGATTGCACCAGTTAAAACTAATTTATTTCCTGATGAAGTTACAAAATGTATAACGAAATATTGGAAATTTAAATAAAATGAACCACTTTATGGAATAACAACAATATAATTCCTTACATCACCGCCGAGAAATCCGTTAAAGAGTGCTTTTTTTGTTTAAAAAAAGGTGCCGGAACGTACATTTTATCAGCGGCCAAAATTTTGGTGGGGCGGTATATCATGAAAAAAAAAGTCGCCGCAGGCGAAATTTTTTTATTCAAGGTCAAATGCCTTATAATTGAAAGTTAAATTTTTTCAAGGGATGTGAAGCAGCATGTTTTTACACTTTCATGTACAAAAATAAATAAAAAAATAATTTTGGATGTTTTTTATTGAAAAAAAATATATGCTGACATTAATTTATGACACTAATAAAAATTCATAATAATAGCCACCTGCACAGCTTGTGTGTAAACATTTAACACAGCGTATATTTTTGTCATTTATTATTATGCGTATATGTATAAACCAGGAGTTGAAGGCGATGTGCTGTCGAATTACTATATTAAAAAGTTCGCTGAGAAGTGCAAAACTGTTTATATTTATACTGTGCTTCAGATGTGTGAATATTTCATTGGCGTAATTTTTATATCCACAACACAATAAAATTATCAAAATAAATAAAATAGTAAATAATTTAAAAAAAAAACGCAAACCCGTCGAAAAAAGGTGCGTTCCGGTGCGTTACATTACAAAAAAGCCCTGCCGTTAATACATTTTATCTATTATATTCTATGTATTTTTTTCAAGAAAAACTATTAAAAGCTTGTATAAGTAATACTTCCGATATACACTAAAAACTAATGAGCTCTTCCCACATTAGTATAGAATGGGTATCCAAAATTTCAAAATATTCTGATTGATGGTATTTGAGTAATCGTGTTCACAAGATCCACACACAC
The DNA here is from genome assembly GCA_943142095.1 of Ophonus ardosiacus. Lineage (NCBI taxonomy): Eukaryota > Metazoa > Arthropoda > Insecta > Coleoptera > Carabidae > Ophonus > Ophonus ardosiacus. The sequence goes on along the minus strand of OW964833.1, from coordinate 31,497,383 downwards.
ACACACACACACACACACACACACACACACACACACACAAACACACGCACGCACGCACACACGCGCGCACACACACACACACGCACGCATGCACACACACAAACACACACACACACACACACATACGTACCTACAGACATCATTGTAAATATATTAAAATCGGATTCTGGGGACATCAAAACGTGCTTATTCACTGAAATCTCTATATGCGATTTTTAGCACGATCCCTATAGCTCCCTTGCCTAGGGTAGCGGGAGGTAAAAATTTTATTTGATGACAAATTATTTGTTACATGTCAATAAAACAGTGAAAATATCTCCAAAACAACCACTTTAGTTCACTTCGGCTATTTGTGCAATAAATTCTAATTTTTACGAAAATTATAATAATAAGATTAACATGAATTTAATCTCCGGTATTAATATGTTTATTCCAAGTAAATAGCTATTTGTTAAACAAATTATTTGTTATATATTAAAAAAATAGTGAAAATATGTGAAAAGAAATCGTTGGGATGCACTTCGGCTATTTTTACAATAAATTCAAATTTTTATGAAATTTATAATAATAAGCTTATTATTAATATTCAATTCCGGTTTTAATACACTTATTCTAAGTAAATATGTATTTGTTCAAGAAATTATTTTCCATTAGTCAATAAAATAGTGAAAACATATGAAAAGCAGCCGTTTGAATTCACGGCTATTTTTGCAATAAATTGAAATTTTTACGGATATTACAATAATAGACATATTATTAATTTACTTATCTGCGTTTCTTTCTAAGTTTGCATATAGATTGCAATAAAAATACGGTGTTTTTATAAGTCATTACTTTTGATTATTTATATTTTTACATATCTCACTAGCGCATATAATAAAATTTTTCAAATTACAATATAATAAAAATCTGATGTGGCCAACACAAAACCTCCCGCTATTTAATTTTTATTATTTTAAATACATACCTACGTATTTCGAACGCCGCAAACTGTTCCATTGCAGAAAACTATTGCTTTATTTACTATTTTCTTTTTAAAATGTCACTATTATTAATTTGAAGTGATTAGTTTTTTGACAATGACATTTACTGTCAGTTACATTCATTTGAAATATGACCTGTGTAACAAAGGAATTGTGTTTGTCTTAGGCTTCGCGACTAATAAAAAAAAAATTATTTTTAAATTTATCTGTAAAATATATAGAAAAGTATTCATGTATTCCTGTAGAAAATTCAATAATCTTTAATTTTCATAAGACATAAAATGCGAAAAAATTGCATTTAATGGTATTTTTTGAAGAAAAGCCATTATGAGCTTCAGGTAAAGTACCATTTCCGGTTATCTGATTTACACCAAAATCTAATGGTTTCTTTCCATATTAGAATAGGATAGAAATACAAGGTTTCAGAATTTTCTGAATGATGGTATTTGAGTACACACATATACACACATACAGACATCATCGTGAAAATGTTAAAATTAGATTCTAGGGACCTTAAAACGTGGTCATTTACTAAAATCTCGATATGTGATTTTTAGCACGACCCCTATACCTCCCTTACCAAGGGTAGCGGGAGGTGAAAAGTAAATATTTTTACGTATTTAAACTATCTAAAATGTATAAAAATAAATGTCACTGTCAAAAAGCTAATCACTTCAAATTAATAATAGTGACATTTTAAAAAGAAAATAGTAAATAAAGCAATAGTTTTCTGCAATTGAACAGTTTGCAGCATTAGTAAATACGTAGGTATGTATTTAAATTAATAAAAATTAAATAGCGGGAGGTTTTGTGCTGGCCACATTAGATTTTTCTTTTAATAATTATTTCTACACTCTCTTTTTCGACACTTCAAATTTCGGTCTTCGTATTTTAGATCAAAAGTTTATAAATATTTTATTTATTTATTTCACTGTGGTATACCGTTCTCATATTTATTCCATACATTTAATCATTAATCCCATACATTTGGCTTTTATTTACAATTTACACATATTTTGTAATTAATAATTCAGCTTTATGATACGAGTATTTAAATAATTACATTTTTAAAATTTATTATATTGAAACCATACATTTTGACTTTGTATTTACTAAGAGAATTTTGCAAAACAAAAGTTTGATTACATAAATATTAATTTAAATACTATCATGTGTGCACAAAGTAGCTTTAAATACGATTAGAAGAGTTGCGCGCTAATGTAGTAACCCAATGTTCCAGTGTTGCCAAGTGTACGGAGTTCAGAATGTCGCTGGAATGAAACTTCAGTATATACAGCGTATATACGCCGGACGACACTAGCTCCGCAAGTGGAATTTTTTTGAACTACAAAAAATATACATTTTTCATTCCGCTATCATTCTGACGTCCATAACAAATTTTGCTATACGATACTAGAGGCCCCCCTGATGCCAGAAAAAAATTTATAAGGCCATGTGCATATGACGTCCGGTATACGGACGTCTTATGCACAAGGACGTCACTTTGAATGTAGAAAATTACACAGGGGACGCCACAATGGTAGTGGGATGTAAATATATATATATATATATATATATATATATATATATATATATATATATATATATATATATATATATATATATATATATATATATATATATATATATATATATATATATATATATATATATATATATATATATATATATATATATATATATATATATATATATATATATATATATATATATATATATATATATATATATATATATATATATATATATATATATATATATATATATATATATATATATATATATATATATATATATATATATATATATATATATATATATATATATATATATATATATATATATATATATATATATATATATATATATATATATATATATATATATATATATATATATATATATATATATATATATATATATATATATATATATATATATATATATATATATATATATATATATATATATATATATATATATATATATACTATTTAACCAATGCTTCTAGTTTCCAAAGTTAATATTTGAAAATGCTGTAGACTAGTTACATAATCGACTATTTCAAGATTAAATTTGAAATTTAAATATCTTAATTTTTTTTTTTGTACTTTTTCCAACAAATTAATATTTTTGCTATAACAGGGGTTTCAAATTGTAGAACCGTATTCCAACTTTGACCTTATAAATGAATTGTATAAGCAAACAATGGAGTAGGGATTTTTAAAATATTTACAATATCTGAAAATAAATCCTAGAATTTTATAAGATTCTTTAATAATAGCTTCAAGGTGTAAATTAAAAAGTAATTTTGAATCATATAGTATTCCTAGGTCTCTAGGGTTTTCTTTTCTAGTTAATGTCACATTGTATATGCTATAAATATATATAATTTTTTTTACGATTCCTTGGAAAATTAAGAAAATAGCACTTAGCGACATTCAGAGCTAAATAATTAAGTTCACAATAATCCTGCAAGCGGCTTAAATCAGTTTGTAATGCTTGACAGTCTTCGATATTTTTTATAGTCTTGTAAAATTTTAAATCATCAGCATATAAAGTAAATTTTGAATGAAGGAAACATTTTGCAATATCGTTTATATAAACGTTGAAAAGTAAGGGACCCAAGTGAGAAGACCCTTGTGGTACCCCAGATGGAACGGAGAATATTCGCGATTTGAAACCACTGCAAGATACTAACTGCGATCGATTGGTTAAATATGATTCTATCCATCTTAATAAAGATCCATGTATTCCTAGAAGTTCAAGTTTAAAAATGAACGTGGGATGGTGAACCCGATCGAATGACTTGCAAAAATCAGTGTAAATTACGTCGGTTTGTAATTTCTTATCCATATTTGCACTCAAATCTTCGGTAAAAGGAATTAAATTTGTTAGTACAGACTTCCCAGGACAGAAACCGTTTTGTTGACACACTATAATATTTTCAAGGTTAGATTTTAATACCGTCACTACCAAGGATTTAAATATTTTTCCGAAACTTGATAATATGGATATCGGTCTATAATTACTAATATCATGAATGTCACCGGATTTAATCGGAATTTTATGTGATAATTTCCATTTATCCGGAAATACACCAGCTCGAAGTGACTGATTGAATAAAATGAATAAAGGTTCCGTGAGATAAAGTGCACACGTTTTAATAAACTTAATCGGAATATTATCAGGTCCACTTCCTTTATTGCCATCTAGATTTGTTAAGTAATTTAAAATAGTTTCTTTATTTAGCAATAATGAGTTGAGATTTAATGATTAATTATTACTGTTAAAGTTATCATTGATGTGTGTGGGAGAATTATCACTGTGTAAACTGACTTGAAATATTCAGCAAAGAGGTTAGAAATATCCGGTCCATTGCTTGCTTCTACATCACAATATTTCATTTTATTAGGAATACCGTTTTTTCTTTTAAAAGTTTTAGTGAAATTCCAAAAATATTTAACATTATTTCTAATATTCATTTCTGCGGTATTTATGTAACTATCGAAATCTTCATAGTTTTAGGTTTAATATGGGAACGCAGAAATGAAAACCTAGTATAATCTGTAACATTTCCATATATTTTCCATTTTCTATGGGCTTTTCGTTTTTCATTTAATAGTTTGAGACGAAAACCATATAGGATGATTTGTTTTATTTTTTTGGTACAACGGGACGAATTTAATTGTTAAACTAGACAAAATACTATAAAATATGTCTATATTAACATTTATATTCACATCTGACAATTTATTTTCCCAGTTTATTGCTGACAATACGTAAATAAGTTCCTTGTAGTTACATTTGTTATAATTGAGAATAGGAGAATTGTTTGCGACTATATCTAATTTATCACTTATATGGTATTCAATTTCAAGGGGTGGATGATGGTTATCAATTTTAGTTAAGGGAGATGTGCACAGATTAACTTTACATGAAGAGTTACTAAGAATTAAATCCAGTATTCTATTGTTTACATTAACAACACCGTTATATTGCGATAAATTACATAAATGGATTGCATTTAAAAATTCAGAATAGATATCGTTGCGTTTAGCATTTAAGGGTTCAAAGTAATTAAAATTAGGAGACCAATCTATAAATGGAAGATTATAATCTCCAATTATTAAAAAGTAATCATCTGAGTAGTTTGTAATAATGTCACTTATTTTATGTAGATGGCTGGTGTACGTTTCACAATTGGATGATGGCGGAATATAAACACAGCAAATGTTTAGTTTGAAGTTGACACCTGACACTGTCACCCATAAGTCCTCAGCAGTGGAGAGTCAGTCTAGTTGTTGCACAGATTTATATTTTTTGGACACCAATATTAGGACACCCCCGCCAAAAGATTTTAAGCAGCCCGTTTTATCACGCCGATATACAAAATAGTTCCTAATATCACAAATTTCGGAGCTTAAAACACTATTATTCAACCAAGTTTCAGTTAAAATAACTAAATCATAGTCGTTTATAGCGAGTTCATTATATATATTTATGTTTTGATTTTATACCCCTAACATTTTGATAATATACCTATATGTTCAAAGTCATGAAAGCACACCGTAGTTATATATAGTTTTTTTTTTAATGCACTATTTTATTTTGTTTAAATCTACGTCGTTGTTAATTATAATGATCGGAGATGTATCGTTTTTACGTACAAAATTTTTTAATGATTTAATCCACACGTATTTATAATTATTTTCTTTTGGTTTAGATTTTGCTTGATTTAAGAGCTTTTTATTAGAAGGGGTTAAATGATCATTGATATAGATTACATGAGATTCAGCAAAGTTAAATTGAGTAGTATTAAAAAATTTTAACTTACGTGCACTGGCAATAAAATTATCCTTTTTTATTCGAGATGTAAATCTCACTATTATATTTTTTGGTTTATTAGGAATGTGTTTAAATGGAGCAACTCGATGAATAGCGTCGATGTCACTTTCATTAATAGGACATTGAATTTTACTGCCGATGTTAGTAAGGACTTCGACTAAATTTTCCTGTTGTTTTTCTGGAATACCGACTATTTCAATATTATTTGCTCGGGAACAAAGCCTCATAATCGGTTTTAAGTTTATCAGTAATGCCCACCTTGTCTGTGATAACTTTTAATTTTATTTCAAAATCATCGATTTTATTTGAGCAGAATTCTACGCTCCGTTTTAATTCAGTGAGGGTATCCATGACATCATTTAAAGTAAAGGATTGTGAATCTTTTGCTGGGGGCGTTTGACAGGGTATACAAATCCATATTAAATTAGGATGCGAAAGTGAGTAATTCGTCTCATCCGATGTTAGCGTTGTACAGGTGTAATGAAAGTAATTTTGACAGCGGCCTCCACAAGCCAACCCTGGATTGCTTCGGTTGACAGTGGCCTTGCATTTAGCGCATGTGTTGACCATTTTGAGTATAGCCGACTTACTAGGGTCTTTCACTTCTTACTTAAGTTAGAACTCGCAAAATTTAGCTTGAGTAATATAAAATTTGCAAAAATCGACCTTACGGCACCAATGTTTAGGTTTCACTATAAAAATAGGATTATATTCCAAAAACTGGATCACACAATAAAACTCAGAATTAGATTCACTACACTATGCACTATGTGATTTATCAATCTATTTTAATATAAAATTCGAATATTCTGTCGACACTGCTTTGAGATACACGTACTATCAGTACAGTTGCATATAATAATAGTCCATATGATAAAAATATTTTAAGACAGGTAAAAATAAAAGCAAAAGAAAATAATTACAACTTTACATGGGTAAAATCAGCTAAAATTTTTGTGCGTAAAATCGAAACATCGCCCATTTTTATAATAAACACAGAAAATGATATTAATAAAATATATATATTTTTTTTTCATTTAAATATTAATAAGTTTGACCATTTTAAACAACTCCCGTTCGATAACATTATACTTTACAATTTTAATAAATGCAAGTATGAAGAGTTAATATATAAACTCGCTGCCATTAAATGCAAAAATAAATTATCTGACAATGATGTTAATGCCAATGTTAATATTTTTTACAATATTTTAAATAACTTAATAAATGATTGCGTACCCCCTAAAGTAATACAGAAAAATAATTTTCCCATCTGGTTCTCAAATTCAGCTAAGAAATTAACTAAAAAAAATAAATTTCAGAAAAAATGGAAAGTATACGGAAGGCACTCAGATTACATTTCGTTCTCCATACTACGGAATAGAGTCAAAGTACAAATAAAACAAGATTTTCAATTATTTATATGTAACACAGAACAAAATGTAAAAAATAATCCCAAATCCTTTTGGAGTTACACGAAGATCATTAGAAATAATAAAGGTAGAATCCCAAACGTTATTCGCTATAACAATCGTGAGGTTGATACTGGTCAAGAAGTTACTAATTTGTTTGCAGATTACTTTGAGTCAGTATTCGTAAATAACAGTAGTTATACTAGACAACTTAACTGTAATAACAATGTTCCCAATGTGGTTAATTTACATGATGGACATCTGTCTTATGAAACAATTGTGCAATATTTATCTAATGTAGACAAACAAAGGTCCTGGACCCGATCAAATTCCATCTAAATTTATTCGGATTCGGATCATGTGCCCACTATCTTGCAGGACCACTATACGTTCTTTATAATCACTCACTTGAATCTGGTGTTTTTCCCGATTTATGGAAAACTTCATACGTAACACCAGTTTATAAATCCGGTGATATTATTCCAGTAAAATTTTCGAAGCCTTCGTGAAGTCATTTATACAGATTTCAGCAAGGCTTTTGATCGGGTTCATCATCTTACCTTATTCACAAACTAGAAGCATTGGGAATACATGGTTCATTGTTACGTTGGATTCAATCATACATAACAAATTTATTTTATTTTATTTATAAGAAGAAGGCCACACAACAGGACAAGTCCCAATAACTGTGCTGCACTAATTACATACAAAAATTACTACATCATTGTCAAAACAAATACACATAAACATATTTATATACATAGGTGCATAATTAAATGAAATGAAGTTAAATAAAGTTACGAGTAAAAATTACAACAGAAAAGAGAAAAAAAAAAACATTTTAAATTCACAGAAAATACCTTTAAATACAGTACTTAAAGACAAAAGACCTAAAAGTTCTTAATGAACAGTTATATATGTCTGGAAAATTAGACATCACTGACAAGTTATTAAATGTGGATATCATTCTAAGAAGTGGGGCATTGACGGCTGAGTTGAAACAGCAAATAAATTTCGTAATCTGGTAGAATATGACGGTATTCTGAATGATATTTTATTAAGTAGTGCTGGACTGTCAATGATATTGTTTAGCAATTTAAATAAAAAGGTTAGATCCATCATTGTTTGACGCTTTTGTAGAGATGTTAACACAATAGAGTTATCTGGAATTTTTTTACTTAAAATGTATAAAATTTTTCTTTGGATTCCTTCAATTCTATTAGTGTATATTTGATAAAAAGGTGACCAACAAAAAGGTCGTAGTTGGTTAATTGTAATGGTTTTAAGTCACGTTATATCTATATTACTTCTGGGGTTCCCCAAGGGTCACATTTGGGTTAATTACTGTTCAATTTATTTATAAACGGTATATCTACCTGTTTCAAAAGTGCTAACTTTCTGTTATATGCAGACGACCTCAAGTTTTTTAAAAATAATTACGAGCAATAGTGACAATATTCAATTGCAAAATGACTTCAATAATTTACAAGAATATTGCGACCTTAACTATTTAACCCTAAATGTATCAAAATGTTGTGTAGTACATTTCACAAGGAATCACGATACTATAACATCTGACTACCGTATTAACAATTCTATCTTGCAAAGGAAGATTACTATTAAGCATTTGGAAATATTTTTTGACGATAAATTGTTATTTAAAGAACATGTAGACATTTGTGTTGAACAATTAATAAATAATAAATAAATAATAACAAATAATAATAATAATAATATATAAATAATAAATGATAATAATAAATGATAATAAATAATTAAAAATAAATAAATTATAAATGATGATGGTGATGATGATGATGATGATAATATAATAATAATAATAATAATAATAATAATAATAATAATAATAATAATAAATAAAAGTATTTTTTTTATTTAGAAAAAAAAGTCTCAACCTTTTGGTTATTGACATAGGTTGTATATATAATTATACATAGTATTGGTGCATAGTTATAATATTGTTTTTATATTTTATTCCATATATTTGTGTATTTTAAAAAGTCTATATTTTTTTTGGTAGTGTCGTTGTTGTTGGTTAGGGCTTCTTTGAGTGTGATTGGGATCTCGTATTTCTCTCTTTCGGCTCGGTACTTTTGCAGTCGATTAGTAGATGTTGAACTGTGATGGGTGTGTTACAGTCTTCGCACTCTGGTGACTCTGTGTATTGAAATAGGTGTTGGTGCGTGATTCTTGTGTGTCCTATTTTTATTCTATTCATGATTACTTGGGCTTTTCTTGTTTCGTTTGGTATCCATCGTTCTGTGTTTGATTTTATGGATTTTAGCTTGTCGTTGCTTTCTTGTAACCATTTTTCTTGCCATGTTGTTATAAAAAGGTGTTCTATTGTTGAGATGATGTCGTAGGTTTGAGCGGGTGTTACATCCTGTGTTGGATTTTGTGTAGCTTCCTTGGCTGCTTTATCTGTTTTTTCGTTTCCAGTTATACCTATGTGAGATGGTACCCAAATGAATTTGATGTTCGTGTTGTTCTGTTTTAGTGTTGTGATTCGTTCTTGGATGTCTTGAATTTGTGAGGGTTTGCGATACAATCGTTTTATAGCTAGCAGTGAGCTTAATGAGTCGGTGAATAGAAGGTAGTTGGTATCTCTATTGTGTTGTATTATATCTAGAGCTTTTCTTATGGCGTATATCTCTGCTGTGAAGATGTTTATAAGTTGTGTCTTCTATGATAATGGCTACTCCGACTTGTTCTTGATTTTCTATTTTGGAAGCATCTGTGTAGATTTCTATGCTGTTCTGGTGTTCTTCTCGGAGTTGGTAAATTATGTTTTTGTACAGAATAGGGTTGGTGGATTCTTTGTTGAGATTGGCTAGTTCCAGTTGGCAGTCTGGTTCTGTTGCTAACCAAGGGGGAAGGGTTGTGTTAATGGAGTTTCCTTGTATGGATTGGGGTAGGGTTAGGTTTATAGTATGGATACTGTCGTGGATAATAGTATTTAAGGGTGTGGATTGTCTGATTTGTCGGTTGTTATCTTGAAGGCAGAGGTATGCATGTGTTGGGTGTTCTGGATTACTTGCAATTTTTGTTACGTATTTCAATGTGAGTTCAGCACGTCTATTTGCTAGTGGTATTTCTCCTGTGATATTCTGCAGGCTTTTAATCGGGCTAGTCCGGAAAGCTCCTGTGATTATGCGGAGCGCTTTGTGTTGTATGATGTCTAACATTGCTAGATATCTGAGTGTGGTTGTTTGAAATACTATAGAGCTGAAGTCTAACTTAGAGCGAATTAACATTTGATATATTGTTAGCATGGACTATTTGTGAGCTCCCCAGGAGAAATGGCTTATTGTTTTTAATTTGTTGAATCTTTTGAAGCATTCTGCTCTTAGATTCATTAAGTGGGGTTTCCATGTGAGTTTGTTGTCGAATATTAGTCCGAGAAATTTGATTTTGTACAAAAGTGGATAAGTTTTGTTTTAGTGGCACTGAAAGTGAAACCCATGGTGTTCGTCCATTGTTCAATTTTGTTTATCGCTATTTGTAGTTGTTTTTCGGCCTGAGTGTACGTTTTTGCTTCTGCATAGCAATGCTAGATCGTCTGCGTACAGTAGGGCTTTGTTGGGGAATGATATTTGTGTCGTAATATGGTCTATTGCTATTAGAAATAGTGTTGTGCTGAGAGGTGAACCTTGTGGAGTACCGTTTTGTTGATGTTTTTCCTGGGAAAGGCAGCCATCGGATCTTACTTTAAATCTTCTTTGATGTAAGAATTTTTTTATGAAGTGTATTATATTTCCTTGGGTGCTGTTTTTTTGTAGGTTTTTTTATTATGTTGTATCTCCAGGTTTTGTCGAAAGCTTTTTCTAGATCGAAAAATATCGCAATAAGGTGTTGTCTATTTCTGAAAGCATTGTGAATCTCGGACTGTAATATAATGTGATGGTCTGTTGTAGATTTTTCTTTGCAGAAACCACATTGTATGTTGGATAAAAGTTTTTGAGATTCTAGGTACCACAAAAGACGGTCGTTTATCATTTTTTCCATGATTTTACTTAGGGTGTTAGATTGCGCTACTGGTCTGTAGTTTTCAGGTTGTGTTTGATCTTTGTTTAGTTTAAGGATTGGAATGACTATTGCTTCTCTCCAGGAATTTGGGAAATCGTGGTTAGTCCATATATGATTGTATATTCTTAATAGTTGATTTCTTGTTTTTTCTGAGAAGTGTGTTATCATTTCGTTTGGGATTTGGTCTGGACCAGGGCTTTTATTTGCTTTCAGGTTATTTATTACATAGTTCAACTCCCATGTGGAAAAGGGAGCGTTTAGTGGGTTGGTGTTGTTGTTTTCTATAGATTGGTTGGTTGTTTGTTATTGTTTGTCTCTTGTATTTCAGAAATGTTTGTGTAGTGTTGGTCACTTGAATTTTGGTGGATGCTAGTGTGTCCGCTATTTCTTGCGGGTTCGTACACGGTAAATAAAAACTTTGTTGTGATTACCAAAAATGAGTTCCAGCAGCAAATTTTTTTTGTAAATATAGGACCAGCAAATATATTTGTTACAGTTACCTAGGTAAATTTGCTGGTAAAAAATTGTTGTGGCAACAAATACAGTTTTGTTATGTATAAACAAAGATATTTGTTATGCGAACAAATAAAATAAGTTACCATTAAGAAGTATAAATTTGTTATACGAACAAATAAATTAAGTTACCATTAAGAAATATAAATTTGTTATACGAACAAATAAAATAAGTTACCATTAATAACTATGAATTTGTTTTGGAAACTAATAAATTTTGATAGATATACAAATGCATTAATGAGGTAGTAAGGTAAAAATTAAATACATGCGTATTATAATAATTTTATTTGTTTATAATTATAATCTATATACATGTAAGTAACAAATATTATAAAAAAAAATAACGTGAAACAATAGTCACTTAAATTATACAGATTTATCAGTAATCGATACATACCTTCAAATTTCTCAATAAGACACTAATTGCCATTGTTTTAAAATATCTTTTACAAAATCATCCATTTTTATTGACGGGCATAAGAAAGAAGCACTTTTAAAACACAATTTTCGACAGGCTAAAACTTAACAGCGCAAGCAAATGCGACACGACGTAGTATAGTACTTATAATACGAACAGTGAATTATACTGTATATACAAGGAAATACCCTGTCTACAAAAAAGTTTTAGTTACCTGTACAAAGTATATGGCGGAAAGAAAAATTTGTAATATTTACAAAATATAATGTCACAGGATACAAAAAAATAAAATTTGTCCCAGTAACAGATTAAATATTCATAATTGTTGCAAAATGATTTTGTAATCTGAACAAAGTAACAAAATGACTACTTAGTACTATTAATAATAACTGCTACCATGACTAATATTTTACAGCAAAAAATACTTTTTATACACAACAAAAATTGTTTAGTTTTGAAAACTTAAAATACAAAGTTCTTCGTATACACGGCAAAAACATATTGTTGAAATAACAAAAAAAAATACAGCTAACTAAATTTTGTCGGGAATATCAATGTAATTTTTTACTGTGTACAAGTTTGGTTGCCGTTAATAAGGGTTGTCGTTTGCCTGATTGTTTTCTTTTACCTTGGATTGTACATATTTTTTTCCCATATTTTCTTTGATGGCGTTTCTGGATTAATGTTGGATAAAAGTAATTTTATTTAGCCAAAAAATGCTGATAGATACATAAATACGTAAACTGAAGTATATATGTACAGTGTGTCTGTTGTAAGCGGGCCACCATTGCTAACTTTCTTATCTGAAGAGATAGAAAGACGATTAAATGGACAAAGTTGGGCGATATTATACGACAAATTTAACGGTGGAAAATACAAAACAATTGAACATCAAATACGCGACTTATTCAACAAAATAACATTTTTGTAAATGGAATGCCATATTGAAAATAGTACTATTTAAAAGATTTTTATTATCTGAATATAAAAGTTCAATATCACTATGCCTCTAAAATTAAAAAAAAAAGAGTTATTTCAAGTTGAAATTTAAATATTTTATTTCATATTTTAATACACATATATCATTGTTGCTATGGAAACAACAGAAACTAACATTAAACAAAGAACAATTGACATTTTATTGATAGATGCTGTCAACAAAATGGAAAAATATACTAATGATGAATTAGTTGATATGCTTTTTGTTTATGCAAAGTGCAATAAAAATTCTGTAGCCACAAGGTAAATAAAAACTTTGTTGTGATTACCAATAATAAGTTCCAGTAGCAAATTTTTTTTGTCAATATAGGACCAGCAAATATATTTGTTACAGTTACCAAGGTAAATTTTCTGGTAAAAAATTGTTGTGGCAACAGATACAGTTTTGTTATATATAACAAAAGATATTTGTTTTGCGAACAAATAAAATAAGTTACCATTAAGAAGTATAAATTTGTTATGCGAACAAATAAATTAAGTTACCAATAAGAAATATAAATTTGTTATGCGAACAAATAAAATACGTTACCATTAATAACTATAAATTTGTTTTAGATACTAATTAATTTTGTTAGATATACTAATGCATTAATGAGGTAGTAAGGTTAAAATTAAATACATGCGTATTATATAAATTTTACTTATTTATAATTATAATCTATATACATGTAACAAATATTATATAAAAAATAACATATGAAACAATAGTCATTTAAATTATATAGATTTATCAGTAATCGATGCATACCTTCAAATTTCTCAATAAGACACAAAATCATCCATTTTTATTGACGGGCACAAGAAACAAGCACTTTTAAAACACAATTTTCGACAAGCTAAACTTAACTGCGCAAGCAAATGCGACACGACGTACTATTGTATAACACGAACAGTGAATTATGCTATATACCAGGGAATACTCTGTCTACACAAAAGTTTTAGTTACCTGTACAAAGTATATGGCGGCAAAAGAAATAATTTGTAATCTTTACAAAATATAATATCACAGGAAAAAAAAAAAAATTTGTCCCAGTAACAGATGAAATATTTTTAATTGTTGCAAATGATTTTGTAATCGGAACAAAGTAACAAAATGATTGCTTAATACTACTAATAATAATTGCGACCATGACTAATATTTCGCAGCAAATAATACTTTTTATATACAACAAAAATTGTTTAGTTTTGGAAACTTAAAATACGAAGTACTAGATACAAGGCAAAAACTTATTGTTGAAATAAAAAAAATACAGCTAACTAAATTTTGTCCGGAATATCAATGTAATTTTTTACCGTGCAGTGCGCAAAAGTATTTAGAACTATATCCTAATAGACCTCAACCCAATAGAACATATTTTAGGAAAATTGAAATCTGCTTAACAGAAACCGCTAAATTACGTGAAGAAAAAAGAAAACGTGATCAAGTGACAGAAAACGAAGAAAATGTAGAAAATGTTTTGGCGTATACTTACCACAAAATGGAAAATACTGAAAAAGTAGCATTACGAGAAATTGAAACTAATACTAACGTTAATAAAGATTCGGCAAGAAAAATTTTGAAGAAAAATAAATTCAAACCATATAAATATCGTAAAATTCATCATTTACAAGATCGTGATTTTGAAAGAAGGCTTGAATTTTGCCAGTGGATATTAAACGAGCATCGACGGGATTATAGAGTTAGCCATCAAAAATTATTGTCCGATGAATCTTATTTTTCGCAAAATGGCTTCTTTAACAGTAATATTCATTATCGGTGGAGTGATCAAAATAATTTTTGGACCCAACAGACAAGTTTTCAAGGTCATTTCGGTGTTAACGTTTGGTTAGGTGTATTAGATACATATTCGATTGACCCTTATTTTCTTGAAAGAAGTTTGACTCAAGAAGTATATTTACATTTTCTTCACGATACTTTCGAGAACTATCTTGATAATATGCCATTAAACGTTGCACGAAATATGAAGTTCTTTCAACAGGATGGTGCTCCAGCACACAATGCGCTAGCAGTGAGGCACTATTTGAATGATAGATTCCCTCAAAAATGGATTGGCACATATGGCCCTGTTCTGTGGTCAGCACGGTCACCTGACCTTACGTCCCTAGATTTTTTTGTCTGGAGTTTTATTAAAGATAAAGTGTATCAAAGACCAGTGAATACGGTTGATGAATTAAAAAATATAATTACTGCTGCCTGTGCTCTAATATCAAAAAGGATGTTGACAAAAACAATGAAGTCTGTGATAAAAAGAGCACACATTTGTCGTGAAAGAAATGGTCAACATTTTGAACATTTTTTTTAAGTTTACTAGTTAATAATTAATTTCGTTACTTGTTTTTGTTCTTTCCATAGGAACAATATTGTATTTGTATCAAAATATGATATAAAATATTTAAATTTCAACTTGAAATAACTGTTTTGTTTTTAATTTTAGAGGCATAGTGATATTGAACTTTTGTATTCAGATAATAAAAATCTTTTAAATGGTACCATTTTCAATGTGGCATTCCATTTAAAAAAATGTTATATTATTGAATAAGTCGCGTATTTGATGTTCAATTGTTTCGTATTTTCCACCGTTAAATTTGTCGTATAATATCGCCCAACTTTGTCCATTTGATCGTCTTTCTATCTCTTCAAATAAGAAAGTTAGCAATGGTGGCCCGCTTACAGCAGACACACTGTACACTAAATAACAAAATTATATTGTTTATGGTAAATAATAATCTTTCACTTTTTTCTTAAAATTATCCGTAGAACAAACGTTTCTAATAATATTTGGTTTATTATACATTTCTAAACCTTTATAAAACAGAATCATTAGTACTAGATTTATTATACCTGTCTATATTAAAATTTTGATTATTTCTAGTGGAATAATTGTTTCTCAATAATGTAAGTAATTTTTCCTTTTAAATAATTAGGAAGTTTATTATGTACAATTTAATAATGAATACTAAAACATTTACTTCAACATATTGCCTTACATTAAGCCAACGCAGATTATTAGGCATATCAGTAATTCTAGAGAATCTACTACATTTCAAAATTATTCGCATTGCTGCAATTTTTGAAGCTTATTTAAATCGTTTTTGTTACACATAAATAGAATGGTACTTCAATACATTAAATGTGGTAATACTATAGTTTTATAAACAATCAATGTACTGCAAGATGACAAATATTTAAATATTCTGCTCATATAGTTCAATTTTTTTGCTATTTTTTTACTTAAATATTGTACATGTATATCAAATTTTAATTTTCTAACAATTTTATTAAAGATATTTTACTTGTTCAACTATTTGTAACATACTATCTATTTTGATATCTTCAGTTTTGATGTTTTAATTTTAATTTATATACATTCATCCAGCAATATACATTTTCCAAATCATTATTAACTTTCGAAATAATTTCATCATAGTGTAACCCTTCTAAATAGTTTAAAGTATTAAATGCAAAAATATGTATTTTACAGTGTTGAATAATGTTTGGTATTGGCCTAATAATTGATAGTTTTAAAGCATTAGGAACGACTGAATGTTGTAATGATAAATTTATGAATTCTAATATAGGATAACCCAATACATTAAAATACTGTTTTATTAATTTCATGTTTATGTCGTCCATACTACTTTTGTTATTTTGATCAAAGACAATTTTCTTTAACTCTTCTATTGATTACAGTCAAATTTAACTGTTATACATAAATAAATAAATTCTATTTTACGTGGTGGGTGTGCACACTGTAAAATCGTCTTCTGGAGAGAGTTAAAGTGACGTTATTCCTCATAACGAACCTACAAACTCAACATTACATGTCTGAAAGGGTTAAATTCGTATTCGCCACGAGTTGCGAATGCACGGGCCATGCGACGAATGCCTATGAACAAAAGTTCAAAAACACTGAAATAATTTTCTCCAATTTTTTCATTAATAATTTTTTTTACTCCTGCGAGTCGGGTTAAAACGTTTTATAGGATGGTTTAACATAAAAAACGTTGAAGAATTTCCCTTCAAATTTCTTAATTTTTCTATCACATTTATCACCACTATTATTGTTAGTAGTGAAGACATTCAACATTTTATATTTCATCAATTCTTGTCGAAATTTGCAACAACAATATCAAATAATTAACAATAAATTCGAACACTTTTTTAACCAACACACAAATATGAGCAAACTGCCCAGAAAAATACTAAACATAACTTTGTGGGGATTTAAAAACTATAACTCTGCCTTTTCAACCTAAGGATGCTATGCTTTTTACACTGAGTTCAAAATATTTTCATTTGATTCATAAACAAAAAGCCAGTCACGTAGCTAGCTTTTTCGGCACCCAGGGTAAAATATTTGTAGGTACGCCACTATCAGATATAAAAATTGAAACTTACAAACTAATTTTAAAAAATGTAAAAACCAATATTACATTAATTGGTTTCCTGAAATATTTTTTTAATATATTTTTGCTTCCCATGTTGGAATTTTCGTCATATCCTCTATTTTATTAAATGTTCCACTTACGTTGCTATAAGTAATAATTTGCAGTGCAGTTTTTAATTCCTACTGTGGCAAAAGATTGCAATTCTTTTGCGTTCCTACATATGTAATATCAATATTAACATATATAACATCTGTCTCAGATTTCTTTTGTCGCCCTCCCAATTGCGGCACTCGAGGCTTGGTTTCTATTTAATTAAAAATCAGTGGGTAGTTATATAAAATACAACAATGTGAAATATAAATAAACAATAAAAACAAGAAACACGAAAATATAAGAAATGAACCAGATATATTTTGGTTTCTATTTTATTGTAAATAATTACGGTTATTACATGAAATGTAACGTGTTAAAATATTAATAAACACTATGAATGAAAAACATGAAAATCATATCATTAGGGTAGTTATGATTAAGATTTCGTTTCAGAGAACGAAATAAATTAATTCGTCCTAATTTTTATTTTTGTTGTCTTTTGCTTTTAACGTTTTTTATTTGAACAACATACATTACATAATCCATTATTGAATGTATTTTTTTAAAATTTTTGTTAAAGGAAACATAATTATAAATAAAATTGTAAACTAAAATAGCCTGAAAATGTTTAAAGCTAAATAACTATCGGTTTCACAACTCAGCGCCAAGCCGTGAAGACTTATTGAACACCCGATATATGAAAAATAAATAAATATTTCCAGCATTTCTTTTGATATTGGTTGTTTTCAACTATATTATTCTATACTCCTTTTATATTTTGGGAAACATTATAATAAACTTAAATTTAGATAATGTTCAAAGCTAAATTTAAATAATTTAAAGCCCATTTCTACGATTTAAACTATGTATAATATCCGACTCGCGTAAAAACTGTCTGGTGCAAGTAATGTTATAAATTAGCCTAGCCTAGAGTCAGATGTATGTACGTTTCCATAAAATATAAGATTGTTGATTACATTTAAAATTCTTGGCTATGTAATTATGTCAGTGAAGCTGAGCTTGTAGAGTGCATTACTAATCAGGGTACCTAGTCACATGACCTACAACTATATCAAAACTGTTTTGCATATTATGTAGTACAAACTTTCCAATTAACAATGGAATTGAAACGCTGTAGTTGAAACACATGATGTATTTAACTAAATTTAATATTAATATGCATTCTACATCAAATTATAATTATTTTTTTTTCTAACATTTCAAATAATTTGCCAATATTTTCTATAATAAATTGTTACATGTATTTACAATAAAAAATAATCATCTTATAATTCAGTAATTGTTTGTGTACAAAAATATAACAATAATAATTATTATAAATTGATAATTTTAATAAAACACATACAAATATATACGATTTTTCTTTCAGTTTTATCATTAAATTTTTTTTATATATATTACAATAAACTGTCATGAACATTTCAAATAATTTTCTCCATTTTCTTCATTAATAATTTTTTACATTGTATTACAATAATTGTCATTAACATGTAATGCAATTATTGTTTGTTGATGAAAGTCAACATTAAATATCTGAAGGGGTTGAATTTGTATTCTGCAAATCCTTGGCCATTTTTTATTTTATTTATTTATTTTTATTTATATATATATATACAGGGTGTCTCAGGACGAGCTTACGCTATCTATATTTTAAATACTGTTTAATATAATTTAACGAAATTTGGTATCTAGGGGTTATCCAACATGCCCGTTTTAACTAAAATATTTTCAAAGCAGTAGCACTTCCGGTTTGACCGGAAATTGACCCCAACTTTCTTATTTTAAATGGAATACGCTATATTTTATTTTACCATTGAATGCAGCGGAAAATTTTACATATGAAGCAATAAAAACATTTTACTCATGATCAACTACTTCCGGCGTTATTCAACTTTTTTTGATTTTTTGTCTGAAATCCGGCACATTTTCAAAACTCTGTATATCGGGAACGAGATAGAATTTTTATAATCTGAAAAAAGCCTTTTATAAAGGAGACTTTAAGCTACATTATCCATAGAAGAATCCTCGATTATTTATAAAAATGTGACGGGTACGTTACACCAAAATTACAGTTGACAAACTTCAAAAAAGACAATTTTTTTAAATGGAACCCCCCGTTTTTTATTACATAAATGTATTCTACGGCAAAAAATAAGGGTACTTTATGTAACATGTCCTATGTTGAAAGTTGATAGAATTTCAGTAAATTAGAAAAACATGTAATCTGGGTATAATTATTTTATTAATACGGATAAGTAAGCCATGGAAAAACAATGTTTGTTTTTACAAACTCATCTACTTGATTTCTTAGATAATTTACCGTTGGATCAAAGGAATTTAATATGGCACCAGCATGATGGCGCTCCACCCCGCCATAGAATAAATACTTTTTTGGAAACAATTTTTGAAGATAGGTGGCTGGCAAATAATGGACCACATAGGTGGCCTCCTCGTTCACCCGATTTAACTCCACTTGATTTTTTTGTTTGGGGTTACATTAAAAACGGCGTCTATCAAAAACCTTTAACTACTAAAGAAGATTGCCAACATAGGGTACGAACAGCATTTAACAACATGTCTCCTCGGATGATAAAAAATGCTACACAAGAAGAAGTATTGAATAGAGTAACAATGTGCTTACATATGAATGGAGGACAGTTTGAATATGTATTAAATTAATCATAGTTTTGTATTTAGAATTTATTTGTTTTTTCCATGGCTTACTTATCCGTATTAATAAAATAATTATACACAGATTACATGTTTTTCTAATTTACTGAAATTCTATCAACTTTCAACATAGGACATGTTACATAAAGTACCCTTATTTTTTGTCGTAGTACACATGTATGTAATAAAAAAGGGGGGGTTCCATTTAAAAAAATTGTCTTTTTTGAAGTTTGTCAACTGAAATTTTGGTGTAATGCACCCGTCACATTTTTATAAATAATCGAGGATTCTTCTATGGATAATGTAGCTTAAAGTCTCCTTTATAAAAGGCTTTTTTCAGATTATAAAAATTCTATCTCGTTCCCGATATACAGAGTTTTGAAAATGTGCCGGATTTCAGACAAAAAATCAAAAAAAGTTGAATAACGCCGGAAGTAGTTGATCATGAGTAAAATGTTTTTATTGCTTCATATGTAAAATTTTCCGCTGCATTCAATGGTAAAATAAAATATAGCGTATTCCATTTAAAATAAGAAAGTTGGGGTCAATTTCCGGTCAAACCGGAAGTGCTACTGCTTTGAAAATATTTTAGTTAAAACGGGCATGTTGGATAACCCCTAGATACCAAATTTCGTTAAATTATATTAAACAGTATTTAAAATATAGATAGCGTAAGCTCGTCCTGAGACACCCTGTATATATATATATATATATATATATATATATATATATATATATATATATATATATATATATTTATTATTACACGCTTCGTAATACATTTTCATTGCATATAAGCGGTGATATACATATTTATATGGGGATGAGTTTTTTATGTACCTTTTGTAATTTTTACATTTTTCACGTTGCGTAGATGAGGTTGAAATTATGAAAGACAAACACAACAACCATGCCTTACCCGGGATTTGAACCCGGAACCTTTAGGTCATGAAGCGATAACGTTACCACTAGGCTACATATATGTATATATAATTTTTTACATATATTACAATATATAGTCATGAACATACAATTCAGCTATTGTTTGTTGATGAAAATCTATTAATCTACTAAAAATATGCTAACATTTCAGATAGTTTTCCAATTTTTTCTATAATAAATTGTTACATGTATTTACATTTAACAATAAATAATAACCAACATGAATTCATTCAATTAATGTTGTACACAAAACAATAATTATAAATTAATAATGTTTATAACCATATATATATATACGATTTTTCTTTTTACTCTGCCAACAATTTAAATATTTTTTTCCAATTTTTTCATTAATAATTTATTTACATATATTACAAAATAAATTGTCATAAACATATAATTCAGTTATTGTTTTTTGATGAAAATCTATTAATCTACTAATAATATGCCAACATTTCAAATAATTTTCCATTTTTTTCTATAATAAGTTGTTACATGTATTTACATTTAACAATAAACAATAACCAACTTATAATTCAATTATTGTTTGGAGACAAAAATAAAACCATAATAATTATAAATTAATAATGTTAATAAAACACACACACAAATATATATACGATTTTTCTTTTTACTCTGCCAACAATTTAAATATTTTTTTCCAATTTTTTCATTAATAATTTATTTACATATATTACAAATAAATTGTCATAAACATATAATTCAGTTATTGTTTTTTGATGAAAATCTATTAATCTACTAATAATATGCCAACATTTCAAATAATTTTCCATTTTTTTCTATAATAAGTTGTTACATGTATTTACATTTAACAATAAACAATAACCAACTTATAATTCAATTATTGTTTGGAGACAAAAATAAAACCATAATAATTATAAATTAATAATGTTAATAAAACACACACACAAATATATTTACGATTTTTCTTTTTACTCTGCCAACAATTTAAATATTTTTTTCCAATTTTTTCATTAATAATTTATTTACATATATTACAAATAAATTGTCATAAACATATAATTCAGTTATTGATTTTTGATGAAAATCTATTAATCTACTAATAATATGCCAACATTTCAAATAATTTTCCATTTTTTTCTATAATAAGTTGTTACATGTATTTACATTTAACAATAAACAATAACCTACTTATAATTCAATTATTGTTTGGAGACAAAAATAAAACCATAATAATTATAAATTAATAATGTTAATAAAACACACACACAAATATATTTACGATTTTTCTTTTTACTCTGCCAACAATTTAAATATTTTTTTCCAATTTTTTCATTAATAATTTATTTACATATATTACAAATAAATTGTCATAAACATATAATTCAGTTATTGTTTGTTGATGAAACTCTATTAATCTACTAATAATATGCCAACATTTCAAATAATTTTCCATTTTTATCTGTAATAAATTGTTACATGTATTTACATATAACAATAAACAATAACCAACTTATAATTCAATTATTGTTTGTAAACAAAAATAAAACAATAATTATAAATTAATGTTTCTAAAATACATACCTATATGTTAACGATTTTTCTTTTTTCTTTGCCATCAATTCATATAATTTTCTTAATGAATTATATTACAGTAATTGTTACTAACATGTAATTTAATTATTGTTTGTTTATGAAACTCAACAATAAATATTTAAACGGTTGAATTCGTGTTCTACAAAACCTTGCCCAATATTTTTCTTTTTTTTCTTTTTTTGTAATATGTATATTACAAATAAACAATAAAGAACATTTTTAAATTCATTTATTGTTTATTGAAAAAATTTAAAATAAATGCATTTAAAATAATTCAATTTGATTATCTGTGTAAAAAAGGCTCCTTAAAAAAAGTATATGATCTGCGAAGCGAAAAATACTAACTTAAAACTAAAAATTTGTCACTTTAATTTATGTACAAATAAATGAGAGCAATACATGTGCCTATGCCCATGCTCCAAACATTCAATGGCCAGTATGAGATGGACTTCATACTGTATGGAGGTCTTTTGACCCTCTCGTGACTTAACTTTATATTTGGGCTCCTTTGCACCGCCGAAGCGGACGTTCCGTCCCTAGCCACGTGGAGTTGAGCCCCTACTAACTAGAGACAGGTGTAAATTGTTAACATAGTACTGTTAAGTGTTAGTACAGTTAGTACTATTACGGCCGATTTTTCAATCGCTTGTTAAAGTGTTTGTTAACTACCAATGTAATAAATATTGTCCTGGCTCGATCGACTGCATAGTTGATGTGCACAGTGAACAAGAGCTTTTCATCGATGATTAAACTTAGATATTTGGTCTTGCGTGAGTGTCTGACGTTACATTCATTAAGTTTGACTGTAGGTTCTCTACTCAGTTTGCCTTTTATCAGCACATATGTGCTCTTGCTAGTTGAAAAGGTTAACTTATTCGTCTCAGCCCAGCGCTCAATCCTGCTTGGAATTTCACTAGCTTTCTGAACCTCCGTTTTATACTCAGCAAGGGTTCCGCTATAATTACGGCTGTTGATCTTCCGATCTGCTCGATCCACAGCTCTTTGCGCCAGGCGCTTGAACTTTTGGACTTTGCGTCTATGCCTCTCCTGATTCTCACTCCACCAATCCGCTTTACCCTCAAAGAGCCTTCGCTTATTTACACAGCTATCAAGGATAGCCTGTATACCTTCTGTCAATAGCGTAACATTGCTGTCTATGCTGTCACTCGTTGGTTCCCAAGGAAGGGGGTCAATGTGGTTTATGAGATCCGCAAGATTGCGCCTTATAGCATCAAAGTTACCGTGCTTCAGTGTGTATCCAGCGGTTTTACTCTGTACCTTGATATCAGTATGGTACTTAAATTTGATAGGTCGATGGTAGCTTGTTAATATTCCCGCCTTCACTTCCCATTTCCCAACATTAGGCATTGTATTGCCGGTGACAATTGTAACATTTATGTTACTCCCGCCATTTGGTCCGATAAAGGTTTTCGGTTGTCCTTGTCCACCTTCCTTTGTAACATACAAGTTTTCAGCTAGCAGAAACTCCATGGCCGTGCGACCTCTGTCGTCGTCGTCGGTGCCTGAGTATCAGACATCCGATTTGGCATTGGCATCGCAACAGAACACCAGTGTACTACTTGCACCATCAACGGCCTTCGAGGAGAACTCAATGTCGGTATTAATATTGTTTCTAGGCCGAAAGTAAATTGAGCCTATCACAACCGCACTTTGCCCGCTAGTAATCTCACAGATCACTTGGAACTCATTTGTGAAGTGAACCATCTTGAGTGCATAGATAGCCGACAAAGAATCTCTTATCACCTACAGATATCACTTGCGCGTCAGAGACGCCAGGAATCATGTAGGTGTTGGATTGCTTATTTAGGTAGTTATATTGCTCTTTAAAGCCAAAATATCTATCTTGTCAGGTCTCGCCAAGCTTATACACTCTTGATTGGCTAGCCTTGAGTTCTGCAGGTTGGCTTGAACGATCTTTATAGATTTACACACAATTGTTACTGACATAGGTCGCTAATCTGCACTTTTAATGTGGACAAATTTGGTCGCACATTTAGGAGTAACTGTCTTGTTTTGGCAATCCTTGCATGTATGCTATGGACAAAAATAAAACAATAATAATTATAATTTAATAATGTTTATAAAACACATATATACGATTTTTCTTTTTACTCTGCCAACAATTTAAATATTTTTTCCAATTTTTTCATTAATATTTTTTTTTACATATATCCCCTCCCCTTTTCCTCTTTAGAACAAGTTTAAGTTTGTTTGCTGTTCTTCGCTAAAATAGGCTGCGAATCATTGCAACAGAACACCAGTGCACTACTTGCACCATCAACGGCCTTCGAGGAGAACTCAATGTCTGTATTAATATTGTTTCTAGGCGGAAAGTAAATTGAGCCTATCACAACCGCACTTTGCCCGCTAGTAATCTCACAGTTTACTTGGAACTCATTTGTGAAGTGAACCATCTTGAGTGCATAGATAGCCGACAAAGAATCTCTTATTACCTACAGATATCACTTGCGCGTCAAGAGACGCCAGGAATCATGTAGGTGTTGGATTGCATATTTAGGTAGTTATATTGCTCTTTAAAGCCAAAATGTCTATCTTGTCAGGTCTCGCCAAGCTTATACACTCTTGAGTGGCTAGCCTTGAGTTCTGCAGGTTGGCTTGAACGACCTTTATAGATTTACACACCATAATTGTTACTGACATAGGTCGCTAATCTGCACTTTTAATGTGGACAAATTTGGTCGCACATTTAGGAGTAACTGTCTTGTTTTGGCAATCCTTGCATGTATGCTATGGACAAAAATAAAAGAATAATAATTATAAATTAATAATGTTTATAAAACACATATATACGATTTTTTTTTTACTCTGCCAACAATTTAAATATTTTTTCCAATTTTTTCATTAATAATTTTTTTTACATATGTCCCCTCTTCTTTTCCTCTTTAGTGCAGGTTTCAACTTGTTTGATGTTGCCGATGAAGTTGGTGTTGGTGCTAAAATAGGCTGCGAATCATTGCAACAGAACACCAGTGTACTACTTGCACCATCAACTAGTTGAAAAGGTTTAGCTTACTCGTCTCAGCCCAGCCCTCAACCCTACTTGGAATTTCACTAGCTTTCTGAACCTCCGTTTTATACTCAGCAAGGGTTGCGCTATAATTACGGCTGTTGATCTTCCGATCTGCTCGGTCCACAGCTCTTTGCGCCAGGCGCTTGAACTTTTGGACTTTGCGTCTATGCCTCTCCAGATTCTCACTCCACCAATCCGCTTTACCCTCAAAGAGCCTTCGCTTATTTACACAGCTATCAAGGATAGCAGAAACTCCATGGTCGTGCGACCTCTGTCGTCGTCGTCGGTGCCTGAGTATCAGACATCCGATTTGGCATTGGCATCGCAACAGAACACCAGTGTACTACTTGCACCATCAACGGCCTTCGAGGAGAACTCAATGTCGGTATTAATATTGTTTCTAGGCGGAAAGTAAATTGAGCCTATCACAACCGCACTTTGCCCGCTAGTAATCTCACAGTTTACTTGGAACTCATTTGTGAAGTGAACCATCTTGAGTGCATAGATAGCCGACAGAGAATCTCTTATTACCTACAGATATCACTTGCGCGTCAGAGACGCCAGGAATCATGTAGGTGTTGGATTGCTTATTTAGGTAGTTATATTGCTCTTTAAAGCCAAAATGTCTATCTTGCCAGGTCTCGCCAAGCTTATACACTCTTGAGTTTTGAAAACTTAAAATACAAAGTTCTTCGTATACACGGCAAAAACATATTGTTGAAATAACAAAAAAAAATACAGCTAACTAAATTTTGTCGGGAATATCAATGTAATTTTTTATTGTGTACAAGTTTGGTTGCCGTTAATAAGGGTTGTCGTTTGCCTGATTGTTTTCTTTTACCTTGGATTGTACATATTTTTTTCCCATATTTTCTTTGATGGCGTTTCTGGATTAATGTTGGATAAAAGTAATTTTATTTAGCCAAAAAATGCTGATAGATACATAAATACGTAAAATGAAGTATATATGTACAGTGTGTCTGTTGTAAGCGGGCCACCATTGCTAACTTTCTTATCTGAAGAGATAGAAAGACGATTAAATGGACAAAGTTGGGCGATATTATACGACAAATTTAACGGTGGAAAATACAAAACAATTGAACATCAAATACGCGACTTATTCAACAAAATAACATTTTTGTAAATGGAATGCCATATTGAAAATAGTACTATTTAAAAGATTTTTATTATCTGAATATAAAAGTTCAATATCACTATGCCTCTAAAATTAAAAACAAAAGAGTTATTTCAAGTTGAAATTTAAATATTTTATTTCGTATTTTAATACACATATATCATTGTTGCTATGGAAACAACAGAAACTAACATTAAACAAAGAACAATTGACATTTTATTGATAGATGCTGTCAACAAAATGGAAAAATATACTAATGATGAATTAGTTGATATGCTTTTTGTTTATGCAAGGTGCAATAAAAATTCTGTAGCCACAAGGTAAATAAAAACTTTGTTGTGATTACCAATAATAAGTTCCAGTAGCAAATTTTTTTTGTCAATATAGGACCAGCAAATATATTTGTTACAGTTACCAAGGTAAATTTTCTGGTAAAAAATTGTTGTGGCAACAGATACAGTTTTGTTATATATAACAAAAGATATTTGTTTTGCGAACAAATAAAATAAGTTACTATTAAGAAGTATAAATTTGTTATGCGAACAAATAAATTAAGTTACCAATAAGAAATATAAATTTGTTATGCGAACAAATAAAATACGTTACCATTAATAACTATAAATTTGTTTTAGATACTAATTAATTTTGTTAGATATACTAATGCATTAATGAGGTAGTAAGGTTAAAATTAAATACATGCGTATTATATTAATTTTACTTATTTATAATTATAATCTATATACATGTAACAAATATTATATAAAAAATAACATATGAAACAATAGTCATTTAAATTATATAGATTTATCAGTAATCGATGCATACCTTCAAATTTCTCAATAAGACACAAAATCATCCATTTTTATTGACGGGCACAAGAAACAAGCACTTTTAAAACACAATTTTCGACAAGCTAAACTTAACTGCGCAAGCAAATGCGACACGACGTACTATTGTATAACACGAACAGTGAATTATGCTATATACCAGGGAATACTCTGTCTACACAAAAGTTTTAGTTACCTGTACAAAGTATATGGCGGCAAAAGAAATAATTTGTAATCTTTACAAAATATAATATCACAGGAAAAAAAAAAATTTGTCCCAGTAACAGATGAAATATTTTTAATTGTTGCAAATGATTTTGTAATCGGAACAAAGTAACAAAATGATTGCTTAATACTACTAATAATAATTGCGACCATGACTAATATTTCGCAGCAAATAATACTTTTTATATACAACAAAAATTGTTTAGTTTTGGAAACTTAAAATACGAAGTACTAGATACAAGGCAAAAACTTATTGTTGAAATAAAAAAAATACAGCTAACTAAATTTTGTCCGGAATATCAATGTAATTTTTTACCGTGCAGTGCGCAAAAGTATTTAGAACTATATCCTAATAGACCTCAACCCAATAGAACATATTTTAGGAAAATTGAAATCTGCTTAACAGAAACCGCTAAATTACGTGAAGAAAAAAGAAAACGTGATCAAGTGACAGAAAACGAAGAAAATGTAGAAAATGTTTTGGCGTATACTTACCACAAAATGGAAAATACTGAAAAAGTAGCATTACGAGAAATTGAAACTAATACTAACGTTAATAAAGATTCGGCAAGAAAAATTTTGAAGAAAAATAAATTCAAACCATATAAATATCGTAAAATTCATCATTTACAAGATCGTGATTTTGAAAGAAGGCTTGAATTTTGCCAGTGGATATTAAACGAGCATCGACGGGATTATAGAGTTAGCCATCAAAAATTATTGTCCGATGAATCTTATTTTTCGCAAAATGGCTTCTTTAACAGTAATATTCATTATCGGTGGAGTGATCAAAATAATTTTTGGACCCAACAGACAAGTTTTCAAGGTCATTTCGGTGTTAACGTTTGGTTAGGTGTATTAGATACATATTCGATTGACCCTTATTTTCTTGAAAGAAGTTTGACTCAAGAAGTATATTTACATTTTCTTCACGATACTTTCGAGAACTATCTTGATAATATGCCATTAAACGTTGCACGAAATATGAAGTTCTTTCAACAGGATGGTGCTCCAGCACACAATGCGCTAGCAGTGAGGCACTATTTGAATGATAGATTCCCTCAAAAATGGATTGGCACATATGGCCCTGTTCTGTGGTCAGCACGGTCACCTGACCTTACGCCCCTAGATTTTTTTGTCTGGAGTTTTATTAAAGATAAAGTGTATCAAAGACCAGTGAATACGGTTGATGAATTAAAAAACATAATTACTGCTGCCTGTGCTCTAATATCAAAAAGGATGTTGACAAAAACAATGAAGTCTGTGATAAAAAGAGCACACATTTGTCGTGAAAGAAATGGTCAACATTTTGAACATTTTTTTTAAGTTTACTAGTTAATAATTAATTTCGTTACTTGTTTTTGTTCTTTCCATAGGAACAATATTGTATTTGTATCAAAATATGATATAAAATATTTAAATTTCAACTTGAAATAACTGTTTTGTTTTTAATTTTAGAGGCATAGTGATATTGAACTTTTGTATTCAGATAATAAAAATCTTTTAAATGGTACCATTTTCAATGTGGCATTCCATTTAAAAAAATGTTATATTATTGAATAAGTCGCGTATTTGATGTTCAATTGTTTCGTATTTTCCACCGTTAAATTTGTCGTATAATATCGCCCAACTTTGTCCATTTGATCGTCTTTCTATCTCTTCAAATAAGAAAGTTAGCAATGGTGGCCCGCTTACAGCAGACACACTGTACACTAAATAACAAAATTATATTGTTTATGGTAAATAATAATCTTTCACTTTTTTCTTAAAATTATCCGTAGAACAAACGTTTCTAATAATATTTGGTTTATTATACATTTCTAAACCTTTATAAAACAGAATCATTAGTACTAGATTTATTATACCTGTCTATATTAAAATTTTGATTATTTCTAGTGGAATAATTGTTTCTCAATAATGTAAGTAATTTTTCCTTTTAAATAATTAGGAAGTTTATTATGTACAATTTAATAATGAATACTAAAACATTTACTTCAACATATTGCCTTACATTAAGCCAACGCAGATTATTAGGCATATCAGTAATTCTAGAGAATCTACTACATTTCAAAATTATTCGCATTGCTGCAATTTTTGAAGCTTATTTAAATCGTTTTTGTTACACATAAATAGAATGGTACTTCAATACATTAAATGTGGTAATACTATAGTTTTATAAACAATCAATGTACTGCAAGATGACAAATATTTAAATATTCTGCTCATATAGTTCAATTTTTTTGCTATTTTTTTACTTAAATATTGTACATGTATATCAAATTTTAATTTTCTAACAATTTTATTAAAGATATTTTACTTGTTCAACTATTTGTAACATACTATCTATTTTGATATCTTCAGTTTTGATGTTTTAATTTTAATTTATATACATTCATCCAGCAATATACATTTTCCAAATCATTATTAACTTTCGAAATAATTTCATCATAGTGTAACCCTTCTAAATAGTTTAAAGTATTAAATGCAAAAATATGTATTTTACAATGTTGAATAATGTTTGGTATTGGCCTAATAATTGATAGTTTTAAAGCATTAGGAACGACTGAATGTTGTAATGATAAATTTATGAATTCTAATATAGGATAACCCAATACATTAAAATACTGTTTTATTAATTTCATGTTTATGTCGTCCATACTACTTTTGTTATTTTGATCAAAGACAATTTTCTTTAACTCTTCTATTGATTACAGTCAAATTTAACTGTTATACATAAATAAATAAATTCTATTTTACGTGGTGGGTGTGCACACTGTAAAATCGTCTTCTGGAGAGAGTTAAAGTGACGTTATTCCTCATAACGAACCTACAAACTCAACATTACATGTCTGAAAGGGTTAAATTCGTATTCGCCACGAGTTGCGAATGCACGGGCCATGCGACGAATGCCTATGAACAAAAGTTCAAAAACACTGAAATAATTTTCTCCAATTTTTTCATTAATAATTTTTTTTACTCCTGCGAGTCGGGTTAAAACGTTTTATAGGATGGTTTAACATAAAAAACGTTGAAGAATTTCCCTTCAAATTTCTTAATTTTTCTATCACATTTATCACCACTATTATTGTTAGTAGTGAAGACATTCAACATTTTATATTTCATCAATTCTTGTCGAAATTTGCAACAACAATATCAAATAATTAACAATAAATTCGAACACTTTTTTAACCAACACACAAATATGAGCAAACTGCCCAGAAAAATACTAAACATAACTTTGTGGGGATTTAAAAACTATAACTCTGCCTTTTCAACCTAAGGATGCTATGCTTTTTACACTGAGTTCAAAATATTTTCATTTGATTCATAAACAAAAAGCCAGTCACGTAGCTAGCTTTTTCGGCACCCAGGGTAAAATATTTGTAGGTACGCCACTATCAGATATAAAAATTGAAACTTACAAACTAATTTTAAAAAATGTAAAAACCAATATTACATTAATTGGTTTCCTGAAATATTTTTTAAATATATTTTTGCTTCCCATGTTGGAATTTTCGTCATATCCTCTATTTTATTAAATGTTCCACTTACGTTGCTATAAGTAATAATTTGCAGTGCAGTTTTTAATTCCTACTGTGGCAAAAGATTGCAATTCTTTTGCGTTCCTACATATGTAATATCAATATTAACATATATAACATCTGTCTCAGATTTCTTTTGTCGCCCTCCCAATTGCGGCACTCGAGGCTTGGTTTCTATTTAATTAAAAATCAGTGGGTAGTTATATAAAATACAACAATGTGAAATATAAATAAACAATAAAAACAAGAAACACGAAAATATAAGAAATGAACCAGATATATTTTGGTTTCTATTTTATTGTAAATAATTACGGTTATTACATGAAATGTAACGTGTTAAAATATTAATAAACACTATGAATGAAAAACATGAAAATCATATCATTAGGGTAGTTATGATTAAGATTTCGTTTCAGAGAACGAAATAAATTAATTCGTCCTAATTTTTATTTTTGTTGTCTTTTGCTTTTAACGTTTTTTATTTGAACAACATACATTACATAATCCATTATTGAATGTATTTTTTTAAAATTTTTGTTAAAGGAAACATAATTATAAATAAAATTGTAAACTAAAATAGCCTGAAAATGTTTAAAGCTAAATAACTATCGGTTTCACAACTCAGCGCCAAGCCGTGAAGACTTATTGAACACCCGATATATGAAAAATAAATAAATATTTCCAGCATTTCTTTTGATATTGGTTGTTTTCAACTATATTATTCTATACTCCTTTTATATTTTGGGAAACATTATAATAAACTTAAATTTAGATAATGTTCAAAGCTAAATTTAAATAATTTAAAGCCCATTTCTACGATTTAAACTATGTATAATATCCGACTCGCGTAAAAACTGTCTGGTGCAAGTAATGTTATAAATTAGCCTAGCCTAGAGTCAGATGTATGTACGTTTCCATAAAATATAAGATTGTTGATTACATTTAAAATTCTTGGCTATGTAATTATGTCAGTGAAGCTGAGCTTGTAGAGTGCATTACTAATCAGGGTACCTAGTCACATGACCTACAACTATATCAAAACTGTTTTGCATATTATGTAGTACAAACTTTACAATTAACAATGGAATTGAAACGCTGTAGTTGAAACACATGATGTATTTAACTAAATTTAATATTAATATGCATTCTACATCAAATTATAATTATTTTTTTTCTTTTCTAACATTTCAAATAATTTGCCAATATTTTCTATAATAAATTGTTACATGTATTTACAATAAAAAATAATCATCTTATAATTCAGTAATTGTTTGTGTACAAAAATATAACAATAATAATTATTATAAATTGATAATTTTAATAAAACACATACAAATATATACGATTTTTCTTTCAGTTTTATCATTAATTTTTTTTTATATATATTACAATAAACTGTCATGAACATTTCAAATAATTTTCTCCATTTTCTTCATTAATAATTTTTTACATTGTATTACAATAATTGTCATTAACATGTAATGCAATTATTGTTTGTTGATGAAAGTCAACATTAAATATCTGAAGGGGTTGAATTTGTATTCTGCAAATCCTTGGCCATTTTTTATTTTATTTATTTATTTTTATTTATATATATATATATATATATATATATATATATATATATATATATTTATTATTACACGCTTCGTAATACATTTTCATTGCATATAAGCGGCGATATACATATTTATATGGGGATGAGTTTTTTATGTACCTTTTGTAATTTTTACATTTTTCACGTTGCGTAGATGAGGTTGAAATTATGAAAGACAAACACAACAACCATGCCTTACCCGGGATTTGAACCCGGAACCTTTAGGTCATGAAGCGATAACGTTACCACTAGGCTACATATATGTATATATAATTTTTTACATATATTACAATATATAGTCATGAACATACAATTCAGCTATTGTTTGTTGATGAAAATCTATTAATCTACTAAAAATATGCTAACATTTCAGATAGTTTTCCAATTTTTTCTATAATAAATTGTTACATGTATTTACATTTAACAATAAATAATAGCCAACATGAATTCATTCAATTAATGTTGTACACAAAACAATAATTATAAATTAATAATGTTTATAACCATATATATATATACGATTTTTCTTTTTACTCTGCCAACAATTTAAATATTTTTTTCCAATTTTTTCATTAATAATTTATTTACATATATTACAAAATAAATTGTCATAAACATATAATTCAGTTATTGTTTTTTGATGAAAATCTATTAATCTACTAATAATATGCCAACATTTCAAATAATTTTCCATTTTTTTCTATAATAAGTTGTTACATGTATTTACATTTAACAATAAACAATAACCAACTTATAATTCAATTATTGTTTGGAGACAAAAATAAAACCATAATAATTATAAATTAATAATGTTAATAAAACACACACACAAATATATTTACGATTTTTCTTTTTACTCTGCCAACAATTTAAATATTTTTTTCCAATTTTTTCATTAATAATTTATTTACATATATTACAAATAAATTGTCATAAACATATAATTCAGTTATTGTTTTTTGATGAAAATCTATTAATCTACTAATAATATGCCAACATTTCAAATAATTTTCCATTTTTTTCTATAATAAGTTGTTACATGTATTTACATTTAACAATAAACAATAACCAACTTATAATTCAATTATTGTTTGGAGACAAAAATAAAACCATAATAATTATAAATTAATAATGTTAACAAAACACACACACAAATATATTTACGATTTTTCTTTTTACTCTGCCAACAATTTAAATATTTTTTTCCAATTTTTTCATTAATAATTTATTTACATATATTACAAATAAATTGTCATAAACATATAATTCAGTTATTGTTTTTTGATGAAAATCTATTAATCTACTAATAATATGCCAACATTTCAAATAATTTTCCATTTTTTTCTATAATAAGTTGTTACATGTATTTACATTTAACGATAAACAATAACCTACTTATAATTCAATTATTGTTTGGAGACAAAAATAAAACCATAATAATTATAAATTAATAATGTTAATAAAACACACACACAAATATATTTACGATTTTTCTTTTTACTCTGCCAACAATTTAAATATTTTTTTCCAATTTTTTCATTAATAATTTATTTACATATATTACAAATAAATTGTCATAAACATATAATTCAGTTATTGTTTGTTGATGAAACTCTATTAATCTACTAATAATATGCCAACATTTCAAATAATTTTCCATTTTTATCTGTAATAAATTGTTACATGTATTTACATATAACAATAAACAATAACCAACTTATAATTCAATTATTGTTTGTAAACAAAAATAAAACAATAATTATAAATTAATGTTCCTAAAATACATACCTATATGTATACGATTTTTCTTTTTTCTTTGCCATCAATTCATATAATTTTCTTCATGAATTATATTACAGTAATTGTTACTAACATGTAATTTAATTATTGTTTGTTTATGAAACTCAACAATAAATATTTGAACGGTTGAATTCGTGTTCTACAAAACCTTGCCCAATATTTTTCTTTTTTTTCTTTTTTTGTAATATGTATATTACAAATAAACAATAAAGAACATTTTTAAATTCATTTATTGTTTATTGAAAAAATTTAAAATAAATGCATTTAAAATAATTCAATTTGATTATCTGTGTAAAAAAGGCTCCTTAAAAAAAGTATATGATCTGCGAAGCGAAAAATACTAACTTAAAACTAAAAATTTGTCACTTTAATTTATGTACAAATAAATGAGAGCAATACATGTGCCTATGCCCATGCTCCAAACATTCAATGGCCAGTATGAGATGGACTTCATACTGTATGGAGGTCTTTTGACCCTCTCGTGACTTAACTTTATATTTGGGCTCCTTTGCACCGCCGAAGCGGACGTTCCGTCCCTAGCCACGTGGAGTTGAGCCCCTACTAACTAGAGACAGGTGTAAATTGTTAACATAGTACTGTTAAGTGTTAGTACAGTTAGTACTATTACGGCCGATTTTTCAATCGCTTGTTAAAGTGTTTGTTAACTACCAATGTAATAAATATTGTCCTGGCTCGATCGACTGCATAGTTGATGTGCACAGTGAACAAGAGCTTTTCATCGATGATTAAACTTAGATATTAGGTCTTGCGTGAGTGTCTGACGTTACATTCATTAAGTTTGACTGTAGGTTCTCTACTCAGTTTGCCTTTTATCAGCACATATGTGCTCTTGCTAGTTGAAAAGGTTAACTTATTCGTCTCAGCCCAGCGCTCAATCCTGCTTGGAATTTCACTAGCTTTCTGAACCTCCGTTTTATACTCAGCAAGGGTTCCGCTATAATTACGGCTGTTGATCTTCCGATCTGCTCGATCCACAGCTCTTTGCGCCAGGCGCTTGAACTTTTGGACTTTGCGTCTATGCCTCTCCTGATTCTCACTCCACCAATCCGCTTTACCCTCAAAGAGCCTTCGCTTATTTACACAGCTATCAAGGATAGCCTGTATACCTTCTGTCAATAGCGTAACATTGCTGTCTATGCTGTCACTCGTTGGTTCCCAAGGAAGGGGGTCAATGTGGTTTATGAGATCCGCAAGATTGCGCCTTATAGCATCCCAGTTACCGTGCTTCAGTGTGTATCCAGCGGTTTTACTCTGTACCTTGATATCAGTATGGTACTTAAATTTGATAGGTCGATGGTAGCTTGTTAATATTCCCGCCTTCACTTCCCATTTCCCAACATTAGGCATTGTATTGCCGGTGACAATTGTAACATTTATGTTACTCCCGCCATTTGGTCCGATAAAGGTTTTCGGTTGTCCTTGTCCACCTTCCTTTGTAACATACAAGTTTTCAGCTAGCAGAAACTCCATGGCCGTGCGACCTCTGTCGTCGTCGTCGGTGCCTGAGTATCAGACATCCGATTTGGCATTGGCATCGCAACAGAACACCAGTGTACTACTTGCACCATCAACGGCCTTCGAGGAGAACTCAATGTCGGTATTAATATTGTTTCTAGGCCGAAAGTAAATTGAGCCTATCACAACCGCACTTTGCCCGCTAGTAATCTCACAGATCACTTGGAACTCATTTGTGAAGTGAACCATCTTGAGTGCATAGATAGCCGACAAAGAATCTCTTATCACCTACAGATATCACATTTTTTCATTAATAATTTTTTACATATTACAATAACCATCATTAACATATAATTCAATATTAAATATCTGAAGGGGTTCAATTCGTATTATTCAGAACCTTGCCCATTTTATTTCTTTTATTTTTTGTTACATATATTACAAATAAACAATAAAGAACATTTTTTATATATGGAATTATATCTACATCAAATTCGATTTCTTGTTGTTTGTAGATGAGCTGTGTAGTAATTATTATCTTAACCCTGTATTAAAAAACTGTCTTATAAACTTGACGATACATATATTTACAATAAATAACATTATTTCGTTATCTTTGTTTATTGATAAAAGTTTAAAATATATAATATATTTATTGCTTAAGATTGGGTACATCTCATACAAAGTATGGTTGGTAGTGATTGCTTGTGTATATACATAAAAATATCCAAGAAATAGAGGTATCGATATCGATACAGACCAATAAATTATAGCCATATTAAAGAGTTATTATAAATTTTATTATTACAATCTATTTAATTCATAAGGTAGTACATAAGAATAGAAATAGGGGTATCAGTACAAAACTATAGTACTTTAACAACTATAGTTTTCCAAAATTATGTCTTTATTAAAAAGTTACATATTTTAATAATGCAATGTGTTTCTAACTAACAGTGTGTCTCAAAAGAATAGAAATGGAGGTGTCGATATCGATACAGATCAATATATGGGTAATCAAATTTGTATCTTTGTAATAAAATAATAATAATACCAATAATAAAAATAAAATGTCAATATTTTCTTTGATGGGGTTATTCGTTACAGCAGAAACTCCTCAGCTTATTTATTTATTTTATATTTGGCTACTCAACAGGGTTAAGCCCCAATTACAGAGAAGCACAGATATACAAAAACAATATAAGTTTATAAAGTAGGAGTACAAAGAAAAATAAAAAGTGCTTATATACTAATATAATACATATAAACATTATATAATATAAACATTAAACAATGATTAAACATTTTTTGAATTTAATTATATTTATATTAAATATATTGTATTTTTTTTCTTTATTTCGTCTAGGTAAGTGCAATTTGAGTGCTGTAGAATTATTAATTAATTATGTTGTCTGTGTTATATTTCAAATTCTTACATTTATGTTAATATATTATCAAAATGTTAGCGGTTTGAGTACCAAGCTTAATTTCTACAGTATGTCCACGGATCGAGTTCCAAAGAGGAAAAGCTTTTTGATCTTTTATTTTACAAATAAATGTATTCTTGATAAAAGTTTTTGCATGTTCCGAAATGGCCAATTCAGTTTTAACATTTTCAAATTTTCTTTTAGCTTCAGAGAAAAATCGAAAATTGATCGTTTTAGTTGAAAATTATTCCCAAAAAATAAGTTTGCGTTCTCATGGTAATTTTTAAACACAACTTTTGTTAACTAAATTTTAATTTCATTAACTCAACAACAAAAATAATATAACCAATAACTATTCTACTCAATCCATTCACCGCACAATTCTAGTCTTTGAAGCAGTTCCCTATAACTTCTTCGAATTTCTTCGAGAGTTAAAGACGTCACAGCGTCTTTAATCCTCTCCTTTAAATTCTCTATGTTCGGAGGAAGATTATTTGCATAAACTATTTGTTTCAAACGGCCCCAAAAAAATCAGCCATAGTCAAATCAGGGCGCCTATTCTAATTCACTTATCGAGTCGCTAAGACCACGTGTGTCGCTATCCCCACTACTTCAACGCAGTGATGACATACGTATTTGCGTCATAGCTTGACGTCATAGCCGTACTTCAGAGGGGGGAATGACGTCATAGCCGTACTTCAGAGGGGGGAATGACGTCACATATCCATAGCGAGGTCGCTAATGTTTTCGACACCTATGTAGGTCTCGCTAAGTTCTTTTCCAGTCGCTAACTTTGAAATTTGGTTATGTTAGTGTTTTGTTTGTAAACAAATGGTTGTTCGTGCGTTTTAATATTTTGTTGTGCGTGATGCTGAAGTAGAGGAGAGAAGAGAAGAGGCTAGAATTGCAAGAAGATTAATTAGAGATGCACATAATTCGTTTAATTTGCCCGAAGCGGATTTTTTTGTTGCACCACCTTCTATATTCTTTAACAAAATAGTTAATTGGTCCCACAATGCCTTCCAATTATGCCTGCCGTCTGCCCCCAATAATTTTCCCCTCGCAAAATCTTCGTGGTCCTCCATAAAATGGAGTAAAGTTTCTTTTTGTTCACTTGAAATTCTCTCCTCTCTTTCACGTTTTTGAAACATTACAAATTAAAAACGAAAACAATAAAAAAAATGCTAAACTAATGAACTAATAAACTAACACTAATTTTATATGAATATATAACTAAAATAAATAAGAATTTAAAAACCGATATAAAAAATGAAAATGAATGAAATACTAAACTAAAATAATAAACTAACACACTAAAATAATAAACTAACACTAAATTTAAATAAATACGTAACTAAATTAAAAAAAGAAAAGAAACTAAAATATAAATTTAAAAAATCAAACTAAAAACCAAATAATCTAACTTTAATAATAATATAACAAACTAATTAAAAATAAAATAAAAATTAAAACTATAAATAAGAGATATAAAATTTTAAACACGACACAAAAAAGCATTTAACAGTATAAGATCACAATCAAAACTGAAATGAATACTGTGAAATTCAAACTGAGCGCTTAAAAATACAACACTGCCATCTAGTAAAATAACAGTTACTAAATGGTGACGTAGGTTCAACGTCATCATATGACGTCACTAACAATGACGCAATAGCGACACCTTACTATCGCTACATTTAGAATAGACCTCCAGGGCTCTTTGGTGGCCATAACACGGGACCCTGTCGGCCTATCCAATTATGTCCAAGTTGCTGATTTAACCATTCTACAACAATCCGAGCATAATTGGCCGGACAACCATTTTGTTGGAAATAATACCCTGCGAGGTAAATAATCGGTAGATCGTCCAACCTTGCACCAAGAAAATTTTGCAGCATATCCAAGTACGTATGCTGATTGACAGTATTATTTAAAAAATATGGTCCAATGATACCATGGTAAGAAATTACACACCACAAATTAACTTTTGCCGAATATTGTCGATTGTGAGGGATTCGAAAATTCGGATTGTAATCGCTCCAGTATTTCACATGTTGAGATGCAACATTAACATTAGTAGAAAACGTGGCCTCATCAGAGAAAATAATATTTCCGTAAAATTATTGATTATCCATGATTTGAGCGCCCATTCACTGACAAAAATACAAACATTTCGCAGGATCTCCGGGTTCTAATGCATGATTAAAAATGGGCTTATAGAGATCGAACTTCCGTTGTTTCAAAATCTTTTGAATGAGCGATTTACCAATTCCCAGTTGGAGCGATCTTCGCCGCAAAGAAAGTTTTGGATAGTTCAGTACTGAGTCCATTACAAGAAGAGTGGCGGCGTCATCTTCATCACGTACTATCTTTTTTTCTTACGTCCAGTATGGAACTAGTTGACAGGAATTTTTTGACCAATTTTCGCGCACCTCTATTTGAGATGTAAATAAACTTATGATTAAATTCTTCGACAACTCGACGGATTTATTACCTTTGCCATAACATTGAATTAGATAAACTCGTTCGTCTTTTGACAACGATTATGGTTGATTTTCCTGCCAGACAGTTAATGAAAATAAATAAATAACGGCAATAACAATGACAACGAAAACTTATTTTTTGGGACAGAATAATTTTCAACTAAAACGACCAATTTTCGGTTTTTACCTGAAACTAAAAGAAAATTTGAAAATGTTAAAACGTAATTGGCCGTTTTGGGACATGCAAAACTTTTATCAAGAATAACATTTTTTTTGTAAGATATAAAAGTTTTTCCTCTTTGGAACTCGATCCGTGGACATGCTGTATAATAATGTATCATCTTCTAATTTTGAAGCAATTGCTTTAACTGAGACTTGGCTTTATCAATCAGTTTATGATTCTGAAGCGTTGTTGGTCTATGTTGTTTATGGAAAGGATAGAAATATTACCAGAGGAGGAAAATATGCCGGGGTGGAGGTGTATCATATGCTATACATTCTAAATTTCATACATCCATTGTAAACATTCATCCACAGAATAATTCTTTAGTGGATATTATCTGTGAAAAAATTTAACTATCACTTGTTAAATCTTTATGTGTTGTGGTAGTTTATTCATCTTCACCTATTTCTGTTGATCAGCAAGAATACATTTATGAATCCATAGAATCAATTCCTGATATTATGTATACGCTGATAAAATTATTTCATCTTTTCTAAATTTATTAAACTTTCTCCTAGCATCACAGCATAATCATATTCTCAATTCTAATAACAGAATTTTAGATATCGTTCATTCCAATTTAGACTGCAATGTCATACATGATTCTGCCCCTCTTATCCATGAAGATATTTATCATCCTACTTTAAATATATCTCTTTTTGATACATCTATAGAAAATAAAAAGACACTGAAGGGTGATCAGCAAATATCATACAATTTAAAAATGCGGATTACGCATTGTTATACTCTGTTAGGTTCATTTGATTAGGGTATTCTGACAAATTTTAACAAGGTTGAGGATACATTTGAATTTTTTTTTATTAATATAACGCTTTAACATCGAGGTCATTAGCGTTTTAATACATTTCAGTCGGTATAATATTATATTTCATTCTATAAGTTAATATTTTTAATATAGTTGATGATTTGTTCGGATTCTTCTTCGGCTAAAGCTTCTTTTAGGTTTCCTTTGATATTGTGCTCTCTTCTTTCTTGTGTATATTGTTAGCAGTCGATTAAGATGTGTTGTACTGTTATGGGGGTGTTGCAATGGTTGCAGATTATTTGAGGGGTTTTGTTTAGCATGTAATTGTGTGTTAACTTGGTGTGTCCGATACTGAGTCTGGTCAGTGTTATTTGTTCCTGTCTTGGTTTTTCTTGATTCCATTGTCTTGTGTCTTCTTTAATATTTCTGAGTTTATTGTTTGTGGTCTGAGTCCATTCTTCTTTCCATCTAATGGCTATTTCTGTCTTTATGTTTGATTTGATACCTTGAGAAGGGATTTCGATGTGTGTTATTTCGAGGGATGTACTATTGATGGCTTTTGCGTCAGCTTTTTCATTTCCTTCTATATTCTTATGTGAGGGTATCCGTATTAAATAAATGGTGTAGTTTTGGGTACGGAGGGTATGGATGTATTCTTTGATATTTTGGATGATGGGATGTTTGGGATATAACTTCTTTATGGCGTTGAGAACGGATAGGGAATCAGTGAATATTGTGCACTTCCCAGGTGAATTTAAGGTTTTGATATGTTTAAGGGTGTTTAAAATGCTGTATGCTTCGGCAGAGAAGATGGAAACTGTA
The DNA here is from genome assembly GCA_943142095.1 of Ophonus ardosiacus. NCBI lineage: Eukaryota > Metazoa > Arthropoda > Insecta > Coleoptera > Carabidae > Ophonus > Ophonus ardosiacus. The sequence continues at coordinate 31,455,071 of OW964833.1, read as the reverse complement.
TTGGGTAGATGGTGTTTGATTATAGTTTCTTCAATTATTATTGCTGCTCCTGTACCTTGTTTATATTTTGCTGCATCTGTATAGACGTAAGTTGTGTCCTATATTTGTCGCAGAGTTCTCTATGCTTTTGTTGGTATGTCGCTGGAGGTGTAGTTTCTTTCGGATATGCTGTCAAATTCGTGTTGATTTTAGCAGTATTTATTGTCCACGGGGGAATATTTGAGGTATTTTGAGGTATTACTTTTGGTATGTGTAGTTTGTTTGTTTGTAGAATTGTTTTAAATCGGGATGATAGGATGGAGTGTTCTTTTAATATTGGTGGATTTGTATTTGGTTTGAATAGGATTTTATGCACGGGATGGTTTGTTTGACAGGATATTTGGGTAGTGTAGCTGGCTATAAGTTGGGCTCTTCTGTATTTGAGGGGTAGAACTCCTGATTCATTGTGAATACTGGGAACAGGGCTTGTGCTAAATGCCCCGGTTGATATTCTGAGGGCTGTGCTCTGAATGGTGTCTATTTTTTGTAGGGTAGTTCTTTTTGCACTTGAGTAGACTATACAGCCGTAGTCTATTTTTGATCTAATGAGTGTTTTATATAGCAGTGTTAAATTCTTTTGGTCTGCTCCCCATTTGTGATGGGCCAGTGTTTTTATAATATTTAATTGGTAGCATGCTCTTTGTAATATTTCTATCTGTTTTTTCCATGTAAGTTTTGGATCGAATGTTATTCCTAGAAAAATTTATTGAGTTGGTAAAGTTTATTTGGTCATTTATTAGAGTAAGGCGGATTTCATTTTCCCCTTGGTGTCTGTGTCTACAGAAGTGTATACCTTTAGTTTTTTGGGAGGATAATTTAAAGCCGTGTAATTGCGTCCAGTCTGTTATAATATTTATTGCCTTTTGTAGTTGTTTTTGGGCTGTTTTGGTCGAGATTAGAAGATCATCCGCTACTTTCACTGGTTTTGAGATGTTGGTAGTGATTTTATTGATTGCTAGGAGAAAGAGTGTAACACTTATAATTGCACCTTGGGGTAGACCATTTTCTAGTGTTTTAATAATTGATATATATCCATTATTTCGGACTCTAAATTTTCTATTTGTTAAAAAGTTTTGGATGTAGTGTATGGTATTTCCTTCTATGCCGTATTCTATTAGGGTTTGTATGATTGGGAATCTCCAGGTGGTATCGTAAGCTTTTTCGATGTCGAAGGCAACGGCTATAAGATGTTGTTTGTTTGCAAATGTATCCTGGATTTCCGAAGTTAGTCTTACAATTTGGTCCATAATGGATCTGCCTTTTCTAAAGCCACATTGCTCTACTGTGAATAAGTTGTTTTTATCAAGAAACCATGTAAGTCTTTTGTTAACTAGTTTTTCCATTATTTTACCTAGGGTACATGAGAGAGTAATGGGTCGATAATTTAGTGGGTTCCTTTTGTCTTTTCCACTTTTGTGTATTGGTATGATAATTGTTTCCTTCCATTGATCTGGGAATGTGTGATTTGTCCAGATGAAATTGAACATTTCTAGAATATAGTTTATTTTAGTTGGCAGTTTTTTTATTAGTTCATAAGGGATGTTGTCCGGGCCTGGGCTACTATTTCTGGATTGTATTTCTTCTAGTGCGTTGTTTATCTCTTTTATAGTGAAGGTATTATTTAATTTGCTTTCTTTATTATCGTTTATTTCTATTGGTGTTGATTCGACCATCGTTTTTCTCAGTAGAAATTCTTGATTGTAATTTTGGTTATTGGAGGTGTGTTGGAAAGTATCTGCGAGAATTTCTGAGATTTCTTGAGGGCATGTTGAGGTTTTATTGTTGTTATATAGTAAGGTAATTTCTAGGATCGTATCTTTTCCTTTTATTTTTCTAATTTTATTTCACACGTTTTTTATTGGCATACTGAAGTTTATAGTAGATACATAGTTTTGCCATGATTCTTTCTTACTACTTTTAAGTGTTTGTCGTGTTTCTGCTTTTTTCCTCTTATATTCTATTAGATTTTCTTGTGTGATGTTCCAGTTTTTTAAAGCTGTTTTTTGGGCTTTTATGGCTAGTTCGCAACGGGTTTAAATTTTTTTATGAAATATTGTAACATATTTGGTACATGCATTCCTACAACCATTAGAAAAAGATCTAAGTATTTTTCAAGGTTTTCGAAAAATGTGATCCAAAACATAAAATTGAAAAAAGTATCATGTACTACAAAAAAAAAAAAAAATTAAGGATAAAAAATATTACGATTATTTTAGTAGCTTACGCTTTAGAATAAAAAAAAACAAAAACAAATATTAAAATAACTCAAAGAATGTATTATGTCGTCAGAGAATAATATAGTATATGATCCTGGAAAGCTGTGATCCTACTTGAATAGTAAAAAAACCAAACAGGCCGAATTCCCAGCCAAATGAACTTAGATACTCAATTATGTACCACTATTTTCAAAATTGTACAGGCTTTTGCTAATTATTTTCTATTTGTGTACGTAGCTAATTCTTCTTTCTCTGCTTTAGTAACTCCTGTCTCTAACAATTTGACTTCTGATTTGGTATCAGTAGAATCCATAACAGATTCACAAATTGTTGAGTCTATGAATAAATTTAAATAATCACTAATCGTGGACTAGACCACTTCCCGGCATATATAATTAAAGGATGCTTTTTCTACGCATGCTTTTCCTTCCTCTTTAAAAACTACTTAACCAGTTCACAAATCTGCTGACAAAACATAGTATTTCTAACTATATATTGGCCGGTAGTATAACTGATGAAGGATGGCTAGCGAGCAATGTAAAATATAACACCAGTCAAATTGTTCAATTTTTTAGGATTCTTAATTTTCCCTCTTATTCCGGTTTGACAATCTTATTCCATAGGATTTGATGTGGAACAGAATCAAATGCTTTTCGATTTAATCCCAAGTAACATACTATTATATTTATGTTAAAAGCTTGGGTATAGTATTAAGTAAAGCGATTCTTCGGTAGTTGTTTTTTTTATTATTCTGTCTGTCTTTTTTCTTGTGTGCGAGTGTCAGTTTGATTGTTTTTAGTTTATTAATACCGATTGGTTCAACTAGACTCCTCTCCGAGTACTAATGAAATTCGGCACTCAACGCAGATTATCATGTACATATCTGTCATAAAATAAACAATTAGAATTATTGTTGTTAACCACAATAGTGGATTCCAAGTAATACATAACTAATTCAGCTAGAATAGGGCTTAGAGAACTATCTATAGGACAACCCCGTTTCTGGAGATAAATTATCAATATATTGTAAACACGGCATGATTTGCTACATTGTAAAAATTCCTACCTGTGAAATTAATTCATTGTGGTTTTCCACTTTAGACCAACGTTTAATGCGGCTCTTTGTTTCGCTTATTCGTCTAGCATGACTTCCTCTGCAGACCTGGCTAATACGATGGTGTACCAGGCCATGTATCATATCCAACTGCATGGACACGGGCGGACTTGGTGACGTGATGCAGTTGGGCTATTAGAGCACGAGCTTTGCCCACGATGTCTGTCCTTATGGTAGCAGTTTGCTCCGCTGCAAAAAGTTCCCTATGTATCATACTTGCTGGATTTTTTCAAAAGCAGTGCGTAAATACTAGAGAACGTCGTTGAAAGTAGATATAGATGACTTGACACCCGACCGCCATTCTGCAGCTAAGTCTGTCAGTAGCATCGGTAATCCCTTTGCCGCGTTAGCAACGCTGTAAGTGCAGTCTTTGTAGTTTTGAAGCTGATACGTAATGTCTCGGATAACGGTGCTACGGGTACCAACGGCAAGATGACGGAAACTGATGCACTGCGATCATGACTGCATTGGTTCAAAATGGCGGCGATGGCGTCACTTCGCGAACTCAACATACTATAACGTAATTATTTATGTTAGGCGAGATGTAAATTTTAATAAAATAGTAAATCGGCTTATTGCAATCTCCGGTCACACAAAATGCAAAAAAATAATCTAATAATGAGCTTTAAATGATCTTACTTCGATAATACAGAAAACTACGTATGATAGTTGAATACAATTCGACATAGCCACTAACTCGGGGAGACTTGCTCTGAAACCAGGGGGGGTCGATTCTAAACGGTCGAACCTAGAATTCGAACAAGCAAATCTACTAGGCGCCACTGTATTTGTATGCCGAACCGTAAAGGAAAATATAGCACGGTATTAGGCTTAGGAGATTTTTCAATAAAAATTTAACACTCAACTGAGTAAGATAAAATGAATTTAATGAATAAACCAGTGAAAATGATTTTATAACAAATACATAAATTCAGTTTCGCAACCCAAAATATACCAAAAATACTGTATTATATTCAAATAAAGGCGAGCGATTATCAGTGCACTGTTAATGACTCCGAAAACTAAATAAAGTTCGTAAATAAATTTGCTATTTAAACGGATTGAGCCACTGTCACAATGTACCGATATAATAATACATGAATCGCTTCTAGTTTGTAAATTAATAACGTATACTGTATAATTCGTTGAAATATACACAATAATCTCACTTAAATAATCTAATTGTTTTACTATGTACTCAGTAAGTGAACGACGACAACCGATAGACATTAACACACAATTAGACAGACCGACAACTGAATAGCGAATTGGATGATCAAAAATACTATATATATACAAAAATCGGATAATCCTGACGTAATGGCGGGCGTAGAATACAAAATGGAAACTCCTCACCAGATTCCAATGGCCGATGATGACGTACGACGTGACGTAAGCGATGATGACTGCTGAATGACGTCACGGAGTGGAAGTGCTCGATTTCCGCCAAATATTTGCTCCAAAAGTTCTCCAAAAGGATATTAAGACGTTCAGGACTCCAATTAAACTCCAATTTATACTATACAGGCAAGATATAGTACAATGAATGGATATATGCACACCACGTGCATTTACGTGCATGTATAAAATTGCTCAGATTTCAGCAATTTTGCCTGAACCAAAGAGGCTAAAAAATTACAAATAGACACTAAAGAATATGTTTATACAACATGAAATAAATGAACTGTATGTCTACTTACGAAGAATGTGTCTTCCCATGTGATAATGCACCAATCCGGATAAACCGAGGAAAGATTTCGCCAACAATGAAACTTTCTATGTGCCAGCGACCAGAAATATTCCGCAAATATGCGAATTCTCCCAATTCGAAGCCAAAAAATCTACCAACTCGTGGGTGAAGATTTACTTCTAGCCGCAAGATCACAAAACAAAACTCACTCTGCAAGTTCTGACAAACGAATGCCGATTTTTACAATTGTGTAAATAAAACCTCATCTGCCCCAATAAACAAAAGATGTCTCCACGATACCATAAAATGAAAGTGAAGAATAACAAAATGAAATATACATAAAAAAATATTGCTAAATATTAACAAAATATGAAATTACAAAGTAGGATGTAACAATACATAACGCAAACACCTCCACTGTTACTGAGTCTGTAACGTTCCAAATCTGTGTTTGTTCCTTTTTGTACATCTGGATCGGGGCGACCATTGTTGATTGGGGCGCTCCGTTTCAAGTAGCGCGCGCGGTTCAGCGCAGATTCCACTTGTGCGGCGTGATAGCGCGGATAACTACAATGCATTGGTCCAAGATGGTGGCGATGGCGTCACTTCACGAACTCCACTTTCAGAAACACGACCACTGTTACTGAGTCGGGAACGTTCCAAATCTGTTTGTTCCTTTTTTATCCAGTGACCTTATATTTTCTGTCTGTGTCTTATGTTTTCTTCATTGGTCTCTTTCCTTATTTTTTATAGTTGGTTTTCTAAATCACTACAGTCCGCATTTTCGTATACATTTTGACTTTCGTTTATTAGGTTTACCCATTCCCGAGGGCTTATTACTCGACGGTTTGGATGCTCTTCGAGTAATTGGCGCCCACATTAACCTTTTGGCACAGTTAGGATCACCTTGTCTTCACTGAACGCTAGCCGGAGCCGAAACTAATAGTGAGTTTGGATATTTCTGTACCTTGTGCCGTTAGAAGTCCTTTTCAGAAACTAGGGCCAGTTAATTGGGCGCCACTTGTAATAAACTTTAGTTTAATATTTTACCGTGGTCTTGGATGCGTCGTTTGTAACTGTCCCCGCACACCCTTGACCACTAAGGTAGTCCACCCTTGAGGACCTCTAGTATCTGGCTGTGGCCTTGCTGCTGCTATGTGCGCTCTGACAACCCCAAGCCAGAGAGTTCTCTCGCTACAAGTATAAAATATTAATTTGTATTGGAAACAATTTTTAAATTAAGCATGTATGTACATAGTGTATTTTTCTTTGTAATAAATAATACTATGTACCTACATTTAAAAATAATATAATAAAATATAATTATTTTATTATATATATATATATATATATATATATATATATATATATATATTTATTATTTGCAATTTGAAAGATATATATATATATATTCCATAATTGGTATAATATTACAATTATACTCCAATAATGAAATAACATTTTGACTGCTACGAGTAGAAGCCTTGAAAAATTTTAAAAGTTGCTCAATAAGTATAGTCAGTGAATAAAGGCTCATTCACAGTGACGAAATTAAACGAAATTATACTTAGTACTTATACTTAACGTTCTAAATATAAGTTTGCATATGGCTTCTCGAATGGAAGTGTTCACACCGCTCAAATTAGTACTTATACTTATACTTATACACAGCACTTAAGAAATGTTTGCAAACTCCAAACTTTTCACTTATAATTATACTTAGAATCTTAAGTGCACCAATCGCAACGCGTGAGAAATGAAATAGCGATATTATTGTTTCTCTCTCGGCATTATTTTGCATTTTGACGTTTGGGTTATGGTTTGACAGTTCGTTTCATTAATTATCTGTTTTGTTTATATAAAAATGGAAGAAGTAGTAATGCGAGTCGTGCAAAGAAGAAGATGTCTTCTTGCTATGGCGTATATTTTAAACAAAAAGAAGCAAAAACGTCGATGGTGGGTTCGTCCTATAAATAAACGTCGACCCGAACAAGGAGATTGGAATAATTTAATTAGGGAAATGAGATTAACAGATGAAGTATCTTTTTTTGAATATACACGATTAGACGTATGTCAATTTGATCTCTTGTTATCACTGATAAAACACAAAATTTCAAAAAGTAATGTACAAAGATTGTCCATTCCTGCCGGTGCACGATTAGCATTGACTTTAAGGTAAGTGATTACCTGATTATATTTTATTGGATTAAAAATCGAAAAGCAACTATATATGTACATATTTATTTAGACATTTGGCGACTGGTGATTCGCTATCATCTTTAGCACAGTACTAAGTGAAAATTTTAATTATAAATATAATTTCAACGTGTATTTAATACTGTTTTAAGACGGGTATTTTTAAGTATAATTTATAAGTATAAGTACTAAGTATAATTTCACTTAATTTCGTCACTGTGAATGAGCCTTAAGACGGTGTATAAGTATATGCACATACAATGTAAGAAAATAAGCATAAAATTAATTCTTTTTGTTGAAGTAAATTCCCGACCGTCGCATTAAAAATGAAAAGAAAAATAATATGAATCTATAACTATATAAATCTAATATGTATTCTACTAAAACTATAAATTTTTTTCCTGTGCCTAAATTTCTCAATTTTTTTTAATTAATATTGTTACACATATTTACAATAAACATTAATGAACATATAATAATTCAATTATTGTTTGTTGATGAGAAACATTTTCCTACATCGTTATATATTCCATAATTGGTATATTATTAAAATTGTATTGCAATACTGAAATAAATGTGGTTTTGACTAGAAACCTTGAATAATTTTAAAAGTTGTTCAATAAGTGTAGTCAGTGAATACGACGGTGTATGTTATACAATGTATAAAAATAAGCTCGTATTAAAAATAATATATAAATCAAGCTTAGTAACTCTGGGAAAACTAAACGGACTTGACGTCTGTAATGCCCAGGTTTACACGCCGCGGGCGTCGAAACTTCAAGTTGTTAAAACTCACAACGAGTTTCTATAGGCGACGAGACACGCGTAGCTGGTGAATTTGGTCCACGGAGATGATCACGGCCGGTGTCAGTCGTAGTGGCTCTGGATGTTTTCACGTACGCCTTCCGTTGTAATGTAGGACATTTGAATCTCAGAACAAGACACTAAGACTGACTTTGAGACTTGAACGGGACTAGTATGGAGAGAAAAAAACTTGCTTACCTGGAGGTCAGTTTTGAGGGATGGATTACTCACTGTCAGGGTACCGAACACAACACTCTCATTCAGTTGTGTGGACGGATGGCAAGCAATGGACTGTCTTCTGCTATCACAATCCCTGATTTTATCCAGATCTGATAATTTAATCTAGGTTTGTTTACTGATAGCAACACCTGCATAAAATCTGAGCAAATGGTAAAAAATGGAACGCTAACTTGATAGCCATTTATTTGGCTTATTTCCCGATCGAACTACGCGTTTTGTTCCCATTGCCGGGAAGAAAATGTTTCACGATCCGCGGATTTGTGAGGTCTGATCTAGGCGACTTTGAAAATATATAACAAATAAAACTTGACAGATTCTGAAAAATCCTTAAAAATTAGGGTATTTCCCTCTCTCTTTTGTTAAAGAAAAGAACACTTTTGTTCATTTCTTCTCATAAAAAATCAATTATCTTCGTCCAGTCTTGTAGTTACCGTATCCTATCGCTGTGTGTAGGACAGTTCACGGAACCTGAAAACAAATATAAATATTGTTTATTATTATTAATCACAATACTCAACAGGCTTACGCTCAATTCTAAGGTAAGGAAAGCAGAACTTGGTACTAGATTATCGAGTATTTATTACGTATTAAGTAGTACTTGTAGTTGGAGTATTTTTTTTTTATGTGGTTAATATCATGGTGGAATAGATCGATATATTGTCTTCGAAATGTTTATAGCAGGATATAAGTTGATGCAATGGAGATTTGTGAAGGGTACTAGTTCGTGCAACATTACGATGGAATGAGGTCTTACTCCTTGCTAATGATCGAGAAATATGAAAGCATAATTTGTGTGAAATATATGGACAATCAATAGTAGAATTCACTATATTCTGAAGAAATATTGTTGCATGGAGACTTTTCGTATCTAAAAAGTCATTATTAATAAAACTTAATAATTGTTCTTATGGTACTCCTCTGGTGGGATAAGATCCCGCAATAATGTGTGCAGCCCATTTTAAGAATTTGCATAGAAAATTTTCGATGGAGTCAGATTGGTAAGCAAAATTCGGATTCCAGATGACGACGTACTACGGATACATATAGGAGACAAAGAATAGACATATCTTTGAACACGTGTGTTTGTAATTAAGAATTCAAGACATCTGTGTACAACTGCAGTAATTTCGTCGTTGTGTTGATTTAACCTTATTTCGGATCGAAAGCAACACACGTCTTTAATAAAAGATGGTCTTTCTAACGAACAATTATTTAAAACTAAATTAAAATGAATTGGTTCACCTTTTTTTTGAGAAAGTCATAACGTTATATTTTTGAATATTCAGATGAAGATTATTCTCCAAACACCATTGGTAAACTTTATCTAAGTTAAACTGAAGATACTCAGTCTTCTATTTTTGTATATAATTTTAGATCATCAACATACATCAAATATTTAACATCTATTATATTCGAATTATTGTTTATAAAGATATAGAACAGTAGGGGTTCCAAAACAGAACCCTGAGGGACACCAGATTTTTGCAGATATTTCTCACAGGAATATCCAGAGTAACTTACGAATTGGTATCTATTTGTTAAATATGACTTGAAAAGCATAACTAAACAATTAGATAATCCATATTTATGTGTTTGCAAAGGAGAAGGGAATTTTATCAAAGACCTTCGATAAATATATACCATCAAATTGACTTTACTGATCGAGTGCGTCACATATGGATTGAGTTTTACGGAGAAGATTTGTTACCGTAGATCTACCCTTGAAGAAGCCATGTTGGTTATGTGACTGCTGAATATAAGCGTGAAAATAAATTCTGTTAAGGAGAACAATTTCAAAAATATTAATAAAATTTGATATAATAGCAATTGGTCTACAGGGTGTTTCTATACCTCTGCACGAAACTTTAATGACATATATAATTTGATTTACTGATTATAGAACAAAAATAATTTTTTTGAAATTCGCAAAAGTAAGGGTAGTTCATTCCTAGCGAACATTTTTAGTGCTACTGGTTTAATAGTAAATTTATTTTTTATAATTGTTATTAATGAAATAGCAGTGTAAACACTGCCTACAAATAATGATTTATTAATTAGTTTTTATGTAGGTACCTGGTCTAATACCTTTTTGCGTAATGATTTTTAAACAAATATTTTTTTTTTATTTGAGTGCCTAGATTGAATTCGTATACAATATTGAAAGGGTAAGGTGTTGTGGGAGAAATTTGAGAAAAATTTATAGCAATAGAGAATTAGTGGATATGTTGTTAGTGTATGGAGAAGCGGCACAAAATTCCGAATTAGCAGCGCGAATTTATGCACAGCGGTATCCTCAAAGACATCATCCACATCGCCAAATGTTTGTATCACCCAAGGCCTTCGTGATGAGGGAACCTTACAGAGAAATGCGGGATGAGGTGGAGGCCCCCCAAGATTACGTAACAATTCTGAAAATGAAGTTTTGGAAATTGTGGCCACTGAACCTACAAACAGTACGCAAAGAATATCTCAGGTGCGTATTCACTTGTTACTGAAAATTACACAATACCTTTAATTTGATTAGTTTGGTTTATTTTATTTCATTACTAACATAAGTATAATTATATATATTTAAATGTACTTCAAATCAGTGGCACTAAAAATGTTCGCAACGAATGCACTACCCTTATTTTTGCGAATTTAAAAAAAAACTTTTTGTTCTAAAATCAGTATATCAAATTATATATGTCATTAACGTTTCGTGCAGAGGTATAGAAACACCCTGTATAGTTTGTTACCGTTATGTGATTTAATAAAGAAGTGTTAGAATTCTTTGTGAAAAGTCGGAAAAATATTCGGCGAAACTGTTTACTGTAGACTGTAGTCTATGGTTCTTGAATAGTGTTTTTCTTATAATTTTGTACTAGCGGTATGAATAACACATTTCTCTTATTGTTAACATATGTCCAAAAACGTGTAGGCTCGGGGCTGATATCATTTTATATTTTGTCGCAATATGTTTTATATGCCAATATAACTTCACGCTTAATTTCGCGATGCAATAAATAGAATTGATCTTTGTCAAGGATATTACCAGACTTTTTGAAGTTCTTCTATGCTTTATGTTTCACTTTAATTTTTCTTATTATTTTATACGTATACTAGACTGAATAGATTTTAGAGCATTTTGATTTAAGGGGAATAGTAACGAAAACGTCGTTTAAAGTGTAATAGAATGCCTCAACAACTTGATTAACATCGCTGTAATTATTAAGGATTGAGTACAAATTTGGAAAGTTAGCTTTTCTAAAATTTAAATCTTGTCTACTTACACTTCTAAATTTATTATATGTAACATACATTTCTACAATTAATGCAGAATGAAATTTGTCCTCTTATAAATATCCAATGCGTGTGAAACTGAACATTTTGTATTTCTTAGAATGAAATCTAGAATTCTATTATGACTATTAAATCTTATTATATTGATTTAAATTTGCCAATTTAATATAATTGAATAATGAGTTACAGAATTCACTAGAATGATGTATCATTGAAACAATTTATGTATTCGGTAATTTTAAAATCTCTAAATATAAGGGTTTTTTTTGATTGTATAAGAATTCTAAAGAAAAAAGGCACTCAAATAAAGTATAATAGTCATTGATATTACAAGAGGGAGGAATATAAATACATATTACGCAGAGACAATGATTGTGAGGTGTTACTTTTAATAAAAGAATATCGATCGAGGAAACATCATATAAAGTATTTAGGATCCTTGGAGATATAATATATATAAAAGAAAAGTAAGTTGTGATCACGACTGATCAGTTAGGTAGAAAACGATTTGCCACAGGTATGCATTCAGGATGATGGTAAATTATTGAATGAATCTCTTGTAATTTATCATTCTTTTGGAATTATTTTATTCCTTCTTCAGGATAAAAACAGCGATTAACATTTTCTATAATTACATGCTAAATAATGAGTGATGGTGTCCTTACTACTCATTGAGGTTTATTCTTTAACATAACAGTCACAAGAACAGAAATTGATGTTCTTTTTTTTGTTAGTTTGACATTTTAAATTTGAACACAATTTTTTCTTTAATATATGAAAAAATTAGCGACAACCAACAATTTATGGGAAAAAATCTAGGACAGAATATGTTAAAAAGGTAAAACATCGCTAACATGAATGAACAAAAAATTTTTAAAGAACGTGTTCGAACTATTGAACAAACTTAGCAAATATAGAAAAGAAGAAGAAATATTTAGCGGAATATACATAATTTTTATAGTCAAAAGAGATTTTGACATATTTTTCTTTATATAAAGAAAAAATTTTAAATTTAAAAAATGTAATTATAAAAATATAATTATTTACTTTTAAATAATTAAGTGGTATTTAAAATTATATTTTATTTCTAAACCCAAACTGAACGGCCGGTAAATTACAACTGGCCAAAAGCCGAAATACAAAAGACACAAGTAAACTTAATTAAATTAACGATATGAGAATCCAGTGATTCTCAAAAGTTTATAGACATACAATACAATTATTATTAAATGTATATTGTAGAACCTATTCGAATAAACAGTCAGACTTATTGATTACAAAATCAAAATATACATACAAAAATATAATAGCACTGTCACAAATTGGCCATAGAATGCCCGAACAAGTTTCTTGATGATGTTTTAACAGATTTACAGACCAAACATTGGGACAAGTTTATTGATTTTTTAACATTTACAGAGCTATCATTTTTCACTAAAAGGTTGATTTATTGTCGCAGCGGTTCATATTGCTGTTTTTATGGCGCCTAATTTGGCCATAGAATGTCCGAACAAGTTTCTTGATGATGTTTTAATAGATTTACAGGGCAACCATTGGCACAAGTTTCTCGATTTTTAACAGATATACAGAGCAATCATTTTTCACTAAAAGGTTGATTAATTGTCGCCGCGCTTCATTTTGCTAGTTTTGTGGCGCCCAATTTGGTCATAGAATGTCTGAATAAGTTTATTGATGAAGTTTTAACAGATTTGCAGAGCAAATATTGGGACAAGTGTCTTGATTTTTAACAGATATGCAGTGCAAACATTGTTTACCAAAAAATAGTGCTTTTTTTCTTGGTGCCCCATTTGGTCATAGAATGTCCGAATAAGTTTCTTGATGATTTTTAACAGATTTACAAATCAAATATTGGGACAAGTCCCTTGAATTTTTACCAGTTTTACAGGGCAATCATTTTTCACTAAAAGGTTGTTTTATTGTTGTCGTGATTTGTGTTGCTGTTTTTGTGGCGCCTAATTTGGCCATAGAAGTTTCGAACAAGTTTCTTGATGATGTTTTAACAGATTTACAGCGCAAATATTGGGACAAGTTTCTTGATATTTTAACAGATTTACAGAACAATCATTTTGCACTAAAATATTATTTTATTGTTGCCGTGATTTATATTGCTGTTTTTGTGGCGCCCAGTTTGGCCATAGAATGTCCGAACAAGTTTCTTGTTGATGTTTTAACAGATTTACAGAGCAAGCATTGGGACAATTTTCTCGATTTTTTAACAGATTTACAGAACAATCATTTTGCATTAAAATATTATTTTATTGTTGCCGTGATTTATATTGCTGTTTTTGTGGCGCCCAGTTTGGCCATAGAATGTCAGCACAAGTTTCTTGTTGATGTTTTAACAGATTTATTCATTTTTCACTAAAAGGTTGTTTTAAGTTTGTCGTGATTAATATTGCTGTTTTCGTGGCGCCCAATTTGGCCATAGAATTCCCGAACAAGTTTCTTGTTGATATTTTAACAGATTTACAGAGCAAACATTGGGACAAATTTCTTGATTTTTTAACATTAATAGAGCAATCATTTTTCACTAAAAGGTTGATTTATTGTCGCAGCGCTTCATGTTGCTGTTTTTATGGCGCCCAATTTGGCCATAGAATGTCCGAACAAGTTTCTTGATGATGTTTTAATATATTTACAGGGCAAACATTGGTACAAGTTTCTCGATTTTTAACAGATTTACAGAGCAATCATTTTTCACTAAAAGGTTGATTAATTGTCGCCGCACTTCATTTAGCTGGTTTTGTGGTGCCCAATTTGGTCATAGAATGTCTGAATAAGTTTCTTGTGAAGTTTTAACAGATTTACAGAGCAAATATTGGAACAAGTGTCTTGATTTTTAACAGAAATACAGTGCAAACATTGTTTACCAAAATAGTGCTTTTTTTTTTTGGTGCCCCATTTGGTCATAGAATGTCCGAATAAGTCTCTTGATGATTTTTAACAGATTTACAGATCAAATATTGGGACAAGTTTTTTAATTTTTATACAGACTTACAGAGCAAGCATTTTTCAGTAATAGGCTGTTTTATTGTTGTCGCGATTTATGTTTCTGGTTTTGTGGCGCCCAATTTGGCCATAGAATGTCCTAAGAATATTCTTGATGATGTTTTAACAGATTTACAGAGCAAACATTGGGACAAGTCCCTTGAATTTTTACTAGATTTACAGAGCAATCATTGTTCACTGAAAGGTTGTTTATTGTTGTCGCGATTTATGTTGCTGTTTCTTTGGCGCTCAATTTGGCCATAGAATTTCCGAACAAGTTTCTTGATGATGTTTTAACAGATTTATAGCGCAAATATTGGGACAAGTTTTTGATTTTTTAAAAGATTTACAGAACAATCATTTTGCACTAAAAGATTATTTTATTGTTGTCGCGATTTATGTTTCTGTTTTTGTGGCGCCCAATTTGGCCATAGAATGTCCGATCAAGATTCTTGATGATGTTTTAACAGATTTACAGAGCAAACATTGGGACAAGTCCCTTGAATTTTTACCAGATTTACAGGGCAATCATAGTTCACTGAAAGGTTGTTTTATTGTTGTCGCGATTTATGTTGCTGTTTTTGTGGCGCCCAATTTGGCCGTAGAAGTTTCTAACAAGTTTCTTGATGATGTTTTAACAGATTTACAGCGCAAATATTGGGACAAGTTTCTTAATTTTTTTAACAGTTTTACAGAGCAATCATTGTTCGCTAAAAGGTTGTTTCATAGTTGCCGTGATTTCTATTGCTGATTTTGTGGCGCCCAATTTGGTCATAGAATGTCCGGACAAGATTATTGATGATGTTTTAACAGATTTACAGAGCAAACATTGGGACAAGTCCCTTGAATTTTTACCAGATTTACAGGGCAATCATAGTTCACTAAAAGGTTGTTTTATTGTTGTCGCGATTTATGTTGCTGTTTTTGTGGCGCCCAATTTGGCCATAGAAGTTTCTAACAAGTTTCTTGATGATGTTTTAACAGATTTACAGCGCAAATATTGGGACAAGTTTCTTAATTTTGTAACAGTTTTACAGAGCAATCATTGTTCGCTAAAAGGTTGTTTCATAGTTGCCGTGATTTCTATTGCTGATTTTGTGGCACCCAATTTGGTCATAGAATGTCCGAACAAGATTATTGATGATGTTTTAACAGATTTACAGAGCAAACATTGGGACAAGTCCCTTGAATTTTTACCAGATTTACAGGGCAATCATTGTTCACTAAAAGGTTGTTTTATTGTTGTCGCGATTTATGTTGCTGTTTTTGTGGCGCCCAATTTGGCCATAGAAGTTTCGTACAAGTTTCTTGATGATGTTTTAACAGATTTACAGCGCAAATATTGGGACAAGTTTCTTGATTTTTTAACAGATTTACAGAACAATCATTTTGCACTAAAATATTATTTTATTGTTGCCGTGATTTATATTGCTGTTTTTGTGGCGCCCAGTTTGGCCCGAACAAGTTTCTTGTTGATGTTTTAACAGATTTACAGAGCAAGCATTGGGACAAGTTTCTCGATTTTTTAACAGATTTACAGAACAATCATTTTGCATTAAAATATTATTTTATTGTTGCCGTGATTTATATTGCTGTTTTTGTGGCGCCCAGTTTGGCCATAGAATGTCCGAACAAGTTTCTTGTTGATGTTTTAACAGATTTACAGAGCAAGCGTTGGGAAAAGTTTTTTGATTTTTTAACAGATTTACAGAGCAATCATTGTTCCCTGAAAGGTTGTTTTATAGTTGCCGTGATTTCTATTGCTGTTTTTGTGGCGCCCAGTTTGGTCATAGAATGTCCGAATAAGTTTCTTGATGACGTTTTAACAGATTTACAGAGCAAATATTGGGGCAAGTTTTTTGATTTTTTAATAGATTTACAGTGCAAATGTGAAGTTTTAACAGATTTACAGAGCAAATATTGGGACAAGTGTCTTTATTTTTAACAGAAATACAGTGCAAACATTGTTTCCCAAAAAATAGTGCTTTTTTTTTTTTTTGGTGCCCCATTTGGTCATAGAATGTCCGAATAAGTCTCTTGATGATTTTTAACAGTTTTACAGATCAAATATTGGGACAAGTTTTTTAATTTTTATACAGACTTACAGAGCAAGCAAAGTTTCTAACAAGTTTCTTGATGATGTTATAACAGATTTACAGCGCAAATATTGGGACAAGTTTCTTAATTTTTTAACAGTTTTACAGAGCAATCATTGTTCGCTAAAAGGTTGTTTCATGGTTGCCGTGATTTCTATTGCTGATTTTGTGGCGCCCAATTTGGTCATAGAATGTCCGAACAAGATTATTGATGATGTTTTAACAGATTTACAGAGCAAACATTGGGACAAGTCCCTTGAATTTTTACCAGATTTACAGGGCAATCATAGTTCACTAAAAGGTTGTTTTATTATTGTCGCGATTTATGTTGCTGTTTTTGTGGCGCCCAATTTGGCCATAGAAGTTTCTAACAAGTTTCTTGATGATGTTTTAACAGATTTACAGCGCAAATATTGGGACAAGTTTCTTAATTTTGTAACAGTTTTACAGAGCAATCATTGTTCGCTAAAAGGTTGTTTCATAGTTGCCGTGATTTCTATTGCTGATTTTGTGGCGCCCAATTTGGTCATAGAATGTCCGAATAAGTTTCTTGATGACGTTTTTACAGGTTTACAGTGCAAATATTGGGTCATGTTTCTTGATTGTTTTTTAACAGACTTATGGAGCAATCATTTAACACTAAATGGTTGTTTTATTGTTGTCGTGATTTATATTGCTGTTTATGTGGCGTCCAATTTCGCCATAGAATGTCAGCACAAGTTTCTTGTTGATGTTTTAACAGATTTACAGAGCAAACATTGGGTCAAGTTTCTTTATTTTTTAACGGATTTACGGAGCAATCATTGTTCACTAAAAGGTTGTTTAACAGATTTACAGAGCATACATTGGGTCAAGTGTCTTTATTTTTTAACAGGTTTACGGAGCAAACACTGTTCACTAAAAACTGTTTTGTCACCTGTGCTTCATATTGATGTGTTTTGGCGCCCAATTTGGTCATAGTATGTGCGTACAAGATTCTTGATGATTTTTTAACTGAGCAAACATTGTTCAATAAGAGGTTGTTTCATTGTCCTTTAATCCTTCCCGCAATAATCAATCATATTACGCACATTATAAATCCATGTTTATTAACAGGAACGGGTCCTGATGTATGGAGATAAGCAGTTGTTCAACCCATTCCGAAAAATAATAACTCCACTTTCACTAATTTACGTCCTATCTGTATTTTGCCAACCTTATCAAAAGTTTAAGAGAAAATATGTTGCGAACAAATAATGAGCTATGTAACACAAAATAATATTTTTCCTCTTAAGCAATCGAATGACAAAAACGGATATAGTACCAATACATGTCTACTTAATTATTAACTATGTTGAATCAAAATTTTCTATTCCTATTAAAATAGACTTCTCTAAAGCTTTTGATATGATTGACCATTCATTACTTCTAGCCAAACTAAAATACTATAATTTTTCAGTCAATGCATTGAAGTGGTGCGAAAATAATTTTAGTAATAGAGAATTTCGAGTTAACATAGCGCACAATCCTCAAACCTTAATATCACCCTCATTCCCTTTAGCCCGGGGAGTACCTCAAGGATCTTTCCTGAGACCATTATTTTTCTTCTCATATGTGGCATATTTATCTGGCGAGTTAAAAAAACCATTGTGATGTTCACTCATATGCTGATGATACACAAATATTAGCCTCAGGTTATCCCTAAGATATGATGGATTTAAGAAATAAGATCAATTCAGATTTGAATAATTTGGGTCAGTGGGTGAAGGTTAATGGTCTCAGTATTAATCCGAATAAATCAACAAATTGTGAGGGCCCTGACATAGTATTAGATGGAATAAAATTGTAACCCGAAAATTTTGCAAAAGTTTAGGTGTGTTATTTGAAAAAGATCTTAATTTTCATTTCCATTTACTGTCTAAAGTGAAGGCAACTATAATTAAAAAACTCCATGGTGTTTTAATCGGCACTTCACAATAACACTAAAACTATATGATCGACACTTCAATATATTAACTCTTATTTCAGAAAAAAATATCAAATATAGAGATTTTAAAAGTTTAGATTATGATATATTTTTTGCCGATTGCCAATCTGTTAATTGGAATAATATTATAACACTGGATGACATAAATGAAAAAGTGCAATATTTAAATTATAATATTATTTCTTTATTTGATAAACATGCTCCCATTAAGATCATAAAAACAACAAAAAATTACTGTCCTTGGATTACACCTGTTGTAAAAATCATGCAAAGGAAAAGGGATAAAGCTTTATTAGAATATAAAAAACATAAAATAAAATCTAAACTAGATTATTACAAACAGTTACGTAATCTCACGACAGCAGTTATTCGCAGAGAAAAGAAAGCTTTTATGGAATATGAGATAAATAATAATAATAAAAATTCCAAAATATTGTGGAAAAATTTAAATAATATGGGGGTAAAAGTTGAATTGGCAAAAAATATTCCGGAAAATTTATGTAAACCAGAATATTATGGTCAGTTTCTTTGTAATAAGATTGGTACTACTAATATAAATTTTGATACATTAAATTTTTATTTGAACGGTAGTTACGGGGAGTCTCAACAATTTGAATTCAAAAGTGTTGATAGCGATACTATAGCAACAATTTTAAAAAAATACAAATCTAATGCAGTAGGGGTGGATGAAATTTCAATTAAAATGTTACATTGCCAGTAATTGCAGATTATATAACACACATTATAAATACTTGTATACTTGATGGTGTTGTACCTGAAATTTGGAAAACGGCAATTATAAAGCCTATTGCTACACATAAAGAGTGTGCAACGTTCGATGATTTGAGACCAATCAGTATTTTACCAGTCATGTCCAAAGTTTTGGACAGAGTATGCTGTGATCAAATCATGATTTACATAAAGGAAACTAATATTTTGCCTGATAATCAATCTTGATTTAGAGCAGGGCATAGTACCAATACATGTCTCTTTAACATTGTTGATACTTTGTTAAATAATTTCGATGAATCCAAGGATTCCTTATTGATTCAGATTGATTTATCAAAGGCATTTGATATGGTGAATCACAGTATGCTGCTTGCCAAGCTAAAATTTTACAATTTTTCTGACAATGCAATTCTGTGCTGTAAAAATTATTTGATTAGCAGAAATTTTCAGGTGTGCATGTCGCACAACTCAAATACATTTACATCAAATAATTTTGCTCTGCAAAACGGTGTACCACAAGGCCCATTGTTTTTTCTTATATATGTAGCATATATGTTATCAGTTCTAAATTACTCCACAGCACACTCATATGCAGACGATACAACGATTATTGCAACTAGATCCATCAGATATGAATGAACAAATTACAAACGTTAATTGGGATTTACAGAAATTATCTCTATGGATAGAAGACAACGGTCTCAAAATCAATGTCTTTAAGTCATCATATCTTGCTGTTGGTAATTGCAAATCCATACCTGATATAAGACTGAACGGTACCATTGTCGAACGTAGCACATCTGTCAACATTTTAGGACTTCTTGTTGATGAAAATCTCTCTTTCAGGCAACATCTAAATAAAAAACTTACTACCTCGAGACTTCGCTTGCGACACCTGTATCAGTTTAGGCAAGATTTAAGTTCAGCAGTTAAATTACGCCTTGTTAATACTCTAATTCTACCCTTATTTCATTATTGCGCTTGTACGTATATTCCAAATCTTACAGAAACAGATAAAAATAGAATTACACTTGTCGAGAACTCTTGTCTGCGTTTTGTTTATGGTGCACGCAAGTTTGATCATATTTCGAAATATCGTAAACTAGCCAACATGACATAATTCTGAAAACTGGTACTCCTCACTATCTATTTGATAAATTGAAACAGAAGCAATATAATTATAAGCTCAGGATTAAAGATTTATATATAGTGCCAGCTTATAGAAAATCGAAATTAAATGGCTCTTTTTCTTATTTGGCACCGTCATTGTACAACAGCATTCCCTGTAATTTAAAAAACATCCCCGATCATGTTTAAAATTAATTAATTAATTTAAAATATATTTGCGTAGGTAATATCTGTGTAATATACAAATTATTATTATAATTATTCTTATTATTATGTATTTAGTATTATTATTATTATTACTATTATTATTATTATTATTATGTATTTACTATTATTATGTATTTAGTATTATTATTATTATTATTTATTATTTATTATTTATTATTTATTATTTATTATTTATTATTTATTATTTATTATTTATTATTTATTATTTATTATTTATTATTTATTATTTATTATTTATTATTTATTATTTATTATTTATTATTTATTATTTATTATTTATTATTTATTATTTATTATTTATTATTTATTATTTATTATTTATTATTTATTATTTATTATTTATTATTTATTATTTATTATTTATTATTTATTATTTATTATTTATTATTTATTATTTATTATTTATTATTTATTATTTATTATTTATTATTTTTTTATTATTATTGTTATTATTATTATTGTTGTTATTATAATAATAATAATACTAAATATATAATAATTAATAATAACAATAATAAAAATATTAATAATATTATTATTATTAATAATAATATATAAAAATAATAATAGTATTGAAATAAATCGTATTAAAGATCAAAAATTTGTCGTCAACATTTTCCAACCAATCTATAGCTTCTGAATTTACATAAAGGAAATATTCTATTGTATGGTTGATTGTAAAAAACCCCATTTGTAAAATGAATTTTCGCACCTGCCATGCCAAGTTCTAACTTCATTTAATTAAATCCAAATTTTTCAGGATAAGCCAAAGCCGCCGGGCGATTGTATCGAATATTACGTGAGAACTCCATTTTGTCCTTTTTAAAACTTTTAAAATATTTTCTTCTCTTATTCTCTTCTGTATTTATACTAAATTTCTTCAATAAATGCATTACATCTCCAGATTTTGTTTACTTAGATTTATAAATTTAAAAGCCTTTTCGGAATTTTGTTTAAAGAGATGTGATTTACTTGTAAGGTAATTGAATAAATTGTGTTCAGTACGGTCCTACCGAATGTTCCTGTAATAGACATATCGCTGAAAAGGGAACTGGTGGATGGAGTCTCCTGCGAGCTAGAATTAAACTTCGCCCGTGTGCTGGAGGTGGTTCCAGAGGCCTTTGGTCAACCTCTTCGGCAGTGCTGGCCTGGCGCGGGTCGCTGCGGATGCTGTGGATGGTACCGTGGTTGTCACCTTGGGTTCCTTGCGATGCGGCACCTGACGAACCTGTGCCCGTTGGAGTCCGAGGCTTCTTCTTGACATCAAGACCGAAAAGAACGGGTGACGGTAAGGGCTTATAAACCCGCGCCACCTAACCCCTGCTGCTTAGGCCGCCACTTCGGGTAAAGTGCAGGACATTGGCATAGGGGTTCCTCAACCCCACAGTTCTAAACTTTGGGACATTCGTCTACAACAGCGGCGCCAAGTGATGGCTGCCGGTCGGTCTTCTGGGAGAAGAGGCATTGTGGAGACCTTGGAGATCTCTTCGCATTAATCTCCCGTGTGTAGCCCTCTTGCATACTAGACTTGGCACTGAACAAACAAGTGAAGCATTCATTATGGTGTGCCTCCTTTTCGAATGCATGTGTCCCGTCTTTTTACTCAATGCGCTACTATCATGTACCCGGAGGTGCACTTGCGCTATCCTTGATGCTAGCCCTGTCCCGGCTACGCGGCAGTCGCTGTCTAAAAGGGTTGTTACCCGCCTTACAGCAGCGCATTCTCCTTGCCTTGCTATCATTAGTTCTAACTATAGATTTTCCTTCTCATTTAGTCTCTAAATCTGTTACTTTATCATTTTGTTATTATCTTCGGCACGTTTTATTTCTTTTATAATAGAACAACTGTTATTCATTTTGTTTACCTTTACTTTCACATTACATTATAAAAACATGTACAAGTTGAAACTATGTGTACAATAAAAAGTGGCATTATTTTTAGGAATAAGTATATAGAAGATATACGAATGATGGGTCAATATACTAGGACTATGGAAATTAAGAAAGCTGTAAAAGAAAAGAACAAATGAATATAGTTAAGGAAGTACTGCAAAATTAGTGTTACGGGTTGATAAAAACAGTTTAAGAATGAATGCCAATAAATCGCCCCTTCTTATAATCGGCAATTATAACTTTACTATGCCGGACATAGTGTTAGATGGCATACCCCTTAAAAGAAGTGCATGTACAAAAACATTAAGTCTGACAGTAGATGAGAATGTAAAATTTGTAAAACACTGAAACTTAAAACTTAAGGCTGCTAAACTTAAATTATGGCATTTGTATCAATTCAGACATGATTTAAGCATCGAGATTAAATTACGTCTTGTTAATTCATTATTCTTGCCGATTTTAGATTTTTGCTCATGCGCCTACATTCCTAATCTATCACAGACGACAAAATAAAATTGAATTACTATCCTCCAGAATTCATGCTTACGCTTTGTTTACCGTGTATGTAACTATGATCATATTTCTCAATACAGAATACGTGCAAGAATGAATACGATAGGGATAGATGATCATGTGTAAACTTTTTATCTCTGTCTCTTTCAGAAAGTAAAATTAACTGGTACTCCACATTACCTAACAATTAAATTAGTTCCTAAAAAATATAACTGTACGCTACGAATTAAAACTTAGTTCTTAGTTCTTTTTGATACCTTGCACCGTCTTTGTATAACAGTTTGCTTGAAAAACTAAAGTCCCTTACCTATAGTTCTTTTAAGTATCATTGTAAAAACTTGTATAATTCATATGTTTAAATTTTGTAAGCATACATCTCTGCGATAATTTGCTCGACTTCTGTTCCCTTTTTATCATTACCTTTGTTTAACATAACATGTAACTAGTTGTAATGTTTTTTTTGTCCGTTGACTTATATTATTTAAATTTCATTGTTAAAATTATTTTATGGGTTAGGTAGAAGAACAACCTTTGGCTGAACCTCGCCTCTGAACATGCTGTCAAAAAAGATTTTTTATTATTATTATTTATTATTAATAAGTTTACCTAGATAATAAGCAGAGTATATTTTACGTCTTTCCGTTATATCTCACAATTTGAACATTTCAAGCAAGTTTATGTATGATATTGAAATATCAGAGTACAATTTACTTATAAAAGGAATTTCAAGCGATGAAGCAATATTCAATTTTAGATCGTAAAAAAGTATAGTGTGGAATTATATATAATTTATGTAGGGTCCCAACCCCTATTGCACAACTATTGCATCAGCCTCTAGTAACTTTCCGTAGCTGAATAAGCAGGTATCTGATGTCAACCTAGTACATGAGATTCACTAGGAATCTCAGTTTGTGGAAAGTCATTTTAGAGATGTCTTGCTTCGACTAATAAATGTACTTTGTTTAAATAAATAAACATTAATAAACTTTAAAATAAATATAAATTATTTTTAAAAATAAAATCCTACGGATTCGTGATTTAATTTATATATGTATTATTATTATTATTATTATTATTATTATTATTATTATTACCCAGAAATGGGCAAAATGCCGTGATGATAAAATTTTTACTTATTTTATTTATTTATTTATTTATTTATTTATTGAAAGTTTGAAAGCAACCAAGAGCTTGGATTACTTTAGTCAGTTGGTCGGGAAAGTCTGTAAGAATCTGAACAAATCAGTATTTGTTATAGTCACACTAAAGTGATTGTGCTGTATATGTAAATAGCTGGTGGAAAGTATTAAATAAATATTTGACAAAAATTATGGAAAATAAAAAAAAAAAATTTAATAGCAATTCTGAGGTATACGTACAATTCGTAAATCATCCGTAATTTGATATTTTGATAACATAAGTTTGCTGGTTTATCACAACTTGGTAAAATAACATGTAAAAATCAGATAATATAGTATTGCATTAATCATATTAGGTCCCTAAATTCATAATTCTATCTTCTGTACCACTGTATGCCCGGTTTGCCCAAAAGTGCTTGACAGATCAGCCAAGATTGATTGAACCCAGGAGAAGATTGGTGTCGCACTGAACCAGTCCGCCATAGAACGTAGTCAGCGTCTTGGAAAACGAATACAAGATAAGTTCCGTCTCATTATAGTGAAATTTGCACGTTATAATGATCGAGCAGTTATTTATTCTAATAAAAGTGAACTTAAATTTACATTTTTAACTGTTAGTGTAAATAGGCCATAGCAGATTTCTCTCACTGTTTAGTCATTTTGGTCGCATTTCTTCTTAATTTTCGAAGATTTTAGTGAGTTTTTGCGGAATTGTTGGTAGACAAGAAAAAAGATTGTTTCTGGAGTCGAACAAAAAAGGCGGTGAAAAAAATTCGCGGGGGCAATAACTTAAATCTTCGCTTTGTAATAGTATTTTCTGTCACGTTACCCTTGTTTCGGAATAATCCGGCACGCGAGTTCGCGGAAAAGTAGTGCAGCAAATAATTTTGTGTTCCATACGAGACTGAGTTTTTCGCATATGTATTTGGTTGACAAAATTCTGTCTTTTCGAGGAACAGTACTCGATCACGATTTTAAATGACATTCCGTCACAACAAATAAAGACACTTTTTCTTAACATGAAGCATATTTCGAGTTACAGTTGGGCACAAACATTTTCTATTCGGCATTTTATTGTTTTGTTCAATGCTACTGCACCGCTTTCTGCCGGCCACTTTTTGATAATGGAAAAATTATTTGTTCGAATGTAGATAGAATAGAATAAATATTTGCTTAATAATAGAATGCAAGATTTCTAATGATTTATCTTTATCACATAGATATTTAATTGATTCCAGCTCTTGTACTGAAGGACCTTTTTCTAACAACCCTGCGGTTTCGTCATATTTTGTAAAAAAAATCTTTATTTTCATCTATTGACAATGTAGTAAAAGTTGAATCTTCTTTACTACGATGTCTAGTATTCCTTAGGTTCGGGAGTATTCAATTGTATTGTTATCTTTTTTTTAAATTTATGATATATATATTACTGCGAAGTGATTCATCCTTGCCCCTGTACTGCGACCTTTCTGGTCTATTGTGCCCTCCGTGTTTTACTCCTATTCTAGGAGTCCTGTATTTTTTGTGAACTCCAGGATTTACTTTAGACTGATGTCCTTTAGTGTCTCAGTGTGCAATTTCTTTGCCCCTAAAAGACTATGTCTGCTTGCCATAAATGCTTCGCAGTGACATATTAAATGTTGAAGATTTGCATCCTCTTCTCCACATCCTCTGCATGTTGGTTCTTGTTTGAGGCCCAACCTGTGCAAATGTTTATTTAAGAGTATCCTGTCCTGTTATTTGTCTAACATCTTGCTTGCTCATTAAAAGTTAGTTGTCAGTTCTTTTCTTGGATGGCTCATTCAGGAAAAGTTTGGAATGTTTCTGGCCTGACATGGCTGTCCAATGTTGTTTGTGCCATTGCCAAAACAAAGTATTAATTTCTTACTTAACTGTTTGCGCAGTTATTCCGCAGGCAGGTTCAGGTCCTATAAAAGATATATTAGTCCCATCTTTTGCTAGATGGTCGGCTGTCTTCGTTTTCTGAATGTCCGGGTACCCATATCAGTCTTTGTTTATTCCTCTCTCCTGAGGCATTCAATCTGTGGATGCAGTCCAGAATTAATCCTGAACCTACATCACACGATTTTAGTGCTTTAAATGCGGCTTGGCTGTCTGTTACTATGGAGATTCTTCTCTAATAGTAATTGCACGCTGGCTAATATTGCGTGTACTTCTGCTTGGAATACTGATGAATTTGTCCCACATCCAACCGATTGGTTGTGTCTTGGTTCCTTTGTCCCATGTAGTCCAGTTCCAGTTCCATTGGTTGCTTTGGAGCCGTCTGTATAGATGACTATGTCATTTTTTTCCACCGGACTTTGAGAATGTTCCCATACACCCCTTTCAGGAATTATCCTGTAGGTTTTGTCAATGGTGTACATTTTATTGATTCTATCAGACTCCATTTCTAAAATGGAGTGCTTGCTCATCTCTGTGTAAATTTCAGAGTTTCCATTTACGCATATATCCTCTATTGAGAAAACTTTTATCCAATATGCTCTGCTCATTGTCCTTTATTTTACCACTAAGTGTAGTTGGGGCAAGCTTAACATGGTTTCCATTGCCGATGTTGGTGTGGTTGACATAGCTCCTGTAATCCTTAGGAGGTATAAATTTCTCTTTTTTCCAGCATATTAGAGATCCATCTAGGTACTGTAGGGTGTACTCCTTTCCTAACAACTGCTCTATTTATCGATTGGAAGGAGGTGTTGTCAAACGCTCCCTCTATGTTCAAAAATGCATATATGGCGCTTTATAGTGCTGTAAATTAATTTGTATAATCTTCAGAAAGGCACTTACTTATTGAGTACTAGTGGAGGGTTGAGGGTTCTCCGATGTTCCCTTAACCTCCATCTTCTCTGTTTCGTCCTCGGCCCTGGCTTCGCTCTCCTTATTGGCCAGGGCTTCAAACTGAACTCGGGAGAAGTTCAGGTATGGTCGGTGACCGCAGACATCCATGGCGTTTCAGGATGTTTGGTCCATCAGAACAATCAATTGTTGTCTCTTTGGATCATGCTTCCGGTCCACTACCCTCCAGGTCGAAGTTTGGATGCCTTTATTTTGGATCTGGAGGCGACCCAAAATCTTCTCAGGTTCCATTGCTGACCCTGGTATCCACACCATCGCTCGCACTGGCTTGAGAAGGTTTTTCGCCTTAAAGAATTGAAGCGTCGCCCCTTCCAAATGGTGTCTCATTGCGCAACAACCCGCCTAACCAGTCCAGTGTGGCCTGGTCACAGCAGAGTCCCGTCCCGGTGCCTGCAGTCCGTAAATCTCGGATAGACTTCCCCAGTTTTTATTGAGTCGATCTTCTCCAAGATTCACATCTTCAGCTTCCCTCTCTGCTCTTCCGTCAGGGTCTCCGGTACCTGTTTCACCGGAGGGATTGGTTGGAGCTCCAGAGTTCTGCTTGGAGTTCTCGGTGCTGTATGGTTTTGTTTGGATTGATCTCTGGTCACTCATTGTTGTTCCCACGAGTAGCTAGGGAAAGGGTGGTCAGCCTCGACAGAGCATCGCATTACCGAGGTAAGGCCTTGATACAATCGAGTGCGGCCCGGTGCTCGGAGGAGTTGCCAGTAACGACTGATCTTCTATTCAGCCACGCATCTCATCGGCTTGGTCTACCCCACCTTGATACGGCCTTGATACAACCGAGTGCAGCCCGGTGCTCGTAGATGTTGCCAGTAACGACTGATCTATTCAACCACGCATTCCATCGGCCTGGTCTACCCCACCTTAGGATGGGCATCACAGACATTTAATTAATTTGTTTAAATACAATATTAGGTAAGTTATTGCTTGTATTATTTTTAAATTTATTTCATTACTGTCATATTACAAAATAGTAAATAAACCAGTGGCACTAAAAATGCACTTTTATTATAAGTGCAACTAATTTTTTCAATTTTCAAAAAATTACTTTTGATTCGTGATCAGCACATCGTGTAGTATCTTCCATTTTATTTTTATCCAGACGTGAAACACCCTATATATATATAGGAAAATTTTGTGGGTGTGTCAGTGGATTTTGGGCTTTAATTAAAGCTGATCCTTGTAAACTCTATTAAGCTTTCGTGTACTTGGTTTTTACACATCATCAGGACAGTTTCGCTAAAGATGTTTATAATTAATTGATTTTATAAAAAACAGAGGAATTTTGACATTATTTTGGTTAAAATTTACAAAAATAATGTCAAAATTCTTTTTTTTTTTTTATAAAATCAATGACTTACAAATATCTTCACCGAAACTGTCCTGATGATGTGTAAAAACCAAACACACGAAAGCTTGACAGATTTTACAAGAATCAACTTTAATTAAAGCCCAAAATCCACTGACACACCCACAAAATTTTCCTCAACTAATCGAAACAGTGACGATTACACTCCATATATATATATATATATATATATATATATATATATATATATATATATATATATATATAAAGTTAGAGTATATTATAATTTGTACTCGCAAAAATAATTTTTTTTAAATACTTAATTGACCGAACAAGAAATTTTAGTGACGCAGTCTTGGTAGGATTGCCAAAACAATTTAGCGAATACAAAATGTTTCACTTTCGTGATTACTTTGGCAAATTCGAACATCTTCATACTTCGATCATCGTATCCTGCATTTGAGAGAACATCAGAAGCAAGAAACATCTCGACGAGCCAAGCGAGCCAAGTTGAGCGGACATCAGTGCAACTCCTGCCTCAACTTCAAGACGAAACTGTGTTACGACTTCAGGGCACATGAAGCCGACACTACTATTTTTGTGAGTGCCATATGTCATTCAGAGAACCAGAATCTTTATCTTTCAAATAATTCAGAAATAGAAGATCTTATAATTAATTTAAATGTAAATCCAATTAGTAATATCATTTTATGAAAGCCATTATTAAACATGATTACCCCTGTATTAAAAAAGGAATATTTGGACATGGTGCCGGAGTTCCATGGGGAACGTGAATTACTCCCCAGATTTATTAGTGTTTGCGAAAAATTAGTAACAAAATTTTATATTACCACAAATGCAAACGATTTCCAAAATGAATATTTAACGAGCAGTATATTAGCAAAAATATAAGATGATGCAGCTATCAATATTGCAAGTTCCACAATTCAAAACTGGGAAGATTTAAAAATAACATTAAAAAATGCTTATTCAGACAAATGTGACTGGTTCACAGTAAACATGGAAATAGCGAAACTGAAACAAAATCCTAATGAAAACGTATATGATTTTTACAGTCATTTATAACACCTATTAAATTTACAAATTTCTTATATTTCAAAAAATGCCGAAGCCGAGGCACCAGTTGTAGTGACTGACTATTTCCAACATTATGCCTTGCGAGTTTTGTTAAAAAGTTTAAAAGAACCTATAGGTCAATTAATGAAGGCAAAGAACCCAACAGATTTAAATTTAGTTTTAAGTATGCCAGCTAATGATTTCCAATTTGAATATTACACCAAATCAAAAAAAAAACTAATCAGCATACACACAAACTAAATCAAAAACGACAAAACCACCAACCAATACACAATATTCCTAAACGCACACCCTACCTTAATTACACACCTAATAAAACTTTGCATTATTCACCTATACTACATACAGCATACAGACAACGATATCCCCCAACAACTAAGACAATATACACCGTAAACACCACGTCAAGATCCATCCACCAGACAAAACCTTCTTGGGGTCTGATTTTGTAACTTTGAAATCTACTGTAGATTGAAATCTATCAGATTTGAGATTTCCCCCTCCACTCTATAACCGCCATAGGCTGTAGATTTGAAAGCGACTGCATGAGACCAGTAGAATACAATCTACACAGATAGATTTCAAAGGTTGCTAACTAAGTTCACTGCGTTTTCTTGTTTTTGTGTGTATTAGTAAATCTTGGTTAAGACTCAGAGTTTGTCTGTTACCTTATTTACCACATTCAACAATACGCTGAAGACTATTTTAATTAAATTTTAAATAATTATAATTTTCCTTTACAATAGTTTTGCAATTGTTTGTTATTTTAAACATTAATAAAAAATTATTAAAAAATGTATTCATTTACATTTCAAAATATATACTTATACCCTTCTTAGTTAAATTATAATAAAAACAATTAGTTTACATTTTGCTGTAATAAAAAGTTTCATTGTTGTTGTTCTAATTCAAATATTTCATATAGTGCCAAACAAAACACAATTTTGCACTCATGGATAATAATTAGAAGGACCTACTAATTGCATGTGTCAATTTATGATTATTATCATTTTAAATTTTATGACTTACACTACGAACAAAACCGCGCTAACACAACAGGAGAATTGTTTAATATCAGCAAGTCAGCTGAACCTACCGTTGATCCATATGTTTATGACAATAACCAAGAACAAACTGGCCAAGTGTTATTTGATAACAACGATTATGAAATTCCACAAAACCTCGACAATTTTGAAGACGATAATTTTTTACACATTACAGCCTCGGGAACAGTAGGAAATATTTACCCGGAGTGGAACTAATGAACTTGACAAATAAATGTAAATTACCTTAAATTATATTTCCCGAAAATAAGTTTTTATTTACACAGGAAGTACGAAATTTTTTATAAAACCTACCATAGCGCATAAATGTTACAAAAATTCTATTTTTAAATACCCTTTCCAAATTTCAACTGCGCATGGAATTAAACTAAAAATTACATCAAACTCGCATCTGTTTCAAAATTATTTAATTTAAAGAATAATGCAAGTTTAAAATATCATAATTTCGATTTTCACAACGAATTTGATCATTTATTAGGATTAGATAATCTGAGTTCATTAAAAATAATTGTAGACCTGAATAAAAATGTAGTAAAACAACACCCACCTGCCAAATAAAAAATCATCAAAATTCCGAAAATAAAATTAATACAAATAATATTTGTCATCTAAATAATAATACATTAGATCTGAAAACTGAAAAGGTAATCGAAACCAAAGAAACGGAACTATTTTAATACCAAAACAACAGAATAATCTAATTATCCCCGAATGTATCACCACAGCCAATAATTATCATGTACTTTGTATAGCAATTAATAATTCAGAATTACGTATCAGATTCACACAATTACAATCAATTACATCTCCAACTATGAAACGTACTCATCACCTAACCTTAATTTTAGTCAATCAGAAACATCACATGAATTCGGAAAAAATGAGCTATTAATTAATTCACTATTATTCTGATATATTTTACGTAGACGACAAAAATTTAACATATACTAATCAAATCAAACATTCCATAAAAACGAAGACGAAATTCCTATTTATGCGAAATCTTACAGATGCCCAGAAATTCACCGGCAAGAGGTTCAAAGACGCAAAAAATGGTAGATCACGTTGGGATATGATGTAGGATTGAGTATTTATGGGTAAAAAAAATTTCACTCCCCTTTAAACCTTGTATTTAATATATATGAAAACTATTTCACATAACCACCATAAAAACATGTGTCAGAAGAAAAAGCGCGAAGAAACACTACTACAGCGCCAGATGTTTTCATCTTATAAACTATCAATGTTGCGAATAATATAAAAATATTTAACAAATATTTCATTACAAACACCCGCTCTTAATGAAATATTTTTAACATTTATAAATTACAGTAATAATTCAATTTTAACAAAGTCGTAACATATATCTAAATTTTTCAAATTTAATTTTATTTAGCTGTTTAGTAAAAATATCCGCTATTTGTTTCTCATTACTAATTTACACTAATTTTACTATACCATCATGAACTTTTTGTTGTATAAAATGATATTTCAAATCTGTGTTTTAACCTTTTAGGCTGATCTATATTGCTAGAAAGAAATTTTTGAAATACATTTATTTCAAAGTCTACAAAACCTATACTCCTCGAACTGTATCCTATCATTTCCTCCTTCAAACCTCAATCTTTCAAGTCTCTTTGGACGTCGTATTACTGCTTTTGTCCTCCATCTGTCCAAGTTAATTCATAGTGTTGTCGATGATCCTCGCTGCTTATCCTTGCTTAATCTTCACACACCTTCTATTATCACCAGAAATCATTTTACTTTTTACCTATCTGTCGCGCGAACTAACCTATTTCTTACTTCCTCGATACATCGGATGTACTTGTTATATCAAACCAAATATTCGCATGTGGACATCCATTTGGATGTTAAATCATTCCATAACAACATTAAAAACATTTTATCTTTTGACACCTGAATTCATTGTTAATATGTTGTATTACGTTATTTTGCATTATGTCTTTTAGTGTTGTATATTGTTGTATTTCATAAATATTTTATTATGTTTTTCTCTTATCTATTTTATTTATCCAGTTAATGGGCATCTGCCTATCGGATAGTTCTACCAAATAAATAAATAAATAAATAAATACCATCCCAAGGGTAGAAATAACGGAAAAAATATTCTTCTTTATAAACACTTCATTAAATCTGCAAAAGATATTTTTGATATTCAACCAAAAAAAGTTTATGGTTTAAAAAAATGATGGTGCGTTAACGCACCACTGGGATATGTGATGAAAAATTTATAACTAGAAAATATATTATTTTTTATGTAAGTAAAAGTGCAAAAGATTTGTTTAAAAACTATTTTATGATTATAATAAATAAACATGTTAACAATTAAATCTCATAAAATAAAATAAAATTATTTTATTTACTGGTGCGTTTGCGCACCAATGGGAGTACGCATTATAAAAAATATGTACTTTTAATGATATTGCGCAAAACAGTCTACATGTAAATAAACTTTACACCGTTCACATGTGTATATTGTGTGACTGTGCATCTTCTGCGTGCTTTTTTGTCGCCCAAATTACGGCACCATTTGCTCATCTATTAATAAATTGAAGGCAAAAATCTCAAATTGTAAGTTATTCAGGATATCTAAAAATGGTAAGACTTTTGAAAACTTATCATTTTTATTCTCATTATCTAACAAATGCAAATTTTGTTTTATAGAATGATACCTGTTCATGCTCATACAATCTTTGACTGGTGTATACCTTTATCTTCTTGCATAGACCAGCACATTGGAATCTGTGGTAACTTATGATAACCTGATAATAACATTATCCCAATAAGATTTAACAGCTCAGTTTTTGAAAGACAAAAGTCATGTCAATTTTTGTCTCTTGCATATTTTAACGAATTATTCAATATAAAATCCAAAACTTCGTCATCAAAGAAAAGCTGAAAAATATCCAAAGGAGTTTTACCAGCTGATTGATTTTTTAGACGTTCTTTATCAGCAGATTCATTTGATACGGCAGAGTGTATTTGCCCTTCTACCCATTGCGGTATAGGCACATTTGGAACAACTTTTGATGTTGATGTAGTAAGATGATTTTTTTATGGCCAATATTCTTCGTCCGATGAATCCCAGGTGTCGTCTTATGTATCTTATGTCTTATCTTGGGAAACATGGAGTTCAAATGTGCCGACAATATCGTGAGGTTCATTTCTTCGGGTAACTTGTCATAGTCTATTTCCTCTTCATGTTACATGTCCACGTCTGAGGCAGGTATATAAACAACCTCAATATCGTCAAAAAATTAAAGGAGTTGTCAAAACCAAATGAATATACATATGTAATTATAATTATTGTTGAGTACTTACCATGTCTATCAGCCTCAATTTCATTTATAACACTTTCTAACCCAATCTCCAACTCGGCTTGAGTTAAAAATTTTGTAAAGGAGATTTTTTTTTCTAAATACGCTAAACAATAAAACCATCCAGCAGAATAAATACGAGAATGAACAGTTTATTCGCCTCCGATAGCGAAAAATCATGTAGTTGAAATTTGTCTATACTTTGTAAATGTTCATTTATGGTTCCAGTGGCGCCACAGCATACCAAGAAAAAAATGCTAAGGATTATATATTTAGAGCTAAATTAAGTGAAAATGTAACTTTTAAAAACATGATTTTAATATAAAGTGTAAAGTACATAACATTTCAAATATTTCGACAAGATATTTTTTTAGATATTCATAGATACTTCTAAAATCCGCCAAGATATCAAATAGCTAACAATACTGTATATTCATACAAGAAAAAAAAATTTTGAACTGGTGTGCTAACGCACCAGTGGGACGATAAAATTATAAAAACATTTTAAGCGGCTATATAACAAAATAGCACATTATCTCCACCGATAAAGTAACAAAGGTCCGACCTTTGATTTTGTAAGTTGCATTGTTCTCCCCTTCATATTTGAGTCGTTTTAGTTTTAGAGCATGATATGGTACTGGTACGTACATGACTGATTTTACAGATAGGGTATTATGAGGATCAAATTTACGAGGCATCTTTGGATTTTTATAATTTTCTAGATTATCAGGTTGTACAATTTTGTTACTGTAATACGTCGCTGTGTAATTATTTTTGAATTTAGGAGTAACGCTAGGAATTAAAAGACCTTGGTAAAAGACATTCTTAAAACTGATACTAGGCAGATTCGTATTTATCTCAGTTTGTTTATCAACATTATTTGCACAATTCAAATGATCATGTCTTGCTATAGAATTCCATTTTCTGCTTTTAGTGAAGATATCATATAGTTTCGATTTTAGTGTACATCGAAATGGATTATAGATTGTCATATGGTAAGGTACATTAATTGCAATAGAACGGTTAATTTTGTGAAATGTGGATAGCATGATGTGATGTGTCAAACATGCGCTGATAAATGACTTTCTCAAAGGTTTTTGATAAAAATAATAAAACTGTTACAGGTCTGTAGTTACTAGTTAATTACGGACCCTTTTTTGTAAATAGGAGGAATACGACCTATTTTTAAAGTATGAGAGAAGATGTTACTTTTTAGGGAAATATTTATCAATAATTTTAGTGATATTAACAGCAAAATAGTTGTACGCTTTATAAAAATATGCATAAAAAAA
The DNA here is from genome assembly GCA_943142095.1 of Ophonus ardosiacus. Classification (NCBI taxonomy): domain Eukaryota; kingdom Metazoa; phylum Arthropoda; class Insecta; order Coleoptera; family Carabidae; genus Ophonus; species Ophonus ardosiacus. Next base: position 31,419,814 of record OW964833.1, on the reverse strand, counting down.
TAAAAAATAAAATATAAAAAAAAATAAAATAAAATATATCGTCATCATTACCGATGTCAACATGTGTAGTAGATACTGGCACACCCAGAAATGGGTAATATGCTGTGATGATATATTTATTTTATTTATAAAAATGTACTGGGATACCATTAGTATCTATTGCATTCTTATTTTTAAAAACGGTAATTGCATTAAGCACAATTGTAACCTCAGGTATTGGGCATGTATCTAGCTCGTACATATGGCACGGAATGTTCGTTGGTGGTGCATCATTGTCACAATAAACACCCTGAAAATACACTTCAAAGTAAATAACAAAATGTCTTTACCGTTACATAAATCTGTTATGTCATATTAAAGACTATATTTGAATTTTCTCGTTTATTTTTAATGTAGCTCCAGATTTTTTTTTTTTTTTTGAATTATTAAATAGATCAATGTATGTATTATACATAATTATTTATTTAACAACCAACAGGCTAAGCCCAGAAATAAGGATTGTAGGATACACTTATACAAAAAGAATAACAGATCTGACACATAAAGAATTTATTAAATTCTAAATGAAATATATCGACCATCGAAAATTTACTATTATAAATGTGGCACATACATACATAATCTAAGAAAAAACTTAATGAATGAACAATTAGATTTGTATCCCTCACCATTGTTAAAAAAAAACCTTGTAATGGGGGCGTGGTATTTCTACCTACACTTTTTAACTTTTTAATTTGTAAATTTTCCCTTTATTTTATGACTGTATTGTTGAGCCATATTGAGTATTTAAAAATATATTAGTTAAGTTCTTCTTCATTCCTACGTTGTTTCTCATGATGGTATCACAGCCGAAGTAGTTTTTTAAATGCATATACTTTGAAACATATAACCGAGTGTTTTCCTTTGTTCCTAATGTATGAAAAGTATTCAAAAATATTCTCACATTTTCCAAAACATGTTACAATTACTTCTTCTTCTGGATTAAGATCTTTCTTACTCTCACAACAACGAGAATCTGATTGATTTGCCATTTTTATTATTAATCTTTTTTTATTTTTTAAATGTATGCATCTTTTAATATATTTTTCAGTTACAAAGTGAACATAATTCAAAATATTTTTTGTTCTTTGTAACGTTTTTGTTCAATTCTTTCTTGGTTTCTTTGTTACTTGACATTGATTTCCCGTTTAGATCTTCGGAGATATTTCGTGAAGTAACGAAGACTTCGTCAAATTTCCAACTAATGTATTTAGAAGGGCCACTCCGTATCCAGTCGCTCTTTTGTTACAACTGACTGGAGACGCCATGTCTTCGTGCAACCAGGACCCTGAACATTCAAAATCAACATGGGCTGCAATAAAAAGTCCTGTGCAAAAGGGCTGCGCGTTGTTTCGATGGATAACTGAGTTATTATATAAAAAAAAAATGTTACAAGGGAAGAACATTCAGTATTTACTTGACTACTGTACCTAACCGTAAAATTAAAAAAAGAAAAAATAACAAACGACAGACGAAAGTACGCACAAACTTAACAGTAAGTTGTGGGCTAAATTATACACGTACAGAATTAGTACTCGCTCTATAATAATACTAGCTTTTACATAGAAAATAACAATTATCTGCGAATTTCATTAAACTAGAAGTGTACTCCAAGGCAAAATATTACCGCCTTTGTTATTATTTTCCATTTATTAATGATCGGAATTCTTCAGAAGCAATAATTAAAGGGGAATATTTATGGGTACAATAACATTTATGCTGGCCTATGCTGATGACAATAATAAACAAAATCTCTTTAAACAAATTCTAGTACTAAGAAAATGTTTTTAAATTTTGTCTTCGAAAAAGCCAAAAATTCATTTGATAATTAAATTTGTTATAAATACGGTACAGAATAAGGTGTTGTTTCGGTCATATCGCCAAAGGGTTATCCGCGGGGCATAGCTAAGAGTCGATTTCCACTGTTACCTCCGGTCTTTGCACCATCTATTTGTGTGCCGTGAGAGGGAAGCCCTTAGTGCAATCGATGGAAAAATCCTTATCGACCTAGAAACAAAAGAAATCAAAATCTTGAGGCGTCTATGCGCCATTATGACTACTCGCCGATTAAATAACCCAAGTCGAGTAAACCGAAGATCGCAGCATCAGCCGTAGAACCGAATTCTGAACCATCGAAAGCAATGGTGTATGCAATGCATGCCGTCGCACGTCCTGTGGAACTAGATTCACATATTTAAAGTAAAAAAAAAAGAGAAAATAGAGGCCATGCACATAAAAAATGTCAATTGAAGGCGATTTTGAATTATCGTGTGAACGAATTTCTAATTTCTGAAAGGGAAAATGAGACGCTAGTGGGGTTCCTCATTTTTCACAAATTTATTCTTTTACACTCCAATAACCCGTCCTTTCTTAATATTAACAAGATAATTTATTATTACTATTATTAACATTATTTTTATTCGGTTCTTTTTTAAAAGAGTTGATTACAAAACAATAAATGCTTGATTTCAGTAATAAGAGTTTGATTCTAATAAAGAAAATGATCAAACATACAAAATGCAAATTATTATTGTATGGTTTACTCCAACCCGGGCATTACGTCGCTGTAGATAATTTAATAAAAAATGTTTATTGATTATTTCCCCCTCCGGCGGTGTTACTCAAAAACATAGAGCTTTACAGCAAGAAAAATTGCAGAGTCCAAAATAAATATAAAATTTTGTCGGACTAAAAGAAAGGAAATTAAGATCCAGCCAAAAAACTATCGTAATCTTATTACATTATTAGTGTCATTGAATGTGGAATTTTGCAATTTTGCTCGTTTAGTCTACCAGGTAACACACCTTCATAAGTGGTTATTCGTAGACTTTCCGGGTCTGCACGCAATATCACTCCGCAGAAATTATTCAAAATTTGGCAACACGCCATTGTTGTTGTTCATTTTGAGCATAATGATGCACGAACACACGATCCTTTTGTACATGGAAATAGTTAAAGATAAATGTTATGACATATAACAATATAGAATTATGTAACGGTAGACATTTTGTTTTATTCCTTTGTAGAGTAATTATTAATAGATAAATAATTCCGTAAAAAGTACCTTCTTCCTGATACTTTAAAAATAAGGCGTATTTCTACTATTCACAAAAAAGGGAGTCCGTAATTAATTAGTAACTATAGACCTGTAACAGTATTATTATCATTATCAAAAGTTTTTGAGAAAGCCATTTATCAACGCATGTTTGACACATCATGCTACCCACATTTTATGAAATTTCCTTTTCTATTGCAAATAATATACTTTTCCATATGAAGATCTATAATCCGTTTCGAAGTACACTAAAATCGAAACTAAATAATATCTCCACCGAAAGCAGAAAATGGAATAAATGGAATTCTGTAGAAAGAAATAATCATTTGAATTGTGCAAATAATGTTGATAAACAAACTGAGCTAAATATGAATCTGCCTAGTATCAGTTTTAACTTTTAAGAATGACTTTTACCAAGATCTTATTCCTAGTGTTACTCCCAAATTCAAAAATAATTCCACACCGTCGTATTACAGTAACAAAATTGTACAATCTGATAATCTAGAAAGTTATAAAAATCCAAAGATGCCTCGCAAATTTGATCCTTATAATACCCAATCTGTAAAATCAGTCACGTACGTACCAATACCATATTATGCTCCAAAAATAAAATGACAAACCTTTCTACGATGACTCACATATGAAGTGAGAACAAAACAACCTACAGAATCAGAGTTCAGACCTTTGTTACTTCTACGGCGGGTGAAGACTATGACATTACAATTGTGTATATTCTGTATTCTGTAACTTGTTATAAATGACAATTCAACAAAATGTTGCAAAGTTGATGACAACTCTGTAGATGCCAGTGACGCATTTGACAATTTAACAAGAGTATTGAAAGTTGCGCGCATTGGAATTTTATATTAAAAAAAAAAATATATTAGCGGAAAAAGATTTGATAATAACTGATAAAAGTAAAATTATTGAAGATAAAGAGATAATACGAAAATTTTATTAGCACCAAATTCATTAGATTAATTCAAATTTGATCCTAATAATACCCAATCTGTAAAATCAGTCACGATGCACATATGAAGGAGAGAACGAAACAACCTACAAAGCAGAGTTCGGACCTTATTTACTTCTACTATATCATGCGCCAAAACTAAAACGACTTCACTTACTGCATGAATATTACCAATATTAAAACTAATAATTTTATTATATTGTTGGTATTGACAGTGAAAGTTATGTTTTTTTATGCTTTTGCTTGGATTTAAAATTCAAATAGTTAGTTTCTCGATATTGACTATATTGTTACAGTGATCAAAAATACTTTTAGTCCTCAACAAGTTATTATAGTTGGCTAGTGATTACCCGTTCAGTAAATACTCTATTATAACTTAAAGTATATCAATTATATTAACGAAAACCAGCCATACTCAACGAGCATAAACAACAAACAATTACAAATTGCAAATAACTTAAGACGCTGTTTTACACCTGATTTTTAGCAACCCACACATCGCCCCTGTCTATATGAATAATATACTTCTAGATCATGACAGATCTAACTAATAAACATCTGTTAGATATACTAGATACAAAAATAGATGTGCCTGAGTGTCTGGTAGCGAACCTGGGGGAACCGGGTTCGATCCCGACCGGCGCCAAATATTTCGAATTTCATATGACACAAAAGTAACCCCTGTGGTGCACTCTCCACGCCAGCAAAGAGTGCCCGTGAGGTGACGCCTGGTAAACGCCCGCACGGTACAAATATGTCATCATCATTACCGATATTTGCGACAAAGTAGATTGGCACTCCCAGAAATAGGTAATATGGCGTGATGATATATTTATTTATTTATTTAAGAATAGATAGCTGTTTTTAAAATATAAGAAAAGACATAACTAAAAATTCGGAGAGGATCGACTCGTTATTAAAACATACGAACGAAGAAATATCCACCCTCCGAGATGAAAATGAACGTCTAAGAAAAAAAAAAAAAAATAATACCCTTGAGAAGAATTTAAAACAAAATAATATTATAATAAAGGGAATTAAAGAAAATAGGAACGAGTATCTCGAATCAAAAGTATTTACGTTATTCAAAGATAGACTTGGTTTTGAAGTTGATAAATATGATATTGATTGTATAGGCAGAATGGCAAAATACAGACACAAACACTAGACCCATAATTTTGAAATTCTTAAGTTGTAAAGTAAAATGTGAAGTACCTACTAAAAAATATTAAAAAACTGAGAAATACTATTAAATATCTACTAGTGAAGACTATTCTAAAGAGGAATTAGAAGTACAGCAAAGCTTATATAAATACAAAGTAGATGCTATATTTATTTATATTTATTAAGGATAACTCTTGCCATATGGCTTAGAGTCTATTTACATTTACTTACATAGATTTGTTTTTTATGTTAAGTTCAGGTAGCTATTTTTCAAGTCTTCCGCTTTTTTCTCTTTGTTTGTATCATTTGAAACCAGTCTATCCCTGTCCCACTTCATCTAGTAATGTCTTTTCTGTTCTCTCTTCTCTTTCTAGTTCTCTGCAAAACAATATCATATGTTCCAGCGTTTCCTCTTCTCTTCCACATAGCCTCCACATCACGATCCTCTATGTTAAGCCAGTATTTATTAGCATTTTCCTAATTTCCACAATGGAATCTTGTTATTATTTTTATGTTGTACTTCTCTTGTAAGAGGTATTGTGGTATACCTATTGATTTTATTTCCTTAAACCTCGTATTATATGACGATCCTTTAATTTTAATTCTTTGGAGTTGCATTTGGTTATCCCAGTCTCTTTGTTGTACCGACTCTCATGCACTCTTCATTTTGACTTCTTTCTATTTCTTTTGTGGAAGAGCCATTCCTTTCATAGCATTTTTTCTTCATTTTCCCCAGTTTTTTATTGTCTTCTTCCCCTCTTTTGATATTTTTCCAGCACTCTTGTAGAATTGAGATTTCTATTTTTCGTACACTTTCTTCGAATTTGACAGCTCTTTTTCCAGTCTCTATGCTCAGTTTTGTTACTTTCATTTCATCCATTACTATGTAGCTCGGCAAACACCTGTTTAAACCTAGGATCTATTTCGCATACCTCACTTGTACGTCTTTTAGGATTTGCTTTTCCTCCCACCCATACTCTTCGACTCCATACATCAATATACTTTTCACGATATGCTCAAACTTCATCTATCGTACTCTCATATTGTTTTTGAATTTTCTTTCTCCTAACCTCCAAATTTGTTTCATTGCAGCAATTGCCTTCCGTCTTTGATGTTCCAGTAGAGACTATAAAGAAAGGACATAAAGTCCAGCAATTCAAATATGGGTTAAAGATCAATGGTGAATACCATTCTATTAATAATCTAAAAATTGCCCACAGAGTCGAAAATTTAAGTATCAACGAAACCTTATTAGAACATTGATGATGAAATTATAGGTAATGCATGTGCATTAAATGATAATGCAGTTCTAGAGACCACAGAAAACCCTAAACAGCAATTAAAGAGCATAATCGCCCGGTCTTCCAAGTTTCTTAGCGGGGCAGACGTGCGGTGGCCGGTAGCAGGTGGACTGGCCTGTACCTCCAGCGTTCATTATTTATGATTGGGTTATATATTTCTACCAGCCCCTTACTATCCCTACCATGTATTTCAATACATTTGTAAAGAAAACACTGAAAGTGCAACTTTGACTCATCTACGCATTACATGGGGTTTCTCTAGTACTGCTAATATTCAATAAATAATAAAAAACTATGTAAAGAACTGTTTAGATGAAATTCACTGTTGAATTTCATCTAAACAATTCTTTACACAAATAATACTGCAGTGCCAATACACTGCTGCAGGTGTTGTGCGGGTGACGATACTCCAAGTGGGAGACGGAACTTGTCTACAACGATGTATGCGACGTGCGAAAAATTCAAGAACTTCACGGGATCTCATAGCTCAGTTGGTAGAGTGTCCGACTAGATATCGGAAGGCCCTGGGTTCAAATCCCAGTGAGATTAATGAATTTTTCGCAAATCTGTCTTCGTTATTTACACAATAAAAAACTATGTTGAAATATTTTTTTTAAGTAACAACTCATAAAATATGTGACGTAGAATAATACAAATAAAGCATAAAAGAGAAATGGTGATTTATAAACTGTTTAGTTTTAATATGCACAATATCACTTTCCATTTAAACAATATTAAATTTAATAATGTATGTGTTTCATTTTCATTTTTACCTTTCGCCATACCGTAGGTAATGGAGGTAATGTTTTGGTCCAAAAATTCGATTGTGAGTTTTCAGTGAATAAGCACGAATTAGGGTCCCCACAACTTTTTTGCTATTTTTACAATGCTGTGAATGTGTGTGTAGATATACTCGTATATATACGTATATATGTGACGAATTTTTCGTCTAGGAAAACTCTTATATCAAACTTCCAATATTTTTTTCCTTATTTAAGCTATCTGCACTAATATAAAAAGTTGATTAGATTTATGGTAAAATTGGATAACCAGAAGTGGTACTTTATTCGAAGCCCATAACGGTTTTTAATGAAAAACTATATTAAAATATAACCCAAAAGTTTTTAATTTTAGTATTTAAGACTTCTATATGTAAAGGCTATAAAGGATCTGTGTAGAAGAAGAAGAAGAAGAAGAAGAAGAAGACTTCTATATCAAGATTAATAACATATTAAATTTTGGTTAAAATTGATAAATCAAATGTGATACTTTATTTGAAGCTCTGTACAGATTTTCGTGAAAAATATGAAATAATCCAAAACATTTCAAATTTAGTATTTCAACCTTTTGTATTAATGATAATAACATATTAGATTTTTTTTCTACAATTGATAAACAGGAAGTGATACTTTATTTGAAGCTCTGAACAAATTTTCTTGAAAAAATATAATAAAATATGATCCAAAATTTTTCAAATTTGGTATTTAATACTCATATAATTTGAAACAACATATTAGATTTTAATCAATTTGTTTACTGTGATAACAATTTGTAAATATGTGAAAAATTTACGTATAATATTTGGGTATAAGTAATTATTATTTTAATAGATAATTTGACAAAATATACTAACGTAAATTATAAATGATAATTTAAACAAGACAGTTATACACAAATAGTTGACAACAAAAAGCAAAGGAATAATTATGAAATTAATAAATTCTGTACAGAAATTATTATTTTTTGACAGCTAACTTTTATTTTTTCTGACCAAGAGTTTGATTTTCCTTTGCTTAGAAGCGTATTTACTTTAGTTACGGGAATATTTACTTTTGATTTTGCTTTGTTAAGTGCTTGGACAAATTTAATGGAGCTAGAAAAATTTATTCCTAAATATATGTAATTATTAACTACTTCAATTATATCTTCCTTATACGAGGAGAGTTCACATATTGATCGGAATTTGTCTGTAATTTTTTATTTAAGTATATGAGTTTTACATTATTTCTCCACTTATTCATCCTTTAACTGTATGCACTTTTACCATCGTTCTGGGAGTTTCACAATGCCACTTTTATAGAATGTTTTTGGTTGGACGCGCAGCCACTCATGCACTAACTCGGCATCATCATCGTCTTGAAATTTTAACCCACCCAGTGCCTCTTTCAGCGGTCCAAAGAGATGATAATCATATGGTGATAAATTCGGACTATATGCTAGATGTGGAAGAATCTCCCAATGCATTTTTTGAGGACATTTGTAGTCAATTGGGCAGTATGCGGGCGAGCGTTATTGTGCAATAGAATGACACTCCTGATTGAACGGTTTCTCCTTTTTGAACGAAATGCAGGCTTCACTTTTTGAGTAAGCAAGTCAGTATAACAAAGGGTATTGTCGTTCTCTCAATAACTTGGTCAAGAGAACACCTTCACTGTCCCAAAAGACGGTGGCCAATACTTTGCCGGCTAAATGCACAACCTTGGCTTTTTTCGGTTTAGGGGAGTTTGGATGGCGCGACTGTAGACTTGCTTGGTTCTAGCGTAAAATGATGTACCCAGGTTTCGTCGCAGGTGAGTAAGAAATTTAAAAATGCATCACCTTCATCTTCGTATCGCCTGAGAAGCTCAGTACAGACTTCAACACGTTGCTGTTTTTGTTCCAGCAACCTGGGTACCCATCTTGCGCAAACTTTTCGGTAATGCAGATAGTTATGTATAATTTCCTCGACGCTACCAACACTAAAGTGTACTGTTTGTGACAGATCAAGGACAGAAACTCTTCTATTGACAAGAATAAGGTCCTTTATCAGGTCATTGTTGGTTTGTGTTGTCGAAGTTTTCGGACGTCACGCGTGAATTATGTAACCACGCATTACTATCGATGAATCATACGAGGCAAGATCTGGAATATTATTTTTTAAAAGTTCAAGTTTAGTTATTTCATAATTCGTGCGTCAAATTTTCGATCGTTGTGCGGCCTTAAACTTCTTACACCATTCAAACACCTGGGTTTTGATAAGGTAGATCTAGAAGTCTTTGCAAAATATCACTTGGTTTGACACCCTCATTTACAAGAAATCTAATTATTATGCGTTGCGCAACAGAAACATGAACCGCCTGTTCTGTCATTTTGACAATTACTAAATAAAAACAATTGACGATGACATTATGCACGTCTTCTAGATACCCCATTGTATGAATGTTAAGAAGGAATTATTAAAATTGATTTAAAAGATCCACTTATGAACAAAATACTGCTTTTATTTTCCAACAAAACTAAATACACACGTGAACATCACACTTAACCAAACTTCTTATCAATGTTACCGCCAAGAAGAACAACTATATAAAGTCTAGGCGACAATGCTCAGAGAGTAAATTATTGTAAAACATTCTAATAGATGGCGCTACTTACATCAAGGAAACAATATTTTGAACTATTTATAACACCCCCACTAGTTCAAAATATACGTTTTTTATTTTATAGATTTGCTGGTCTATGACCTAAGCTATTAATAAATTTACTATGCTTTACGTTACATAAGCTTTTCGTAAAAACATTCGCAGGCATATCTGCAGTCGATAAATATTTAAGTACAATGATATTATTACATACAACATCTCTAATAAAATGATGGCGCACGTCTAGGTGCTTAGAGCGTTTGTGATACACAGGATTGGTAGCTAGTTTCTATGCTCCATGATTATCATTAAATAATGTTACACTACCAAATTTGTGTATTATTTCACCTAATAAGTTCCTTAAGTAAATAGCCTCCTTAGCAGCCTCGGAAATGGCCATATACTCTGCCTCCATGCTCGATAAGGCGACTGTTTTTTGTTTAGAACTATCCCATGAAATTTTTGAGCCTGATAACATGAAACAAAATCCTGTATAAGATTTTCTATCAAAGGAATTTCTTGCCCAATCGGCATCGACAAATCCTTCCAATTTTAAATTACCCTTTTTGAATGTCAAACAGTAATTTTTGGTACCCTGCAAATACCTCAATATTCGCTATGCTACCTTCCAGTGCGTACCATCGTAACAGTTATTAAATTGGCTTAAATAGCTTACGGCATAAGATAAGGTCTTGTCATTACCGCGAGATACATTAAAGTACCAATTAATTGTTGATATGGTACTGGAAAACTGCAATTCTGGCTTTTATCTTAATTTAAATTGCTTTCCATGGGTGTACTTACAGCTTTACAATCACTCATATTAAATAGCTTAAATAAATTCTTGATATATTGTTCCTGATCTAGAGCAACGATACCTTTTCCTTGATCTATAGAAATTTTCATACCAAGACACTGTTTTGCCCTGCCTAAATCTTTAATTTTGAAAACTGAACTTAGTTTTTCTTTCAAAATTCTAGTTTCGCCACTTTGATTGGAAAAAATAAAAAAGTCATCCACGTTAAGGAACGCTATGTGTTTACATCTAAATGCGTTATATCTAACCCTAAGTTAACTGATATAACAATTAAAATTCTAAATGTTGAATGTCTCATTACTGGACTAAACGTCTCTTCAAAGTCTATCCCATACTTCCGAGTGAAGCCTTTGGCAACTAGTCTAGCTCTGTATCTAACATTGTTCCTATCATCAATTTTCTTCTTGAAAACCCACTTACACTGAACCACACCATACTGTAATGGCATATTCACTAATTCCCACGCACTATCTTATTCAAACGCACTAATTTCTTCTTGCATGGCCTGTTTCCATTGAGCTGCATCAGCTCTAGACATGGCTTCAGCGACGGTCACTGGATCTGAATCATCTGAATTTGAGTTATTAGCGCACATATACGTTACATAGTCTTGCATAATTTTTGGTTTTGGTACCCTTTGAGATCTTCTCACCGTATTATTGATTTCTGATTCTGTATCTTCTTCTAACACATGCTCACTCTTCGCTTTCTTCTGGTTCTGTATCTTCTAACACATACTATCTGCGCTTTCTTCATCAAGAATGCTGTTGGTACTTGAAGTGTTACTCAAAATGCTGTCTTTGTTGTCTATTAAGTCTATGTCTTTCTGTGCTTTTTCCATTTCTGCAGGTTGGTCATCCCCCACTAAAACTATTACTTCCTCTTTTTCTTCTGTTTTATCTTTATCAATATTTTCTATTATTATTACATCTCTACTGACAGATATAGACTTATTTACAGGGTGAAACACTCTGTAGCCCTTAACGTCTTCACTATATCCCAGTAAGATTTTCTTTTCGGATTTCTTGTCCCATTTCAGTCGCTTTTCCTTGGGAACATGCACCATAGCTGTGCTTGCAAATATTCTTAAGTGATTTACATCTGGTTTTTTTCTTAAACCACATTTCAAATGGCGTTTTACCGTTTGCTAAACCTGCTGCGGGTGATCGATTACGTAAATACATTGCAGTATTTACTCCTTCTGTCCAGAAACTTTTGTCTAAGTCAGCATCAAATATTAAACATTTTGTTCTTTCTACTAATGTGCGGTTTAACCTCTCCGACATGCCATTTTGCTCTGGCATATATGGATTTGTTTTCTGGTGTATGATACCGTCCTCCTTCAGATAATTTTCTAATTCTTTGTTTATAAATTCGCCAGCGTTGTCGGATCTTAGGATTTTAATTTATCTTTCCTGTTGATTTTCGACAAGGTTTTTGAAAATTTTGAAGTACTTAGTTACCTCATTTTTTGACTTTAAAAAATAGACAAATCCATACCTGGAATGATCATCTTCTAAAACAAAAAAGTATTTAGAACCTCCTATGGACCTAGTTTCTATCGGCCCACATATGTCGCAATGTATAATATCTAAGACGTTTGTTCGTTTGGCGTCTTACAGGCAGTCTGTGTTGCTTGCCTTCGCAACAAGCTACACAGTTGTATTTACCAATGTCGATTTTTTTCTGTGCACTTTAGACGCTCTACTGCACCATTTTCCATCTTGGTAAGGTCTGCACTATTGAGATGGCCGAGCCTTCTGTGCCACGTTTCTGCTGTAACTTCTCTGCTACTCGCTAAAATACACTGTTCTGGTAATTCTGACCTAACATTTAGCTTGCATACACCATTGATTAAATCTGCTGTACCTACTAATTGATCTTGTTTATTAAAAATCTTACAACAATTAGTATCAAATACTACTGAATTGCCATTCTTGAATAGTTGACTAACTGATATTAAGTTAGTTGTCAAATCAGGTACGCACAGAGCTTTTTGTATTGTGATGTTGAACAATTTACTGCCGACAACTGTCGTATTACCAACATCGCCACAGTGAGTTACAGGAATGATTGTTTTATTTGCAACCATTATTTCTTTAGTTTCACAGGAACTTGTTTCACCTGTTATTAGCTTATCATCAGCTAATAGATGAGCACTGGCACCAGTATCGATATACCAATCTGTTTTCTTGTATTCACCTTGTAGGAATACTGCGCTGAAAACATTTTCTGTTTTTACTGTTATCTTTTGGCCATTTTTGACATTTTTGGTATTTGGGCAATTTGTTCTATAAAGGCCAAATTTTTTACACGCATAACATTGTATATATTTATTGTCCTTTTTATAACTACTAATTGGATTGCTACCTTTTTTGTTTTATTTACCCTTTACGTAAAATGTAGAGTCAACGGTAACATTACTTTCCATATCTAAGAGCTTTGATTTTATAGAATCAGTCGTTATGGCTATACCTGAATGCTCTATAGCCATAATCATAGGCATACATTTTTCAGGCAATCCTGCAAGCATCAACGACCCTATCCACTCGTCATCTATATTAAAACCTGCAATTCTTAAACGCTGTCTGGTTTCTACAATCTGATTTACATAGCTATTCATAGAATCAGAGGTCTCTAATCTTGTAGAAATTAACGTACGTAACAGACTTATTCTTCTAGTGAATCCACTGTCATCGAACATCGCCTTCAACTTTATCCACAATTCTCTAGCTGTCCCAGCTTCTTTTATATGGACATACAAAGTTGGGTCTATGGTTAATACTAACTTGGCCTCGGCTTTATCGTCCTCAGCTTTAGCTGCTGCCGCTGTCGCTGGACCTGCAATATTTGTTGTGATTATATATATTATAATATACACAAAATAAGAAAAATTCTATAAACAATTTTATACTATTTTACTCCAAAATTTTGCTACGTCGAGGGCATTCTTAGTTGCGTGGAAGAGTTCATAGTCTGAACAAGAATATGGGCACAACTGGCATTGAAGCATATGCTTCATTGTTTGATCTTCTCCACATTCACATTTTGTCTGATCAGTGTCGATAAAACCCCATCTTGCTAAATTAATTTTGCACCTACCCACTCCAGATCTTAACCTATTTAATGATTTCCACACTGCCCAGATTTCTTTGTGGCCGGGTGGTAAGCTTTCGGCTACGATCATCTGTCCAGGAATGTTGGAAATCCGTGTTCTCCAAAGACGTAACCTTGCACTTTCAGCTGACGTATTTAGTTCCTGAGATGTTCGCAGGAAACTGTTTCTCGACTTGAGTCTTTGTGCTAGCGGTACATGGCTCTCTCCTTGTCTGCAGCCACTTTCCTCCGTATATTAGGTGGAGCAATCCCTGCGAGTTGATAAAGCCTGTCTACAGGAGTTGATTTCAGACAGCCGGTTATCAACCTACAGGTCTCATTGAGGGCCACATCCACCTGTTTCTCATGGGATGACGAATACCAAACAGGACATGCATATTCTGCAACAGAGTAACAAAGAGCCATTGCCGATGTTCGGATTGTATGTGGTTGGCTGCCCCACTGTGTGCGGTAGAGAGATTCCTTTCCACTATTTCAAAGTCGGTACTCTGTGTAGCCAGGGCAAGATCATCGGCATACAAGAAACTTTTTGTATTTGGGGAAATTGGCTGATCATTTGTATAAATGTTGAAAAGGATTGGGGCCAAAACACTTCCTTGATGCAAACCATTTTTCTGTGTCCTCCATCGACTGCGTTGTCCTTAGAAATCAACAAAAAAATCTGCGATTTTGCAGCAGAGTAGCAATAAATCTCGTTATTCCATTGTTCTTCGTCAAATTGTACACTTTCGTTAAAAGTTGCTGGTGACTGATGGTATCATACGCTGCTGATAGGTCCATAAAAGCCACACCTGTTACCTTGCGGGTTTCAAATCCGTCTTCTATATATTGTCAGGTTCAGAAGTTGCCCAGTGCAGCTTTTACCAGGACGGAACCCAGCCTGTTGTGGAATCAATAGTGGATCAATAATAGGCGTAAGATGGTGTAGGATCAATTTTTCCATTAATTTATACAGGTGGCTCAAAAGTGCTATAGGTCTGAAATCAGTTTCAGTAGGGCAATTACTCTACTCTTCCGCCATATCTTCGGTATTTGGCATCTAGTCATACAGTTGTTAAATAGTTTCAAGATCCATTCTTTTGTTTTGAGGCCAAAATTTTTAATCCGCTCTGATCGCATGTCATCTAGGCCTGCTGACTTTCCATTTTTACTTTCATTAATAACATTTTCCAGTTCCAGCATTTCGAAAGGAGCAGTGAGGTTCTCGTTCCTGATCCACACTTCGAAGTTTCAGCCCTCTGACTTTGTTGGTTGCCTTTCCATTTAGGAGTAGCTGATGTGCAATCTGGTTTGCATTGATGTTAAAATGTCTAATTGTCTTCGTTGGGTCATTGTTAAGGCGCTTCAATAGTTTCCATACTTTATGGCTGTCTCTAGTTAGATCTAAGCCTTCAACTAATCTGATCCAATGATCTCTTTTGGTCGCACTCAAGGAAGATAGTAGATTTTTGCCAGCTTCCAATGTCTTTTCACTAAAGGGTTCCTCTTCGAACAGGGTTCTATATTCCGTGTATTGTACAACTAAATCTGGGGTTAGACCTGGGACATAAGAAGTTCGACATCTACAAGGTATGGCCATTCTAGAACATTTCTTCACAGCTGCAACAAATGTATCATAAGATTCAGGTGTTGGGTTTATAGTAGATACTTCAGCGTCCATCAACTTTGCGAATTTAGGCCAGTCAGCTTTATTAAAATTGTACCTCCTATGGAAAGGAACGAATTGAGGTCTCACTGCAGCATATATTTCGCACATTATTGGTCTGTGCTGGGTGTTTGGTATTGGACAGTAGACAGATTTCGAACATTGCTGGCTGATGTTATTGCTACTGAATATGAGATCTGGGTTATAACCCCGTCTCCATCTACCACTATTGAATGGAGCTGGTAATTTACTATCGTGTATGAGATTCAATTGGTGTATCTCTGTCCACTCTTGCAATGCGGTTCCATTATCGTCGTCAGATTCATAACCCCATATAGAACTATGACAATTGAAATCACCGATAATTATTTGCGTATGTTGAAGGTTTCTTGACTGTGAACTCAATGGTAGGTGGCTTATAAAATGATGAAATTTTGCAGTTATTGATTTCTATAGTAAGAATTTCTATATCATTTTCTTCTGTGAAAGCTATGGATAGAATTCTAACGTCAGGCTGGACAAAGATAGCACTTCCATATTTGTGATGTGGTCTCTCGACAGCTAGACGCATTCCATTCATTTTTGGTCGTCGCATTTCTTTGCTTCTGTGTGTCTCTTGAACACATAGGATGTGACACTTATATTGAATGATGAAATGCCTTCTATGTTTATGGAGATAATTGTTAACTGTGGCCCTGTAATGGGCCCAGGTGATGATGTTTCTGGAGTAAAAGGTTTCGCCGGCACTATACCGTTGCCCAAGGAACGCCTGATTGCTATTATATCGTTAACTCGTCGCAAGGATTAAGTAATTCTGCGCTGCAAATGTCCACTCGTTGTAATTTTCTCGCCCTTTCAATCTAGACACAGAACAAATAATTGTTTGCCATTGTCCACACTTTTACTTTTAAACCCTTTCTTTTTACTGGCCAGACTCGTGTCTGGGCCCATAACCTATTAAAATTTATTTAAAAACACTTATGAACAAAACTAAATATACACGTGAACATCACACATAACCAAACTTCTCATCAATAGCTTTGTTCGATGAACAGTGCAAGAAAATCATGGCAGAATAGTGCAGTGTAAGACATTACAAAAGATTGTACACTAGTTCATTTAAAGTCATAGAATACTTCAGTGCATTATAGCAGTAACATAACCTACAATTTTATTTTGGTATTTTGAAAATGACAGCTATAGCGAAGAACATCCTTACTGAAATTTTGGATGAATCTAGTGGTGAAGAATCATTACATGTTTTAAATTCCTCATCATATGAAACAGACGATGAGATTTTTGCAGTGCTTAGCAATTACAACAAGAAGAAACGTAATTGCTTAAAAAATTACTTTGAGGAAATTGTACCTTCATATACAAATGAAGAATTCATTAAACATTTTAGAATCAAGAAAAACCTGTTTGAAATATTAAGTAATAATTTTGAAGAATCTAATATTTTTAAAACATTAGATACTGTTAAAGCTAAATCTGCAAATAAACACATAGCAATATTTTTGTGGTTTGCTGGACATGAAGGATGCTCTTATCGAGATATTGCAGATCGGTTCGATCTTTCTTTATCTACCGTCTCGTTGATCATAAATCGCGTTTCCTTATATATTAGCAACATGGCAGATACTATTATAACATGGCCAAATGAAAACCGTCAAAATGAAACTGCAAATTACTTTCAAACTCGGAAAGGATTCCCGGGTATAATAGGTAAGAAAGAAATATATTTATATTTTATATCATAAAAAAAACTTTTCTTTTTTAGGTGCGATAGATGGAACTCATATCATAAAAGATCCACCAAAAGTCAATAAAGACGACTACATTGATAGAAAGAATAATTTCAGTTTGTGTGTACAAGCAATCTGTGACGAACATAAAAAAATCATCTACGTTTTCATTGGATTTCCTAGTTCGGCGCATGATAGTCGTGTTCTAAAGAATTCAGATGTTTATTCGAATTTATCATCTCTTTACGGTGGTAAGTATATAAAATATGTTTATTTTTTAAATAAAATACTCCCTATAACGACGTTTATATTTCATAGGTCATTATATTCTGGGTGATTCTGCATATCCATGTTACAAATTCTTAATAAAAACATAGTTCATGTCGAGTTGTTATTGAACATGCGTTTGGTATGATGAAACAAAGATTTCGACAATTATATTATTGCAAACTTAAAGGTATTAAAAAATTATGTCACTTTATTCGTGCCTGCTGTGTGCTGCACAATTTAGCAGATTTGGAAGACATTCGTCATTTCGAAAATGATATTATAGATTTAAATAATGAAGATATAATTGTTGAGGAAGGAAGTAATGATGGAAAAGAATTACGAGATGAAATTTGTCGGCAGCTGTTTTGTAATCGGGATAAATAAAATATAAAGTATTTGTTTATTTTTGATCTGTATTTAGTAAATATAAAATAAATACATCTTTCTAGTAACAAAAAGTATTGTTATTTAAACTAAAATCACATTCGGTGAGCAAATTATTATTTCGAGTATTTCGGTATTTACGGTTTTTTATTTTTGGATGCAGCCAAAATATCAGTTCTTTTAATAACTTATTCTTATTTGCCATTTCTCTGGTACGTTCTTCATAAGCCTGTAATATTCTTTCTTTAAATTCTAATGCTTTAGAGTAATACTCTTTTTTCTCCATTCTAAGATTAGACAATTCATTAGCCACCGAAGGAGTTTTTTTTGGATTGATTTAATTTATTTATTTCTGCATCTTCAATGACTTCTACTTCGTTCGTAAAATTGTGTTCCTGCACTGTTTTCTAATTTTTTTACTTATTTCTAAAACTTCTGTTGCTTCTTGCTCAATGCCTGCTTCTTTTTGTAATTCTGTTTGATTTCTTCCACTTCCACTTGCTCCCAAAACGAACTGAGGAAAAATGTTATCCCTTCCTTTAAATACGTCATTTAATTCTCTGTAATTGAAAAAATAATAAAAAAATGTGTAATTTTTCATTTAATTAGAAATTTTATGGCCAGCTTCATAAATATATGACAATAACGCACTAACCTCTCATATGAACATGATATGCGATCACGTCCAGTTTTTTTGTTATGCTGTATTTTGTTTTTATAACTTCTTTCAAGACTTTTCCATTTGTTTTCAATTTGAGTTGCGGTGAACAAATACCCATGTTCTTCCATAGTCGCCTGAATAACTTCCCACATTTTTTTTGGACAAAATAATAATTGAGCACGTATCTGAAAATCTTACCCGTGGCGACTCGATGCGTAGCGAAACGTGATGGGACGACGGGAGTGTGCAGGGGAGAGGGGTAACTGGTGGACTAGTTCCCTAGGAGATATAGGATCTCCTCGATGAAGCACCCACGGCACAGCTGTTGGCGAAGACAACACAATCCTGGCTCGTAATAGGCGAGATCCTCCCAAGGAGCAGAGTTCGACGAGACACCCAAAATGGCTCACCAAAACTTGCACTAATTCGGCAACAAAACTCAAAGTCTCGTATGGAACCCAAAATTATTTTCGGCACTACTTTTCCGCGAACTCGCGTGCCGGATTATTCCGAAACAAGGTTATTGTGACAGAAAATACTATTACAAAGCGAAGATTTTAGTTATCGCCCTCGCGAATCTTTTTTTCACACCTTTTTTCGTTCGATCCCAATAAAAAACTCCCTCCTTTTTTTCTTGTATACAACAATTCTCAGAGCTCACCAAAATCTTCGAAGATTAAGAAGAAATGCGACCAAAATAACTAAATAGTGAGAGAAATCAGCACAGCTACGGCCCATAATCAGCACAACTACGGCCCATTTACACTAACAGTACAAAAAATGTTTACTATTACATTTCACGAAATGTAACAACTGTAAATATACTACATTATATTATAAACTAATCTAAGTACTGACATCAAATCCCTCCCTTAAAACTGAGATTCACGATATTTAAATACAAATTTTAAATACAAGCAATACGAGTTATTGTAAACTAGTCTAAAGTTTTGTTTGAACATATAGTTATTATTCCTGTACCAACTAAAAACTTTCAGAACTAAAAACTTATATTTCCAACCTCACACAATATATTCAAACGACAGTTTGTAAACAATATTACCCAAAATTGCATACGCTTCAAAGATTCTCAGTGTACGTAAATAACAAAATTAATGAAATACTATTTAATAGACTGTAACAGTTGTTATGTGAAATATAATTTTTCTTCCCTTCATCGTTAATATGTTGATCCTTTGGTGTTTGCTTAATTTGAGATATTTAATGTATTGTCGCCTCCAGTGTTTTCCCGTGCGTGATGAGTTCTTCCAGCGAAGAATGTTCCCGTAAGCCAAATCTTCGTAGGTTTGAACAGCTAGTTAGTATAATTTGTGATTTATTTCCGTTTCTTTATTCGTAAAACTTAGCTTAATTTGAGGTATTTAATGCATTGTCCCCTCCAGTGTTTTCCCGTGCGTGATGAGTTCTTCCAGCGAAGAATGTTCACGTAAACCAAATCTTCGTAGGTTTGAACAGCTAGTTGTTAGTATAATTTGTGATTTATTTCCGTTTCTTTATCCGTAAAACCGCAAAAGTGCTGAGTTTTAAAAGTCGGATAAAAAACTGATCTATGCATTCGTTTAGCTCCTGTTTTGCTTAACGGAAGTTAAATATTTCGAATTTAATATTTATCTTAGGCTTAAAGTACGAGGTTAATTTTGTTTTCGTGATTTAATAGGGACCTGAAGATTGACTGGAACTTGTTTCTGTTGGAGTAGGATCAGGGAGAGACTGATATATATCACAAGCTTGCTCACCTATGCAATGGAGTAATAGTGCTCTCTTACGTACTGGAACAGTGATGCCGAGAGCATCTGCATAATTATCAAACCTGGAGATCCATGTTTTCCACCTTGTACCGTTGTTCACATCGAACTGCTCCAATGATCGTAGGTACAGTCCTTCAATGATGTTTGTACCTCGTGCTCGTGTTGTGGTCAATTGTTGAAGGTTAAGTTTCTTACATATCTGGATATATCTTTGGATGTTGTGGGAAGGAAGTTAGAAATATTAATTTCCCAATATGTATTTTATTGAACTAATAAAATATAAAATCTGGTCCGTGTTTTTATTCACCTTTTTTGGTTGACACCCACTGTTACTCATTGTTGTCGTCCCCTACTGCCATCTACAGGCTTCTACGACAATGTGCGCTTTATTTTAACATTATAATTACTTGCTATCCAAACTACTTACCCTTAAATAATATATAGAAATTCACATCAAATTAAAAGTGGACAATATATATATATATATATATATATATATATATATATATATATATCGCATGGGACGTTATGCACCTCAAATATACTGCTTTTACCAGTGATCTCAAATTGTCGTTTGTTGTAGTTTAAACAGCTACTGTGATGGGTTAAACACTAACAATTTGGAAACGCCATGATCTGCTTCACTACCTCCTCGAAGTTGATACCTGAGTTTTGAACTTCATTCCTGACGAAAATTTGCATAAAACTTCAAAGGTAGTTCACTGCATACAGCACAATGTCTAAAAATGCTCACGGTGCGGCTCTTGGCATGGCGGCGGCCATACATGTACACATACAGCAATATGATATTATGTCAACAAAATCAGTTGACATTGCATTATAAGTATTAATTGGGGGAAAAAAGCAGTTGTTGTTTAAATGTTCCCATTGCAAATGAAGGAGGTTGAAGTCACCACATATAAGTATTGCACTACAATTTGATAAATTTTCTGAAATGAAAGATATTTTACCCAAAAACAGAGACATTACGTTCCGGTCATCAGGAGGAATATAAACACAACATATGTAAATTTTAGTGTAATTATTAATGTTCAAACTTATTTATATGTACTCGGCCCGTGAATACCAATCAGTCAATTCCGTATAGGAGCATTTATTGTTGACGCCTATGAGTACTCCACCCTCGTCTGTTTTCTCGGATATACTGGCAGATCTGTCTCGCCGTATGATGTTAAACTAACTTGATAAGATTTCACTCTCGCCCACACAAGAGATTAAGTAGATTTCAGTTAAACTCATTATGCCGAAACCGCACTCTAATGAATTAATGCGAATATCATTCGTTTTTGTTCTACATCCCCTGGCATTCTGGTAGTAGATTGACAAATCCATTGGAAATAATCGCAAAGTGTAACACGGGACCAAAAATTATTATCATTTTCGCACTGAATAAGGATTATGCGTACGCTACCCTCTTTCTGAGCGAAAATTTTTAGATTGAATTAAATGTTCTGTTACAAAAGTTCTCTGTGCGGGTTTGTCTGGGAATAATATTCTTGATAAAGGTCCGCGCGTTTCGAGGCCGCAAGAAAATTTTCTTTACAATGCGCGAAGTAAATTTTGAAATAATCATTCGCGGCTTATTCATAATGTGAAACGGTACTCGATGTACTGCGTCTAGGTGACATTCTTTAATTTCAGTCCGAGTTGTTTTCCCGATCTTATTAACAATGTTATAATCTCCCAGTATTAAATCTATTTACTCCTAATAAATATATAACATATAACATAAGTTCACAAGAGATAGTTTTCAGAAAAAAGTATTACTGAATTTAACAGTCAACTGTCAAATGAAATCTGGGACACTAAGAACGAGAACATGGATATGAATGAACTAGTACATGAATTTTATGCGACATTTAATAGATATTTCAACAAAGTTTTTTCTTTAATGAAATTTAAAATAATACGAAACAACTCGAGTTTGATAACTAAGGGTATCATTAAATCCTCCAGAACAAAAAGGAAACTTAGTCAACGTTTAAAAAATAATTATTCATTTGAATTGTTCATTCACCACAAAAATTATTGTAAAATATTACCAGAGTTATTAAGCAAGCCGAAAGAATAAAAATTACTTGTGCAATAAACTCACAAACAATAAAATTGAAGCAATTTGGAATATGGTGCGACAGCAAACCAACATTACTCCTAATTCTTTTGAGGACAACACAGAAGAATGGGCAAATAAATTCATTACATATTTCCTCCAATGGGTAATGACAATCCATGTTATCAGTACAATTTTATATCTCCATCTTGCTTATCCACAATTTTCTTCTATCCCACAACAAGAACAGAAGTTGAAAATGTAATAAACAGTTTAAAAAATAGTCTTTCAACTGGTGTAGACTGTGTGCCTCCTTTACTTGTAAAAAACTGTGTATTTAATACATTTTCAACTTACTTTAAAAACTCAATAGTTACTCTTGTATTTAAAAATGGTGACCGTGCTCTTAAACAGAACTACAGGCCTATATCTTTCCTGGGCGTCTTTTCTAAAATATTTGAAAAACTAATATATAACAGACGTACTAAAAATTTGAATAAAAATAATTTAATAACGGTGTTAACACGGTTTTGTAAGAAATAAATCCACTATTATTGCAATTAATACTCTTGTGAAATGGATTCTTAGTAAACTTGACATTAACAGTAATTGTGATTACAGCAAATCAAATTATTTATCTAAATCCTTTGACAATGTCAACCACCGGAACTGTGAGAAGTACTCTGAAAAAGTATGTAAGTACTAAGTATTAAGTATTTCAAGGAAAGTACTTAAAGTATAAGTACCAGTAATACTTACAGTACTTTTTACAAAGTACTTAAGTACTAAATACAAGTATCTATATTTTGTTTATTTAAGTCATCATTTCGGTCAAAAATAAAATAATAAAATCTATTTATATTGCTTAAAGGTAACTTCAGTGGTAATTTCGTAGACATCAAAAAAGAGTATACCTATATGACATCTGTAGTTAATTTACACGAAAACGGATGCCATGTATTGCCCGCTTGATTTACGTCATCACTGTCACCGTCTATACATATATTACATACAATACTGAATTTAAATGCGGTTTTAACTATGAAATCCACTTAAAAAGCTAATAATCCGGTCACTAAATTATTTCTCAATTAGATTTAATTTGTTAAACATAAACCAAACAACCAAGATTACTTACAATTCAAATCAGTTTCCCTTACAGCAACAACATGAATCTCACAATCTCTCTCAGAGCTTCACCTGTCGCCATGGTGATAGCTTATGTCAGTTTATTTTTCATCATTAATCATGGATATGATTTTTTCTATAAACTGTAAAATGTATTAATAATTGGATTTCATAAATGTGAAAGTTTATGTATTATTATTGTTGAAGATGGGCTAATTTTTGCCCGAAACGTACATATAATTTGTATTTAATATTGAAATAAATATATGAAACATTAAGACCAAATTTATTTGTTCTAAAACAAAATGTCTGGGGATTCATCTTGATCATAATCTAAGGGGCAACATTCACAAAGATAACCTATTAGTTAATTATGGTATTATTATATGGGGAGCATCTTGCAGATTAGACGAAATTTTCATTTTCGAAAACGTACTTGTAGAACAACAGGTTTTTAAAAACCAGGGTATCAAAAGACCTTAAATTTAACTGTTTATTTAATAATGAAATAATTATCTTTTTACCTTCAATAATTTTACTCTTATTAGTTATTATCAAATCAAATGCGCGCAACTTTCAATACGCTTGTCAAATTTTCAAATGAGTAACTGGTATCTACAGAGTTTTCATCAACATTGCAACATTTTGTTGAATTGTCACTTATAACAAGTTTCTTTTTAAACAGCAGTTCGCATGAACACTTTCGTACAGAATATACATAATTGTATTAGTTATAGCGGTTCTATTACAAATTTTACAATTTTTCTAAAACGAAGGTCCGAATTATGATTCTGTAGGTTGTTTTGTTCTCCACTTCATATGTGAGTCATCGTAGAAAGGCTTAAGTCGTTTTATTTTTGGAACATAATATGGTATTGGTTTGGTTGGTGACAGATTTTACAGATTGGGTATTATAAGGATCAAATTTGCGAGGCATCTATGCATTCGTTTAGCTCTTGTTTTGCTTAACGGAAGTTAAATATTTCGAATTTATTTATCTTAGGCTTAAAGTACGAGGTTAATTTTGTTTTCGTGATTTGATAGGGACCTGAAGATTGACTGGAACTTGTTTCTGTTGGAGTAGGATCAGGGAGAGACTGATATAAATCACAAGATTGCTCACCTATGCAATGGAGTAATAGTGCTCGCTTACGTACTGGAACAGTGATGCCGAGAGCATCTGCATAATTATCAAACCTGGAGATCCATGTTTTCCACCTTGTACCGTTGATCACAGCGAACTGCTCCAATGGTCGTAGGGACAGTCTTCAATGATGTTTGTACCTCGTGCTCGTGTTGTGGTCAATTGTTGAAGGTTAAGTTTCTTAGATATATGGATATATCTTTTGGATGTTGTGGGAAGGAAGTTAAAAATATTAAGTTCCCAATATGTATTTCATTGAACTAATAAAATATAAAATCTGGTCCGTGTTTTTATTCACCTTTTTTGGTTGACACCCACTGTTGCGCATTGTTGTCGTTCCCTACTGCCATCTACAGGCTTCAACGACAATCGCAATGCGCGCGTTATTTAAACATTATAATTATTTCCTAACCAAACTACTTATTCTTAAAGAATATATAAAAATTCACATCAAATTAAAAGCGGGCAACGATACAAAAAAAATTATATATATCGCATGGGACGTTATGCACCTCAAATATACTGCTTTTACTAATGATCTCAAATTGTCTTTTTCAGCATCGAAATCTGCGTGTTGTAGTTTAAACAGCTACTGTGTCTGTGATGGATTAAAAACTGACAATTTGGAAACCCCTTGATCTGCTTCTCTACCTCCTCGAAGTCAATATCTGTGTTTTGAACTTCATTCATGACGAAAATTTGCACAAAACTTTAAAGATAGTTCCCTGCATAAAGCACAATGTCTAAAAATGCTCACGGTGCGGCTCTTTGCATGGCGGCGGCTATAGATGTACACGCAGGTCAAAGACACGACCTGGAATCTACGCGATGCGATATGACGCCAGCTGGGACTACACTCCGTGATGCCCAACAAACACTCGCAAATTTGTAATTAACTTTGTTACACTGGCAAATGTCGCAGTATTTCACTGGTAACGGTAACTTTGCGGTAAACAAATTTATCGATATAAATATTCAAACTAGCGCTGTACTCCTGTGCTGGTAACATGACAGTTACACGATGGCAAACTATCCCTTAGTCAATGCTAGTTGAAGATGTCAGACAGAATTCACGCCTTGCTTGCTTGAGAGCTGTCAGAGAATGATGGTAGGAACTGCCGTGAGATCATTGTCTAGAGCTTGTGCCTTTAGCTCTCACTTTCGATATCGCTAGCTTTTTATCGTTTGTAATTTTGGTTAGATTTGTCCAGTTTCTCGGACTACATCTTGGTACTCGTTATTCATGGAGTATTGTTTTTGAACAGTTATATTTGCTGTCCTCGACAGCAGTGTAGTTGACTAGAATGCAAATCAGTTGGTTTCGATGGGTGATCATCTTCTTGTTGGGCTGCTTGCTTCTTCATTACGTCTAGAATGCTGGTGGAATTGGTGTCTCTGAATATCTTGGAATTACAGATGTATCAGTCTGCATGGACTATTTATTATTTATCGCATAGTGTTACAAGTGCATTAATTTCTATTTACATTATACAAAGAATAATAATTAATAATAATAATAATAATAATAATAATAATAATAACGTTTATTTAGATTTTAGCTATACATAATAATAACATTAACACGATATAAACAAACTTAATTATATATTTAATACCCATTATCATGCATAAATGTAACAAAAGAACAAAAATAATAATCAATAACCATAAACAATTTACCTGGGACGGATAATTAACAGACAAAGAGAACCTTATTTATTATTAATCATATTTTCTAAGTAAAATAGTTTTAAATGTCTCTTAAACATTTTCATTGACAAACACTTAAACTTATTATCTAACTTGTCATATTCTATAAATCCTTTGTGAAAAATAGATATTTGGGATTGCTTTTTATTTACATTATTAATATGAAAATTTTGTGTTCGTCTAGTATTATAACTATGAATTTCTTTACAGTATGTAACCGTATCGTATAAATAACTTGGCATTTCCCCCAATCTAATTTTGTGAATGAAAACCATACTATTGCATTGAACAAGGTTAAGTACATCAAGCCATTTTAAATCTTCTAACATCCCTTTTATACTTGCATATTTGTTCCTATTCAATACCCAAGGAGCACAAATTAAATTGTTATTAGTTCTATTAACTTTAAAAAAACTTTTCTTAAAACTTTTTAACTTGTATTATACCTTTTACGCAACGATAATTTACTGATTCTAACGTTTATACGACGTTAATGTATGGCGGGTGGGGAATCTATTCAACTAATTTACAACGTTTTTTTAACTACTATATAACTTTCTGTTATCACTTAAGTAACACTTACATGCAATAGTTGCATATGTATTTTGCATGGACTATAATATGTTGGTTTCATTAAAGCTAATTGATAAGAGATATATTCACTAATAAAACTATAATATGGGTTACTATTCAAACTACAATACAGATTTCTCAGCAAACTATTTTCTACCGTAAATTCATATTTTTTCATATCACGAGTCGTATAAGTAGTCAAAGCATGACTATGTTGTATAATATTATATGTACTAAGACTTGTAATGTCTTCTGCAACTTTTTAAATCTAAGATCATCTTTATAAAAATCATATTTTTTACATATCTGTTGAACCCATTTTATAAACAAATTTATTTTTACTGTGAAATATTATATTATACTTGGAAAAAAATCAAGGGACATTATAATAAAATAAATAAAGAAAATTTATTAAATTTTTATGAAATATTGATTTTTGTATTTTTTTAAATCATTCGATATTATAATGAATAAAGTATATTATAATAAACCATATAGAAGAATGATTACTTGCAGAATATTAAATTAAAAATACAATAAAATTAATTTATACTAAATTTTACAAAATGGCTTCTAAACCAGTTTCTGTTTAAATGCATAAATATGGCCGTACATATTATAATTCGATATTTCAGTTATAATAACTTCCTAAGAACTACTTTACATCAGTTTTTTAGTTGATGCATTAAGTTACTGAGAAACTATACTCCCACTTTCTTCTGTTTAAAATAAAACTGTTATTTTTGCAGTTATTTAAAAGTTTTAAATAAATTTATAAAACTTTTATAAAACGGTAAACTAACTAATATATGTAATATATGTAAACTTTAATGCACCTATACTAAACAATTATTTTTAAACTGTATTATAAAACTTTAAAAAATGTATTTATAAATAACTGTCAATTACGTTTCTAACACGTCCTTTAATTTAGTGCGAAAGGCGTTAATAAAACTAAAACAATCGACGCCAATGAAACTTAAATATAATAAATAAATAAATAAATATATCATCACGGCATATTACCCATTTCTGGGTGTGCCAATCTGTTTTAGCAGATATCGGTAATGATGATGACATATTTGTACCGTGCGGGCGCTTACCAGGCGTCACCTCACGGGCACTCATTGCTGGCGTGGAGAGTGCACCACAGGGGTCACTTTTGTGCCATTTAAAATTCTAAATATTTGGCGTCGGTCGGGATCGAACCCGGTACCCCCAGGTTCGCGACCAGACACTCAGGCACGAGGCCACGGAACCCCATAAAATATAAAACGTTTTAATAACTATTATGTGACCAAATAATAAGTACCACACATCATAACTTCGCATTGTATTTTAGCAGACTAAAAAAAAGTTGTACAAGGCAAAATAACTTAAAAATGTTATAATTCCGCTAAATGTAAGTTGTAGTAACAACATTATCAGTTATAATGTCTTAATAAAAACTCTGTGTTCCTTGGGTATAATTCTCATTGCTCTGTTCTGAAAAAGTTGCAATCTATTCAACTGTTGTTGATTTAACAAGAACAAAATTGTTGATACATAAAGAAAATGTGGTAATACTATTGAATTAAAAACAATCATTTTAGTTTCCCGTGAAAGAATGTGTTTTAATCTACCCAAAACTCCTATTTTACTCGATATTTTCGCACATACAAATGGTCATCTAATTTTAATAAATCATCAATTATTACTCCTAAATATTTTACACTATTAACCATTTCTATTACCTCATTGTTTATTTTGATATTTAAAGTAGTATTTATGATTTCCTTATTTTTCTTACTACTAATTACCATACATTTAGTCTTTTTCACATTAAGTTTTAATTTATTTATATTCAACCATTTGTAAACCTTGTCTAGAATTATATTTATATTGGTTATTAGTTCTGAAGATATATTGTAAATCATTAGATATATTGAGAAGAAAAATGGACCCAAAATGCTACCCTGAGCAATACCATGACTTGTTTGTAAATATCAGAAAAAACATTTTCACATTTTACTCTCTGATATCTATCATGTAAATAGTTCTCGAACCATGCTAAACATTTGCCTTCATTTCCATAATACCCTAGCTTTTGAACTAACCTACTTCTATCTATCGTCTCAAACGCTCTTTTAAGATCAAGAAAAACCACAATAGTTACTTTATCATTATCAAGCGCTTTCTTCCAATCATGAATGATACACTGTAATGTAGTTTCAAGACTATAGTTAGCTCTGAATCCGGAGTGATATTTACATAGTAATTCATTATAATTTATATGTTCTAATAATTGATTTCTAATATTTTATCAATAGCAGGGAGCATGTTAACAGGTCTGAAATCTTCCCCATTAAAATAATTTTTTACCTTTCTTATTGGCGTAATAGTTGATATTTTCATCTACCTAGGAATTACACCACTTTCCAACGAACTGTTAATGATATGAATAAGTTTTTCCCATAAAATATCAAAATTTTCATTAATAATCCACGTATGTATATTATCTGGACTGTTCTTATTGTTCATTGCGTACACAATTTTACCTAGTTCATCCACATTTAATAGTTTAAAATCTGAAAATGTCCTATTAGCTACATTATTAAATAAATCTAAATTTGTATTAGTCATACTATCACTTATTGGTATTGATTGCACAATATCATTAATACTATTAATATAATAATTATTAAAATTTGAAGCTATTTGGGATTTATCACTACATATGATACTATTGAAAATAAATTCATTAAAATGTTCATCTTTCTTTACACCTATAAGCTTTTTTAAAGTATTCTACAATTTTTTTTTGTATTATTACGAAATTTATCAATATTAGATTCGAAATATAAACGTTTTTCTGTTCTTATTATATCAACAACTCGATTACGCATATCCCAAGGAACACAGAGTTTTTATTAAGACATTATAACTGTGTGGGGTCCCGTGGCCGCGTGCCTGAGTGTCTGGTCGCGAACCTGGGGGAACCGGGTTCGATCCCGATAGACGCCAAATATTTCCAATTTTAAATGGCACAAAAGTGACCCCTGTGGTGCACTCTCCACACCAGCTATGAGTGCCCGTGAGGTGACACGGTAAAATATATCGTCATCATTACCGATGTCTACATGTGTTGTAGATACTGGCACACCCAGAAATGGGTAATATGCCGTGATGATATATTTATTTATTTTATTTATAACTGATAATGTTGTTACTACAACTTACATTTAGCGGAATTATAACATTTTTAAGTTATTTTGCCTTGTACAACTTTTTTTTAGTCTGCTAAAATACAATGCGAAGTTATGATGTGTGGTACTTATTATTTGGTCACATAATAGTTATTAAAACGTTTTATATTTAAGTTTCATTGGCGTCGATTGTTTTAGTTTTATTGACGTCTTTCGCACTAAATTAAAGGACGTGTTAGAAACGTAATTGACAGTTATTTATAAATACATTTTTTAAAGTTTTATAATACAGTTTAAAAATAATTGTTTAGTATAGGTGCATTAAAGTTTACATATATTACATATATTAGTTAGTTTACCGTTTTATAAAAGTTTTATAAATTTATTTAAAACTTTTAAATAACTGCAAAAATAACAGTTTTATTTTAAACAGAAGAAAGTGGGAGTATAGTTTCTCAGTAACTTAATGCATCAACTAAAAAACTGATGTAAGGTAGTTCTTAGGAAGTTATTATAACTGAAATATCGAATTATAATATGTACGGCCATATTTATGCATTTAAACAGAAACTGGTGTAGAAGCCATTTTGTAAAATTTAGTATAAATTAATTTTATTGTATTTTTAATTTAATATTCTGCAAGTAATCATTCTTCTATATGGTTTATTATAATATACTTTATTCATTATAATATCGAATGATTTAAAAAAATACAAAAATCAATATTTCATAAAAATTTAATAAATTTTCTTTTATTTATTTTATTATAATGTCCCTTGATTTTTTTCCAAGTATAATATAATATTTCACAGTAAAAATAAATTTGTTTATAAAATGGGTTCAACAGATATGTAAAAAATATGATTTTTATAAAGATGATCTTAGATTTCAAAAGTTGCAGAAGACATTACAAGTCTTGGTACATATAATATTATACAACATAGTCATGCTTAGACTTCTTATACGACTCGTGATATGAAAAAATATGAATTTACGGTAGAAAATAGTTTGCTGAGAAATCTGTATTGTAGTTTGAATAGTAACCCATATTATAGTTTTATTAGTGAATATATCTCTTATCAGTTAGCTTTAGTGAAACCAACATATTATAGTCCATGCAAAATACATATGCAACTATTGCATGTAAGTGTTACTTAAGTGATAACAGAAAGTTATATAGTAGTTAAAAAAACGTTGTAAATTAGTTGAATAGATTCCCCACCCGCCATACATTAACGTCGTATAAACGTTAGAATCAGTAAATTATCGTTGCATAAAAGGTATAATACAAGTTAAAAAGTTTTAAGAAAAGTTTTTTTAAAGTTAATAGAACTAATAACAATTTAATTTGTGCTCCTTGGGATATTTATAATACAATTTATCTTGTTCACTATTAGTTAATCTGTATTTTTAAATGCATTATCCCTTTCTTTTATTTCTGCCAAAATTATCTTATTAAACCATGGACACTTAGCTAGTTTGGTATTTTGTACAGTTAAAGGCATAAATTTATCGATAATGTTATTCATTATACAACAAAATTTACTATATTTTAAATCCAAATCTTTACTATTAAAATGCATATTAATTTTTTGAATAGCTTCTCGGAATCCATTCTTATTATGGAATTTAGATCTTACATACTTATCGTTAACATTATATTTGGGAATCTTTGTATTCAGTTTCAGAATTGCATGATCTGTAATCATTGGTTGAAGCAACATTTCACATTTTAAATTAAAACTATTAGTTATTACTAAATCAATTAGGGATTCCCCTTCATTAAAAAAAATAAGTTTTCTCTGTTACTATTTGCTTCAAACCATTATCATTTACAATCTTTCTTAATCCTTTTACATAGTAATATTTATCATCATCCCACGTTATATTAATATCACCTAATAAAATGACATTGCGATTATACGCTAGAATAACATCATTCAAGTAATTTTCTAAATAATCTTTAAAAAAAAAACACTGTGGGAACTACTGGACGAGTGATAAATACCTACTAACAAAAAACTAGAGTTTCCTGTGCCTACTTCAATACTTAATAACCACATATTCATATATAATACTACCCCACTAAACAAAATTTAATCACATGTATGTCGCAACGTTCACATCACAAATGTGATTTAAAACTTTTGAGAATTTTAACATTACATAGCTATTTATGCGACTGCTAATGTCCGACTAATATCACAACATCGCATTGATGTATCAACTCTTTCATCTCTGTGACGTTGAATGTATGTTCTGCGATCTATCGACGATATCTTGCGAATTCTAGGATAACATCTAATTAACATCGACATTATATAACGAGATGTTTCTTAGATATCGATTGTGATGTCGTATCTATTACCCATATGTTTATTATGGTACATTGGTTTGAATGATACCTTTAATATTTTTGTATAACGAAATATCAAGTCAAACAATAAACAAATCTTTACATAACAAAGGGATTCTTCTTCAATTAAAACAATGTTTATTACCAAGTTCAAGATATTTATTTAAAAAAAGATACAATTTTTCTTTATCAAAAATAAAAATCTTCTGTAGGTATGCATAATATGGCACTTTTTGTCGCGAATATTATTTCTGAAACAATTAATTAGAATTAATATTTATACTTGCATATCTTTGTTTATACAAAGTAAATCGAAATAATTGTTGTGTATAGATTTCAGCTTCATTGATAGCTCGATTTCTTTCTGCCTCTTATTCCCCAGATCTTTCGATGGATGTTTTTCATCATTCATTTCATCGTACATCACTGATGACTGCGACATCTAAAATTGCATATTGGTAAAAGAATACATTTTATACAAAGTCCTTTATTTTTGTGCCGCCTTTTTATTTATTTACTGAAGTTATATTGCATGACAATGACTGCACAATAAAATAAATAATTCTACTAATATATACTCATTTCCCAAAATTTGGAACACAGTTTGTGTATCATACGATAAAACATTACTTTCAATTACGTTCAATTCTATAAAATTACAGAAAAGATATAAATGTTTGGTTTCTTTAGAGACGAGTAAATGATTTACACTTACCTCTGACTAATTTTTCACGTGCCAAATCACAATAAACTGTACTTGTACACTGCATACACGTATTTAATTATTACGTATTACGTTGTTACTTATTCTCTAGTAAATCCCCGACTAGGAGATATACAAGAAAGATAACATTTTCAATATGGCTACAAAATTACGCTTTGCGCAAGCGCCTACCATTAAAAACATCTATGTGACATCACAATTTGTGACAGAAAAAATATCACAAAAATAAAATTTATGTAATGTTACATTTTTTTATAAATATGAGTGAACAAATGCGATATATATACGATAATAACTTTGTGATATTTCAAATATCAATACTATGTGACATCTCTTTAACGAATCATGTGATTGTAACAAATAAGATGTTTTTGGGAGCTTTCGGGACATCTCAGAGATGGTTGTTGTTTAGTGGGACTCTTTGATTTTATAAGGAATTACATTTTTTACATAAAACATAACTCCGCCTGTAGATCTGGTACTGGAGTCGAATAATATTGTAGTTGTCAAAGGTGACTACAAAATCTTCTATTGTCTCGGTTAACCTAGTTTCAGTCAAACATACAACACTAGCATCGAGATCGTACACAACTTCCATAATTTCATCCTTATGACACGTCACACTACGTGTATTCACACAAAAAACACAATTTGCTTCTTTCTGTAGTTGCTATTTGTTGTCCTTGATATAAATTTTCTCATTATTAATTTCAACTTGCCTCATGTAAGAAGGACACAATCGACTAAAAACAAAGTGATTTACATCAATTTTTAAGTTAAATTTTTGATTTGCCCGAAAACAGTTTATACACTTAACATTTTCTTTACAGTCATCATCATGACTTTGTTTACCGCATTTGATACATGACTTTTCATTATTGCAGTTTACGGCTTTATGGTTAAAACCATAACAATTAAATCATCTATAAATTCTTGTCTTGTGCGAATACCTTACAGATACTCCATTTTATTTTTAATCTGCCTAAGTTTATAATTTCATCTGCTGCATTGTTATCTACTTCTATTATTGCCATAAAATGAGATTTCATTTTCTTTATTGTGACTAACCTAAAATCTTTAACTGAAATTTCGTTTTGGT
Organism: Ophonus ardosiacus; assembly: GCA_943142095.1. Taxonomy (NCBI): domain Eukaryota; kingdom Metazoa; phylum Arthropoda; class Insecta; order Coleoptera; family Carabidae; genus Ophonus; species Ophonus ardosiacus. The sequence continues at coordinate 31,385,486 of OW964833.1, read as the reverse complement.
TAATTATGCATGTTTTTATTTCTTCTTCTTTCATTTATTCTCCTATGCCAATAATTTTAATCCTTGGAGTAGATATTTTGGGCACACAAATGTCAAATTGATAGCCTATTTTAGACATTATTACTTTTTCTAATTTTTCTTTTCCTTCTTTATTATCACATATTATAGCAATACCACCATTCTCAACTTTTTACCTCCCGCTACCCTAGGTAAGGGAGGTATAGGGCTCGTGCTAAAAATCGGATATAGAGATTTTAGTGAATAAGCACGTTTTGATGTCCCCAGAATCCGATTTTAACATTTTTACAATGATGTCTGTAGGTATGTATGTGTGTGTGTGTGTGTGTGTGTCTGTTTGTGTGTGTGGATCTTGTGGACACGATTACTCAAATACTATCAATCAGAAAAATTTGACATTTTGTATATCCATTCTATACTAATATGGGAAGAGCTCATTAGTTTTTAGTGTATATCGGATAACCGGAAGTATCATTTATACAAGCTTTTAACAGTTTTTCTTGTAAAAAATTCATTAAATATAATTTTTTAGCAACTTTTACCAATACACATTGAATATAATGGCACAATCTTCAATTCTACGATAATAGCATTTAGTAAATAACTTGAAATAACTTTATATTATATTATAAAATAATTTATTTTTGTACATCACTTTGCCTCTGCGTCAAACGAAAACAATACTTTAATAACAAATTTGACATATTTAAACAAATGTCACTGTCACGAAGCAATTTTCATTAAAATTAATAATGAAATCGTGTTAAGAAGAATTTAGTAGTTTAAATATGATTCTAATGAAATTAAAGTTTGTAAAAATAATATATTTTCCATCATACATAAATATTAGATATACAGGATAATTCGATTTAAGTTTGATGTTTGCAGCATTATATATCAAACAGCTCTCAATAAGAACGTGATTTCAAAGTGTCAAATAATAGTTTGCAACTACACATTTACGAAATGGATATTGTACGGCGAAGAATTTACACAGATTGTGTTTTAGAGCATAAGTTAGGAAGTTGGTGATAATTTTGACAATAATGTATGTGTGACGATTTTTCCTTAAAATATATTAATGATCCAAAGCTTCGCAAAGTTGGTATTTAATACTCTTATATAATTTGAAACAACATATTAGATTTTGACTATATATGATAAACCGGATGTAGTACTTAATTTGAAGCTCTAAAAGATTTTTCAGGAAAACATAACAAAATATAATCCAAAATTTCGTATTACAAACTTTTCTATTTATTGGAACAACAAAGTAGATTTTGTTTACAAACGATCAATCGGAAGTGAAACTTTACTTAAAGCTCACTGCTATTTTAAAAATGGAATTGGCGGGAGGTCATGTGTTGGCCACATCAGATTTTTTAATATTCTTAACTCCAACTGTATGCTACTGTTTATAACAATTTTTGCAGTCCCATTTTATACCATTACATGTTTGAATAACTGCAAATTGTACTTCACTAATTTCTGCACATTTTAGATGAAACCATCCAGCACATTTTCCCTCACAACCCACAATTTTTTCACCATCAAAATCAGTTTTACATATAATACATGATTTATCTGACGGCATGTGTTCCGCCATCATGCACATGTACAGAATTAAGTCAATAAAAACAAAAAGATTAATTGCGTGGGCATCTGGGTTATAAGTCTATGTCCAGCTTCGTCATCTATGTAAGAGCAGCAGGTGTAGCTTCCATGACATCTTTCCACTCGCCGTTGAATTTTCTTATAGGGCATTCCCATAGTATGTGGTTTATAGTTTAATAATCATGTTCGCAGTCACATTTTCAATTTGTACATCGTAGCTTTGGTTTTCGCGTTGGACATCTCTATTTTCCTGATAATGTTATTACGTGTGTTTAGCTTTTTACTGACTTGTTCTAGACGCTTTCTGTACGTTAATGATCTATTCAGAGTTACTCCTAAGTATTTTGGGTATTTATTGTGCTTTAGGCATTCGCCGCAGAAAGTGACGTTGAGTTATTTGTTCGCCAATCGGTTTTTCACATGGAAAGCGCATACTTTTGTTTTGCTTGGGTTTGGACGGAGTCTCCATTTTTATAATAATTATCTATTTTCTTTAAGTCGGTAGTTAAAACATTTTCTCCATCTTCAAAGTACTTATTTTGGGCAGCAATTGCCATGTCGTCTACATAACAGAATTTTTTGGATATTGTATCAGGCATGTCTTTGGTATACAAATTAAAAAGTAAAGGTGCCAAAACTGACCCTTGCGAAAGACCGTTTTTTATAGTTTTCGATTTACTGGATTGGTGTCCGAGAGTTAGTGAAATAACGATTTTTTAACATGTTTTCCATAAGTCTGGACTTTTTATACAGGGAATTGTTTTGTAAATTTAAGTATAATGTCATTAAGCTAGACAGTGTCAAACACTGAGGTTAGGTCGATTAGAGCTACTGAAGTTATCAGACCTCCTTGGAAGCCTGCCTGCTATATATGATGTTGGAGCTAGAATCTGTTCGCTACAGCTCCTATCTCTTCTGAAACTAGTTTGCTCGTTAGGGAGGCTCTGATTGATTGTTGGGTAAATGCGATACTTTCAAAATTTATTTGAAGTTTTCTGCTTGCAGTTTTTTTCGTGATTTTCTTCATTTATGCACATGGTAATTAGAATACTGACGCATTCCTGTAAGAAAATACCTAGGTAATTGGCCATGGAGGGTAGTTTGTATTCACCACTTTCAGAATTCATTTCACACGCATTTTTAACTCCTTCCATAACGCTTTCAAAATATTTTGGTTATAGGCAGTCTTTAAAATCAACAATAGCCTTATTTTCTTTTTTACAGCTAAAAAAAGTCGAGCAAGTTGTCTTAATTTTTGTCTAGTATGGTTACTCAAGTGTTTTTCACTACTATATTTTTGACAAAGATAAGTAGCAACCTTTAATAAGACTAAGAATAAGAATAACTTTATTGATCAAAAATACGATCAAATAGCAAGAGTTCAGTATCCACTGGTCTTCCACTCTGCTAATACAAAGTAAAACAAAAGTAATAATAATGTTTACAATAATTACAATATTGACAGTACAGTATTAATATAACAAAGGTATGTAAATACATAATAGTAAAAATAAAAAGAAATAATGTTTAAATAATATTAAATATAAGAACATATATTACATATGAAAATTATTTTTTCTACAATCATCAAAATATTCTTGTAATTTATAATATTCCTTAAAAACGAGTATTTGTTGTATTGTAGCAAGTGCACGCTTTGTGGAAAGAACTTTTATATTTTCGGGTAAACAATGGAATATTTTAATACTCATATAGTGAGCACTATTTTCATATGACGTAGTTTTATGATTAGGTATTTGTATAAGTTTATTATTCTGTCTGATTGTTTATTTTGAGCGTATAAATTAAAAGAATTTGAGTTATTAAAAACATTTTTAAAAAGCTCTAGTATGTATTTAGATGGGACAGTTAATAAATTTATTTTTTTAAATTTACCCCGACATGACTTTCTTGGTCCTAATTTGTGTATAGTTCTAAGTGCACGTTTTTGAACAATGAAAATATCGTTTAATCTAGAAGATGCTCCCCACATAATAATACCATAATTAATTAATGAGTATATGTAGCTATAATAAATAATTAGAGACATCTAATTTATCAGTGAGTATTCTGAGGCAGTAACATGCTTTATTTAATTTAGGTAATAGGTTATTTATGTGACTGTTGCCCCTTAGATTATGATCCAGATGAATCCCCAGACATTTTGACTGGCCTACCTTTTAAGTTGAGATCTACCTTATTTGCAACATTTAAATAAAACTGTATTACAGTGGTTTTTCTAAGATTTATGGCTAAGTCGTTATTATCACACCATTGTTCTATATTTGATAGTAAAATAAAATAAATAAATATATTATCAGGGCATTTTACCCATTACTGGGTGTGCCATTATCTATAACACATGTAGACTTCGGTAATGATGACGATATATTTTACCGTGTGGGCGCTTACCAGGCGTCACCTCACGGGCACTCATAGCTGGCGTGGAGAGTGCACCACAGGGATCACTTTTGTGCGATTAAAAGTCTGCCCTTGGCCGGGATCGAACCCGGGTCACCAGATTGGCAACTACTTGGACACTATACGCACACGGCTACGCGACCCCATATAGTGTCTTATCAATTATGTTATTTACATTTGAGGATTCTGTTTTAGGGCAACTTATTAGAAAATATGCATCGTCAGCATATATTATAGTTTCTCGGGATTGTACATATTGTGGCATATCGTTAATATAAATTAAAAATAATAGTGGCCCTAAAACAGATCCTTGGGGCACTCCAGATCGTACATTTCTCCATTCGGAGTAAGATTGTGTGTAAACATTGTTACATTTAGTTGATCGCCTGATGCCTCTCACTCAGGTAGGACTGGAGAAGAGTAAGGGGAACTCCACTAATACCGCAGTGCTCTAGTTTTTGTAGTAATACTTTGTGGTTGACATTGTCAAAGGCTTTAGATAAGTCACTTGATATGCTGTAAACACAATTACTGTTAATGTCAAGTTCACTAAGAATCCGTTCCACAAGAGTATTAATTGCAGTAATAGTTGATTTATTTTTAACAAAACCGTGTTGACACTTCGTTATTAAATTATTTTTATTTAAATGTTCAGTAAGTCTGTTATATATTAGTTTATCAAATATTTGGAAAAGACGCTCAGCAAAGATATAGGCCTGTAGTTCTGTACAAGAGCACGGTCACTATTTTTAAACACAGGAGTAATTATTGAGTTTTTAAAGTAAGTTGGAAATGTACCAGTCGCGAATGAATTATTGAAAATAACATTGAGGGGTTCAGAAATATTAAACACACACTTTTTCACAAGTAATGGAGGCACACAGTCTATACCAGTAGAAAGATTATTTTTTAAACTGTTTATTACATTTTCAACTTCTGGTTTTGTTGTGGGATAGAAGAAAATTGTGGACGAGCAAGAAGATGATGCAAAATTATATTGATGATATGGATTATCATTGCCAATTGAGAGGAAATATGTATTGAATTTATTTGTCCATTCTTCTATGTCCTCAAAAGTTAAAGAATTTGAAGTAATGTTTGTTTCCTTTCTCACCATATCCCAAATTTTTTTGATTTTATTGTTTGATGTGTTTATTACACTAGTAATTTTTATTCTTTTGGCTTCCTTAATAACTCTGGATAGTATTTTACAATAAGTTTTGTAGAGAGTGAACAATTCAAATGAATAATTATTTTCCAAACGTTGACTAAGTTTCTTTTTGTTCTGCTGGATTTAATGATACCCTTAGTTATCCAACTCGAGCTTTTATTTTGTATTATTTTAATTTTCTTTAAAGGAAAAACTTTGTTGAAATATCTATTAAATGTCGCATAGAATTCTTGTACTAGTTCATTCGTATCCATGTTCTCGTTCATAGTGTCCCAGGTTTCATTTGACAGTAGATTGTTAAAGTCAGTAATATTTTTTTCGGAAAACTCTTTCTTGAAAACATATGTGCTGCGTTGATTGGTAGTAAATAGATTTAAGTACTGGGAAATTATAGCATGATGATCTGAAAACCCAGGGTTTACAACTTCATGGAGACTTTCTATATTGCTGGACGTAATGATATTGTCGATTCCAGTAGCTGATTTTTGAGTAATTCTAGTTGGTTCATTTATGTTAAGAACCAGACTGAATGAATTTAGAAGAGATGTTAATTGAGTTTTCTTACTGCAATTATTAAGAATATCAATATTTAAATCTGCAGAAATAATAATATGATTTCCACGATGATGGATTTTATCTAACAGTAGTTCCAGATTATTCAGAAAAATTGTAAAGTCTGAATAAGATGTTCTATAAAGTGCTATTATATATACAGGTTTTCCTCCACATTTAAGTTGTATTATGGAGAATTCAAAGCGTTTTTCTATTATCAAGTTATTGTATTCTGTGATGTTTTTTGCAACCATGTTGTTCTGAATTAATATACAAGTGCCACCACGTTCGTTTTAACTTCTACAGAAAAAGGAAATTATTTTGTAATTTGGTAAAGTGTGAAGTGAAATTTCATCTTTATTGAACCAGTGTTCAGTTAGACATATAACTTGAGGTGGATCTTTGAGTTGTTGTGTAAGAATTTAAGTTTAAATAATTTATTTCGCATGCCTTGGATGTTTTGGTAATAGACGTTAAGATTATTTTTTCTTTGCAATGTTTTTCCGAAACTGATAATGACTGGATTGTTTATCTGGGAGGGAAGATGTGGATTTGCTTCTATTCGGAGTGAGACTATGAACATCATCGTGCACTCTTAATTGCTGTTTAGAGTTTTTTTATAGTTTCTAGAACTGTGTTATTATCATATGATCCACATGCATTATCGATAATTTCATCATCAATGTTCTCATTCAATAAGGTTTCGTTGATATTTAAGTTTTCGACTCTATGGCCAGTTTTTTGATTATTAATAGAATGTCCTTTCTTTATAGCCTCTACTTGGTACTTATATAAGCTTTTTTGTACTTCTAATTCCTCTTTCGAATAGTTATCACTAATAAATATACAAGTATTTTTCAATTTTTTAACATTTTTTAGTACTTCACATTTTACTTTATAACTTAAGAATTTCAAAATTATGGGTCTAGTTTTTGTTTCTGTGTATTTTCCTATTCTGCATATAAACTCAATATCATATTTATCAACTTCATAACCAAGTCTTTCTTTGAATAATTTAGATATTGTTGATTCGAGATCCTCGTTTTTATTTTCTTTAATTCCCTTTATAATAATATTATTTTGTTTTAAGTTCTTCTGAAGAGTATTAATTTTTTTTTCTTAGACGTTCATTTTCATCTCTGAGGATGGATATTTCTTCGTTCGTATGTTTTATTGACGAGTCTATCTTCTCCGAATTTTTAGTTATATCTTTTCTTACATTTTCAAAACAACTGTCTATTTTTTTTTATCTAATATGTCTAATAGTTGTTTATTAGTCAGATCTGTCATGATGTCCTAGAAGTATATTATTCGTAAAGACAAGGGCGACGTGTGGGTTGCAAAAAATCAGTTGTAAAATAGCGACTTAAGGGGGGGTTTGAATGAAGAGGGTTGCATAAGCAAAAAAATCATTTTTTGTTCGTGTCCCCTCGCGATTGTAATAAAAAAAGTAAATATTTATTAAAATTTTGTAAATTATATGATTATGTTTGTGTCCTAAAACCATTTTGGTTGAAAAAATACAGCGGATATGAAAAAAAATAATTCATTTCCGGTTTATAACTTAAAATACGTAGACCAAATTATATTCAGGACACAATTTATTAAAAACCATAAACAAATATATAAATTTTATAAAAGTGTATGCAACAGGTTTTTAAAACGACACGAACGAAAAATTTACCAAAACAGACTCATTTGACTGCCGCGGCACTGAAAAATAGTTTGGGCATTACCTTACAGATGTCAGCGCTAAAAATGTCGGTAATGCAGTTCGGAAAGTAAACATTAAAGCTCTACCTGACTAACCATGACATTTTTGTAATTTGATTTACAATCTTTTATTACTGCGGCTATTTCCATGAATGGTTTCTTAGAGAAAATAAATCTAAGCTAAAAATGTAAGAGAAATTTGTCTCGAAATATTCTATTGTGGACAAATCAAAACATATATTATTAACTATTAGTGATTTTTAGTAAAAGTATTGTTTCACTAAATACAAGAAATAAAGTAATAACAAGAGACAATGACCGGTAGTATTTACTCTTAAACAGGGGTGATTAAGCGTTGACTAAAGTAACAAATTCAGTTGTTTTTTAATCACTTCAATGTAATTCTAAATGGTAGTCATGGTAATTAGTTAGTCAGGGTGACTAAAATTTTGAGTAAATACTACCGGTCATTATATTTTAAGGCAATTGAAATTTCTTTTATGGTATCAGCTCTAACATGGTGAAACTTCATTCTTGAATTTGTATTTTAAATAAAGACTCAGTTTTTTTAGTTTTAGAAAAATATTTATATCACGATGACTATAGTTTCGCTACCACAGTAACATCATCATAAATAAAGTTTAAAGTTAAGTAGATTTTCACTCAGTTAGTAATTGATATGTAATCAATTAACCATCATCATTGTGAATGTTTTTTTAAAATGGTAAAATTATTGATTATGCAATAATTAAATATGAAATAATAATATTAATAATAATACAATAATATTAAATAATTCAAATTATTTACAAAAAAAAGTTTGAAGTTAAGTAGTTTTTCACTCAGTAAATGATATGTAATCAAAAGGTAAAATTATTGATTATAGAATAATTATTTTTTGTCCCTCAAAGTTTTAGCTTCCAAAATGTATTCCGGGTCTTTACATTTTTTATTAATTTTTTTTTTATCTATTCCCCAAAACAATTTCCGGCAATATGCAATAATGGAACAGCATCATCAGATCAATATTAATATAACAATATAAACTTAAAAACTTACTTATAATTACGAATAAATTTAAGTAAAATACTGAAACAAATAAATATGAAATAATAATAATAATAATAATACCTAATAATAATAATTAATAATATTAAATAATTGAAATTATTTACAAAAAAAGTTTAAAGTTAATTAGTTTTTCACTCAGTAAATGATATGTAATCAAAAGGTAAAATTATTGTTTATAGAAAAATTATTTTTGTCCCCCAAAGTTTTAGCTTCCACAATGTATTCCGGGTCTTTACATTTTTATTAATTTTTTTTTTAACTCTATTCCCCAAAACAATTTCTGGCAATATGCAATTTAAATAAATAATATTAATATAACCATATAAACTTAAAAACTTACTTATAATTACGAATACATTTAAAGAAAATACTGAAACAAATAAAGATGAAATAATAATAATTAATAAGAATAATAACAATAATTAATAATAATACAATATTAAATAATTGAAACTATTTACAAATAATCTCGACTGTAACCCAGTCGTTATTTTAAACAACTGCTTAAAAAAATTATCTAATAGATATTGATTTGACAACTAAAAATCCAATTTTTTGTTATATATCAACTTACATGATTGGTTAAAGATTATAACCAGTCACTATAAATTAACGACTGAGTTACAGAATAGACTCGTAAATCTTGAACAAGTCTCGGTATGATTTTTATAATTATTCATAAATCTATCTGCCTATCGCGTCATTATGGAAAACAGTTTTAATTTGTTTGTCAACAAATAAATAAAGTTTTCAGCTATAATTCTTTATTTTCATCGTACGACTAAATTGAAGATAGCTCAGTCCACTGCGCACATCTAAGCTGCATTTATTTTATTAATCAAATAGGTGCGTTCCTCAACTGCCTCAACTTATGAGAAAAATTATGGACATAGAGTTAAATGACTGGCAAACGAAATATGTTCTATCATGAAAAATGTTTATTTGATTAAAAGCTACATTTTTATATATGTTTACTCATTACGCATGTAATATGAAGTAGTATTGCTTTGAAAGAAGATATTCATAAATATTTTTCTAGAATATGAATATGGATTTATGCTAGAAAGCCCTACTATCACTTTGTATACTATATAATCAACAAAAAGTTAGGAGTTTCCGCACATAAACAGCATAACTCAGGCACCCGCACACCTATATTGAAAACATTACATGGGCATTTTGTCATCCTTGTAAAGCTCATTATGGCTCTGTGGTAGATAAGAATAGAATTTTAGCTACAACATTAGCCGCAGATTACTGATTTATTGTTCCCGAAAAGGGCCGGTTATGTCGTAAATGACCCACGATTTTTCCCCTAATTATCCAGGGACTATAAATTTCTGTTACTTGCGAAAGCCAATATTTAGCAAATACAGTGTTTATCTTCTTAGGTCTAGTTGTATAATCCCCAGTAGAGGTTTATAATCAGTCGAGTTCGTTATTTGCATATCAGCCGTATGGCGTTCAAGATTTCTCGAAATAACTTAAAATTTAAACATTTAGGAATAATAAAATTCTTCTATTTCTCATATTGAACATCTGCTTCAGTTAATTTATAAACTCTCATAGACAACAGTCCATCAATATGCTGTTATTTTTCTAGGAACACCTGATCCTTAATTGTACGCGACTGTTATAAAAAATAACGGCCTAGGTCGTTATTTCTATCTTTTCATTTTTGTTTTAATCCTGTTATGTCATAATAACAGTATGTTATTACGAAAAAAGTTTAATTGCCGGGAAAATAGACAAAATCGAATTGAAATGAACTGTCAAATAACAAATTTATCATTAACCATCTGTACCCGTTACAAATATTTGCAATAAACAATAATAAGGAGAAATGGTATTAAATCATAATTTTTTTGCATTTATAAAGTTTAATTCTCTGCTACACTGGTTTTTTAAAACTATCCCGCTCTGCTTTTTTGAATATATAGGGAGAACTCTGATTAATTACTGAACACAACACTCAGTTAATAATTAATATAGTTTACATTACTGCAGAAAGCTTAAATACGGAAAATAGAAATTATTTAAAGTTTGATATAAGAGTTATCGTGGATGAAAATATAGTCGCACACACACATCATTGTAAAAATAGCAAAAACGTGTTCTGGCGACCCTAATTCGTGCTTATTCTATCGAATTTTTGGACCAAAAACATTACCTCCCTTACCGTATGGCGGGAAGTAAAAATAAACTGTCTCAGATCTATCATAGTAGCAATTTATATTGTTGTACAAATTTTATTCTAATAGATTATCAATATTATATTTCTTGTTAGTTCGTTGTTTATGAAAATTTTGTCCTTTAAAGTTCGTAGTTTCTTTTTATTCGCCATTACTTTTTGTTTATCTTGAAAATTTTCCATTTGTACCTTACATGTCTTCTCTCCTATCTTCAGTGCTTCCTTCACTTGTACATTAACTCCAATTTTCTTGTATATGAAGTCTTCCACGGTGTTTTTTAGGTCTTTTCTGTTGATTGAGTCTGTTCTTAGCCCTACAATCACGAAATTATTTTTGATTTTTTCTTTCTCTAATCTCTCGATTCTCTCTTTCATGTCGTTCAATTCTTTTTTGATCTCTATGTTTTCTTCCTTCAGCTGTTCATTTATCTGTTTCACTCGTAGTAGTTCTTCTTTATATTCTTTCTGATCCTGTTTTATCACTTTTGTATCATTCTTTATTTGTAATATAATTTTCATTAAATCTCTTAGTTCTATTTTATCACTTCCTTCTTTGTTACTTTTGTCCGGTGTTCTCATAGTCTTTTTACTTCTTTTTGTTATATCTTGGCCATCTGTACTCTCTCTCTTTTACTGTCATCCGACGTGTAATCTTCTCTATCCGATGACATATTTGCACAACTTTCCTGAGTACGGGCCTGACTAAATTTTTATCTTGTTATGCACGCTCTAGCTTCTCCGCCACTACTCTACGCTCTCTTATCGCTGTATTGGTGTGTCCTTGGCTACTGTCTCGCCACTGTATACACTTTTTACTCTAATTTAGAGCTTCTAGACACTTCTTACTCCTTTTTCTTTACTCACAACACTATCTTGTTTCATCAGAGTTTATTTATATCATATGGCCGTATTCACTGCCTGCCACAACTCAACTCAAAAATCCTTAAAAATTAGGATTTTTCCCTCTCTCTTTTGTTAAAGAAAAGAACACTTTTGAACATTTCTTCTCATAAAAAATCAATTATCTTCGTCCAGTCTTGTAGTTACCGTATCCTATCGCTGTGTGTAGGACAGTTCACGGAAGCTGAAAACAAATATAAATATTGTTTATTATTGTTAATCACAATACTCAACAGGCTTACGCTCAATTCTAAGGTAAGGAAAGCAGAACTTGGTACTAGATTATCGAGTATTTATTACGTATTAAGCAGTACTAGTAGTTGGAGTATTTTTTTTTTATGTGGTTAATATCATGGTGGAATAGATCGATATATTGTCTTCGAAATGTTTATAGCAGGATATAAGTTGATGCAATGAAGATTTTTGAAGGGTACTAGTACGTGCAACATTACGATGGAATGAGGTCTTACTCCTTGTTAACGATCGAGAAATATGAAAGCATAATTTGTGTAAAATATATGGACAATCAATAGTAGAATTCACTATATTCTGAAGAAATATTGTTGCATGGAGACTTTTCGTTTCTAAAAAGTCAATATTAAAAAAACTTAATAATTGTTCTTGTGGTATTCCTCTGGTGGGATAAGATCCCGCAATAATGTGTGTAGCCCATTTTAAGAATTTGCGTTGAAAATTTTCGATGGAGTCAGATTGGTAAGAAAAATTCGGATTCCAGATGAGGACGTACTACGGATACATATAGGAGACAAAGAATAGACATATCTTTGAACACGTGAGTGTTTGTAATTAAGAATTCAAGACATCTGTGTACAACTGCAGTAATTTCGTCGTTGTGTTGATTTAACCTTATTTTGGATCGAAAGCAACACACAAGTCTTTAATAAAAGATGGTCTTTCTAACGAACAATTATTTAAAACTAAATTAAAATGAATTGTTTCACCTTTTTTTTTTGAGAAAGTCATAACATTTGTGACGATAGGCCCTTTCGTCCATTAAAGGTTTTCCGTCCTTTTGTAAACTTGTAGTAGCACCGTTAGATTGTTTAGGAACTTATATTCAACAATATACGTTGTTTATTTATTGTTTATGTATTGTTTAATCTGAAAAGTAAGATGTATTTGTAATATTGGTAAAATATTTAATGAAATACGTACCTGTAAAAGACAATATCCGACCGTCATGATGTGAACAGACAATAAACACATGTGCACAAGTCGCCATAACCACAATTGTTGTTGTTTTAGCTACAAGTAAATGTATTTTATGTAAAAATAGAATTGTGGATATTTGTAATTTAACTTACCGTAGTGTTGTGAAACATTGTAACTCTCGTTTACACATTTAATTGCATTATTGTGTTTGTTTACTTCTAGAATATTCCGACAGTAGTAACCTTGTAAATTTTGACGCGTCGTGATTCACAACATGCCCATGCATGGCGCACCGCACATGTGAATGAAATTGTGTTTTATTTGAAATAATATTTGTAAATTATTTGATTCTGTAAAATGGAATTAGGGTAAAGAAAAGTGACGAGAGAATTTGTGTAAATTTTATAAAAATATTATTTATCACTTGAGACAGTAGCGACCCCCTGTACTAAGTAAAATCATCCCCGCCGCAATGTTAATGAGAAGTACCGTTAGATTGGGTTTATAAGTATATATAATTAACGTAGTCGATACGACGAAAATGTCATTAAAATGTTATGACACGGCACATGCATTCGGTCTTAATCTGCAATCACTTTTGGGTAATGTGTTTCTAGCTTTCAATATTCTAGTTGTTTGCCCAACATAAACATCCTCACATTCACCTCATAAAATTTGATACAAAAAAGTGAGTTGTTAGTATGTGAAATTTTAATACTATTTTTACGTTGTCATTTTTAACTTCTTTTAGTAACTGTTGTCTAAGAAACTCAATATCAGGTAAGGCAGTAATAAAATATTATTATTATTATTATTATTATTATTATTGTGTATATTGCAGAACCTATTCGAATAAACAGTCAGACTTATTAATTACAAAATCAAAATATGTATACAAAAATATAACAGCACGATCACAAATTGGCCATAGAATGCCCGAACAAGTTTCTTGATGATGTTTTAACAGATTTACAGAGCAAACATTTTTCACTAAAAGGTTGATTTATTGTCGTAGCGCTTCATATTGTTAATTTTATGGCGCTCAATTTAGCCATAGAATGTCCGAACAAGTTTCTTGATGATGTTTTAATAGATCTACAGGGCAAACATTGGGACAAGTTTCTCGATTTTTAATAGATTTACATAGCAATCATTTTTCACTAAAAGGTTGATTAATTGTCGCCGCGCTTTATTTTGCTGGTTTTGGATTTACAGAGCAAATATTGTCACAAGTGTCTTGATTTTTAACAGATATAAAGTGCAAACATTGTTTACCAAAAAATTGTGCTTGTTTTTGGTGCCCCATTTGGTCATAGTATGTCCGAATAAGTTTCTGGATGATTTTTAACAGATTTACAGAGCAAACATTGGGACAATTTTCTTGATTTTTTTACAGCATTATTCACTAAAAGGCTGTTTTATTGTTGTCGCGATTTATGTTGTTGTTTTTGTGGCGCACAATTTGGCCATAGAAGTTTCGAACAAGTTTCTTGATGTTTTAACAGATTTACAGCGCAAATATTGGGACAAGTTTCTTGATTTTTTAACAGATTTACAGAACAATCATTTTGCACTAAAAGATTATTTTATTGTTGCCGTGATTTATATTGCTGTTTTTGTGGCGCCCAGTTTGGCCATAGAATGTCCGAACAAGTTTCTTGTTGATGTTTTAACAGATTTACAGAGCAATCATTGTTTCCTGAAAGGTTGTTTTATAGTTGCCGTTATTTCTATTGCTGTTTTTGTGGCGCCCAATTTGGTCGAAGAATGTAATTCTGTTGTGTAAAAATTATTTGATTAGCAGAAATTTTCAGGTGTGCATGTCGCACAACTCAAATATATATTATATATGTAGCAGATATGCCATCAGTTCTAAATTACTCCACAGCACACTCATATGCAGACGATACAACGATTATTGCAACTATGGATCCATCAGATATGAATGACCAAATTACAAACGTAAATTGGGATTTACAGAAATTATCTCTATGGATAGAAGACAACGGTCTCAAAATCAATGTCTCTAAGTCATCATATCTTGCTGTTGGTAATTACAAATCCATACCTGATATAAGACTGAACGGTACCATTGTCGAATGTAGCACATCTGTCAACATTTTAGGACTTCTTGTTGATGAAAATCTCTCTTTCAGGCAACATCTAAATGAAAAACTTACTGCCTCGAGACTTCGTTTGCGACACCTGTATCAGTTTAGGCAAGATTTAAGTTCAGCAGTTAAATTACGCCTTGTTAATACTCTAATTCTACCCTTATTTCATTATTGCGCTTGTACGTATATTCCAAATCTTACAGAAACAGATAAAAATAGAATTACACTTGTCGAGAACTCTTGTCTGCGTTTTGTTTATGGTGCACGCAAGTTTGATCATATTTCGAAATATCGTAAACTAGCCAACATGACATAATTCTGAAAACTGGTACTCCTCACTATCTATTTGATAAATTGAAACAGAAGCAATATAATTATAAGCTCAGGATTAAAGATTTATATATAGTACCAGC
This sequence comes from Ophonus ardosiacus, assembly GCA_943142095.1. Lineage (NCBI taxonomy): Eukaryota > Metazoa > Arthropoda > Insecta > Coleoptera > Carabidae > Ophonus > Ophonus ardosiacus. The sequence continues at coordinate 31,370,135 of OW964833.1, read as the reverse complement.
TTATAGAAAATCGAAATTAAAGGGCTCTTTTTCTGATTTGGCACCGTCATTGTATAACAGCATACCCTGTAATTTAAAAAACTTTTCCCCGAGCATGTTTAAAATTCATATTAAAAATATATTTGCGTAGGTAATATCTGTGTAATATACAAATTATTATTATTATTATTATTATTATTATTATAATTATTATTATTATTATTATTATTATTATTATTATTATTATTATTATTATTTGATTAATTGGCATATTGTTTTGCATACAAAGATTTGTGGTTTATTTATGATTTAATACATTTGTATTATTTTTGATTTTTGAAAATTAATAATTGGCATTATTATGTAAAAAATTGTATGGTTAGGTGGTAGACCAGCCTATGGCTGAACCTCGCCATTGATGTCTCATCAATAAAGATAATTATTATTATTATTATTATTATATTTTTCACTAGCGTTGATGGAAAATGCTCTATACTATCACGCACGTTTCATAACACACACGTCGGAGTCACCAATAAGAAGGTTAACAGTGAAGGCAGTATTTATGATAAATTCTCCATCAGATTTTCAAAATGTTTATTTCTATCATTATTATTAGCTGTGGTGCACTCTCCACACCAGCTATGAGTGCCCATGAGGTGACGCCTGGTAAGCGCCCACACGGTAAAATATATCGTCATCATTACCGATGTCTACATGTGTTGTAGATACTGGCACACCCAGAAATGGGTAATATGCCGTGATGATATATTTTATTTTATTTATTTATTATTAGCTTATGGCAGTCAGTACACATACAATATAATACAAATACTAAATACATTAATAATAATAATAATAATAATAATAATAATGATAATAAATAATAAATAATAATAAATAATAATAAATAATAATAAACAATAATAAACAATAATAAATAATAATAATAAATAATAATAATAATAATAAATAATAATAAATAATAATAATAATAAATGATAATAAAAATATTATTATTAATAATAATAATAATTAATAATAACAATAAAAAAACAATAAAATAATAATAATAATAATAGTATTGAAATAAATCGTATTAAAGATCAAAAATTTGTCGTCAACATTTTCCAACCAATCTATAGCTTTTGAATTTACATAAAGGAAATATTCTATTGTATGGTTGATTGTAGAAAACCCCATTTGTAAAATGAATTTTCGCACCTGCCATGCCAAGTTCTAACTTCATTCATGGATGGGGTTTGGATGCTAGGTGCCAGGTGTACGGCACATTGGCATAGGGGTTCCGCAATCCCACAGTTCTAAACGTTGGTCCATCTGATTGACATTCGTCTACAACAGCGGCGCCAAGTGAAGGCTGTCGGTCGGTCTTCGGGGAGAAGACGCATTGTGGAGACTTTGGAGATCTCTTCGCATTAATCTCCCGTGTGTAGCCCTCTTGCATACTACACTTGGCAACTCTCTTACCAACCACTGAACAAACAAGTGAAGCATTCACTGTGCCTCCTTTTCTAATGCATTTGTCCCGTCTTTTTACTCAATGCGCTACTACTATGTACCCGGAGGTGCACTTGAGCTATAGTTGATGCTAGCCCCGTCCCGGCTACGCAGCAGTCGCTGTCTAAAAGGGTTGTTACCCGCCTTACAGCAGCGCATTCTCCTTGCCTTGCTATCATTAGTTCTAACCATAGATTTTCCTTTTAATTTAGTCTCTAAATCTGTTACTTTATCATTTTGTTATTGTCTTCGGCACGTTTTATTTCTTTTATAATAGAACAACTGTTATTCATTTTGTTTACCTTTACTTTCACATTACATTATAAAAACATGTACAAGTTGAAACTATGTGTACAATAAAAAGTGGCATTATTATTAGGAATAAGTAGATAGAAGATATACGAATGACGGGTCAATATACTAGGACTATGGAAATTAAGAAGGCTGTAAATCAAAAGAACAAATGAATATAGTTAATGAAGAACTGCAAAATTAGTGTTACGGGTTGATAAAAACAGTTTAAGAATGAATGCCAATAAATCGCCCCTTCTTATAATCGGCAATTATAACTTTACTATGCCGGACATAGTGTTAGATGGAATACCCCGTAAAAGAAGTGCATGTACAAAGACATTAAGTCTGTCAGTAGATGAGAATCTAAAATTTGTAGAACACTTAAACTTAAAACTTAAGGCTGCTAAACTTAAATTACGGCATTTGTATCAATTCAGACATGATTTAAGCATCGAGGTTAAATTACGTCTTGTTAATACATTAATCTTGCCGATTTTAGATTATTGCTCATGCGCCTACATTCCTAATCTATCACAGACGACAAAAAAATTGAATTACTCTCCTCCAGAATTCATGCTTACGCTTTGTTTACGGTGCAAGAATGAATACGATAGGGATAGACGATCATGTGAAATCTTTTTATCTCTGTCTCGTTCATAAAGTAAATTAACTGGTACTCAACATTACCTAACAAATAAATTAGTTCCTAAAAAATATAACTATACGCTACGAATTAAAACTTAGTTCTTAGTTCTTTTTCATACCTTGCACCGTCTTTGTATAACAGTTTGCTTGAAAAACTAAAGTCCCTTACCTATAGTTCTTTTAAGTATCATTGTAAAAACTTGTATAATCCGTATGTTTAAATTTTGTAAGCATATATCTCTGCAATAATTTGCTCGACTTCTGTTCCCTTTTTATCATTACTTTTGTTTAACATAACATGTAACTAGTTGTAATGTTTTTTTTTGTCCGTTGACTTATATTATTTAAATTTCATTGTTAAAATTGTTGTATGGGTTAGGTAGAAGAACAACCTTTGGCTGAACCTCGCCTCTGACATGCTGTCAAAAAAGATTTTTTATTATTATTTATTATTAATAAGTTTACCTAGATAATAAACAGAGTATATTTCACGTCTTTCCGTTATATCTCACAATTTGAACATTTCAAGCAAGTTTATGTATGATATTGAAATATCAGAGTACAATTTATTTATAAAAGGAATTTCAAGCGATGAAGCAATATTCAATTTTAGATCGTAAAAAAGTATAGTGTGGAATTATATATAATTTATGTAGGGTCCCAACCCCTATTGCACAACTATTGCATCAGCCTCTAGTAACTTTCCGTAGCTGAATAAACAGGTATCTGATGTCAACCTAGTACATGAGATTCACTAGGAATCTCAGTTAGTGGAAAGTCATTTTAGAGATAAGTCTTGCTTCGACTAATAAATGTACTTTGTTTAAATAAATAAACATTAATAAACTTTAAAATAAATATAAATTATTTTTAAAAATCAAATCCTACGGATTCCTGATTTAATTTATATATATACAGGTTGTCTCTTAAATAGGGGGACATGGCTTAACCACAGATTCCAGAGGCTAAAATAAGACGATTTAACCAAACTTGCTTCTACCGGAAAGTGTACCATTTAGCCAGAAATCTGCTACAAAGTTCTTCGAAAATAAATTAATTTTGCTTATAATAATCGGACGCTTTATTCGATTTGGATGAAATTTGGTATGACAGTTTATATGGATATGTCATCTTTTAAGGTGATACTTGTTATTATTAGTGAACCACTAGTGTATGAAACTTAGGTCTCCCAACATTAATTAGACCGTAACTTTTTAATGGCAATGCCGAAAACGTGAAATTATTTTTCTTCAAAAAGATACATTCAATAGTAAACTTTTGTCTCTCTGTGTAATCTGTGATATCTGTTACGGTTCACACAGAAAAAAATAAAATCTGAGTGTCTGCACTGCTAAATTTTTAAAATAAATTTAATCTAGCAGTCTATCCAAATGTCAAACAAGTAATTTTTAATGACAGTAACAATTGTTTTACGGGTTGTCAAAAATTTTCTTCGCAATATTTTAAAATTAGTAACATCCGATTGTTCGGCCTAATAGTATTTTACTACCATTATTATAAATAAGACGATTACATAGCTCAGCTAACTCCTAAACAAGTTGTGAAGATTGACAACTCGTTACTGTCATTAAAAATTACTTGTTTGACATTTGGATAGACTGCTAGATTAAATTTATTTACAAAAATTCATGAAGCAGTCACTCAGGTTTTATTTTTTTTTTTTGTCTGAACCGTAACAGATATCACAAATTATACAGAGAGACAAAAGTTTACTATTGAATGTATCTTTCTGAAGAAAAATAAATTCACGTTTTCGGCATTGCCATTAAAAAGTTACGATCTAATTTATGTTGGAAGACCTAAGTTTCATACACTAGTGGTTCACTAATAATAACAAGTATCACCTTAAAAGATGACTTATAACCATATAAACTGTCATACCAAATTTCATCCAAATCGAATAAAGCGTCCGATTATTATTTATTTATTTATTTATTTATTGGGCTTCAACTTCAAAGGTTATTACCCTATAACAAATTAACAATAACACTATACAAATAACAATACAAGAATATAAAACTATAACTTATAACAATAAATAACACAACAATATAAATAAAGGTTTGACAATACACAATATAAAGTTACAAAAATTTGAAAAAAACAATATAAATGTAATTAATTTACCCTTTTGAAGAAAAACTTACAATTTTAAATATCGTCATATAAATTCACTGCTTTTAAAAATTTCAAAATATTCATTAACTTGTTATGATCTGTCAAAATAAGAGAAAGGTTCTGGTCAATTTTATAAAGTTGCCTGATTTGGTCATACTCTGGACATGCAACAAGGATGTGATGTATAGTAATTATAACATCGCATCTGTTGCACATAGGAGCGTTATCCCTACTTAGACGATAACCATGCGTCAATCTTGTATGACCCAATCTTAGACGATGAATTTTGACCAGTTCCCTTCTCTTAAGATCACTGGGAAGTAGCACTGGTGCAACAGACGGCTTGATAGATCGTAGATGGTTCTGTACCTCATTCCATGTTCTTTGCCAAATGGACAATACCTCTTTCTTAAGGTGGAGACATGTGTCTGAATGTTTTATCAGTGATACATCAACAGAGTCATTTTCTGCCGCAATACGTGCTGCTTCATCAGCCATCTCATTTCCTTTAATCCCAATGTGACTGGGCACCCAAAGAAATTAAATATCTTTTCCTATATCTTGATAATACTTAATTAGGGATAAGATATATTGTATTATCGGGTCAATTGTAAAAGGATTTGAGATAGCTTGAAGAACGCTTAAAGAGTCGCTTATTATTATGAACTTATTACAGGTTCCAACAAACTCACAAAAACGTAGTGCTTGCCAAATAGCATATGACTCTGCTGTGTATATGCTCGTAATAAGAGGCATTGTCCATGCATAACTTGCATTGCTTACAACAAAAGTGCAACCAGTTCCATGTTGAGTTTTTGAACCATCTGTATATATAACCAATCTATCCCTGTATTTGTGCAAAATTTCTTGAAATTTCGATCTAATCATTACCGGTGGACTATTTGACTTGTCAAAAGTAGTTAGGTCGATATTTATTTCCAGTTGTGGTATTTGCCACGGAGGAACTTCAGTTTCGCCTAGGGGAATTGGTAATGGTAAATTAAAACTAATTTCTTCTAAAAATTCTTTTGCACGGGTACCTACAGGTTTGGTTAATATCTGTCGTCGATTGCACCAATTTCTGTTGTTAAAAAGTATTTTGAAATTCTTATGATTTGGCAGTGCTTTAATTTTATTTACATATATGATCAGGATTTTCTTCCTTCTAATATCTAGTGGTGTCAGCCCTGACTCAGAGTACAGATTAATTATGGGAGTAGTTGGGAATGCTCCAAGAGCATATCTTAAGCCCTGATTATGTAGTGGATCTATCCTGTTCAGGGTAGTACGTTTTGCTGAACTATAAACAATACACCCATAATCAATCTTAGATAGAACTAAAGATTGATAAACTTTCACCAAAGTCTTTGGCTCTGCCCCCCACTTAGTTCCTGCCAACATCTTTAAACAATTTAGAGCTTTGAGACATGCAATTCTTAACTCTTGTACATGCAATTTCCAAGTGAGTCTAGGATCAAAGGTAAGCCCTAGGAATCTGACACTATCAACAATTTTAATTATTACTTCTCTCATAAATAAGAGTGGTCCATTGTGAGGACGGTTCAGCCTACAGAAGTGCATGCATTGAGTTTTTTCTCGAGAAAACTTAAAACCTAGCTCGTCAGCTTTATCCATTGCACTGTTAATTGCAGATTGTAATTTATTATTGATGTCTTCCATCTTCTTGCTTGAACAGAAGATGGTGAGATTATCAACATATAAACAAATACCAACAGAATTACTTATTGTCGATATTAACTCATTAACCGCAATAGCAAACAAAGTTACGCTTAGTACTGAGCCTTGTGGTACTCCGTTCTCTATAATCCTGACAGAGGACAGGGATGTGCCTACACGTACACTAAATTTACGGTTAGAGAAAAAAGATGATAAAAGCTGAGGCAGTTTTCCTCGAAAACCCCAAACATGCAACTTCTTTAGAATATTGTACCGCCACGTCATATCATAGGCCTTTTCCAAATCAAAGAACACTGCAACTAAGTGTTCTTTATTATTAAAAGCAGTGAGAATTGCATCTTCCAGATAGACGAGATGATCAATAGTGGATCTGAATTTCCGAAAACCAGCTTGATGTTCTGATAACAGATTATTGATTTCCAGACACCACATAAGACGTTTATTGATCATTCTTTCGAATATCTTTCCGATGCAAGACGTAAGACTAATAGGCCTATGATTTGACGGTATCATAAGATCTTTTCCTACTTTAGGGATAGGAACGATAATGGCTTCCTTCCACTTTTCAGGATAAATTTCTTCTTCCCAAAGCTTGTTGTATACTGAAAGCAAATGTTGTTTATAATCATCTGAAAGATGTTGTAACATATCATTTGTAACTCTATCTGGACCTGGTGATGATGACTTAGCTTGATTAAGTGCATTTTCCAGTTCCAAAAGTGTAAAAGGACTATTGTACTCAAAAAATTCAGTAGTGTTAAAATTTATAGGTATCTCACGGTTCGCTTTCATATTACGAAAGCCAGGATCATAATTTGAAGTACTACTTGCACTCTGGAACTGGTCAGCCATAATTTCTGCGATAGTAGACGGATCACGTACGTACGTATCATTATTCAGTTTTAAACAATTCACACCAGAAGAGTTATTATGCCCTATGATACGTCTAACCCTTGACCAACACTCGTAAGTTGTTGTATTAGACGATATTTTCGACACGTATTCATCCCAGGATCTACGTTTGCTTTCAAGTATACATCGACGAGCTAATGCTCTAGCTCTTTTGAAAGAAATTAGGTTTGCTAGTGTGGGGAACCTCTTAAAGTGATTGAAAGCCATTCTCTTTCTATGGACCAACTCTTTTACATTTTGGTTCCACCATGGAACAGACTTTTTATAAATTTTGGATATACTCCTTGGTATTGCAGCTTCCGCTACTGTTAAAATGTTGGCTGTTAGTTCCTCTATATTGATATTTGAATCACTTTTTAGTTTTGGAACATTAAGGGATGCAGTAAAACATGGCCAATTGGCTTTATTTAAAAGCCATCTTGAAGGGGATACTTGTTCAGTATTAGGAATATCTGTAGTTATTACTATCGGAAAATGATCGCTTCCATACAGATCATCAAGTGTCTTCCAGGAATAACGCGCAGCAAGACTTGAAGATACTATAGTTAAGTCAATATATGAAAAACTCCTTGACCGAGCATTAAAATAAGTTGGCGATCCTGTATTCATCAGGACAAGATCAAGATTATCAAGCAGATTTTCTATGATTCTTCCCCTTGCATCAACATGTTCCGAACCCCAAATATAATTATGGGCATTAAAATCACCTAATAAAACAAAAGGAGTTGGTAGTTGCCTGATAATGTTTTGAATATCAGCCAAACCCCAATTAAATTCTGGTAAATATATGTTACAAATTGTAACATTTAAAGGGGCTGACATTCTTACAGCTATGGCTTGTAAATTAGTGTTTAACTTAATCTGCTTGAAACTCACATCTTTCTTTATGATGATTGCAACACCGCCACTCGCTCGAACTTCAGGTATAGAATCTTTCCTAGCGATACTATAATTCATCAAAGAGTATGCTTGGCCGGGTTTGAAATGTGTTTCCTGAAGACACGTGCAAATGGGATCATACTCCGATAGCAACATCCTCAGTTCACAATAATGATAAATACACCCCCTAATATTCCATTGAATGATTTGATTCATACTTACAAATAAAATAATGTAGAGGAACTAACTACGCCTTCCTGGGTTTTCTTTTATGCCAGCCTCTCTTTCTATTCTCTTGAGTTGAAAAGTGAACAGGATTACAAGAATCTTCTTCAGAAGAGGAATGATCACTTTTCTTCTGTGAATTCTCCGATGTAGTTTCAGCTGATGTAGGAGGAGCACTATTACTGCGTGGAATGGATGGTACAGATTCAGGTTCTCTTGGCGACGTTTGAATTTCAGTGACTGGATTTTTCATAACAAAAATTGATTTTAATGCTTGCACAAGCTGGGGGATGATTTCTTTCACTATATAGTTGTTTGTATATTCCTGTCTTGAAGATTTAGTTATATGGGCATAAGAAATTTCGTTCAGAGTTGGAGGAATTATTTTCTTTTTTGCTTCGAAGTACGATAAATTTTCTTTTACTCTTAATTCTTGAATTGCTACTTCTCTTTTATATATTGGGCAACTTTTAGAATTAGCCACATGTTCACCCTCACAATTTACACATTTTATTTGTTTTTGACATGGTTGACCATCATGAATTTCCTTGCCACAAACACATAGCTGATGATTATTGCAACGCGCAGCAGTATGACCGAATTTCTGACATTTAAAACATCGCATGGGAGAAGGCACATATTGTCGCACTGGAAGGGATAAATATGCTATTCTTATTTTAGGTGGGAGCTTAGGCGTATTAAAAGTAATTATATGATTTGGAGTGTCTTCAAGTTCACCATTTAATTTAGACTTTATTCTTCTAACTTCTATAACACCTTGATCTTTTAATTCAATTAATATTTCCTCAATACTACAATTTAGAAGATCCCTGCAGAAAATTACTCCCTTACTCACATTCAGCGTTCTGTGCGGTGTAACTTCTATGCTCATCTCGCCTAAACGTTTAGCTTGTAACAATTTGTTAGCTTGAGCTACCGAGACTGTTTCTATTAATAACGTATCTTTTAATCTTTTTACATTTTTTAAATCTCCCACTAGACCAAAGAGTAACTTTTGTATTTGAAATGGACTCAAATTTTCAAAATTTCCATCATTTCTCTTTATGACCAAGAACCGGGGAGTAACCACCTTTTCTTGGCTCATAATATTATTCGCGTTATGTGATGATTCCGCCTCACGATCTTTGTTTAGTGACGTGGTTTTCTCCCCGTAATCTTTCGGTGTCGCGTCCGATTATTATAAGCAAAATTAATTTTTTTTCGAAGAACTTTGCAGCAGATTTCTAGCTAAATGGTACACTTTCCGGTAGAAGCAAGTTTGGTTAAATCGTCTTATTTTAGCCTCAATAATCTGTGGTTAAACCATGTCCCCCTATTTAAGAGACACCCTGTATATATATTATTATTATTATTATTATTATTATTATTATTATTATTATTATTATTATTATTACCCAGAAATGGGTAAAATGCCGTGATGATAAAACTTTTACTGATTTTATTATTTATTTATTGAAAGTTTGAAAGCATTCAAGAGCTTGGATTACTTTAGTCAGTTGGTCGGGAACGTCTGTAAGAATCTGAGCAAATCAGTATTTATTATAGTCACACTAAAGTGATTGTGCTGTATAGTAAATAGCTGGTGGAAAGTATTAAATAAATATTTGATAAAAATTATTGAAAATATTAAAATTATATAATAGCAATTCTGAGGTATACGTACAATTCGTAAAGCATCCGTAATTTGATATGTTAATAACATAAGGTTGCTGGTTTATCACAACTTGGTAAAATAACATGTAAAAATCAGATAATATAGTATTGCATTAATCATATTAGGTCCCTAAATTCATAATTCTATCTTCTGTACTACTGTATGCCCGGTTTGCCCAAAAGTGCTTGACAGATCAGCCAAGATTAATTGAACCCAGGAGAAGATTGGTGTCGCACTGAACCAGTCCGCCATAGACCGTAGTCAGCGTCTTGGAAAACGAATACAAGATAAGTTCTGTCTCATTATAGTGAAATTTGCACGTTATAATGATCGAGCAGTTATTTATTCCAATAAAAGTGAACTTAAATTTACATTTTTAACTGTTAGTGTAAATGGGCCATTGCAGATTTCTCTCACTGTTTAGTCATTTTGGTCGCATTTCTTCTTAATCTTCGAAGATTTTAGTGAGTTTTTGCGGAATTGTTGGTAGACAAGAAAAATGATTGTTTCTGGAGTCGTGAAAAAAATTCGCGGGGGCAATAACAAATCTTCGCTTTGTAATAGTATTTTCTTTCACGTTAACCTTGTTTCGGAATAATCCGGCACGCGAGTTCGCGGAAAAGTAGTGCAGAAAATAATTTTGTGTTCCATACGAGACTTTGAGTTTTTCGCATATGTATTTGGTTGACAAAATTCTGTCTTTTCGAGGAACAGTACTCGACCACGTTTTTAAATGACATTCCGTCACAACAAATAGACACTTTTTCTTAACATGAAGCATATTTCGAGTTACAGTTGGGCACAAACATTTTCTATTCGGCATTTTATTGTTTTGTTCAATGATACTGCACCGCTATCTGCCGGTCACTTTTTGATAATGGAAAAATTATTCGTTCGAATGTAGATAGAATAGAATACATATTTGCTTAATAATAGAATACTTATGCAAGATTTCTAATGATTTATCTTTATCACATAGATATTTTATTGATTCCAGCTCTTGTACTGAAGGACCTTTTTCTAACAACCCTGGGGTTTCGTCATATTTTGTAAAAAAAATCTTTATTTTCATCTATTGACAATGTAGTAAAAGTTGAATCTCCTTTACTACGATGTCTAGTATTCCTTAGGTTCGGGACTATTCAATTGTATTGTTATATTTTTTTTAAAGGTATGATATATATATATTACTGCGAAGTGATTCATCCTTGCCCCTATACTGCGACCTTTCTGGTCTATTGTACCCTCCGTGTTTTACTTCTATTCTAGGAGTCCTGTATTTTTTGTGAATTCCAAGATTTACTTCAGACTGATGTTCGTTAGTGTCTAAGTGTGCTATTTCTTTGCCCCTAAAAGACTATGTCTGCTTGCCATAAATGCTTCGCAGTGACATATTAAATGTTGAAGATTTTGCATCCTCTTCTCCACATCCTCTGCATGTTGGTTCCTGTTTGAGGCCCAACCTGTGCAAATGTTTATTTAATTGACAGTGTCCTGTTATCAGTCCTGTTATTAATCTAACATGTTGCTTGCTCATTAAAAGTAAGTTGTCAGTTCTTTTCTTGGATGGCTCATTCAGGAAAAGTTTGGAAAACAAAGTATTAATTTCTTGCTTAACTGTTTGCGCAGTTATTCCGCAGGCAGGTTCAGGTCCTATAAAAGATATATTTGTCCCATCTTTTGCTAGATGGTCGGCTGTCTTCGTTTTTTGAATGTCGTGGTACCCATATCAGTCTTTATTTATTCCTCGCTCCTTAGGCATTCAATCTGTGGATGCAGTCCAGAATTAATCCTGAACCTACATCACACGAGTTTAGTGCTTTAAATGCGGCTTCACTGTCTGTTACTATGGAGATTCTTCTATTGTGGTAGTTCTTCTCCAATAGTAATTGCACGCTGGTTAATATTGCGTGTACTTCTTCTTGGAATACTGATGAATTTGTCCCACGTCCAATCGATTGGTTGTGTCTTGGTCCCTTTGTCCCATGTATTCCAGTTCCGGTTCCATTGGTTGTTTTGGAGCCGTCTGTATAGATGACTGTCATTTTTTTCCACCGGACTTTGAGAATGTTCCCATATATCCCTTTCAGGAATTATTATCCTGTAGGTTTTGTCAATGGTGTACATTTTATTGATTCTATCAGACACCATTTGTAAAATGGATTTTTTAATAGATTTACAGTGCAAACATTGTTCACTAAAAGATATTTTTATTGTTGCCGCGATGTATATTGCTGTTTTAGTGGCGCCCAATTTGGCCATAGAATGTCAGCACAAGTTTCTTGTTGATGTTTTAACAGATTTATTCATTTTTCATTAAAAGGTTGTTTTATTTTTGTCGTGATTAATATTGCTGTTTTCGTGGCGCCCAATTTGGCCATAGAATTCCCGAACAAGTTTCTTGTTGATATTTTAACAGATTTACAGAGCAATCATTGTTCGCTAAAAGGTTGTTTTATAGTTGCCGCGATTTATATTGCTGTTTTTGTGGCGCCAAATTTGGTCACAGAATGTCCGAATAAGTTTCTTGATGACGTTTTTACAGGTTTACAGAGCAAATATTGGGTCAAGTTTTACTGATGATTTTTTAACAGACTTATGGAACAATCATTGTTCGCTAAAAGGTTGTTTTATAGTTGCCGCGATTTATGTTTCTGTTTTTGTGGCGCCCAATTTGGCCATAGAATGTCCGATCAAGATTCTTTATGATGTTTTAACAGATTTACAGAGCAAACATTGGGACAAGTCCCTTGAATTTTTACCAGATTTATAGGGCAATCATTGTTCACTAAAAGGTTGTTTTATTGTTGTCGCGATTTATGTTGCTGTTTTTGTGGCGCACAATTTGGCCATAGAAGTTTCGAACAAGTTTCTTGATGTTTTAACAGATTTACAGCGCAAATATTGGGACAAGTTTTTTGATTTTTTAACAGATTTACAGAACAATCATTTTGCACTAAAAAATTATTTTATTGCTGCCGTGATTTATATTGCTGTTTTTGTGGCGCCCAGTTTGGCCATAGAATGTCCGAACAAGTTTCTTGTTGATGTTTTAACAGATTTACAGAGCAATCATTGTTCCCTAAAAGGTTGTTTTATAGTTGCCGTTATTTCTATTGCTGTTTTTGTGGCGCCCAATTTGGTCTGAGAATGTAATTCTATGGTGTAAAAATTATTTTATTAGCAGAAATTTTCAGGTGTGCATGTCGCACAACTCAAATACATTTACATCAAATAATTTTGCTCTGCAAAACGGTGTACCACAAAGTTCAATATTAGGCCCATTGTTTTTTTCTTATATATGTAGCAGATATGCCATCAGTTCTAAATTACTCCACAGCACACTCATATGCAGACGATACAACGATTATTGCAACTATGGATCCATCAGATATGAATGACCAAATTACAAACGTTAATTGGGATTTACAGAAATTATCTCTATGGATAGAAGACAACGGTCTCAAAATCAATGTCTCTAAGTCATCATATCTTGCTGTTGGTAATTACAAATCCATACCTGATATAAGACTGAACGATACCATTGTCGAACGTAGCACATCTGTCAACATTTTAGGACTTCTTGTTGATGAAAATCTCTCTTTCAGGCAACATCTAAATAAAAAACTTACTGCCTCGAGACTTCGTTTGCGACACCTGTATCAGTTTAGGCAAGATTTAAGTTCAGCAGTTAAATTACGCCTTGTTAATACTCTAATTCTACCCTTATTTCATTATTGCGCTTGTACGTATATTCCAAATCTTACAGAAACAGATAAAAATAGAATTACACTTGTCGAGAACTCTTGTCTGCGTTTTGTTTATGGTGCACGCAAGTTTGATCATATTTCGAAATATCGTAAACTAGCCAACATGACATCTGTAAATAATCGCGTAAAAGCTATGTATCTCTGTTTAATACATAAAATTCTGAAAACTGGTACTCCTCACTATCTATTTGATAAATTGAAACAGAAGCAATATAATTATAAGCTCAGGATAAAAGATTTATATATAGTACCAGCTTATAGAAAATCGAAATTAAAGGGCTCTTTTTCTGATTTGGCACCGTCATTGTATACCCTGTAATTTAAAAAAAAACTTATCCCCGAGCATGTTTAAAATTCATAATAAAAATATATTTGCGTAGGTAATATCTGTGTAATATACAAATTATTATTATTATTATTATTAATATTATTTGTATTTATGATAAATTGTCCATCAGAATTTCAAAATGTTTATTTCTATCATTATTATTAGTTGTGGTGCACTCTCCACACCAGCTATGAGTGCCCGTGAGGTGACGCGTGGTAAGCGCCCACACGGTAAAATATATCGTCATCATTACCGATGTCTACATGTGTTGTAGATACTGGCACACCCAGAAATGGGTAATATGCCGTGATGATATATTTTATTTTATTTATTTATTATTAGCTTATGGCAGTTAGTACACATACAATATAATATAAATACTAAATACATTAATAATAATAATAATAATAATAATAATAATAAATAATAATAATAGATAATAATAATAATGATAATAAATAATAAATAATAATAAAAAATAATAATAAATAATAATAAATAATAATAAACAATAATAAATAATAAATAATAATAATAAATAATATATAATAATAAATAATAAATAATAATAAATAATAAATAATAATAAATAATAATAAATAATAAATAATAATAATAATAAATGATAATAAAAATATTATTATTAATAATAATAATAATTAATAATAACAATAAAAAAACAATAAAATAATAATAATAATAATAGTATTGAAATAAATCGTATTAAAGATCAAAAATTTGTCGTCAACATTTTTCAACCAATCTATAGCTTCTGAATTTACATAAAGGAAATATTCTATTGTATGGTTGATTGTAGAAAACCCCATTTGTAAAATGAATTTTCGCACCTGCCATGCCAAGTTCTAACTTCATTTATGGATGGGGTTTGGATGCTAGGTGCCAGGTGTACGGCACATTGGCATAGGGGTTCCGCAATCCCACAGTTCTAAACGTTGGTCCATCTGATTGACATTCGTCTACAACAGCGGCGCCAAGTGAAGGCTGTCGGTCGGTCTTCGGGGAGAAGAGGCATTGTGGAGACTTTGGAGATCTCTTCGCGTTAATCTCCAGTGTGTAGCCCTCTTGCATACTACACTTGGCAACTCTCTTACCAACCACTGAACAAACAAGTGAAGCATTCACTGTGCCTCCTTTTCTAATGCATTTGTCCCGTCTTTTTACTCAATGCGCTACTACTATGTACCCGGAGGTGCACTTGGGCTATCCTTGATGCTAGCCCCGTCCCGGCTACGCAGTAGTCGCTGTCTAAAAGGGTTGTTACCCGCCTTACAGCAGAGCATTCTCCTTGCCTTGCTATCATTAGTTCTAACCATAGATTTTCCTTCTGATTTAGTCTCTAAATCTGTTACTTTATCATTTTGTTATTATCTTCGGCACGTTTTATTTCTTTTATAATAGAACAACTGTTATTCATTTTGTTTACCTTTACTTTCACATTACATTATAAAAACATGTACAAGTTGAAACTATGTGTACAATAAAAAGTGGCATTATTTTTAGGAATAAGTAGATAGAAGATATACGAATGACGGGTCAATATACTAGGACTATGGAAATTAAGAAGGCTGTAAATCAAAAGAACAAATGAATATAGTTAATGAAGAACTGCAAAATTAGTGTTACGGGTTGATAAAAACAGTTTAAGAATGAATGCCAATAAATCGCCCCTTCTTATAATCGGCAATTATAACTTTACTAAAAAATTTAATTACTCTCCTCCAGAATTCATGCTTACGCTTTGTTTACGGTGTATGTAACTATGATCATATTTCTCAATACAGAATACGTGCAAGAATGAAAACGATAGGGATAGACGATCATGTGAAATCTTTTTATCTCTGTCTCGTTCATAAAGTAAATTAACTGGTACTCAACATTACCTAACAAATAAATTAGTTCCTAAAAAATATAACTATACGCTACGAATTAAAACTTAGTTCTTAGTTCTTTTTCATACCTTGCACCGTCTTTGTATAACAGTTTGCTTGAAAAACTAAAGTCCCTTACCTATAGTTCTTTTAAGTATCATTGTAAAAACTTGTATAATCCGTATGTTTAAATTTTGTAAGCATATATCTCTGCGATAATTTGCTGGACTTCTGTTCCCTTTTTATCATTACCTTTGTTTAACATAACATGTAACTAGTTGTAATGTTTTTTTTTGTCCGTTGACTTATATTATTTAAATTTCATTGTTAAAATTGTTGTATGGGTTAGGTAGAAGAACAACCTTTGGCTGAACCTCGCCTCTGACATGCTGTCAAAAAAGATTTTTTATTATTATTTATTATTAATAAGTTTACCTAGATAATACACAGAGTATATTTCACGTCTTTCCGTTATATCTCACAATTTGAACATTTCAAGCAAGTTTATGTATGATATTGAAATATCAGAGTACAATTTATTTATAAAAGGAATTTCAAGCGATGAAGCAATATTCAATTTTAGATCGTAAAAAAGTATAGTGTGGAATTATATACAATTTATGTAGGGTCCCAACCCCTATTGCACAACTATTGCATCAGCCTCTAGTAACTTTCCGTAGCTGAATAAGCAGGTATCTGATGTCAACCTAGTACATGAGATTCACTAGGAATCTCAGTTAGTGGAAAGTCATTTTAGAGATAAGTCTTGCTTCGACTAATAAATGTACTTTGTTTAAATAAATAAAAATTAATAAACTTTAAAATAAATATAAATTATTTTTAAAAATCAAATCCTACGGATTTCTGATTTAATTTATATATATATATATATATATATATATATATATATATATATACGAGGTGTGTTCAAAAAATATCGCGAATTTTGTGTTTTTTCAAAAATTATTTATTTATTCATGAATATCTATTTTGTCCCCTTCAAAGTAATCCCCATGAGATATTATACACTTGTGCCAACGGTTTTTCCAATCTTCAAAGCACTTCAAAAAATCATTTTTTTTTATCTTGTTCAGCTCCTCCTTCGATGCCGTCTTTATCTCGTCAAGCGTAGCGTAACGTCGTCCTTTCATGGGCCTCTTCAGTTTAGGGAACAAGAAAAAGTCACAGGGGGCCAGATCTGGGGAATACGGTGGCTGCGGCATCATTAGTGTGTTGTTTTTGGCTAAGAAGTCGCGCACAAGCAACGATGTGTGAGCGCAAATTGCGCATAACTTGCAGGTAATATTCCTTATTGACCGTTCTACCCTGTGGCAAGAACTCATGATGCACCACGCCCCTGCAATCGAAGAAAACTGTCAGCAAAACTTTCACATTCGACCGAACTTGGCGCGCTTTTTTCGGTCTTGGTTCGTGCGGCAGCTTCCATTGAGATGATTGAACTTTGGTTTCCACGTCATAACCATAAACCCACGATTCGTCACCAGTTATGACCCTCTGGAGCAAATTTGGGTCGTCGCGGACAGAGTCCAACATCTCATTAGCAATGTTCATGCGATGCTGTTTTTGGTCGCAATTGAGCAATTTTGGTACAAATTTCGCGGCGACCCGTCTCATGCCCAAATCATTGATAAAAATCGAATGGCACGAGCCAATCGATATGTTTAGGTCCTCAGCAACCTCTCTAACGGTGATTCGACGATTGGCCAATATCATTTTCTCCACTTCATTAATTTTTTCGTCTGTTGTTGAAGTGCTCGGGCGTCCGGCACGCTTTTCGTCGTTCACATCTTCTCGGCCTTCTGAGAACATTTTGTACCACCGATAAACGTTGCTTTGGTCCAAGGTAGCTTCTCCGTATGCCACAGTCAACATTCGGAATGCATCCGCGCACTTAATTTCGTTTTTCACACAAAATTTGATACAGGTTCTTTGTTCCATTTTTTTGAATAGGTAAAAATCGAAGACGATCCAAAACACGTGCAAGCAAAGCAGCTGTCAACAATTAAGTGAACATTCAAAATGGCCGAGCTTGTCGACATAAGTGAGAGACATGAGTACCAACATAAAGCCACAAAAAGATCGAAATTCGAATATACGTAACCCGCGAAAATTCAAAATTCGCGATAGTTTTTGAACACACCTCGTATATATATTATTATTATTATTATTATTATTTTTATTATTATTATTATTATTATTATTACCCAGAAATGGGTAAAATGTCGTGATGATAAATTTTTTACTTATTTTATTATTTATTTATTGAAAGTTTGAAAGCATCCAAGAGCTTGGATTACTTTAGTCAGTTGGTCGGGAATTACAGAGTAAATATTGTGACAAGTTTTTTGATTTTTTAATAGATTTACAGTGCAAACATTGTTTACTAAAAGATATTTTTATTGTTGCCGCGATGTATATTGCTGTTTTAGTGGCGCCCAATTTGGCCATAGAATGTCAGCACAAGTTTCTTGTTGATGTTTTAACAGATTTATTCATTTTTCACTAAAAGGTTGTTTTATTTTTGCAAATTCGTATTTATTATAGTCACACTAAAGTGATTGTGCTGTATATTTAAATAGCTAGTGGAAAGTATTAAATAAATATTTGACATAAATTATTGAAAATATTAAAATTATATAATAGCAATTCTGAGGTATACGTACAATTCGTAAAGCATCCGTAATTTGATATGTTAATAACATAAGGTTGCTGGTTTATCACAACTTGGTAAAATAACATGTAAAAATCAGATAATATAGTATTGCATTAATCATGTTAGGTCCCTAAATTCATAATTCTATCTTCTGTACTACTGTATGCCCGGTTTGCCCAAAAGTGCTTGACAGATCAGCCAAGATTAATTGAACCCAGGAGAAGATTGGTGTCGCACTGAACCAGTCCGCCATAGACCGTAGTCAGCGTCTTGGAAAACGAATACAAGACAAGTTTTGTCTCATTATAGTGAAATTTGCACGTTATAATGATCGAGCAGTTATTTATTCCAATAAAAGTGAACTTTGGGATTCTGAAACCAGCGTTAAATACGTTCGGCGTTAAGTAACGATAGTAACGTTCACGTTTCGGAGTTAAACTGGTATTCTGAAACACTGGCGTGAACGTGGAACGTTAATATCGCCAGCGTTAGTTCACGTCGCATACATTCATGTAATCTTTCCCTTTTTGAATTTTCAACCAATAAAAAATCATTAAACGTAACAAAAACTGCACTTACCTGTCAATTTAAAAAGTATATGTCAAACGTCAAATAAACGTATGTGCATTTTGTGTCAAAAACATACTTCTGGTATATTAATAAAATTCAATTATTTGATAAAAATGGTGAACAACACGGTTTATTTATATTATAATTTAGTATTTTACAAAAAATAGAAAAAAAAAAACAAGAATTTAGAATATACAAGATTGGAGATTTGCGGAATTGTTTACACTTTCACAGAATAATGTTCTTAATATTTTGCATTTGAAATGGGAAACTACCTAATGAATTTACGGATAAGATTTCCAATAACTACTGAAGATAATACAGTTTCAAATATTTGTTCTAGTTAGAAACATTTAGGTGATATTTTAGTACAGGTACCAGGAAACAATTACTTTTCTAATAAATGAATAATTTTCGGGATTTCTTCCAATGGTGTATTGTTGTAATCAGTCACCCATATACGTTGTTGTAATCAAACACAATTTTGTTTATACAAATTTCTTCTTTTAATTCATAATCAAAAATGACTTTCCTTGAAAGTATTTATTGTTGTAATAAAACATAAATGATTATTACAATGAAACGATTTTACATTTTTTGCAAGTAACATAAAATTGCTTTTTTTCACTTGACTTTTCGTCATAAGTACATCCTCGGGTCATTTTCTATGTTGCATTATTGTACCGATAATTCTAAACGTGATACCAGAAAACAATTACTTTTCTAATAAGTCAATCATTTTCTGAATTTATTCCAATGGTGTATTGTTGTAATCAGTATATTCTTTATTGTAATCATACGAATTTCTTTTTATAATTCATACTAAAAAAACTCTTTCCTTCAAAGTATTTATTGTTGTATTAAAACATAAATAAATATAAAATAAATATATCATCACGGCATATTACCCATTTCTGGGTGTGCCAGTATCTACAACACATGTAGACATCGGTAATGATGACGATATATTTTACCGTGTGGGCGCTTACCAGGCGCCACCTCACGGGCACTCATAGCTGGTGTGCAGAGTGCACCACAGGGGTCACTTTTGTGCCATTTAAAATTGGAAATATTTGGCGTCGGTCGGGATCGAACCCGGTTCCCCCAGGTTCGCGACCAGACACTCACACTCAGGCACGCAAAAGATTTTTCAATTTTTGCAAGTAACATAAAATTGCTTTTCTTCACTTGATTTATCCTCATAGGTACATCCTTGGGTTCAGCAGTTATTTTCTGTGGTGCATTATTGTACAGATAATTCTAAACTTGATACTGTTGTTTGAAATTTGAAAATTTTATATTGCAAGTTTAAAACACACATATAAGCCACCGTTTCGACGGTTCACGCTTCAATATTCCCAGCGTGAATTAACGCCGGTCAGCGGCGTTAACGTTAAGTAACGCTGACTTTCAGAATACCACAAGTGTCAAAATCGTCGTTAATTCACGTTCACGCCAGAAGTTAATTAACGCCGAGTTTCAGAAACCCACTATAAATTTACATTTTTAACTGTTAGTGTAAATGGGCCATTGCAGATTTCTCTCACTGTTTAGTCATTTTGGTCGCATTTCTTCTTAATCTTCGAAGATTTTAGTGAGTTTTTGCGGAATTGTTGGTAGACAAGAAAAAAGATTGTCGAACGAAAAAGGCGATGAAAAAAATTCGCGGGGGCAATAACTTAAATCTTCGCTTTGCAATAGTATTTTCTTTCACGTTAACCTTGTTTCGGAATAATCCGGCACGCGAGTTCGCGGAAAAGTAGTGCAGAAAATAATTTTGTGTTCCATACGAGACTTTGAGTTTTTTGCATATGTATTTGGTTGACAAAATTCTGTCTTTACGAGGAACAGTACTCGACCACGTTTTTAAATGATATTCCGTCACAACAAATAGACACTTTTTCTTAACATGAAGCATATTTCGAGTTACAGTTGGGCACAAACATTTTCTATTCGGCATTTTATTGTTTTGTTCAATGATACTGCACCGCTATCTGCCGGCCACTTTTTGATAATGGAAAAATTATTCGTTCGAATGTAGATAGAATAGAAAAAATATTTGCTTAATAATAGAATACTTATGCAAGATTTCTAATGATTTATCTTTATCACATAGATATTTTATTGATTCCAGCTCTTGTACTGAAGGACCTTTTTCTAACAACCCTGGGGATTCGTCATATTTTGTAAAAAAAAAATATCTTTATTTTCATCTATTGACAATGTAGTAAAAGTTGAATCTCCTGTACTACGATGTCTAGTATTCCTTAGGTTCGGGAGTATTCAATTGTATTGTTATCTTTTTTTTAAAGGTATAATAATAATAATAATAATAGTTTATTTATACTGCAAATATACAGAAAAAATCCCAGTTACATATTTACAGTTTCTTATTCAATAATGCAAATACACATAAAATATACATAAAATACAAATACACACATGTTAAAAAAATAAATTAGTAGTTCAATTAAAAACATATCAAAGAAGAGCACGAATACAGTTTTTATTGGAACAAAACACGTCTAAGTTTTCTATTTTAGAACATATTTCATTCACCAGATGAAATGCATGGTTTAATGGCGAGCAAGTTTTATTGACGACATGAAATATTTTTTCTCTAGGTCTTAATACGACAGATGGTGCATAAAAAGGGCACGCTTCTAATAAAGTTGGCGAGTCAATATTAGAGTGAATTATATTCCATATAAAGGTGAAAATGATCATTGTACGCCTTTGTGTCAGGCTTCGAATTTCAAATATATTTAATTGGTCTCTATATGAGATCCTTTTTGGTCCAACATTGAACTGTTTATAAAATAAATATCTCAAAAATCTCATTTGAACTCTTTCAATGTGTTTTTCCATAATTTGGGTCATAGAATTCCAAATTATACATCCATACTCTAATACTGACCTAACCAACGAATTAAATAAAACTATAAGTGTATCTACAGTTAAATTATTGGCATTTCTTAGTATGAAACCCAAATTTTTGTATCCCTTGTTAACAATCTCTTTACAGTGGTTTTCAAATTTAAAATTAATTTGGAATATCAGACCTAAATTTTTGAATTCATATACACGTTCCAATATATAGAAATTTATGTTATAATTATATTCCGTAACATCCTTTTTGCGTGAAAAAGATAAAATTTTGCATTTTTTAACATTAAATTGTAGACTATTATCCTTGCACCAGTTGCTAATAGCATCTATATCTTTTTGTACATGAATACAATCCGTTATAGTTTTTATTTCTTTATATATTTTGAGGTCGTCAGCATATAAAAGACATTTGGTATAATTGACATGCTCAGGCAAATCATTTATAAAAAGAATAAAGAACAGTGGTCCCAATAATGAGCCTTGAGGCACACCAGAAGAAGGAATAAATTCCTTTGATTTGCATTTATTATATTCAACGTACTGCACTCTGTCTGATAAGTAAGATTTAAACAAGAGTAGTATATCATTACTAATTGCAAATGAATTTAATTTTTTTACTAAAATCTCATGACTAACTTTATCAAAAGCTTTACTCAAATCAGTAAATATTACATCTAATTGATTGTTGTTGTCAATAGCTGACGAGATGTCCTGAGCAATTGTAGTCAAATTGGTTATTGTAGATTTCTGTTTAACAAATCCATGCTGTTCAACGGCTATGACTGATTTTACATGATTATATATCTTGTCGTACAATATTTTTTCTAATACTTTTGAAACAGATGGTAAAATTGTTACCGGTCTGTAGTTTGTTACATATTTAGGGTTTCCAGATTTATATATGGGACACACTCGTCCCAGCTTCAATGAATTTGGAAATATTTTATGTTGAAGTGCAGAATTAAAAATTATGGTTAAAGGTTTCGCCAGTATATTTTCACATCCTTTAAGAATAAAACTAGGAATGTTATCTGGACCTGTAGCAGATATACCATTAATTTCATTAATAGCCTTAAGAACATCTGACTCAGTAATTTTTTTATTATGAGTACGTTAAATAAATTAGTATTTTCACTAACATTGTTGTTTACATTGATATTTTGATTATCCGAATTATACACTGACGAAAAATACTCTGCAAATGCATTTGAAATATCTGAATATTTATTAAATTGTTCATCGTTGTAAATAAATAATGAGGACATGATATTATCTTTACGTTGTTTATTTATATGTGACCAAAATTGTTTTGGGTTACATTTAAAATTACTATTAATATAGTTTATGTGATCTACACGTGCTTGCTTTACAAGTGTTTTTAATTCAGATCTTAATATTTTATATTTGACCAAATATTCTGATTGTTTTATAGAATTTTGTTTTATTTTTTTAAAATATTTTTGTTATAATTTAATTTTACTCTTTATTTCAGTAGTGAACCAGTTAGGATATTTATTTTTCTTAACAGTGTATTTCGGAACACATTCATCAAATATTCGGTACATGGTTTCATAAAATTTGTTCATGTTTACATCTGGATTGGAATTTTCATCCAAGTTACTCCAGTCACAATTTTGTAGCATATTATATAATTTTTCGTAGTGATATATATATATATATATATATATATATATATTACTGCGAAGTGATTCATCCTTGCCCCTATACTGCGACCTTTCTGGTCTATTGTACCCTCCGTATTTTACTTCTATTCTAGGAGTCCTGTATTTTTTGTAAACTCCAGGATTTACTTTAGACTGATGTCCTTTAGTGTCTCAGTGTGCAATTTCTTTGCCCCTAAAAGACTATGTCTGCTTGCCATAAATGCTTCGCAGTGACATATTAAATGTTGAAAATTTGCATCCTCTTCTCCACATTCTCTGCATGTTGGTTCTTGTTTCAGGCCCAACCTGTGCAAATGTTTATTTAATTGACAGTGTCCTGTTATCAGTCCTGTTATTAATCTAACATCTTGCTTGCTCATTAAAAGTAAGTTGTCAGTTCTTTTCTTGGATGGCTCATTCAGGAAATGTTTGGAATGTTTCTGGCCTGATATGGCTGTCCAATGTCGTTTGTGCAATTGCCAAAACAAAGTATTAATTTCTTGCTTAACTGTTTGCGCAGTTATTCCGCAGGCAGGTTCAGGTCCTATAAAAGATATATTTGTCCCATCTTTTGCTAGATGGTCGGCTGTCTTCGTTTTCTGAATGTCCGGGTACCCATATCAGTCTTTATTTATTCCTCTCTCCTGAGGCATTCAATCTGTGGATGCAGTCCAGAATTAATCCTGAACCTACATCACACGATTTTAGTGCTTTAAATGCGGCTTGGCTGTCTGTTGCTATGGAGATTCTTCTCCAATAGTAATTGCACGCTGGTTAATATTGCGTGTACTTCTGCTTGGAATACTGATGAATTTGTCCCACGTACAACCAATTGGTTGTGTCTTGGTCCCTTTGTCCCATGTATTCCAGTTCCGGTTCTATTGGTTGTTTTGGAGCCGTCTGTATAGATGACTATGTCATTTTTTTCCACCGGACTTTGAGAATGTTCCCATATATCCCTTTCAGGAATTATTATCCTGTAGGTTTTGTCAATGGTGTACATTTTATTGATTCTATCAGACACCATTTGTAACATGGAGTGCTTGTTCATCTCTGTGTAAATTTCAGAGTTTCCATTTACGCATATATCCTCTATTGAGAAAACTTTTATCCAATATGCTCTGCTCATTGTCCTTGATTTTACCACTAAGTATAGTTGGGGCAAGCTTAACATGGTTTCCATTGCCGATGTTGGTGTGGTTGACATAGCTCCTGTAATCCTGAGGAGGCATAAATTTCTCTTTTTTCCAGCATATTAGAGATCAATCTACGTACTGTAGGGTGTACTCCTTTCCTAACAACTGCTCTATTTATCGATTGGAAGGAGGTGTTGTCAAACGCTCCCTCTATGTTCAAAAATGCATATATGGCGCTTTACAGTGCTGTAAATTAATTTGTATAATCTTCAGGAAGGCACTTACTTATTGAGTACTAGTGGAGGGTTGAGGGTTCTCCGATGTTCCCTTAACCTCCATCTTCTCTGTTTCGTCCTCGGCCCCGGCTTCGCTCTCCTTATTGGCCAGAGCTTCAAACTGAACTCGGGAGAAGTTCAGGTATGGTCGGTTACCGCAGACATCCATGGCGTCTCAGGATGTTTGGTCCATCAGAACAATCAATTGTTGTCTCTTTGGATCCTGCTTCCGGTCCACTACCCTCCAGGTCGAAGTTTGGATGCCTTTATTTTGGATCTGGAGGCGACCCAAAATCTTCTCAGGTTCCATTGCTGACCCTGGTATCCACACCATCGCTCGCACTATATATATATTTATAACTTATCTTTATTCAAGAAGCAAATAAATATTTTAAGAAATATGAGCAATATTAAAACATTGCAATATAAATATAAAATATGGTTTTGTTTTTTCTGCTCCAATAATAATATTGAGAATTTTGTTTCTCACGGTGGTCATGCAATATATTTGTGTTTATTTCTTCATAAATTTAATAATTTGTTTTTGGTGATTCGTTTATTCAATGCATAGTTGCATTCTTTCTTTTTTCAAATTGTTACATGATATGGTGTGCATGCAATACAGGGTGTATCAAGATGGAACAGTGCCGTTTATTCGTGTATGTGAAAAGTGATTAAGATATTTTGTAAGGGATAGAGGGGGACACATTTTAGCATAAACTTTATTATCATAAATCCAGTGGTACTCAAACTACAGGGCAATATTATATTTTTTAAATGGCATTATATATATTTTATTAACTCATTAAATAGAGAATTTTGTTCTGAATTCAATGATATAATAATATCATACCCTTACATTGCGAAAAAAATTATAAAAATTAATTCAAAGTTAGTATTTCATAATAATAATAATAATAATAATAATAATAATAATTTTATTTAACTATATTACATTGTATTAAACAAGTTTATAGTACGTCAAATAATTACAAAATAAAAACAATGAATTGTGAATAAACATGTTACAAAATTTGTTTCATATCAACATTCAGATATTCTTCTACATCATAAAAAGCATGTTTTACCAGAAAATTTTTAATTCTGTTTTTAAAAGTTTTGTGATTCATATTTTTTATTTTCTCGGGCAATTTATTATACAGGTCTAAATTTAATGAACACTTAACAGACTTCTGTAGCCTGTAAGCAGGTTTGCGCAATAAATTTGCAGATCTAGTGTTATAACGGTGGCAATCTCCATTTTTAGTGAAATTTAAATTGAATTTATGTACTTCAAGTACTGAGTTTAAAATATAAATAGATGGTAGAGTCAATATACCTAAATCTTTAAAGCCTTGTTTACAATGGTCTCTATATTTAAGGCCTAGCATGATTCGTATAGCTGTTTTTTGCATCCGAAAGATTTTTATTGCATTTGGAGAGTTCCCCCACAGAATTGTCCCGTAAGATATTAGTGAGTGGAATAAAGAAAAATAGCTAACTTTTAAAGTAATCATATCTACAGAATGTTTCAAACGTCTAAGTAAGAATAATATTCCGGATAGTTTCTTACTAAGAACTAAAATATGTGAAGAACCATTAAGAGATGGTTCAATATAAAAACCCAGAATATTTACAGGTTTCCCTTGCTTGCAATTTGTCCTGTTTGATATAATTATTTTATGCGTTTTGTCCTCATTTAACAATAAGTTATTTGCGGCAAACCATTCTTTAGCTCGGTTTATATCGTTATTACTATTTTGTAACAGAGTATCAAAGTTATTATTTTTACTAATGAGGGTGGTATCATCCGCAAACAGAATACTATTGCATGGCCGAACAAAGTCACTAAAATCATTTATGTAAATAATAAAGAACAGAGGACCCAAAATAGAGCCTTGTGGAACCCCATGCTCTATCTTTTTATTATCAGATACTATCTACTGTATCTAAGTAATCTGAGCAAACATTCAACAAAAAATTTATTTTACAAGTTGAATTTATTGCCAAAATCGTAGCTTACTTGAATGTAATAAAACTAAAATAAATTTTATTTTGTTTTATTGGTTGAATGTTTGCTCAGATTACTTAGATAAAGTAGAAATGAAATATTAACTTTGAAATTAATTTTTATCAAATTTTTCGCAATGTAAGGGTATGATATTATTATATCATTGAATTCAGAATAAAATTTTATATAATGCCATTTAAAAAAATATAATATTGCCCTGTAGTTTGAGTACCACTGGATTTAAGATAATAAAGTTTATGCTAAAATGTGTCCCCTTCTATGCCTTACAAAATATCTTAATCACTTTTTTCTGTATCTTTTCACATACACGAATAAAATGCACTGTTCCATTATCTTGATACACCCTGTATATCTGTGTTTATTTCTTTATATTTGTGATTTATTTCTCTATGTATTTAATCACTGGTTATATTTATAGCTTTTCTTTATTCAATAAGAAAATATTACCCTTAAATATGAGCAATATTCAATCATTTATTGCAATATAAATATAAAATATTCTTTTTTTGCACAACAGTGACCCCTGTGGCGCACTCTCTACGCCAGCAATGAGTGCCTGCGAGGACGCCTTGTATACGCCCGCACGGTAAAATATATCGTCATCATTACCGATGTCTATATATGTTGTAGATTCTGGCACGCCTAGAAATGGGTAATATGCCGTGATGATATATTTATTTTTATTTTTATTTGTCTTTTTCGTAGAATACGCTTTTTCATTTTATTGTTTTATTTTTCTACTTTAATAGTAAAGAGAATTTAGTTTGTCTCTGTGGTCATCCAATATTTATGTTTATTTGTTCATGTATATATTTATTTATTGATGGTCATAATAGAGTTTATATTTACCTGTTTATATTGTTTATTTGTTCATGTATGTGTTACCGATAAAACCCTAAATCAGTAAATACTTCGTTGAAATTAGTATTTACTAAAGGCATTCGACGATACTAGTTTTTAGAGATTCACGGGCTTAGCTTGAAGCTTGAAAGCTTGGCTTGGCTTGAAAATGCTTGAAAAATCAAGCCAAGCCAAGCTTCTATTTCATCAAGTCCAAGCCAAACCAAGCCTAACATTAATAAAAGCTTGAATTTTCAAGCCAAACCAAGCCTCCGACTGTCAAGTAGCTTGGTGAAAAACAAGCTT
The DNA here is from genome assembly GCA_943142095.1 of Ophonus ardosiacus. Taxonomy (NCBI): domain Eukaryota; kingdom Metazoa; phylum Arthropoda; class Insecta; order Coleoptera; family Carabidae; genus Ophonus; species Ophonus ardosiacus. The sequence goes on along the minus strand of OW964833.1, from coordinate 31,341,798 downwards.
TTTCAAGCTTTTCATAAGAACTGTTGACGAGGCCGGCAAAACCGTAATTTTATGGAGGTAACGGCACAGTTTTGCGAATTTCTAAGAACTGGAATTCCCAACAGTTTAGTAGGCTTCAAAAATTTGTAAATGGGAAAGTTTACCCTTCAATGTTCTTATTATACAGATCACTTATTTTCACAATCAGAACTATATAATCGCACACTTTAGTTCGTGCACACAATCAAGTACAAATTAAATTTATAGTTTTTTTAAATAGATAATGACAAATTAATATAGAATTATTAAAATTTTTAACAATTCTTATTATTGTCAAGATAAAAGTATTTTATATAAAAAATTATTAATTAGATACTTAAATTTTTAAGTAACTGGAATAAATTATAAACATAAAGCTTTAAGAATTTCGATTTATTGTTTTTAAATTTATCTGATTATATTTCACAATTAAACAATATTAAAATTTTTAAGTAACTTGATTATAAATCAGGCATCAAATTTCAATAAATAATATTTATTATTTTATCGGTTTCAGGATATTCAGCCCTATTTTGTAAGGAAGTTGTTGTCTTGGTCTTGGCAACGTTGCTAAAAATTGTAGATAATAGAAATTATTATACTTTATCTGCTATGTTGCTAAGACATATCAACTTTCTTACAAAATAAAGCTGGTTAGATCATACCTGCATGTCAACAACAGTCTACAAAATGAAAATAAAATAAAATGCAAGTATAATGCTCACATTAGTGTATACTAATTTGAATATTTGTCATATTGACATATATCACAATAATTGTTCTGTTTATCTTGGCATTCTGAAAGTAGCATAAATGAGAATTTCAGAAACTATTATTTATTAATAATGTCGTCATTTTCTCAAGCCGATAAACTATTGAACAAACCACGGGTGTTATGAATCATATCAAGCCTTAGATGTCTTAAAATCTTTGTTTTAAGAGCTCGGATTTCAAACCGACATTTTGCGGTAATTATGATACTTATTATAATCCTAGATATGTTAAAACACAGCTGTATTACACTACTGCATAATTTTGGAGCGGAATAAATATTATAAGAAATAATAATATACTGAACACCACAAGGTAAATTGAGTAACTACGTATGATGATGATAAATATCATAGTTGCATTTTGTTAAATGTTTCGCAAATGTTGAATTTTTTTGTCAACAATAGATTTTCAATGTTTTGTTTTTCTAATATTTCCGAATCATAGAGACGAGAAAGTTTGTATTGTGGAAATGTATGTACGTAGTCAGGTCCTAAGTTCTGTCCCAAGATTAAAGTAAGACTAGATAAAACAAATGAGATCAAGACACAAAATTTTATTAGAACATGAAACTCTAATATACTATGAACATGTCAAGCTACATTTTACTCGAAATGACTTACGCGTGCTTGTACACAGGCTTTTAATCTTCAAGGCCAGTCATCTATGGCAGTACGCATCATATTCATATCAATATTGGCCACTGCTTTTACCAAAGACGCCTTTAACTGCTCCAAATTTCTGTGGCTTGAAGAACAGACTGTTTCCTCTAAATAAGACCAGATTTTATAGTCCAAGGGATTTAGGTCTGGACTTCATGAGGGCCAATCTTCATGTCTAATAAAGTCGATATTTTGGCGATAAAACCATTCTTGTGAAGACTTTGCTTTGTGAGCTGGCGCTGAGTCCTGTTGGAAAACCCATTGCTCATTTTTAAACATAGTGGTACTCAGAGACTTTACAATTCCCTCTAAAATGTCTTCTTGATACACTTTAGCTCCAGTTTTGACGCCTTTTTGACAAAAATGAACTTGTGTGGCCCCCAGATATGAAACACCCAACCAAATCATCACAGATGCCGGGTGATAACCTCGTTGAACAACAGGAACCTTTTCAGCAGCTTCAGAACTGCTATGAGCATACACTCTATCATTTTGCTTATTTAAATGTTCTTCGATTGTAAAAATTTTCTCATCTGTAAAAGGAATTTCTCGATGCTTGTTATCTGCGTACCGATGAAGAAGCAGGTTCGCTCTCTCTTGCCTAATTTTTTTTAAACGTGATGTAAGAAGATGGCCCGTTTTTGTACGGTAAGCATGAAGTTTGAGGTCCTCATTAATAACTCGCTTCAAAGATTCCCTTGACAAATGCATCTGCAAAGCCATCATTTTCTGTTTTCGTCTAGGATTTCGGCGAATACGAGCTTCAACAGGTTTTATGACTGCTGGTGTTCGAATAGTGCGAGGTCGACCAAAGCGTGGTTTGTCAGCAACAGAAGAGACTTCAGTGTATCGCTTAATGGTACGATAAACAAATTTCTGTGTGATTTCTAAATTTTTCAATAATTTAAAAATCGTTGTTGCTGAATGCCCACACCTGTGCAAAGCAATTACGGCAACACGATCTTCTTTTTTCTCCACTCCATTATTATTTAACAACTTACCAAAGAACTGTTGACCCGTTTGTGTTCAACACTGACAACATTAAATGACATATCTTTATTTTTGTTTTCAACGGTTACTTAGATCGTATAAAAACACAATAAAAGTTTGGGACAGAACTTATGACTTGACTACGTATACAAAGATTTCAATGCTATTTTTAGCACAGCCCCTAATATTACGGCTTTGTCTGAGTCAGGTATAAAGACAATAAAAATGTAAACCGACAAAGAGATGATTCTTTTTTACATATTTCATTGATTCAAGCTTCCCTTGTGTATATGCATACGAATTAAATAAATATATAATAACAGCTTGTTATCTATTTCTGGGTGAGCCAATTTGCTTTTATTTGCAAATTTTAGTAATGAAAATATATCCGAATTTTAGAGGGTACCTATTTACTTTTGTGTTATTTGCAAATTGGAAATAATTACGGTAGTTATATATATATATATATATATATATATATATATATATATAATTAATTAATTAATAACTTAATTTTACATGACATTCTTCTGAAAAATCAGTACAAATTTTATAATGTTCAAAATTGAAAGGACAAGTGTTTGTCTCACGAACAAACAAAATTTCGAGGAAATACCAGGCTGTAAGATTTTATTATTTCCAGATGTATTTGAAGTATAAAATGGATACTTATAACAGATCAGTTTCATACCATTGTATAGGTATATTTCAGAATTATGTATTTCTTTGAACACGGTTCTTGCCTGTTTGGAGTATTGCTTAGTTTTATTTATTTACACAGGGTAAATATGAACTATATATTATAACAAACTTACAGTTTGTTGGGGAGGTCATTTCGAGTGAAAATGGCATTATGAAAATAGATCCTATTCATTTTAGTTATTAAAATATAACAAAGTCAAGTCAAACTAATGCATAAACCTACCATACAGAATGAAAAAATGATGAAGGTAAAATAAAAATTGCAAGGTATTTTTTTTTAATAAATGATACTTAATTTATGTTGATTTTTTTACTTTCAAAAATGAAATAATTGAATAAAATATAAATTTCTATATTTTTATATTTTACCGTTTTAGTTTATCTTTACGTATAGTTATTTTTTTACACGATCGTTTTCTTTTTAATGTTTACCGATAGGGTTTTTAAGGCGTTAGACTTTATTTACAAAATAGTTCCTTGGAAAATATTGTATATATCCAGTAAAATTATAACACGAACATATACTATTTTGTTACAAATTCCATACCAAAAGGTCCTATAAATCCAATAAAATTATAACAGGAACATACATTATGTATTTTGTACAAACCTCCATACCAAAAGTTCCTTGGAAAAGATTCTATATATCCAGTAAAATTCTAACACGAACATATACTATTTTTTACAAATTCCATACCGAAAATTCCTATAAATCCAATAAATTATAACACGAACATATATTATGTAAATTGCACTTGACATTGACATCTGTCATATGAATATATCAGCTGTTTCCATAATTATAGCAAATATGGTAGATTTTTGAAAATTAATCTGTTCATAATTCTTTACCTTTATATCTATTGAAAATGAAGGAAAATTTTTGATCAAACCGTACAGACAATAAGAAATTCATTCATATTGATTATCACATAAAATGTCAAGAAATAAAATTTAACAGCGTTTTTTCAAGAAAAATGTTATGAACTTCAAATACGGGAACTTCCGGTTGACCAATTATAACCAAAATCTAATCACTTCTTCATATGTATGTAAAGAAGAGGAATACGAAAGAATTATAATTTTTAGAATTATAGTATTGGAGTAATCGTCGGAGAAAATTTTGCCCCACACACACACACACACACACACACACACACACACACACGGATACACACACACACACATGCAAACATCATCGTAAAACTAGTAAAATCTTATTCTAGGGACCCTAAAACGTGCTCATTCATTAAAAACTCATCACTATTTTTTTGACTAAAAAATACCTTCCTTACCTAATAGTGACGGAAGGTAAACCAACGATCAAAGCTTACTTTAAAAACGACAACCAAAATTTTTTAATATTTCAAAATAATTTTCAAATTTTTTACATCAATCGTGCAAAATACGTGATAATCATTGCGGTCAGTAAGTGCTCTTTTGCCGGTATCGGTTGTGTTACGAAATACTTACTACCCTTAATACTTAAATAACTATTTCAATTGTACGACAATAAATCTATGTAGAAAAAAAAAACGTAATTTATTCATCGTTACGACAAAATGAAACATACCGACACATCAGATATATTGATAAATATATATTTCAATACATCGATACATCGAAATAATCGGTATACATTGATGTATTTAATATATGTAATTCCATCGAATATTGATAGTCAAATCTTAATACCGAACAACCCTCCTACACTTACACTAGTTTGTTTTCAGACCCATTATACATATATTCGTCCCGTGAAAATAAAACAAATGTAATTAAAAATATTATATGTACATGCGAAAATGAGTTTGCGCATGAGCATTAAAAAGCTTGAAAGCTTGAAAAGGCTTGAAAAAAAATTGATAAAGCTTGGTAAAGCTTGAAAATCAAGCCAAGCCTAAAATTTTTAAAGCTTGAAATTTTCAAGACAAGCCAAGCTTTGTTTCCACCAAGCCCAAGCCCAAGTTTTATTTCAAGCCAAGTAGCTTGGCTTGGTGAATCCTTACTAGTTTTGTCTAGTCAAAACACGATGTTTCTAGTTGCTTTTGTACAAACCCGAATATATTTTTCTTTCAACTTTAATTTGGGTAAATGAATATAATAGAACTAGTTTTAGATAGATTTATTAAATTCGTGCCTTTCGGCTCTGAATTCTATACATTATTTTACAATAAATTAGTAGAGATTAAATATTGTCACAATAGTATCTACACAGACATTCATATATAAAATATTTTATATAATAATAACTACAACCGGATTTTGGTCAATTTATGATGTCATTTCTTTTTTTCTTTGTACTTCTTTAATCCGGGATTTTCCTCTACCAGATTCATTTAATATGTAGTAATGTATTTTAATAATTTTACCTTTTTATAATTTTAGAAATTTTCAAAGATTAAAATTCTACCCAATTAACCAAGTTTTATTTTGATTCTTTTTTATTATTGTAGTTTTACTTACATGAATTGGTATACGACCTGTTGAAGATCCATATAGGTATTCTTCTTGGCCAAATTTTAACAATTTTATATTTTATTTACTTTTTAATTAATCCTTTAATTATATATATGTAATTTATTATATAATTAGTTAATGAACTTGATATAAGTATATGTATAAGATCTATTGTTTCTTTACCTTCATTACATAAACGGAATTTTTTTTCGTCGTTGTTCCAGTATTGGATGTTGTAGTCTTTATTTCCACATCTAAGTCTTGCTATTGTTTTTATAGACCGTTTATTTTTCTTTATTAGATATCACGGGGTTGGTATTGGGCGTATATTTTTATATATTTCATTACATCTGGATTCTCTGCATTTCTTGCCTTGATCTTATTTTTGTAATTCCTGATCTCTTGTTTTTAGTTCGGGTTTGATATCTATACCTTTCTGACCTTTTCTACTTCTGTTATTGAGTAACCATTTCTTTTGTAGTATTGACTTCTCCTAATTACCCAGTTGTTCTGTTTTATGCTTCTTTCCTGTGTTTTATTCATTTCTATCCAGCATTGGTATAAGATCCTATCCGGATTACAATTTCTAATTTTTTCTTCGTATTTGGCGGCTCGAAGTCCAGCTGATATTCTTAATTTGTCTATGTTCGTTTCTTCTCTAATTATAAAACTCTGCGTATGGTGTTCCAAACCTAAAGTCCATTTAATATATTTGTCATGGATAGTTTCTGCTTTCTTCATCTCAGACCATCTCCATATATCGGTTATAGCATTAATATTAATTTATAATTGTTAGTGAATTTCTTTTAAGCTATACCCCACATTTTTCTCATCGCAATGTTTGCCTTTTTTGCCTGATGTTGGATATGTTTATTTTCACTATTGCTTTGAGTGAAAGTATATCCTAGATATTTGAATTCTTTAACCCGTTCTATTCTGTGTCCTTGCCACGCCCAGTCATTATTCCTTTTTCTACGCCTTTTTTAAATTTCATTAATATCGATTTTTCTACATTAAGATACTGAACAAATTTAATTATACACGTAGAATTAATTTCAAAATTTCAATATATTTAACCTTAGAATAAAACACATTGGTATATACGAAGAAATAAAGGTCATTTTAAAATACTTCTATAATAGATAAACGAAATGATAAAAGTATTACTCAATCTTTTTGTAATATTTTATTTTCCCAATAATGCGTTTTATGGTGGACAAAATAAATCATACATTGAAAAAAAAAATGCAAATAAATTATATTCAAAAGACCCTTACCATTTTTAGCTCTTCTAACTGCTTTCAGTCGCCAAGGCATACTTTCCACTATTTTCTTTTTATTTTGCTGGTCTATTTCCTTCCACGCCTGTTGAAGTGCTGCAAGGTATGACGTTTTGTTCGTCACATTTGATTTTTTAGTATTTTGGTCAAAATAACCACATATATTTTCAATTAGGTATAGATCTAGTGACCGTAGTGGTCATTCATACAGTTTTAACCGCGACTTGAAAAAGGCAGCAGTTTTCTTAGCTGTATACTTTGGATCATTGTCTTGCTAGAAGATAAAATAATTTTCTGCCCCCAATATTAATACAGATTCTTCCATATTTTCACTTAGAATATTAATGCAATCTTCAACCTTTATAGTGCCTTCATTTCTTTCTAAATTACCCACACCGACTCCCAGACCATTAAATTACAGTCGCCGTGATTTCCTGTATTTTGAATGTAGATTTCTTTCAGAAATCCAAATAATTCAAATTTACATTCATACGACCATACTACTATTTTTCAAAAGTCTAGATACATAACTGCGTACTTCATTACAAACTTGAGTTGTTTATATTTTTTGCTGATGAAAGGACGTTTTGAAGATAATCAGTTTTTTAGCCCACATTCATGAAGTCGATGGCGGGCAGTTCGATTGCTAATAGTCGATCCATGGATTCTACAATATTTCGTGATGATAGTCTCGGATTTTGTTTTACCAATCTTACGATTCTGTTATCATCGCGAGGGGTTGTGGCCCGCTTTCGATCTTTACCAGAAAGATTCGTCACAATTTGATGAATTTCAAACTTTTTCCAAATATGCTGAACTACTCCAATGAAAATGGAATATCTGTCAGCAATTTTTCTGATAGATATTCCATTCTGTCGATCACGGATGACCAAGTTTATTTATTTAGTTATTTATTTATTTATTTATTTTTATTTATAAATTCGGCCACTCAACAGGAAGATATCCCAATGACAGAGTGGCACTATAAACATAATTAACAATATAAAAATCTTAATAGTAGCAACTAAATATATAATAGAGAAGAAAAGTATGAGTCTGTTATTTTAACATACTTTACAATAATTTTGTAATAAGTTTTTTAAATAAATTTAAAGCGGTACAAAATATATCGGGAGCATTATGGTTAACATGAACGATATTGTTATATAAACTTTTAAATTCTGTTTATAGGGGAGTTAGACGCTTCATATCATCCTCATACATAATATATTTACTATAATTGAAACAATTACTTATATCATTGATAAATATGGTAAATAATAATGGTCCAAGATGACTACCATGTGGTACTCCGGAAGTTACATTAATTGCTTTAGATTTAAAACCCTGGATGACTACGGTCTGTATTCTTTCTGTTAAATATGAGCGAAGCCAATTAAGAAGATTACGACCTACACCCACCGCAGCTAGTTTATGAATCAATATGCTATGATCAACTTTATCGAATGCCTTGCTGAAGTCAGTGTAGATGGCATCCACCTGCACCCTGTCATCCATGGCTTTGGAGATGTAGTCGATGTATTCTACCATATTTGTCTCCACTGACCGTCCTTCGTAAAATCCGTGTTGTTGTGGATTTATCTGAGGCTTAACTACGGCGAACAAGTTTTTGTAAATAATAATTTCAAAAATGTTGCTCAGAATACAAAGCTTAGATATCGGCCTGTAGTTTTCAACCTTATTTTTCATTCCAGACTTATGAATTGGATATATATTAGCATTTTTCCAAATTCTTGGATAAGTGCTATCATTAAGAGATTTGTTGAAAATATAACATAAGGGAAGAATATGCTAGGGATGTCATCTGGACCTGCCCTTTATTCACATCCACTTGCAAAAGATGTTCTAAAATAATTTCCTCAGTAATTGAAATATTAAATATTGTATTTGTATTAGGAAAATTTTCAGGCAATGGAATTGTTTGATTCTGCGTATTTGAGGGAACATATACCGATTCAAAATATTCCGCAAACAAATTGCATGATTCACTTCCGTTTTTAGAAATTACATTTTTATAATTCATTTGAGCGGGAATATTGTTACAATTTTTTAGTGATGACATATATGACCAAAATTTTTTAGTATTTTGTGGTATTTGTTCTTCCATATTATGCACATAGGAAGTAAAGCATGATTTTGTTAATTCTTTCACTCTTTTGCGAAGTATAGAAAATGTGTGGTAAGTGTCTAAAGTTTTGAATTTTTTACGTGCTCTATTTTTTTTCTTTAATTAGTGCAATTAGATTGCTTGAAAACCAAACGGGGTATGATCTGTTACCTACAGATTTACTAGGGACGTATTTAGCAATTGCTTCCCATAAAAAATTATAAAATAAGTTGACCATTTTATCTACAATACAGTTTTTAAATACACCATATTCCAGTCAATGTTATTTAAATAAGAGTTAATAGCATCATAGTCTGCCTTCTTGTAAAAATAAATTTTTCTAGGTAGATTTTTTAGAGAAGTCTGTATATTTAAAGGAACAAATATATCGAGTAATGGGTGATGCTGAATGTCTAATTTGCTTAAAGGACTGTCACAGTTATATACACTTAGGTTAGGTATATTACTTAAGACTAAATCTAACATTCTGTTATTGCAGTTTGGCACACCATTGAATTGGTTCAGATTGCAATAAGAAATGCAATCAATGAAATTATTTGATATTAAGTTGTAGGTATTAAAACTAGTAAAAAAATATTCATTACTTACAGCGCTCCATTTTAGATGTGATAAATTAAAATCCCCACAAATTAGAAATTTAGCATCCCCATTTTCTTCAACAATTGAAGTGAGACTCGTTATAAATAAATTTAAAGCAATATTATCTTCTGGGGGGATGTATACACAGCACACATGCAATTTTAGCTTATCAACATTCACTGTAACCCACAACACTTCACAGTTTTCAATATTCCACTGAGGCACTTCGATGCGAATATCTATAGAAATTTGCTTGCCTGGCATTGTTTTTATTATTGATACTTATCTACTGCACATTATCAGCGAGATTCCTGAATTACATTTCATAAATTTCTGAATAATAAATGATAGAATAATTAAACTAATTAATTATGATTTATTCTGTGCAAGGTAAATTATTTTTTAACCCGGGATCGGTACCGGTGTTAGATTTTTTCTAACATTTTTATATTTATCCATATTTTTTTAAAACAGTTAGCCCTACATCTCAGGCCGTCCTGCTATGCCTCCTTAAGAACCTCCCTCAGTTATCCCCAGTACCAGTTTATTTGAAAATTTCAGCGTACGTGATCAGTTCATATTTTTTTCAAGTCGTGTCAACATGTTAGACAAAATCTAACGCGGTACCTATCGTGGAATTGTAAGTTAGTTACTATTTTTACATTGAAAACTTTAGTTTTTTGACAACATTGTTTAGTAATAGTATGGTGATGTCGTACGAACACGAATATAAACATTTGCAAGCTCTTTGGGAGGAAGCTTTGTCAGAAGAAGGTGATGATTAGCTATATACATCACGTGAAATAGAAGAATGTCGTTCATCAGATGAAGACGCTCCATCAGATCACAGTATTCATAACAACATACTAAAATTGCTTTGACCTGCACGGAGTGTTTAAATCGAGAAGAGGACATACATATTTTCTTTTTTGCATTTACTGTTTTATTTATATTTAAAATCAATCTAATTAATACCTGCCAATGTTAGGATTAATAATTTTTACATAATAAGGTGAATAAATATAAAAATCGCTATGTTAGAAAAAATCTAACGCGTTACCGATCGCGTAATTATAGGAGGCGGTACCGATCGCGGGTTAAGAAGAAGAAATAATATATTAAAATAATTGAACGAATTTTTATTATATATTTAACTGATGTACTTTAAAATGCCTTTACATTTTTGTATATTATTAAATTTTGCATTTAAAATTTAAAAAAAAAAATGCAAAGGAAATTTGAATTTAATGTCAGGTGTGTGATTTATTTTGTTCAATACTGTACGTCTGTAGTCTTTTTATCACTAATTTCATGTCCTCTTCGGTTTTAGCTAACATTATTATGTCGTCGTCATAGGCTAAGGATTAGATTTTTTTTGTAAGAATTCGGATTTATAAATGGCAAATAAAATAAGACGTATAGAGCATCCTTGTCGCAGTCCCGATATTGTCAAAAATTTGTCTGAGTGGTATTTCTGTGTCGTACACTATTTAATGTCTCTAAGTATATGTCTTCAACTTTTTTAATAAAATGCGGGTCTATGTTTTTCTTTTCCATAATGCCTAGCAATATGTCTCTGGTCACGCTATCAAACGCTTCTTTAACTAGTTCTTGTTCGATTATGTAGTCTAGAATGTATGTACTTCGTCCTTTTGTAAATCCGGCTTATGTGTCTGGCAAGATTTGTTTATTCTCTAGCTCGTCTCTCAAACGCTGATCCAAAATCATTACATATAACTTATGGGTAGTATCTAACAGTGTTATACCTCTGTAGTTTGTGTTTACTTGAGGGTCTCCCTGTTTGTGTATCGGTGTAATTATACCTTCACCCCATGTCTGGGAAAGGCACTTTCATTTTATACTTTATTAATTATACTTGTAATAATCTTCAAAATTGGTTCTTCGCCATAAATCAGGGCTTCATTTGGGATTGCGTCGCCTGCAATATATTTGTTTGCTGGAAATAAATACTTTTTTTTGTCAGGATGAGTTTATTGACGATTTTATTCACAAATACAAGATCACAGAGTTTTGCCAGAATGATTTAGAAGTTACAGACAAGATTTTCCAGGAAGTAAAGCTTTAAAGAGCTTAAAAACTTTGTACACACCAGAAATGAGTATTATTTCTACATATATTCAATCCAGATATGAGTAAATTATTTCTACATATATTCAATCAATTATTGGTGGGATACTACGAGTAGTTCACATTTAACTAGAAGTTTCTTCGTTTTTAATGGATAATATTCAAAAGGGTTTATTTTATATCATTCCATAAACAATGTTTAATCTTTCGACTTTATTTCACATATAATGGATTGTTATTGAATTGGAATTAATAAATCTGTCTGCGATAAAGCAGATTGTGGCACACCCAGAAATGGGTAATATGCCATGATGATATATTTATTTATTTATTTATTTAAATCTGTCTTCGTTTGAATATTACTCTTTGAATATAACTGATTTCGATTTTGATCTTGTGATTCATGGTGTGCTAAGTAGTTTTTGTTCTATATAGTCATGCAATATATTTGTGTTTATTTCTACATCTATTTAAGCCATATCTTCCTAAGGTTAGAAATAACGTATTTCTTTATACGTACCTTATTAAATCTACAAAAGATATTTTTGATATTCAAACAAAAAAAAGTTTGTTTAAAAAAAATGGTGGTGCGTTAACGCACCACTGGGATATATGATGAAAAATTTATAACTAGAAAATACATTATTTTTTATGTAAGTAAAAGTACAAAAGATTTGTTTAAAAACTACTTTATGTTTATAATAAATAAACATATTGATAATTAAATCTCATAAAATAAAGTGATTTTATTTACTGTTGCGTTAACGCACTACTGGGTGTACGTATTATAAAAAATATTTACTTTTGATGATTTTGCCGAAACTATCTGTAAATGTGAATGAACTTATAATATATTGTGTGACTGTGACACACTGTGCATCTTTTGCGTGCTTTTTTCTTATCGCTGGTTATTGTGTGATTAACTTCGTCGTAACGCATTTCTTCTGGTGTTGGAGGAACGTTTCTTATAGTGGGCAAAGGTTTGGATTTTATCAATCGTAACGCTATATAAGATTTAAAATCAAATGACATTTTTCTATTGTTAACCATGTTATATGTGTGTTTTTAACTTTGATCATCCTTAGTTTATTATTTTACTTTTTACTTTTTTAAATGTGTTTCACTATTTCTCTGTTTTTTTATAGGCCTTTTTATTGTAATTTATTATATATTGTATTTTCTTTAATTTTAACTTGTATCCATATGTTTTGACTGGCCATTGTTGTACGTTTTTTGTATTTTTTTCATTTGTGGCGAATAAATTATTATTATTATTATTATTATTATTATTATTATTATTATTATTATTATTATTATTATTATTATTATTATTATTATCATTATATAATTTCCAACAATTGACCACAGTACTGTCTAAGGAGTAGCAAAATATTGACCACCACCATTTTTTCCCCATAATATTCATCTATAGTTGGCTATTCCATTGTCGTGAAGATCTAAATTTATTATTAGGTAACGACGCATGGTTGATCGACATGAATATTTTTCTTTTTTTTTTGTTGTACCGTTTCACTTTGTTTATTGATTGCGCAGTTCAAGGTGTTGCTACAAATAGTTACAATAGCACTGTCGTTCCAACGAACGAGAGAAATTTTTGAATTAGCGTCATATTTAGATTCCATAGCGCCCATATGCATTTTAAATGATTTAGTGCCTTCTAGAGGACATTTGCCGGTTCTGTTCTCTCTTTCCAGTTCCGAAAAAGCCCATATTTTTTATTTCAATCATTAGTTTATAAGAAGTAAAAAAAAAAAATTCGTGGCAAGAGGGTTTATCTAAAACATAAAGGTAGATTCATGACTACTTCACCTCCTAAGCCTAAATTTGAACTCTTTTTATCAGCAGCACCGGCATATGAAATGCTGTAAAATAAATAGCCATCAGCTGAACACAAGCACCATATTTTCAAACTCAGTCTAATAGGCTTTACCTTGATGAACATTTTACATGAGTGTCGTCCAAAATACGGCACCATTTGCTCATCTAATGATAAATTGAAGGCAAAAGTCCGAAATTGTAAGTTCTTCTTATTCTAAAAATGGTCTGACTTTTGAAAATTTATTATTTTATTCTTGTTCTCATTATCTGACAAATGTAAATGTTGTTTTATGGATTGATACCTATTCCTGCTCATGCAATCTTTGACTGGTGATTATCTGACAAATGTAAATTTTATTTTATGGATTGATACCTATTCCTTCTTATGCAATCTTTGACTGGCGATATGCCTTTATCTTCTTGCATAGACCAGTACATTGGAATCTGTGGTAACCTGATAATAACATCTTAATAAAATTTGACAGCTTATTTTTTGAGAAACAAAAGTCATGTCGATTTTTGTCTCGTGCATATTTTAACGAATTATTCATTATCAAATCAAAAATTTCATCATCAAAGAAAAGCTGAAAAATATCCAAAGGAGTTTTATCAGCTAATTCATTTTTTTAAGTGTTCCTTATCAGTAGATTCATTTAGTAGGGCAGAGTGTGTATACTCTATTTTCCCTTATACCCATTGCGGTATATGCATACGAGTATTTGGAATAACTTTTGATGTTGATGTAGTCAGACGAATTTTTTTATTGCCAATGTTTCTTCGTTCGATGAATCTTCAGGTGTCGTCATATGTATTGCTATCTTGGGGAACATGGAGTTCAAATGTACCGGCAATATCGCGAGGTTCATTTTTTTCTTCGGGTAAATTGTTGTCATCGTCTGTTTCCTATTCATCTGTTACAATGTCCACGTCTGTGGGAGGTATATAAACTACGTCAATATCGTCTAAAAATTAAAGGAGACCATCAATACCAAATTAATGTACATATGTAATTATAATTATTGTTCAGTACTTACCATGTCTATTACACTGTAAAAAATAATAGCGATTTTGTGGAAAAGTTACAGTAATTTTTTACTATAATATGTATGCAATAACAAATTTTACATAAACTATGTAAACTTACATTTACATAGCAAATAATTATATAAATTTGCTAATTTACCCTTACAAATAGTAAAAAATTACTAGAACTACTATGTAATATTCATATTACAATAAATATATGAAATTTTAAAGTGATATGTTAATATTTCTATATCAATTTTGTCAAATTTTATAATAACTATGTATAAACTCAATTCCTTTTATTTTAGTTTCTATTTCTACAGGAGTTATGGACAAATTCTAAATTTATTATATTAAATTTAAATTATTTATATTTAAATTTAAATTACGTATATTATTAATAAGTAAATTTACTTAAAGTATGTAACAAAATTTTTATGGAATTTATGTTTATGTAATTTTAAAAATGGTAGACAAAATTACATTTAACTGTAATTTTACTATAATTCACTTAGGCCATTTGGACGCCAATAACAATTATAGTAATTTTACAGAGAAATTTTTTACAGTGTAGCCTCAATTTCATTTATAACACTTTCTAACGTAATTTCCAACTCGGCTTGAGTTAAAAATCTTTTAAAGGACATTTTTTCTAAACACACTAAATAGTAAAACTACCTTGCAGAATAAATACTACGAGAATGAAGAGTTCATTTGCCTTCGATAGCCAAAGTCATGTAGTTGAAACTTGTCTATACCTTGTAAATGTTCAGTCATGTAACCAGTGGTGCGAATACGTACCAGCGTACAATAACAATCCTTCATTGTATATGTCGTCGGCCGACTATTGGAATGTACTATGTCCACATATATTACTTTGGAGAAAAATTGCTTCAAATATTTGAAATTTTAATGCAAAGAGTGGGTAATTGATAAACAATTTTGAATTTTTTTATTTGTATAGTTTTATTTTTCTTGACTTTGTATGACATTTGTTAAATTATAATTTTTACATGTTTCCGAGATATAAAAGTACTTATTTGGACATGGTTTAAAATAACATTGTAAATTTATAAAAAATATTCAAATAAAGAAATGTTTTGTACCATGTCCACACTTTTTATTATAATATTGTACTAAAAAAGTTTATTAAGGTTGGAACAACAAAATATATTATTTATTTATATTTGTTTTACATATGTCTTTATAAATATAATAACAAAAATAAAATATTCAACTTTTATAACATCTTCCTGAAAAATTATATGAAACAAAAAACATATGGACTTCTTTTATTCGGTATTATTTTAACAAAGTAGTATAAAAATGACGGTCTTCTAAAGGCATATATACTTCAGCATAGACAGCAAATCGTTCTTTTTTTCTGCAATTAATTTTTGTTTAAAAGCAATCGTGCATATTGATGTAGGCATGTTCATTAACTGTATATTATTTTTTAATTACGAGTATTGCACCGATTATTGAAACGTAGTGTATTTGTGTCGCTATTAAACGAATATTTAATTGATATGTTACAAGATTGATCTACTCGACTATATTTAATTTTTGTGTACGGAATTAAATTATAAGAAAATAATCGAGAATACTTCTGAAAATCAAAAAGTCATCCTTTTTAATTTGTATCAAAATAACTTTTAGATGCGTCTGCTACAGTTTTTAAACATCTCAGTAATGAAACAGGGCTGTATACTTCACAATATCGAAGCTTTCGTTCAATTAAACTGTGACTTGAATCCACTTCTTGAATATTGCTATGGCCTGGGTCTGAGTACTTTTGTTCTATACTTTCAATGTCAGGATGTTTTCTTAAAAAATGTTGCAAAGCAAAAGTCATAACGCTATTTCTATTTTGGGCTACGCATGAATCTGACCACAATATGATTTTTTAAAGGATTGTGTATTTAGATACAATTTCATCCAAAACTTTTAAAAGTGCGCTGGAAATATCATTGGCTGCTCTTCCTGCAGTCATTTCATGCCAAAGTATACAATAAGTTTCTCCATCAAGTGAGCAATGCGCAGTAAGGTTATACATGCTAAATTTACGTTTGTAGAAAAAGTTGGACACATTGGCTTTAGGCAGTGAAAATACATTTTGAAGATCAAATGCAATAATAGCAACACTTACATTTTTCTGTTTTCTGTCTTCATCTCTTTCTTTTTTACATTCTAATTTCCTTTTTATGTGATTTGCGTGTGATTTTTTTTCTTCAGGAGAAGTATTTAGGTATTTTTTTTGCTTCTCCGCATATGTCTCACCGATATTTCTTTGGTTTATAAAGTGCAATATTAAATTTAGTATTGAACACTTTCCTATAGATATTATATTTAACCGGATCGTCAGTAAAAATTTCTTTATATAAATTGTACATAGTTTTTAAGTTCAAAGATTGTTCAAGATATTCTTTATTATTTTCTAATCTGCAATAGTGACTATCCACACGCGGAAAGGACTTTATATGATTTTCTACTTATTGTATTTTATCTATATGAGTTACCCTTTTAACGATTTTGCCTTTCTGTAAAGGCTTTGGGACACCAGTTTCATCATATTTTCTTTAGAAAAAATAAATTCTTCGAGCACTCACACATAACGTATTAAAAAAAAGTTCTTACAAACTTGAATTCTGTCCTCATTTAGTTCAATGTAATATTTTAGGGTATACTGTTTACAACAGTCTTTCTTATTAGGCTGAGGAAAATTTCTAGGTCTAGAACGTAATTTTATCTGTCTTTCAACAAATTTCCCATAGAAAAAACTCTTTTCTTCATCCCTCAGTTTCCAAAAATTTTCGTGAATCATCTTCTGGTTATCTAAATTCATTTTGATGTTTTGCTTCCAATTATTTGGGTTACATCTTCTTTTACGAGTTAATTGTACGGTTTCGTTCTCAATATTTTCTTTACAATTAATTACAATTCAGTTAGATAGGATTTTCAAGCATTATCAGTAATTACAAAAATATGAAACATAAGTAACCCACTTACATATTTCCGTGATTATCTTCATTTGCTCTAATATTTTCAGCAGTATTCTTAATTAATAACGTTGTCACGAGTATCATTTTCAGTTTAATTGTTTTTTTTTTTCAAAATAAGGTTCATCAGCATCGATGGCTATTAGAACCGATACAATAGGGTACGTGATATTATTGTATTGTTTATATTTGATTAATAAGTTTTATATCAGTTAAGATAATTTATGATTTTGGATGTTGCTTCGGTTGAATTTCCTAGTGCTTCTTTGATGGTATTGAGAATTTGCTGTTTCTGTCTCATTTGGGTATGTATTGTGCATTCAAGCAATATGTGCTTTACTATTAGGGGAGTATTGCAACATATTGGTCCTGGGTTTTTTTTTTTCTAATATGTGTTTGTGCGTGGCCTGCGTGTGTCCTATGCGGAGTCTCGAGAGTATGACTTGTTCCTTTCTTGTAGTATTATTTTTCCAGACTGTAATATCTTCCTTAATTTCTTTCAATTTATTGTTGGTAGTGTTTGTCCAGTCTTGTAACCACTTTTATTTGTGTTTTATTTTAAATGCGCTTATGGCGTCCCACACTGGGATCTCTACAAAAGTTTGTGTTTTCTTCTACAGCTTCTTTCGCTTCACTGTCGGCATGATCGTTCCCGTTAATACCAACATGAGATGGGGTCCATATGAAGATGGTTTTTTGGTTTCTTTGTTCGGCTTCGAGCATTTGTTCTAAAATTTGTTGGGTGAGTGGATCTTGTGAGTACGTTTTCTTGATTTTCTGGAGACTGCTGGTTGAATCATTGCATATTGCGATGTTTGAGTTGGGTTCTAATTTATTGATATATTTAGTTGCTTCATGTATTCCAGTCTTGTTTTCTACCTTGGAACCATCTGTGTATATATATTTAAAGTTGGGAAGTTGGTGTTGTATAGCTTTGAATTTGTTTTAGTAGGTTATGGGATGGGTTTCGTTCTTTGGATATTTCTGGAGTTGAAGGTTGTAGGTAGTAGTCCAGGCAACGAAGGAAAAATATCGGAAATAATTCATGTAGAAGCCAATTTTGGCACAGTTATAGAGGAAGGTGTCCTTAACAAAATACTGAAAGTACTGATGGGCGGGAGTGAAGCTAAGGGAAGGGGGGGGGGGGGGCTTCTCCAAAAGTACCTTTTTTCAGTTTTTTTTTAATAACTCGAAAACTACTGCCTCTAACGAAAAAATGTTTATAGATTAAATTAATCGACATAAAATTCTCTACAGAAAAGGTCCTATACACATTTTCTCTAGGATAAATACTTAAAGAGATATAGAGGGGGGAAAATGGAAAATTAAAAAAAAGATTTTTATTGTTAAAAATCAAGTTTTAATGATAAATGAACCATGCAGAGCCCACGTATTAATAACAAAAAAGGTCCTATATACATGTTCGCTAGGATCAATACTTAAGGAGATATAGAGGGGGGGAAATGGAAAATTGAAAAAAAGATTTTTATTGTTAAAAATCAAGTTTTAATGATAAATGAACCATGCAGAGCCCACGTATTAATAACAAAAAAGGTCCTATATACATGTTCGCTAGGATCAATACTTAAGGAGATATAGAGGGGGGAAAATGGAAAATTGAAAAAAATATTGTTAATAATGAAATGTTAATTGTTAAAATGAAATATATAGTAATGAAGGATGTATCTTGAACATTAATTTTCTTCAAATTCTAAATTTTCATCATCATCGGTGCTGTCTTCGATGGGGGCTGCATTTGTACATGAGCCGTGGCACACCCCGCAGGCACCGGAGCAGGCAATTCCAGCTTTGCGGCAACCGCAGCGCACTCCACACCCAGTTCTGCATCGGCAAAAGATCGTGTTCAAAACGGAGTCGGGTGCCACAGGGTCGTTCGTGGTAACTGGGTTAAGAATCCCACCTTCTCCTTTAACCCAACCCCATTGGGTGGGTGGTAAAGGGTTGCCGAGCACTGTTGTATTTGTAAGAAAGTAATTGATATTTGTAATTTAAAGAAACCAGTATTTAACAACTATATGTAAATGGATTTACCTGTAGATATACTCTGAGCGAGTGTTGCTTTGAAGCTCCTCTGGTGGGCGGAAGAGTGGCCATGCCTAATTTGGGCTTCGTTGATGCTTTCAAAAATGCCGAATACCGATGTTGGTTTTAGTTGTTTTGATATGCAGGCGCTTGGTATACAGCCAGAAAAAGCTTCTCACCAACCTGTTCAATATCCTCAGGTAATGTTGAGGGATTTGTAAATATTGCTGAGATGTCATGGGTGAGCCCAGGATTTGCTGTGAAGAGCTTAGCCCACTTTGCTCTTTCCATGTATCGCCGAGGTGGTGTCGCATCTGGAGAAGCTATGGAGAAGGAGGATCGTCTTGGCGAATGGAATCTGTTGAAGATATCGCACCGAAAACAATTTGGTCTCCACTTTCCCACGGCCTGTCTTCACGAAGTACATGTTTATAGATGGTGGTGACAACCCAATGAGGAGAACTATCAAGTACACATCCTCCCCAACTATTGCTACAGTTGGATGTACAGTAGCTTTATTTAACCCACACCTCACAATAGTGCCATCAGCATCCCCTCTAGCAACAGTTGTTTCAATCCCTGCTGCTGTAATTTTCTCGGTGAGCAAGTGGATCAGTCTTGTTTTGTTCCTTTCATTAGCAAGAAAATGCTCCTGTGATGGTCGTGCTTTCATTAAAGTTGATGTCAACCGAAGTTTTTGTGAGCCCTCTTCGCTTCTGTTCTGCTCGTTTTGTGCTGTTGATATCACTGTAACCATCAAAAACCACTGTACAATTTTTGCCGTAATTTTTCTGTACATATGCAATGTACTGATAGCATATTGAAGAAATGTAGGAGGATTCTTTCCACTTCATGCGGTGGAGAAGGAAACCACCGTCTACCACATTGGTGCTTTGGGTAAGATCGAGAGTTGTGTTGTTCTCTACTGGCAAAACATTGTAGAAGGATGACTTCTTTCCTTTTCGCATTCCGCCCTCGCTGAACAGAGCCAGGGGAAATGGAGTTAATTCATACGCCAAAAGCTCTGTCACATCTTCGTCGCTCTTTTTTGCTATGACAGTTCTTTGGAAAATTGTCAGAGGGTTAACAGTAACAGTCTCACCATTGATTTTAATGGTACTGCTCATACTGGCTAGGGACAAAACCATATTCTTCTTAGATTGCTTCATGTCACCAAGTTTCTTGCCAATGAAACTTTCCCAGGAAACACACATATATATATATATATATATATATATATATATATATATATATATATATATAATATATATATATATAACTATCAAGGATAAATCACATTACAATTCCATTGTGCTATGATTTTTCCTTGGTAGTTATATATCATATATGTGTGTGTTGCCTGGGTTGCATGGTTTTGGTTCCAATTCCAGGGCTTGGTGGCAGTTTACTTTGGAGTTTCCCAGGATGCCCGTTGACAGCGACATGAGCGAATTCAACTTTGGAAAAAGGGGATGGTCATTGAAACATTCGTGAATCTTAGCTCGAACTTTACGTAGTCGCATGGATAACAAGCTATTTCTTTACGAATTTATTTACCGCATTCGTGACATAAATCCCATTTTATTTTATATATTTTGATTTATTAGTCCAGCATATTTTCAGGATCGGATTGGGTTGCCAAACCGGCCTGGGCAAATAACACGATCACTCCGGCCCCTAGGGAACTTGTTTACCGTTTGTTTAGAAGGTCTGTCATATTTTTAAATAATTAGAATTATTTAATTTCTATAAATATATTCAGTACTTTGCAAATAATATACAAAAATAAAAATATAACAAATAATCATTAGTATAGTAAACGTCAGCGCCAGTGGTTGTTAAAGTATTTTTTCTCAAGTTGATTTGAGAATTTATGGGAATTAGTGTATTTAAAATTATAATAAAGTGATAGTAGCGTACTTAAAGATGTGTAGTTTCACGTGTGAAAACTGCTGATCCTCTGTCTGTGAGTAAAGTTACTTTTTAAAGCCTTTTAAGTGATATAGAGGATCTTTGATTTGACTTAAGTAAAGGTGCGAGCCTGAACTTGAAGAAGTGCGATAAACATTAAAGTAATGTTGTATTAAAAGCCCGTGAATAGGTAACCAGCTACACACCAGTGAATATATTTAGCACTCAAAAAAATGTAAATATGGAAGCAAATTGCGATAAATGTAAATTACAAACTAATAGCGTTGAGTGAATAATGTATACATTATTCACTCAACGCTAATAGTAAAGACTCAATTTCATGTTATGGTAAATATGTTTATGAAATTTGTGAAGAAGACAAAATGCAAATGTTAATTAATAAAGTCAATATTATGATGGAATTTTTATACAAGTTGGACATGAAATCTCAAACACAAGAAGTAAAAATTAATGATATTTTTTCCAATATTAAAAATGTAGAAGAAGTAGTGAGCAATAAAGTTAATAATGTAAATTTAAACACGGGGAAATTAAATGGAGCCAAAAAATATTACACTGAAGCAGCGGCTTTGATTGTAAAGCCTAAAACAAATCGGGAATGTAAGACAACTAAAACAGATATTCAAGGGAAAATAAAACCAGATGAATTACAAGTAGGTGTTAGAGCTGTAAAAAATGTCAGGGATGGTGCTCTAGTAATTACATGTGACTCAAAACAAGAGGTGAAAAAGATTTAAGAAAAGTTAGCTACAGAATTGGGAAAGAATTATGATGTAAATATTGTTACGAAAAAAATCCTACTGTGAAAATAGTAGGCATACATGAGGATTTTGAAGATAACAGCGAGGACATAATTAAAAACAAAATTGAAAAAATGATTTTAGCTCAAAATCAATTGTCAATGAAAGCTAAAATTATGGTCAAACATGTAAAAGAAATGATAAAAAATAGATACAAGAGTTATACTACAACAGTAGAAATGGATAGCACTTTCTTTGAAACAGTGATGACAAACAAAAAAATAAATGTTGGTTGGAGAAAATGTGCTGTTTACGAGAACTTAAATATTCTGCGATGCTACAAATGCTGTAAATATGGCCATAAAAAAGTAAATTGTACTAACAATTCAATTGTCTGTCCGAAATGTGCAAAAAGTCATGAGAGCATGGAGTGTAAAGCTACTGAACTTGAGTTTGCGTGTGCAAATTGTATTAAAGCAAAATAAGTTTTAAAAATAGATGTAGACACGAAACATACAGTATATGACAAAAATTGTGATGTGTACAAAAGAACTGTACATAGAATTAGAAATAAAATAAATTATGACACAAAATAGCAATTAAAGAATAAATATAGTTGTAACTATATATACTGCTTAAACATACAAGGCTTACAAACGAATTATGAAGAAATTAAACATTTTTTATTAGAAAATAACCCTATATTACTCGCTCTATCAGAAACTCACATAACTAGCGACCCGATTTGAATACTATAATTATAGGGGATTTTAATTTAGATTGGAAAGAGAGGTACAATAAGAACTATATAACTAGGCTAAAATATATAGTCACACAAAATAATCTAAGACAGATAGTACAATACACTCGGGTAACAAGCACACTAAAAACAATGATAGATTTAATATTAACAAATACAGATAATATTAGTTGTGAAGTTTTAACTACTCCTAAATTAACAGACCATAGCCTAATGAAAATATCCTATAAAATTCCTGAGAAGATTAAAAATCTACCAAAAAATTAAACAAGAGAAATAATAAATTTAACGAATTATGTAGTACTCTCATTTCCAAAGATTGGCTCTATGAAACATCAAATGTGAACAGTCTGTATGATCATTTTCACACTACGATTACTATTGCTTTAAATAGTTCAACAACATGGAAGACATTTAAAAGAACACATTCAAATCAAGGTTGGTTCAATAACGAAATAAAGGAAGCATTAAAAGAAAGAAATTTAGCTTATCAACGATTTTCTCTAAGAGAAAAAGGAGATGATTGGGAAATATACAAAAATAAAAGAAATCAGACAGCAAATATAATAAAAACCGAGAAAAAAAATTATTACCAAAAAAATATTGACTATAATAAGAAGAATCCGAAGCAAATGTGGAAGTTATTAAAATCGTGGATAAATAAAAAAGAAGACACTGCTTTTAGTAAAGTACAGTTTGAAAATGGTGACGTAAATGACTGTGAGGAGATAGCAAATAAATTCAATGATTACTTCATACAAAGCATACAATTACTGTTCACATGTTCATAGTTACACTACAAGACAAAAAAATAACTTTTATGTAACAAAAAAAAAAACAAGACTTCCACAGCCAGTAGTGTTTTTCATAAGGGCTTTATAGATTTTAATAAACTTCCAGAATACGTGAAGAATGCAACTACATTGTACAAATTTAAATCTATGTTAAAAAAATTGTTGAAGGAAAATACTTAAGAGTTTAACTTTATTATTTATGTTATATATTTTTGTATTGTTTAGCCCGTTGGCTCTTAATAAAGATTATTATTATTATTATTATTATTATTATTATTATTACATCAGAACTGCAGTCTTATTTCACATATAAAATGGTAAAATGGCGGCTGAGAAATGTAAAGAAATTTACAGTGAATTTGCGAAGTTAAATAAATAAAATAAATAAATATATCATCACGGCATATTACCCATTTCTGGGTGTGCCAGTATCTACAACACATGTAGACATCGGTAATGATGACGATAAATGTAAGTTAAATAAAAGTGAGCTAATTGATTTAATTATCTCAAAACGGCTTCCTGAAATTTTAAATTTTAAAATACTATGTAATATCTTGTTTTAAAAATATTGACGCCTCAGAAGTAGATGAATTCGTTGACGCGGGTGATAACCGAAGTTTGGAATCCATAGACGCAGTGGTAAGGGAAAAGTGTATGATCCTTAAAAAATTAAATTATCATCTTGAAAAAAAAAATGGATGACCTATAATTAATCATCGATTTCCACAAAAAAATTAAAAATGTGGTTCATTATGTTAAGGTGAGAAGGTCATTACATCAACCTGACAGATCGCCACCGACATCTAACAATAGTGAATCAAAATTAAACAAAAAAAAAAAATCCTGAATCTTCATCGAAGTCGGCAATAAAAACAACCTATTTCAACAGCTGATAATATTCAAAATAAAAATAAGAAGTCTGACCATGTGCAAAAACAAAAAATTCCGACCGCAGAAAATAAACACAAATCCCTTAATAGGAAATGATGAAAATAACATAAATATTTGCAGTGCACCCAAATATGCCTGGTTATATGTTGGAAGGGTTCATCCCATTGACGTATTATAACTAACGTAGACCCAGCGCGGCCTATGCTGCTGCATAGTTTGTTGTGATGTTAGAGCTAAAGGTGGGACGGGTGGGACTCAGGGGAGCGGCACCTTGTAAAAATGAAAATGACAGGGAAGAAACAATATAAGGAAAAACAAGGAAAAGTGGTGATACAAGAAAAAATAAAAAGCCAACTACTAAAAAATGAAGACATATCTGAAAAATTCCAAAAATTACTGTAAGACAGTTTAAAAGAAAATACCTGGAAAACCGTCACCAACAAATGGGAACATTACAAGAACTCCGTTCTCAAAGGTGCAAAAGAAGCATGCGGCGTAGTAAAAATAGAGAATGCAAATATCAAGAAAACACCGTGGTGGACAGAAGAGATAAAAAAAGAAGTGAGGAATAAGAAAGAGAAATGGAGGAAATACCTGAACACCAAAAACAGCGAAGACTACGAGGAGTAAAAAGAAGCAAGAAAAATCACTAAAAACAGGATAAGTGAAGCTAAAAAAGAAACATGGACGCAATTTGGAAACAAACTAAAAGAAAAGTTCACGGAAAATCAAAAACTCTTTTACGGGGCCTTGAAGCAAATGAGAAATAAAAAACAAGCTACTCTACCAAATATTAAGAATAAAGAAAACAAGGTTATATATAATGAAAAAGACATCCTACACAGATGGAAGCAGTACTTTGAAGAACTACTAAATGAAGATATGGACGAAGCGCAGGAAAAAAGTATAAGAGAACCACAACATAATGAAGAAAATAATCAAACCAACATAGTTACAGAAAATGAACTAGAACAAGCTGTAAGAAAAATGAAGATCGGAAAAGCAGCAGGACATGGCAACATAACACCAGAAATGATAAAATACTCAGGAACCGTAAGCCACGAGAGACTAAGAAAAATCATGGGAGAGGTGCTGGAAACAAAAGAAGCCCCAGAGGACTGGCAAATTGGAATCATAATACCGATATTTAAAAAGGGAAACAGCAAGGATTGCAAAAACTATCGGGGAATAACGCTGTTGAGCGTGGTAGGAAAACTGTTTGCAGGAATTCTTGAAACAAGGATACGAGAAATAGTAGAGCACACAATTGAAGACTCTCAATGCGGTTTCCGAGAAAACAGGGGTGTACAAGACCACATATTCGTGTTAAGACAATTATGTGAAAAAGCAAAACACTCAGGAAGAACAATACATGCCTGCTTCGAGGATTTAGAGAAGGCGTTCGATAAAATAAAAAGGGAAGACGCTTGGAGTAGCCTAGAAAAAAGAGGTGTATATAAAGAAACAGTGCTACAAATAAATAGTTTATACAAGAACACAAAAAGCTATGTCAGGATAAAAACCAAGCAACAGAAATGTTTGAAGTGAAACAAGGGCTCAGACAAGGATGCGTACTGAGTCCACTGCTATTCTCATTAGTAATGGACGATGCGATAAAGATCTGTAAAAAGAAAATAAAACCATACTGCGTAGGATACTGAAAGATGAAGAAAGTAAACGTCAGCGAACTCTGCTACGCAGACGATATGTTTATAGCCGGAGAAACCGAAGCGGATCTCCAACATAATTTAAATATATATAACGAAGAAATAAAAAAGGAAAACCTGACGATAAACAGAGAAAAAACACAAACGATGATCATACACGGCAAAGACAAAAAACACGAGATTAAACTAAACAGTACCAGGCTAGTACAAGTGTAGACATACAAATACTTAGGAATGATAATAAGCAAAACAGGGAAACTGGAAGATTAAATATTAGAAAGAACAGGAAAAACAGGAAGGCTATTTAATGCAATAAGGACTACGTTCTTAGGAAAGACAGAAATACCAAAAGAAGTAAAAGTAGAAGTGACCAAGAAAGTAGCTCTACCAGTGTTAACATATGCAAGCGAAACCTGGACAACTTCTGGAAAAATAAGTAGCAAAATAGTAAGTTCAGAAATGAGATTCCTAAGAAAGATAGAGGGCAAGACAAGGAAAGACCTAGTAAGAAATGAGACATTCAGGACAAAGCTTAAAACAAAGCCCGTGGAACAAATAATTCAGGAAGGACAACTGAGATGGCTAGGACACATACAAAGAATGGAAGAAAATAGATTACCTAAGAGAGTTTTTGAAGCGAAACCCATAGGAAAGAGAAGAAAAGGACGCCCAATTAAAACCTGGAAGGAAAAAGTCAAAGAAGCGGCAGAACAGAGAGGAATACAATGGAACCAAGTCAGAAACCTAGCCCAAAACAGAAAAGCATGGAGTGAATGCTGGAAGAAGAATCCAACACACTAAATTTCACCCCTCCCAACAACTCTACACCTGCAAAGGTAGAAGGGCTCGAGATTAAGTAAGTAGACCCAGCGCGGCCTATGCTGCTGCATAGTTTGTTGTGATGTTAGAGCTAAAGGTGGTACGGGTGGGACGCAGGGGAGTGGCACAGTCTGTACCGCGGGTCTGCATAGTTTTGTTTACAAGTTTGAGAAGTGCAAACGTCAAAGCGTGATCTTTGTTTGATTGTTTGTGAATTAGTGTCTAAAGAAAAAATAAATATATTGCTTCATTTATGCCACGCTAAGCGATGACTTCAATTTATTTCAAATAAGTTGTTCAATGTATGCAGATCCGCGATACAGACTATGCCACTCCCTTGCCCCTCAACTCTGGCTCTAACATCACAACAAAGGTTGCGTGCTGGGTCTACGTTAGTTATAATATGTCAATGGCTCACCCCTTAGACCATATAACTTAACTAGATATGCGGAGCGTGAAAAGCGTAGGATTGTGAGAGAAGAAGAAATTCACGATAGCACAACGCGCAAACTTATAGGAAATAACCCGCGCAATAATTCAATTCAAATTTAAACAGTGTTGAACATACAATATTCAGTTATTATAATTACAATTTATATCTACATTTCACGAAAAAAAGATATAAAAATATAGTAAATGGAAGATAATGAGAGGAAAAAGAAAACAATTCAATATTTTTGAATCATTTTATTCACTAAAAATTAAAACTAATTAATTTAACTTATTTCTAACCCCAGTCTTTCTTCTGGTATCTTTACAAATAAAGTGAAAACGACAATTTATGTGCATTTTTAAAATTGACTTAATTAATTCTAGTCTGTGCGAATAAACAAAATTTACATTTGTGTTATTATTATTAAATAAATTATTTTTGATCCTACCTGAAGTTTTTAAAGAAAGAAATGGGCCTTAAGGATCATGTTCACGCACGACATAGCGCATTGTTCGCGCTGAGTATTTATCCATACCGTTTAGGATGGTGCACTCACCTACGACACTTGTAAAAAGAAATTGTGGAAGATTCAATGTCTGCTCGGAAACGGATTCTGTGGCTCAGTTGGTAGAGCGTCTCGCTAGATACGAGAAAGTCCGGGGTTCTAATCCCTGCAGAGTCATTGAATTTTTCATAATTTCTTTCGTCGTTTATTTCCCCATGATCCTTAAGGCCCATTTCTTTTCTTAAAAAGTTATTATTATTAATTATAACTTATAGTTCCTTATCATGCCAATGAACTGAGGCAGTTATGAATAATTATATTTTTAATGTTTTCTTTGATATTTTTATATGATCTTAAGACATTTTCTGCTGTTGTACATATTTTCACAACATCAACAGACGGAGTGTACAAACCTCCCTTATTTTTAGTTTCAATAAAATTATATTTTATTTCATTGTGTGTAAGGGATTTCTTACAAAATTTGCATTTTATTTTGTTAATTACTTTTCTTAATACTTTATTATTATTATTATTATTATTATTATTATTATTATTATTATTTTTAGGATGATATATCCTCTACAAAGGATGATACTGAATTGCGGAATTAATATAAGCATGGTCCGTGCAGGATTCCACACTTGGCATTTCATTTCTGTCACTATGCAGCTTCACAACCCACGGCTCAAATTCAAATAAGGTGGATGACAACAAACGCACGTGCCACGGAAGATGACGCGTTTTATGATTCTGCTCACTACGCTATTGAGAAAAGTGTCTATCATCTCTTTTACTCATACATAATTTCTCATTCCATCTATCTTACTCCTATGTATATCACTGCCTTGCATTGTGGATTATATGTTTTCTCGTATGTAGTTAAGTTATATGATCTAAGGTTCACCCTGATTCAAATGAATATGACCTTAAGAGTTTTCTGACAAAAAAATGTCTCAATAAGACTTTCGAGGTAAAAAAAGTGTCAAAAGAAACAGCTAACAATAGTTCTTTCTGTGTTCAAGCCGAGTTTGATCTGCTCGACGTAGTAATAATAATAATAATAATTTATTTGTAAATCAAGCATTGCTTATTACAAAGAAAAATTGGTACACAGAAAATAATTTACCTAATCAGTATTTTTTTTTTTTTTTTTTTACATTTGGTTATATATTACCTAAGTTAACCATAACATGAATTATGCATGTCATTAACATGAATAGAAATAACAATAATAATGATAAACTAAAAATCTCACCAAAACAAGTTAAATTATTGAGAATAGACTACTGTTTCAATTATTATATACTACATATATATTACAAGTATAATTAGACATTATTAAATTGTTTAAGCATTGCGTCACATGTTGTCACTGTACACTGAGCACTGAACACCTCATGTTATGAACGAAACATGAGTTAAACAGGCCATTCGCGAATTGTGTGTCACTCATTCAGTAAGTCACTTTATTTTACAGCATTGCAACACACTGAAACTTTGTACACTGAACACCTCATGTTATTAACGAAACATGAGTTAAACAGGCCCTTCGCGAATTGTGTCACCTTAATTCAATAATTCACTTTATTTTAAAGCACTGCATCACGATGAAAATTTAAACACTGAACACCTCATGTTGTTCATTTATTCACATCGATTTAACATTATTTTTATATGAGTTATTTAAATGTTCAATAGAAAGGATTTTAATTTTAAAGCCGAGAGTACATAATTATGAATATCATATATTTTGTTAAGAGTTAAATCAGAAAGGAAGCTGCAGTTCTCATTTTGTTGCAAGTATTTGCCAAAGTATGCATCTCTTATTGGTGTGAAAATGGGACATCGAAGTAAGAAGTGATCGAGATCATCTTTTTCATAGGTGTTGCATATTGTGCATATTTCTTCGCTGTTGAATTTGTACACTTGTCCTTTTAGAAAGAGGGTGCATTCCTTTTTGTTTGCGGTACGGATTTGACTAGCAGTTCTAAGTTGGTTCAGTGAGATCTTCAATTCCAAGTAGTTAGGCGTTGTTTCATAATATTTGAAATTTGCGTTGTATGTTGAGTTTTTTATTCTACTAGTATCTGAATCGTATAAAATTAATCCGTATGAATTTATTACATTTACTATTTCTGATTTTATTGTTGAGGGATTTTGCTCATTCCATAACCAATCAAAGTTTGCTTGCCTCAGAGTGTCTTGCAATTTGAATACCCAGTTGTATCTCAGATGTATATTTGCCCTCTTTTCTAAGGCTTAATTTAGTCAGCTTATTGTAGCAAATTTTTACGAGTCTGTTGTCAGGCATTTGTAAAATTTTGCACCACCAGTTCAGTGTTCGACGAAGAACTAATAATTCTAGATGAAGAAGACCTATTTCTCGCCTTACTATGTAGTTGGGCGTTGTTCTTTGCAAATGGTATATTGATTTGTAAAATTGTAACTGACTTTTTTCTATAATGGCAGTGCAGTTTCCTCCCCAAATTTCTGATGCATACAGAACAGATGGTACAAGAACAGAATTAAACAATTTTCTAACTGTTTCCCAGCTGTACGTTTTGGTCTTAGCTAATATCGCTTTTATGTTCCCTGTTATTGTGTTCGTAGCATTTGCATAGTTTTTTGCATTTACGGTATACAAACCTGATTTACTTAACGTGAT
Source organism: Ophonus ardosiacus (assembly GCA_943142095.1). NCBI lineage: Eukaryota > Metazoa > Arthropoda > Insecta > Coleoptera > Carabidae > Ophonus > Ophonus ardosiacus. The sequence continues at coordinate 31,310,983 of OW964833.1, read as the reverse complement.
ACCCAAATAAGTATATTGATTTGTGGTATTAATTTCATTTTCTTGACAATAGTAGCGATACGTCTGCTTGGGGGGCCTGCCTCTATGAAAGTGTATAATCTTTGTTTTGTTAGAGTTCACTCTTAGATCAAGTTTGTTGCTATAATTCTCCAAGGCCGTTATTTTTTTTTTGCAGTCAACCTGTGAACGTCCAAAGATTACGAGATCGTCTGCGTATTGAAGAGTTAGAATGTCAATCTGTGTATTTATGAATATTCCTTCTAGACCATTTGATCTAAGATAGTTTTCCAGGTCACTAATGTATAAAGCAAATAAGAGAGGGCTCGTACATTCGCCTTGAAGGACGCCCTTTGTGACAGGGATTGCATTTGATATTTCGTTGTTAATTTTGATTCGAACATTTGCGTTCGCATATATATTTTTTAAGAGCCTAATGATTTTTGCAGAGATTCCTAAGCTATGTATTTTGTGCCAAAGTTTATGATGGTTTACCGTGTCAAAGGCTTTTTGAAAATCGACAAAAATGCAGAATATACCTTCTTTATTTGTTATCATTCGCGATCTAATAATAGTGTCAATAATGAAAAGGTTATCAATGCAAGAACGGGTTTTCCTAAATCCTGACTGCGCTTCCGGTAAAATATTATTATCCTCTGCCCATATTTGCATTCTGTTATTTAATATGTATGTGAGCACTTTAGTTAATGAGTTTATAAGAGCGATCCCTCTATAATTATTTTCATCAGTTCTTTCGCCTTTTTTATGTAGAAGCGATAAATTAATATTTTTTAATTCTTTCGGAATATCTTCTGCATTGAGAAATTTATTTAACATTTTTAAAACAAAATCTTTCCAGGATGTTGGCAGATATTTAAGCTGTTCATATATGATACCGTCGCTGCCCGGACTCTTTCCACATTTCAACTTATTTAATGTATTATTTAGTTCTTCTAAACTGATTGGAGAATCTAGATACGGATGAAGAACACCAAAAATTTTCATGTCTAAAGAAATTTTTTGACCGAAGAAATTGACGTAATAAATTTCCCATTGCTGAATGCTAATTGGGTTTTGATTATACTTTTTGGATGGGTGTAAAAATTTAATTACTGACCAGAATTCTTTCGAGCCTTTTATATTTTCTAATTTGTTTTGAATTTCTTTTTTGTATTGTTTCTTTCGTGTATCAAGGTAGTTACGATATGCTTTTTTATTCTGTGAATATAGCTCTAAGTATTGTATTTCGTTAGTTTGTTTTCTGTATTGTCTAAGGCTTTTCCTGCATTCTATTTTTAGTTTAGCTAGTTTGCTATCATACCATGGTTTGCTTTTGTTTCTTGTGTATATTTTAGAATTTGTGTTTGTATGTTTTAGTAAACCTGTAGATTGCGAAACTGTTTCAATTTCTTGTAGTAACAGGATATACATATTTTCGGCAGGCTCGCTATCTCTTCCATTTATTGCTCGTTCATTCATTCCATCGGTGAAGGCGACTTGTTTGTTAGGGTCCCAGATAGTTCTTTTTGTAACTTGTGATGAAGTCTGTTGTCTTTTATTTTCGTTATTTTGGAGAATAATATTTTCTAAGTATACTGAAATTGCCATGTGATCTGAAGTTGTTAGGTCTGATAAAACTTTGAAGTCTAATACGAGTTTCAGAGCATTAAAATTTATCCAAAGAAGGTCAATAATACTGGTACCGTTTGACCCTATATATGTAACTTTTGCTGGAGTATCGCTTAAGGACCTTCCATTGGCGAGGAATAAACCTTCAGATTCCATTGCTACTATTAGGTCTTTGCCCTTTTTATTTAATTTGATATCTGAAGCTGTTCTTGTACTAGTAAGATTTGTGTTGCTCAGCAGATTCTCCTGCATCTGGTTTAAGTTGCCGACCCAGGCGTTAAAGTCTCCTCCTATAAATACAGCATGATTTGGGAATGTTTGTGTTACAGATTGAAGTGAGTTTTGAAACATTTCTAACAAGATGTTGAAATTATAGCTATGTGAAAAATAAATGGTGCCTATGATTACATTAGCAATGCTGGTTTTTATTTCAAATATTATCCAGTGATGTTCTTTTTCTATGACTCTGTAGGGAATGCCTATTTTTATAAAGACAGAGATACCACCAATCGCTCTGCCAGCTTTGTTTTCTTTGGCTGCGTGTTGTTGAATGCAATTGTAGTTTTTTAAGAAGTTTGTATTGTTTTTTATTTCAAAGTAAGACCAAGTTTCTGTAAAGCATATTATATCATAATCAAGAATAATACTTTCATCTCGTGCATCTAAATTAAGAATATTTTGGAAACCCTTTATATTCCAGAATATTATTTTGGTTTTTTTGTCTTGTCTGGTTCCAAGTTTTTTGAAACAGAGTTCGCTCGAGTTGTTCTCTTAACATGTTTATCTATCGGTCCCTTTATAGATTGTTTGTCTGTATCTAACTTACTTTGAGTTTGATTTTTGGCGCTATCTTGTGTCATGTTTTCATTCACTATTACAGCTTTTGACGTGCCAGGTGTTTCCGGCTTACGTTGTTGAAATGAATTATTCTCGCTGGGTGTGATATTTTCATCTGTGGGTGATTCATAAAGCACGTCTATATCTCTTAGATCTAGTAATGAAACAGACATTCTTCTTTCATGATCAAAACTAAATGAATTTTGTTTGTGAGGACCTGATGGCGAATTTTCTTCGTGCTCTCCACTTAAGTCTTCATAACTGTATTCTGTGCCATTTACTACTAAACAATTATACTTTAAATATGCTTTGTCGCCGTCTTTTTTCGCCTTGTTTAGGTGTTTCTTTAATAATTTTCTTTGAGTCACTATATTTGGCGGAAAATCTTCTTCAATGACCAAACCTGTATTTTTTAGGGATTTCACGTTGTTGAAAATTTCTCTCTTTAATTTCTTTGAGTTTAACTCTACAATAACGGGTCTTGATTTATTATTTTGAATGACTTTTCCTAATCTTCTTGTGCTCTCAATATTTTCTGCACATGGCCATTTAATATTTAATTTGACTTGAATAATTTGTAAGATCTTTGTTTCTAGATCTTCTCCGTTTTCTTCTGAAATACCAAAAATTATAATATTTTTCTCTCTTGCCTTCCTCTCAAGAAATTGAATTCGTTGTTCTTTCTCTTCTAGTTCTTTTTCAATTTTTTTACATGTATTTTTTGTTTCTTCAGATATTTTAGTGAATATATTTATTGATTTTTGTAAATTTTCGATTTTATTATTTATTGTTTGAGTCTGTGCTTGTAGAAGTTTTTCAATTGCTTCTATACTCGCCATTTTCCCTTCGGGTGTTAGTTTTAATTTTTATTTTTGTTTATTATTTTTAATTTTTACTACAGTTGGGAACACTGTTCAAGATGTTAGTTCGTAAACGCTCGCAAATAAACTGACTTAAGCGACATGCAGCGCTCAGCAAGCAAATAGTTAATTTTAGCGACCTTGTAGATTTAAAATCATGCAAAATATTAATATTGTTTTACTTATCTTGTACGGTTAATATCTGCACTTCGGAAAAAAGATTAACTGTATGCACGACTGTTAAAATAATTTCGAAAAGGACACAAATAACACTATTTTAAATAACTTTTCTACTGACACATTTTTAAAGCAACTGTTAATAAAAACACTGGTACCAACCTCCTCGACGTAGTAAACACCGAATCCTTTTAGCCCAAGGGACTAGCAGTTCGGAGATTTAACTTTTTTCGGCAACAACAAACAACTAGCAGCCAGCAATCTAAATTAAACAGTTCCAGTTACTTCGCAGTGTGTGTCAAGTGTACGAATTATGCATCAAAATATACAATGTATACGAAATAAAATAGAAGAATTTGAAATATTTGTCGATGAACAACCCGCAGACATCTGTTTTTCAGAACACTGGCTGGAAGAAGATGAAAAATTTGCTTATACTATAAAAGGTTATAATTATTACGCATGTTATGAATTTTTTGAATTGATAACATGTCCACAGTGACATGGCCAATGTTATGCTTTTAAAAAAAATCACTATATCATTGATATTTTCAATTTTGACATTTTGTTGCTTGACAATATAAAGGAACATATTTCGATGTAAGTTGAGGCGTTCTGTGTCAAAATCAGCTTTGTAGAAGTTAGCCACATACTCCACATCTTCTTGTCCAATGGCGAACTTTTACATTTTGGATAGATGCTGCATTGTTTCTGTTTGAAACCTATTTAGACTACCCAAAGTTTGAACAATTACTTCCAAAATTATTTGTCGATGTTTATCTTTGGGAGAAGCAAATAAATATTCAATGGAGACTGGATCATCATTTAACCGTCGTGGTAGTTTTCTCTTGCGAGACAAAATTGTGTCATCAATTTCTAGTTCTGCGCATCTTTTCAATGTGTCATTCCACAGTTACGTTGTTGTAATGATTTTTTTTAAATTTCAGCTTCATTTACAACATTTTGTAAATGCAGGGATGTTTTTTGAACTTGAGAATTTAAGGTTTCTATCTTTGAAAAAATCTGAATCATTAATTGAATAAGAAACATATTTTCGAACTTAAATAGTTGTTTCAGAAAACTACTTGCTTTGGCTCAAGGCTTCCCCGCATCTTTACTCATTCCATATAAAAATGTCAACAAAACTGCATAGTGTAATTGCAATATTGGCAAGAGCCAACAAAGTGTCTGACATCTGGTGGCAAAATAAAACATATAAGTAGTAGGGAAAACGTTGTGTTGTCATATAGGGTTATAAGTAAACAGCAACCAAAAATGACCAGCAAATCGAAGAAATATTGTTCTGTACTGCAGTGCAATAATTATGCAAGTGCTGACATATTCGTTCATTATTTCCCCAAAAAGAGAAATATTAAAAAATAAATGGAAAATTGCGTTAAAAATCGGAAAAGACATATCACCGTTCATGAGTTTGTTCACAACATTTTTTACCTAAGCGATTTTATTCCATATAAGTATTTATAAAATTTTATGCTTCAAAACTTTATTAGATTGTTTTTGTAGTTATTAAAAGAAAAATATTAAGAAGAAATGCTATACCAAGCCAAAAATTATCCAAAGAAAATTTGACAAAACCTCTGTACAGAGAAGAAAAATAGACAGATGTTACACCTGTAGGTAGTAACTATTATTCTTTAAAATTATATATTTATTTTAAATTGTGTATAGGAAAGATAGAGAAGAAGAAGAAACTATAAAAATACCAAAAGTTGAACAACATCAAGAGGAAGACGTGCAAAACAAAGAACTTGATGTACATTTGTATTTAATGTTATTACGATTGAGTGAGGAGCCCCTTTCAAAATAGATGTTTGAACACACAGTCCATTTATTTCTATATTATTATGTTTATCTGTCTTATATCCGCATTAGCATATCCAGCTAAAAATAATTAAATAAGTAGTTAACATGCAGATAACTTCAATTTTGAACCTTATTTTACCTTTATATATTGCTTCTCCTTCGACCATAGACCGCACAGCACCATTTAAATAAATGTATATATTTGACATTGTGATAAACATATTTAATTTCAATTAAAAATAACAAAATATCCTCAAAACAAAGCATCAAAATACAACTAGCACAAACGTAAAATATAATGTTTTCCCTATAAGTCGGTCATTAGTGCTGCCATCTCTAGGATGTGGCTCTCGCGGATTGCAAACACCATCTTGTTGGACAAAATGGGCGGAGCTTCTTTACATCCGACTCTGACAAATTGCCTTCTGCTTCAGGTTCAGCAGATTTTTTCGGTTTATCGAAACATACATTTCGCTTGGGCGAATGTCTGATAAACGTTATTAGTTCTTTCATTAGTATCAAGAAATTTCTTATGACGGGAATACCTTGCCTAGAATCGTGTGCAACTAAATTTAATGTGAGCTGTACAATGTACAAATACTGCTCGTGGTTCATCCTCTTTTATTCAGCTCTGAAGTCCAGAGATTTGTCCACTTACACTACTTGCCCCGTCGTAACATTGTTCTCTGCACTGATTAATTTGAAATAAAAATCACGACAAAATGTCTTTTACAATTATATATAAAGTTTTAGCACTAGTTTCGTCAGTCATATAGAATCCCATAAATGCTCATTCACAGAGAAAGTTTTGTCCACTGTCGTAAAACACATAGATATCTTTTCATTATCATTATGGAATAAAATTCAGCTTCTTTCATTTGGTCCAAAAGTGACCTCTGAACTGTTTATGCCATAATTGATATTATTTCATTTAACCCGGCATTACTCGCTAATTCGAGTCCCTCGGCATGACTCGCGCGTGAGAACTTTTCTCACATTACAAAAATCATCTGAAATTAAAGTGTAAACGAAATTAAATGAAACAGCCGATATATACGTTGAATATGTTTATGAAACATTTTAAACAAGACAAACAAAATGTACATGAATAATAGGTAGGTATATTTAATTTTTTTAGGGATAAGTATTTTTTAACAGCAATAAGTGGGTATAATTTAATTTTATAAAAATTATTTCTCAATTGTTCTGTCTCAGTATTTTGATCATTTTGTTCACTATCAGCATCGCTACCTTAATCAAGTTGCTCATCCGCACTTAGCTCTTCAATGATGGTTTCTATCTCTGTATCTATAAACAAAAATGTGTAATAAAGATAACAGAAATTTAATAATATATTATTCCTTACTATTGCGAAACTTTTTTTGAGTACCCGCGTGATGAGAGAACTACTCACATAGTCTGCAGCAATCACAAAAACCTCACGTAAAGCAGCCACTATGCACACTACCCTCAAATGACAAAATATAATATAATGCGCAAAATTGGACAAGAGCATAACTGAGACGACATGTACCCCCACCAATTATTGTTAAAGATGTGCGCGTTTTTCTAAAAATGTGAGAGAATCTCTCATATAGCTAGTAACGCCGGGTTAAAATATCACGGGATAATCACTTATATTTAGTTCTTAATAACCAAGATTTTAGTTCAATATTGTCTTCTGCCCTCAAAAGAAGCAGCTGAATGTTTGATCTTTCATCTGTGTGCCCTCGAATTGCCAACCTTTGCTGTACCAAAAATCTTAACGATGTAATTATTTTCTGGCCAATTTCATTTCCTCCTTTTCGGCTTCAGTTAAATTTTGAATAATGTTTGTGTCTGCATTTACCGATAGAACCGGAGTAGAATAGACAGTGTAAAGGGGACTAGACTGTTCCACAGTGCAGTGCGGTGCGACAGTGTGTGCATAACCATAGAGACAGTAAGACGTATATTATACAGCTATCAATTTGTATAGTTTTATATTTAACTATTGGCATATTTATTCCACTTATAATTCGTTTTTTATTTAATTTTTTTGTCATAATTTTTTTTTATATTGTATATTATTTCTGAAACAAAGGCATTCAAGAAATATTTCTATGGGGGCACGCCCCCCGCTGCTCCCGTGTAGTCGGTGCCGATGCTCCTTACTGATTAAAATAAATTTTAATCTTCACATGCATCTTAAGAAATAGACAGGGTTAACATATAATTATATGCTTTTTCTGAATTGGGATATGCTTCTGCATATACCGCTGCGTGGAAAAGTTTTGAGCCACTCACCTTTTTACACTATATCATATATTGTAAAAGTGATAATGAAATGAAACAGTTATTTTTATAAACATATGTATTTGTGCATAAGATATTTTCAAATTATAAACCAAAAACTACATAAATAAACTTCTGTGATAACAAAATAATTTATGATGTTGTTCAAAAGTATTGCGCCAGATATATGCATACCATAAAAGTAGTAAAACAAATTATACATTCTTTTTGGACTTGCGATTTTGTATTCTATATTATAATACTTCGTCTACATTCTTCTTGAAGCAATCACTATAGCTTACCGTTGATTTGATTAAATTTGTAATAGAATCTTGAGTTAAATTTTTCTATTCATTTTCATTCACTCACGCGTATTATTAACTCTTCTCATAAATTCTCTATTGGGGAGACACTGTCCTTTAAGAACAGCTGCATTTTTCAAAAGTTATCAATTATTTTATGTTTTACCACATAATCAACGCAAAAACAATTTAAGTTTGAAGATTTACGAAAAGTTCATTACCTTTTCATTGTTTGATAATACATTTTCTACGTTCTACGCAATTTTTTTTGTTGTATTCCAGTAGTGCAAATACACATAACCTTAAATTTTACAAGCACATGGCAATGGAAGATCAAGATAAATTGGATTTAATATTAAAAGAAGTAATAGGTAATAAAACCACGGTAAATATAATCGAATCTGCGGTTACGAAAACGAAAAATGATATACATGGTCTAAGGGAAGAAATGTGTGTCTGGAATAAAAGAATTTCAGGCTTAGAGCAACAAATCTCCGCTCAACAGAAAACTATAAATAATTTAGAAAAATCCATCAAGAAAAGAAATCTGATTATTATCGGCTTTGAAGAAAAGGAAAATAATCATACAGATTTAGAAGAAAACGTCCTAGCACTATTTAACTTAACATTAAAATTGAAAATTAATATAAACGATATTGACACCATATATCGCTTGGGAAGAAATAACGATAAAACTCGCCCAATACTAGTATCTTTCACCTCGCTAAAAGTACATAATGCTGTACTTCAGAACAGAAGTAATCTCAAAGGCAGTGGTATATTTATCAATGAAGATCTCACTAATCAAGAACGTGAAGACAATAAAGTTTTGTTAAAATCTTATAAAGAACACAAGGCTGCAGGTTCCAACGTCAGAATTATTCGCAATAAGCTATATATTATAGAAGGAAATAAGAAGACGGAAGTAAGCACAAACAAACGAGGTCGCTCTTCCTCAGATGAATCTACGCCCACCAAACTACCTCAAAAACAATTACTTCTAAGCAACACCGAAGCAGACCCTCAACCGGATCCAGAGCAGTCCTCTTTTTATACAACAACCCATTACGAATAGCCCCACCGTGACCACTTCGGCAGAAAAACCCCCGAGTCATAAGTTAAGTAGCTCAACTTTATGTAATAATCCAAAGCGAGAACATCTCTGTATTGTATTTTGGAATATTGGAGGTTATAATAATATATTCAAATTAGATGAAGATACGCAAGCCAAATCACTTTGCGGAGATGTGATCTGCCTGGTGGAGACTTGGATTTATAAAAATTGTGTTCAGCTACCCCTATTTTTAAATAAAAATAAATATCATGTATTTACTGTAAATGCAATAAAAGAAAAAAGCAAAGGACGTGCTAGCGGAGGTATAGCCGTTTTTGTGAAATTAAATAATAACATTAAACTTTACATTAATTGAAGAATCTTGTTTTTGGGTAGTGATTGAGTTGAATTTAAATAGTTCGAATTATATTCTGATCTCTTTATATTTGAAACCTTCACTAGATAGTGAAGTATGTATGAATATGCTGGATGTCAGTGACTGAAGATAACTTTGTCAGTCTAATATTAGATAAATTTACAAAAAATAAAATAAATAACATATATTTTTACACAACAGGGGCTTTAAAAATGCGTAGCTTTTGTATGAATGAATAAAAATAAAAAATAAAATAATAATAATAAAAAAAAATCATTTCGGAAAGGTAATAATTATAAATAATATTGCTACAAAGAAATTTAATTATTATGTAACTTGATCTATATATCTTTTGTACAAATGTATAGCATTCTTGTATAATTTAGTATAGTTGAATATTTCGTTAGTAGTAATATAATAAAACATATTTGTTAAGAATATTATTATGTACGCTGTATTGCAAGAAATATTGTATGAATTCTGCCAATCTTTTTTATTTATAGTCCATTTGTATAAGGTTTGTAAAACCTAAAAACAAATAAATCTGAATCTGATTCTACTCTTCTCATAAATTCCCTATTGGATTTAAATCCGGAGATTGGCATGGCCATTCAAATATTTTTGATTTAAAAACTCCTTTACTAGTTTTGAAGAATGTTTGGGTTCGTTATCCTGTTGAAAAACCCATCCCTGTGGCATATATTTTTTTTACATAAGGTAGCATGTGCTTTGCTAAATATCTCTATATTAGAGCATCTATGGTACTTTTAACTAATTTTTTTTAAAATAATGACATGTCCACTATGTTCTTGATCGTAAGGCCTTCGAGACACTACTTCGGCTGACATTGGTAAAGTTTTCTATTCTAATTTCTTTTGCAATATCCACAGTTGTTTTCTTGGATCTGCTATAGATTTTAGTTTAATAATTTTACTTGTTCGCTTTGTTGGTTTACTGAGTCTATAGCATCTTTGCTTGTCAGCTTATGATTTTGGCTAGTCATATTTGGTAATAATTCTATTTACTGTGCTCTTATCAATCTCTAGCAAGCCAGCTATCTTGCGAGAACCCTTTCCTTGACGAGAAAGTTTTATTACGGATTCTCGTAACTCAAAATGGATGTGTTTTATCATTTTATTAGACAATAGTCTAAATTTAATTTAATTTCGGAATCTGATGAAAAAATTCAATAAAACAAGGTATATAAACTGCCAGCTACAACGTGGCGAAATATTTATGAACAGGAACAATTTCGTTTTAAGCATATAAAATACATTGAATATAAATTTTAAAATATATTAACTATACTAATTATAAGGCATTAACATTCCTAACAGTTATGTACTATTTAAATGTATTACAAAAATAAATATTCTTTTAAAAGAAATAAAATGTGTGGCTCACGCCACTGTATATTATATTTTTGTAGAACGTTGTAGCAACATACTATACATTTTTTACAGAATTTGTGACTATTACTTGTTCTATTTTCTGCTTCAGTTATTCCTTCTTCTTCTTCTTATTTTTTGGTATATTGCTCTAGTAATACTGCTGACAACTTATTCCACTTGAAACCAAAATCTAAAAGTTCCATTTGCAAGTTCTCTAGCGTCTGTTCAGGATAAAACATTTGTAAACTAATTTTAGGCAAGTTAGGAAAGAAACCAAAACTCGACGGCGAGGTTAAAATCCTTGTATAACTCCTTATGGTTAGTGAATCTGGACTCTAATACATTAACAATTTTATCTAAAGTCACATTAAAAACATTCATTTTAAATATGTCAGTTGGATTTGTTGTGCTTCATCTTCACAAATTTCGTCGTGAAATTTCTTTTTCTGTCTTCTAACTGCACACATCTTTTTTAATTTGTAAGGGGACTTCGTTTCCAAAAAATTCTCATTCGATTTACATATAAATTCTTCGGTGTCTTTGGTAATTTTATGAAATTCTCGAGAATTTTTTTGTAATGATTGTAAAGTATCCTCTACCACGCGATATCCTTGTAAAAATCCATTCCCGATGTCTGCAGAAACTCTGATAAATTTAAAATAAAACCATCAAGAAGACTTTATGCTTTAAATCGTACTTCTGTATTAAAGTTCTAAAATTCTGATATTTCATGTAATGTTTGACTCCACAAAGACACCGTTATTATTACCAAAAAATTTAAATAACACCTTGTCTTTCGCTCACCATCAGGTTTCGCCAATAATATTTATAAAACTAGAAATCAACGGTTTTTCCATACATCCATTCTTAAATAAGACTCTGACAAACACTGCTGCTTTATTTATGAGGCCAAAAAGAGAAATATCTGGGGATGTCAGATTTTTCACATCTCCTGTTTCCAAGTACAACACATGTGCATAGCACCAAACACGAGTTTGACGAAGAGAGTCTTTAGACAGCCATGATGTAAAACCATTATATTGACCCTGCAATCCTGCATGTTAGCTGCTCCGTCAGTTAAGTTACCAATGCAGTTGCCTATATCTACTCCCATTTCAGAAATGCATTTGGACACAACTTCATACATGTCCTTTCTCTTGCAAGAGGAACAATCGATTGGGCTAATCAATCGTTAATGTATCTTACTGTCCTTTACATAACGAATTATTACTGAACTTTGGTCGACAATATTTATATTTTGAGTAGTATCAATTTGAAGGGAATGTATTTTGGCCAGTTTTACTTCTCCAGCAATTTTCTCCTTAAAAGATTTGCTATTGATGATATACAGTAAAACCCCTCTATGTATAGCGGATAGCGATGGAACCCCAGTCTCTTTTTTGCAATTTTCCCCCCTGCATGACTCCCCCTTGTAATACATGGCCTTGCCAGGCAGAGCGCGATAAATCAATCCAGTCTCATCCGCATTGTAGATGTTCTTTTCATCGAAGCCTTGAATAACTTTCTCTATATTTGATACCCATTCATTTACAGTATCGGCTGATACAGAAGCTGCCTCTCCGCATATTTCTTCAAAAACAATTTTGTGTCTAGTCTTAAAACGATCGAGCCACCAGTTAGACGCCTTGAAATTGTCCATTCCAAGGAGTAAATCCACTTCTTGAGCCTTTTCTTGAATCATCGGTCCAGATATGGGCACTTTGTTTGATCTGACGCGATTAAACAACTCTGCCACTGTTTTATCTAGAGCTTCACCCGGGCCACTTCTTTGGAAACGACGCATATTCTCGTTGGTAGAGCTTTCCCGGTACAAGCGCAGTAGTTCATTTTTATTTTTTAAAATCTCGGACACTTGCGTCTTCCCGATTTTGAATTGAATAGCCAAAACACGCAAAATAAACTCTTATTTTTATCATGGTATTTAATCACACCTAGCTTTCCTTTCAACGATTACGACTTTCGATATACTTTGGGAGGAGTTATAGTTCAAGACGATGGACGAACCTATATACACCTGAACTAAACTGAAACTGAGTCCGCGTCGCCAACCTAGCGATGGTTAGAGAAGGGGAGAGGAGGGCGTTTCATATGAAGGAAGAGTTCCGGTTGTACAACCCCAATGCCTAGAGCTAACAACACTCAGTGTCCTTTATACAGGGGTTGATTTACGTATATAATCGTCCGGCGGGGGCGCAGAGATGAGTCCGTGTCCGTTATAGAGGGTGTCCGCTATAGAAGGGTTATATATTAATTGATTCCTCAATCCCAGGGCCGCGACTCAGATAAACCTGTCCTTTAAGAGGGGTGCCGTTATAAAGGGGTGTCCGTTATATAGGGGTGTCCGTTAAGAGGGGTTTCATTGTAATTATATTAACATTTGATTTGAACAAAAAAGTAACTAAATTACCTCTATCTAGCCTTTGAATGGCCTATTGTTTCAAGTCGTTTTTGGCTTCATTCGGCAACTTCTTAAATATGTTTTTGTAACAGTGGATCAAATTTTGAAATAAGCAAGACAATTTTTAAGAAATTCCCGTGGTCAATATTTTGATTTAATAGAGTATATGCTGCTTCGTTTTGGCTGTCACCTCTATAACTTAGGACACGTTTACTAATTACCTTAATTGTTTCAATGACCTTTTTAAGTACTTGCCTATTAATTTCAATTTTTGCCCTCTTTTCTGCAGCAAAAAAATTTACAAACATTTTGTGAAGAATTGCCAGTATTTACAAAATATAAATTCGAAACACTTTTCACACATCTAGAACGGTTTCTTGGACGAGATCTTTTTATTTCGTTATGTTTTGTCAAGCCGCACAAAAAAAAAGCATTTTGTGCAGAGAAATTTCCCATTTTCCAGGAATTTGTAAAAGTTGTTTTTCTATCCTTCTCTGTTATTCTAGTGAAGCAATTTTTCGTGCAGTTGCAATTTGTGTTAGTAAAAGTTTTAGTAGGCACCACTTTCTTTGATGTACTAATAGATTCATGTCCCATATTCCTATTTTTTTTTCGAATTGACTTGATGTGTTTTTTGGGCTCTCTAAAACGCTTTCTTCCAAGATATTTTTGTTTAATAACAACCCCACTTTGTTAATTTTTCTGATCTTTCTCCACAATAAATTTGAGGTTATAATTATTTTTTTGGTAAATTTTAGCTTATTACCTGAAGATGATGAATTCAAATCCTTCAACTCACTTGGCTCGTATTCGCTTCCACTATCTAGGAACCGGCACAGTCCCATACACTCACAATAAACTTACATCCGATAGTGGTAACAGTACAGAATCTGAAAATTCTGATATGGAAGTAAAAAAAAAAACACTACTCCTTTAAATAATAGTGTTAAAAACTTAAATTTAAGCCAAGTAGATTAAATGTTTCATCTAGTTCAATCATGGCTACTACAACCACACTTTCAGAATTGAAAAACCTTTCTGAAATTATTCCGTCATATAATGGAGATATTAAATTACTAAACAATTTCATCAGGGCCGTCGACGACGTAGATAATGCACTAAAAACTGTTGTGCTAAGTGTCATTCAGAAAACATATCTTTTTGGACTTATAAAAAATAAACTTACACACAGAGCTACCGAATTACTATCCGAGAATAAATTCGAAGACTGGAAAGATTTAAAATTTTATCGTACAACAAATTTCTGTTATGAATTTTACAAATGAAAAATAAAACAGCAGACAAAACTCTAGAAATTATTTCTCAAAAATTTTCACAGTATAAATTAAAAATTTTATTGAAAGAATATGATCAATCATAGAAGAACACAATAATAAAAGAAAATTAAAAATTAGTAGTTTCTCACTTTATAACCTTCCTACCTTTATCAGTGAGGGGATCATTTATTGTTAACAACTCAGTACATTAGAAGAGTGTGAAATTTTATTGAGAAATGAATTTAATTATTCACATCAAAAGCCTACCAATCACCAATGTTAAAAGATAAGCAAAATTTTAGTTTGAATATACCGCCCAAAAAATTCCCGGTTTAACAATTCTCATTCAAACCTGTTCAATTTAACAATAATCAAACACAACCAAAACCTTTTTCCTTTCTTCAGAACTTAAATTATTTTTTGAAACAAAACGAACATTCTAGCTCAAACCTGTGACACAACAAATAAGACTCACTAAGCCTATGCCTACTCAAGCAACAACGAAAGCTCAGATGAACAAGTTGAACAAACTTTGACGAATACGAATACATAGAACAAAACGATGACACTGAAAAGGATTATTTTTTAGAATTAGAGACAGAAGTAGACTAACAAATCAAGTAATATCTAGCCTAACATACAATTTACAGTTATTGATGAACCTCCAACTTGAAATGTAGCATGTGTTTCTTTCAAACAATTTTACATTACAATTTTATCTTTATATTTTCAACATTGTAAACATAATTAACATAATGTTTAAACAATTTTAAAAAACCTAGACAAGGGCTGAAGACGGGCATTTCCGAAACCGGTTCCCACTTTCAAATATATAGAAATATTAAAAAACTTTTTACTCTTATTTATACACATTTACCATACAATTTACCGTCGCTACTTATCCAACACTACATCATTTTATTAGACACGGATTCAAGTATTAATTTAATACATCCAGATTTAGTCGAATTAAGAAAATTAGAAACTATGAAGAGAAATGTACGTTTACAACCGTAAGTGGAGAATCTACTATTTCACAATTTGTAATAATGAAAATTAATAAAATTCCACTAAAATGTTACGTTTACAAATTCCATAAAGAATATAATCTATTATTACGCATAGTAGCATTTAAAAAATTAAATATCCAAATTGATTTTGATAAAATTTATGGCAAAGAAAAGAAAAGAAATTACAAAACGCTTTCAAAACGCAAAGAAAATATTATTCAAATTTGTTGAGAACATGTGAATCAAATTGAAAAATCAAAATAAAAAATACTCATAAATAATTTTGAAGATCTTTTTCCAAAACCAAACGAACCATTGTCTTGTACTAGCGAAACACGTGTCTACAGCTGTTTCGAGCGATTCTCTGCGAACAATTTTTCTAGTTATATAACTTTGCGCTCACGATATATTACTTTCATATATATATATATATATATATATATATATATATATATATATATATATATATATCATCACGGCATATTACCCATCTCTGGGTGTGCCAATCTGCTTTGTCATAGATATCGGTAATGATGATGACATTTTTTGTACCGTGCGGGCGTTTACCAGGCGTCTCCTCATGGGCACTCATTGATGGTGTGGAGAGTGCACGACAGGAGTCACTTTTGTGCCATTTAAAATTCGAAATATTTGGCATCGGTCGAGATTGATACAAATCCACGTTTATTCCTTACCTACAATAAATTTATATAATAAGTAAACATCATTTGTGCGCGAAATCTAGTATTCACTCCATCTATCCTTGTATTTCGAGTTTGGGCTTATAGAGTTAACACTTTTCATTCCACTTGACTCCATCCTGCATTTCAAAAAGCGTATTACTCCATGTAATTATCGAACGATGATAGAAGTGCGCAGAGTGAAAAGTGTGAATAGAACTTATTTATCGAACGCATCTTATGTTTCAAAATGTACTAAAATCTAGTAACTAGATAATTACACATAGACCGCAGACAAAATCAGTCACTAACATTGTATCTACGCGTAAGACAAATGTAGGTACATACATTAAACGTAAAATACCTTTTTATTCGTTTATTGTGCAATCTGATTTTATTTATTTAATATTTTGTTCAAATCCTTTGTTTAATTTACACATAATAATAATACACATTCCACCATATATTCTGGTTTCATTTTATGAAAAATTAAACATATCTAACTGGTTATAACCCAACTTTGTAAATTCATGCACGTTATGATCGTTATGAACAATATATTGATTACATACATATGTAGATAATAGATACATACTTTCCGCAATAAATATTCTGTAGTCTGCAGTCACTAAGATACCTATCCGTATCCTATGTACGTAAATTGGGATACACTAACCACCAAAGCTAGGCAT
Source organism: Ophonus ardosiacus (assembly GCA_943142095.1). NCBI lineage: Eukaryota > Metazoa > Arthropoda > Insecta > Coleoptera > Carabidae > Ophonus > Ophonus ardosiacus. The sequence continues at coordinate 31,294,184 of OW964833.1, read as the reverse complement.
CTGCAATCTCCGTGATATGGCGGCAAAGTAGTGAACCTGTGTCGCCACTATACAGTATAATATAGTATATATAATTATACCATTCTATATACCACTATAATTATTCTATATTTCTTGAACAATTCAAAAACTAACAAAATTTTACGATCAGTTATACAAATATGTATTTAAATGTGATATAATAATATTAAAAATAATGAAGCAAAAGTAATTAAAGTTTAACTGAAGAAAATTAGGAAAAGTTCAAATTAATCCGTTTAATTTTCTTTAAGTATTAATGTTCTTATTGCGGGATATTTTTATAGCAATGTTATTTTTGTCAATACAGTATATTAGAAATTTACACATGTGTTACAGGTTAAGCCAATTTAACAATACCTGATTTTTCTATTTTTCCCAGCTGTGTGTTTTTCTTATGTTCTTTGAGTCTTACTGCGTGCGGCCTTTTTGTTTCGCCTATATATGAGGCCCGCATTCACATGGTACTTGGTGTATACATTTTTTTTAAATGATGTTGATGTTATTGATCCGATTTTTCATGGGACCAGTTTTGATTAGTCCGTTCTCCACTAGTTTCTAGTTCTATTTGTATCTTTCTTTCTTGTGCCATATTGCTTAATCCTAAACTTTCAAACAAACGTTCAACATGTGTATTCCTTTAATATTCATGATCATTTTCAATTGCTCATATTGGCTTCACCAAAACAATGCATTATTGGCATATCATTGTCACAATAATTTATGCATATATTTCGGAAATGATCAGCATATGATGTTTTACTACTATTTCGTTGTGACCGTGGATCAAAAATATTGCTTCTATGACCTACTTTAATATTTTCTGATTTTATAGGAAATCTATTAAATTTAATATTGGGTCTATTTAAGTCTTGTAATTTTTTTGTACTCTTCTATAAGCACTTTTTTCGTTGTATGGCCAGAAGAACTGCAACAATATGTTCACAACTGCCGTTGGGTCCAAATCCAGCTACACCCCGCACTAACACTGTGTAATACCACATTCTTTATCAATAAAAATATCAATATGGTATATCAACTTTTCCATGGCAGCTCTGCATGAGCTGTTAAAAATGTGACATTCGTTTCACAAAATCTTAAATACTGTATAAAATTATTTGTATACAACTGTACACTATTTACTGTAATCTGAGTGTTCGAGTTTTCTAAATACGATTAATATTTTCTTCTCGCAAATGTAATTTTAAATCAATTCCTCCATGCACATCTTTAAACAAGTTATAAGGTGGTGTAAAAATGTTACAATTTTCATCTTCATTTTCAATTATTAAATTGAAATTATCATTTCTATCGTAGTCAATTAATCAAAAAATAGAATGTATATTAATTTGCATAAATGTTCAGCCTAATTTTTTAAATATCTTTCTACAAGTTCTTTCTTTTTTTTTCCTCGGACACTTGCTCTCCGTCTTCTTAATTCACTTTTCAGCTGTTGTAATTTCCGCACATTATAACTCATATCTGCTGCTCTACTCTCTACCATCGATCAAAACAAAATAAATGTCAACGAAAAGTCATTCAAATTATCGACGGCCAGTTCATAGCTAGGGTACTGCCACCTACGTTCAGCTTTGCCTGCCTGCTCTCATTCGTTTCTGTTAACATGCACTCTGGTGGCGTAGTTTGAAAATTTGCTTGTTATTCATACATAAAATTCTTCACAACTTAGTTCTACACGATAAAAAATCTTTTCTGTAGATTGTAAATTTTGCCCTTAAAATTCTTTACATTGAAATTCTTCAAATCTGGAAACAATGGAATGTAAAATTGAATAACATTCGTCAAATCTGGAAACACTGGGAATGAATCAATATCGATCCGACCACTTCTTTTTAAGTCTCCCCACCAATGTATCGTCCCGCTAATATGCGAGATTCGCAAAAGCTAAAATCTTCCTTCAAATTTAAAACCAATACTAACAATCACAAATCTTCTTGTTTTAATTACGAAGAAAATGCCCTCTCTTATTTCGTAATAAACTTAATGAGTTCAATGATTTCTTATATGGGCTATGCTCCGTAATTAATTGTATGATTGGTTGGCTCAGAGTTTGGTCTTGGTCCGTTGTTAGACGAATATGGATTTAGTTCATTGGTTGATGGTTGAATTTGATCAGCAAACAATTTTGTTTGGATGTATTCATATGTTTGGCAACACTGTTTATCAATTGTTGTTAACGCCTGGTTTTATTAATTAAAGCAGTCGAGAACCGTCTAGCGTTGAGTACAGTCTTTTTATTTAAAAACATACCTTTGACCAATACACCACATAATTTTGGCGACGAGGATTTTGAGGATCTTGAGAAATTTGTGTCAGAGTTCTAGAGTCAGTGCGTAAAGGTGCGGTAAAGTACGTCAAAAAAATTACCTGCAAAACACGCGTGGATTGGTTCAATTGAACATTTCATTCCGTGTATGGGTGATTTTGAAACGTATTTAGAAAGATTAGAGCAATTCATGATAATAAATAATATCACAGAAGCGAATAAAGTATCTGTGTTTATTACATTAATAGATCCGGAAACGTTTAATAATTCAAAAAAATTGCTAGTGCCGGATAAACCATCGGCAAAAACATATAGAATTTTAACAGACACTTTAAAGAAATATTATTCTCCAAAACGTGTAGTAATAGCGGAACGTTTTAAATTTAATAAGCGTGATCAAAAGGACAATGAAACAGTGAGTGAGTACATTGTTGAATTAAAGCGTTTGTCAAAAACCTGTGACTTTAAAACATTTTTGAACGACGCGCTAAGAGACAAGTTTGTGTGTGGTTTGAAGAATACAGTAATTCAATGTAAACTACTATCTGAGGCCGATTTGGCATTCGAGGAGGCATGTGAGACCGCGCTGTCGTCATCGGGGAGGAAGAAGCCATCGTCATCGGAGTCGAAAGATACAAACAGGTCAAAGCCAAGTGCTAGTGCTAGTGCTAGTGCTAGTAGTCAAAGTGTTCATGTTACAGCTTGCAAACAATGTTATCGCTGTGATCGTCCACACGATCCAACCACCTGCCCCGCCAAAAACTGGAAGTGTTTCGTGTGTCGTCGCAAGGGGCATACTTCTAAAATGTGTCGAGAGGGGAAGCGAAGAAACGTGGCTGCAGAGAACGCCCAAGTAGCACACAAAGCTGGAAATAAGCTGCAGTGACGTTACTGCAGTAAATCATATTATAGGCTGTCTCAAGATATATGCACATTCCATTACTTGTGAAGTAGCGGTCCGATCCCTCACACCTGGATATTTGGTTGGGGATTTGACCAGGTTGGGATTAGGAAAATTTTAAAAGGATGATTATTTTCAAAGAAATATATTTTCGGAATATGATTATAATTTACCACTGATTAATATTAACTGTTTAACGCTATTTTCAAGGAAAATTCACTAATAAGGTTAGGATTAGGTAAATTTTAAAAGGATGATTGTTTTCAAAGAAACATATTTTCCAAATATGATTATAATTTACCACTGATTAATATTAACTGTTTAACGCTCTTTTCAAAGAAAACGTACATTTGACTAATGATGTATTTAGTATAGATGGCTACCCGTTTTTGTATAAGTAGCGTAAACACGTATTTTGTATTATTACTTTAGTAGTTTTTTATAACAACTAAACAATAAAAATGTCGCAAAATTGACTTCATGAAAATTAATATTTGATTACTTCAAAAAAATAAATAAATACGTCCCAATACTCTATGCGTCTATAATGTATTTAAACTACCCCCCGCTGGGAAGGGCGCAGGTACAAATGTGCTTATATCTTGAGACAGCCTATAGCAATTTGGCTACCACAGCTAGCATGGCAACGTTATAATAAAGTTGTTATAGAGCTGTTACAGCAATAGTGGTAAAACATATTTTTGCTTTGAAAGTGTTGTTACAGCGATTTGGCTGCAGCCAATTTCCTATGAATTTAATTAAAATACAGTCATTTAGTTGTCTACTTTTTACGCTGTTTATTAGCAATATAGCTTCGAAGGCAATATACCTGTACTATTTTTAAGACTTTTTATAAGTAATTTTGCTGTATACTGCTAAGTTGTTTGACTCAAAAATAACTATTTGGATGTAGGCTTTAGAAATAATAGCTATTTTTCATCAGTGTTTTTACGTTTCATGTAGACAATGCGTAGTTAAGCTAACAAATTTATAGATAGACATGGCGATAAAATACAATCGAGTTATAAGTTTTTAAAATAAAAATTTCACTGTCTATGATTTAAAATCTAATAACAATGCCATTTATTCTGTCAAATATACACATGACACCTTCAAATACGAAATGCGCTTCAAAAATATCTATTAATAAATACGGAAATTTTAATTTATATTATTTATTTACATAATGTGGTTAAAAAATATATTTTGTACTTATAATGTACAAAAATTAAGTTTTAAATTATTTTCCGCCTTATATAGTACCATAATAGTGATTCAAATAAATTTTAAAAAAGTGAACATTTCTAGTTTACAATATGGTTGCCATTGCTATCGGCTACTTTGATTAAAAAAGATGTCTGCTTCCCAAAATACAGAGATATAGCTCCTGCGGATATAATATTGCGGGAAATATAAATCAATAACAGCAATTTGGACAGTACAGTTATTTGGTTCTAACATCGTCATCAATTTGCATGCAATATATCCAAAAACAGCTATTTGGCTGCTTTTATATATATATGAAATCCTAATATATGGTAAAAATAGTCACTATAGCCATATAGCCGTGTATCCGCCTCGATTATAGCTATTTCGCTGCATTAGCATCCATTTATCCTGCTTTATGGAATTCATATATTTTTGACAGCGGTCAACTCTGTTGCACCATATACGAAACGAAATATATATCTACAAAATGTTTAAAATAGTTCAATGAAATGTCCAATGATTTTCATTGACATTTCAATATTATGCCAGTATTATCCTTTGCTCATTGGAACAATTGTTACAGTTTTCGGAGTTTCCAGTAAGGATCGCGAATCTTTTGGCAAATTCATGTTAAACTGTACTAATATATTTAAAAGTGAATTTATAGCGCTCTGACATTTATTAAAAGACATTGCCCATTCTCTTAATAATTTTGGTAAATTATCTTTTTCTTCATGAATACTTAGTACTGAACTAATTTGATGACTAATTCGAATTTTACGATAATATGTCGTACTGTATTTATATTTTTGTGGATCAAACACTAATGTGTTTTTTTTTCCTCATTTTTTACCAAATTTATAAAACTATACAAATTATCATGCGAACATATGTGTCACATATGAAAACATTTCACATATTTCACATTTAATTACCCATAATAGTTATTTTACAGCAAAAATTGCAGCAAAAATTGGACTACAGCTATTTAGCAGTTTTTAGAAACTGCAGTACGCATTCTATAACCAAAATTATTAACTAAATTTTATAGCTGTTATTTGGTATTCATATTTAACTATAAAATATACATTATAACAAAAATAATAGACAAATGATGACAGCTGTTATGTGCTCTATAATTGTAGCTGTGAAATAAATTTAATAGCTCATATTAAAGAGACAAAGCTTTAGCTGTTATCTTTCTTTTATTCTTAGATGTAAAATTGACTATATAGCTAGAATAGTATACCACGAAGTTGGCGCTGTAATTCAGCATTTTTAATAACTAGAGAAGAAACTTTACAGTCAGAAAAATGGCGAGGTGGTCAATATGGCTGCAAACAGTATTTGCGATAACACTTATATAGCCAAAAAAATCAGACAAAATAAATCTTCAATAATGGCTAATATACAGCAAAAACAAGGCTGTCACAATGTTTTCCCAGTCTTCTTTTAGCTGTATTTGCCAGTTTTTCCCAGCTGTGCTACTTGGGCGAGGAGACAAATCAGCACGCGGATCCGATCTATGAACTTGGTTATGTTGGTCTTGTCACAAATAAAACTTATCCTTTTCAAATAAGTCTAACAATTAATAATATTGATGTTAAAATGGAGATTGATACCGGCGCTTGTGTATCCATTTTATCAGAAACTTTGCTTAAAAAATTATTCTCAAGTATACCTTTCACACGGAAAACAATTAATTTGATAACAGTTACCGGCACAAATGTCAGTGCAGCAGGCAGTATAAATGTTAAAGTTTCATTTAATGATAATTATTATAATCTATATTTGATTGTTGTTAAATCTGATTCAAATTTCACACCATTACTGAGACGTAATTGGTTAAATATGTCGTTCCCAGATTGGAAAACAAATATTTTATTAAATAATGTCACCAATACTAAAGAAAATGACTCGAAAATTGAAAAGGATGTCTTGTTCCAAAAATTAAAATCAGAATTTTCCAATGTCTTAGATTCAAATGAATCTTGTATAAAACAATTTAAAGCTGAGTTGAAAGTCAAAGATGATTGCACTCCAATATTTCATAAAGCATATCCTGTACCGTACGCATTAGTGCAAAAAGTTTAGCAAGAATTATTGAATATGGTGGAAAACGATATTATTGTACCTGTCAAAAATAGCGATTGGTGTAGTCCAGTAGTTGTAGTCCCAAAGAAAAACAATATTAGAATCTGTGTAGACTTCAAGGTTACTGTCAATAAGGTATTAGAGTACGAACATTATCCGTTACCTTGTCTGGAAGATATTTTTGCAACATTGTCAAATAAGCAAGTATTTTGGGTAATAGATCTGTCAGGTGCTTATCAACAGCTTGAAGTTCATGAAAACTCACGAAAGTATTTAACAATCAATACTCATTTGGGTCTGTTTCAGTATAAAAGATTAACTTATGGTATTTCTACAGCACCAATGATTTTTTAATCTGTAATGGACAAAATTCTAAGATGGCTCACAAGCGTTTGTTGTCATTTAGATGATATTCTTATAGCAGCAGATAATTTGTCAGATTGTTATAAAAAGGTCAGAATAGTTCTTGAACGTTTACATCAATATAATGTCAAAATTAATGTCTCTAAATGTAAGTTTTTTGAAAATAAGGTCGAACATCTGGGTCATGAGATAAATAAAAACGGAATCAGTCCGACCCCAGATAATAATAATAAATAATAAATTCTTTATTAATGGTTGGAAAAAAAATACACCATTAAGGGCGAGGTTCAGCTAAAAGCTGTTCTACCACCTAACCCAATTTACAAGAAAAACAGCATGAAAATAATATTAAAAGTATAAAGACAGTATGAAGAAGCAGTAACAATAAAATAACAATTATAATAATATGAAGACTTAAATACATTTTGAAAACTTTAATTTCTGCTTGAAAGTATTGACAGATAAAACTTTCAAATCTGAATTGAAGTTATTATATAGACTGGGATCTAAATACGAAAATGAACCTTGGAATTTATTTTTCTTAAATGAAGGAACTTTAAACAAAGAAGAACCACGTAGGGAATATTTAAAATCTTTTTTTGTTAGCTTGGACGATAAATAAGAAGGTGTACCAGTTTTTACTAATTTGTGAACTAGACATACATATAGAGTGTTAATACGATCTTCAATGAAAGGGAGTTTAGCTTTATGTCTATAGTTAGAAATATGTTCATACTTACGTACACCAAATACATACCGAAGACAGGCATTTTGAAAAAGTATTATACGTTGTCTATCCTTTTTAAATAAATTTGGAACATAAACATAACCGCAGTAATCAAACAGCGGGAATATTAAAGACTTGACCATTTTTAATTTCGTATTAGAAGAAAGGACGTTTTTAAATTGATATAGATGTCTAAGTCTAGCCGCTTGAAGCTTTTTTATGAGGTGGGATCTGAAATTCAAATCTTTATCTATGTTAAGTCCTAAACTTTTAATGACTTCACTACACTGAAGTGGTACACCATCCAATAAAATGGGTGAAGTAATTTGGCGATTACCTACAACAAGCATGGCAGATTTTTCTGCATTTATTCTTAGGCCATTATTCCTGACCCACATTGACAGATTTTGTAAATCCTGATTAAGCTGACTTAGTTGCAGTTTTTCATTTTGTTGGGAAAAAGATGTTATCAACTGAGTATCATCAGCATAAGAGTGCAAAGAGCTGTATTTAACATGATTGGGCATATCAGCAATGTAGATCAAGAAGAATAAAGGACCAAGAATAGAGCCTTGTGGTACACCAGAGCGTATGTATTGTTCATGGGACGATGATCTTTCCCCGTTGTTGAAAGTTGTGCTAACTGTAAACCTGCGATTGTGAAAATATGAGCGACACCATTCTAAAGCGTTTGATGAAAAATTATAGAAGTGAAGTTTTGCTGAGAGCATGTCAAAATTTATCATATCAAACGCTTTAGAGAAGTCAATTTGGATCAAGACTGACATTTTAGAGGAGTCAAAGTTATTTAGAAGTTCGTCAACAATATTTAAAAGGGCAGTGTTAGTGCTATGACCCTCTCTAAACCCAGACTGACTTGAAGGCAAAATTTCATTTTCAATTAGATAGCAAGTTATTTGTTTGCAGCAAATTTTTTCAAGGACTTTATATAAAACAGGCAATATACTTATAGGTCTTAAATCATTGAATGACAACTGCAAACTTCCAAATTTCAGGAAAAGTATTTTCCAACAAAGATGTATTAATGATATGGGTTATGTACAAAAGTATATGATCTAAAACTAAAATAATCATATTGATAGAAATATCGTCCACACCAACAGCTTTCGATTTAATATTTAGTAGAATTGATCTTATTTGAGATTCAGAAGCGCATACAAATTCAAATGGTTCATTATCGTTTACAGAAAATTAATTTTTTTGAAAGTATGAGAGAATATCACTATTTATTGAAGATGTTTTAACATTGTTCATCAAGAAATTGCAATAAGCATATGGATCACATAGCTCGTCAGGTAGCTCCTGCTTTTGTTGAGAGTTAACACCTACCTTTTTCAATGAACCCCACAGTGATTTCGGATTAGTGCGATTTGAATTAATAACTGTATCGAAATAAGCAGCTTTTTCTCGTCTTATAGCTGATGTAGTCAGATTTTTAAGATCTTTGTAGTATTGAAGTTTTGTCGAAGTTTTACACCTTTTATAATTACGAAGTGCCGCGTCGCGTTTCTTTTGCATAATTTGAATCACTGGGGTAATCCAAGGACAGTGCTTTTTTGTTGTACAAATAGTTTTCAAAGGCACATGTTTATTAAATAAATAAATATTTTTTTCATTCAGAAAAGCTACCTTATCATTAATGTTCCGTAACCGCAGGATTTCATTCCAATTAATATTTAAACAGTCGATATTAAATGCAGGTAAATCTAAGTTTTTAAAATCGCGATAAGAAAAATTTTGAACTGTACGCTGCGTTTTGGGAACATTTAGGATTCCAAATATACAACTATGATCCGACATTTTCTCGGAGTCAATAACACCCGATTTAAGACAAATATCAGAGTCAGGAGATAGAAATATGTCTATGAGTGTCCCAGATGATGGACGTGTACACTGTTCGAGCTATTTTAAATGCTCCAACCCCGGTCAATCTTACACAATTACGGTCATATTTGGGTTTGTTGAATTTTTATAATAAGTTTTTACCTATGTTATCTAGTGACTTACAACCATTGTATAAATTGCAACAAAAAGGTGTTGAATTTAATTGGTCGAACGAATGTGAAGCAGCATTTAATCGTAGTAAACAATTAATTATTGAAAATAATTCTCTAGTAAATGTTGACCCTTCAAAGTCTATAGTAATAGCATGTGATGCTAGCCCCTATGGTGTGGGTTCCGTTTTGTATAATATTATTGATGTGGAGAAAAACTATGCTCAAATCGAACGAGAAGCTTTAGCATTAATTTTTGGTGTTGAGAGATTTTACAAATACATATATGGCAGAGAATTTTTGCTAGTAACAGATCATCAACGTTTAAAAATGATTTTTAATCCAAACCGGGGAATTCCCACTGTAGCTGCCGCCAGATTGCAAAGATGGGCTCTAATCCTTCAAGCTTATAAATATAAAGTAGTATACAGAAAAGGTACAAATAATGTTATTGCAGGTGCCTTGTCAGGTTTAGCTTTAGCTGAGGAAACAGTAAATGATGATCCTCAAAAATTATTTGTAATTTTTTTTAACTTAGAGGAAACTTTTCCGATATCCTTTAAAGAAATTAGAAATGAAACTAAATCTGATATATTGTTATCAAAAGTAGGCGATATGATTGTATGAGGATGGCCTCAACATATCGAGGATAATAATTTAAAACTCTGTTTCTTAAAACGTTTTGAATTATCAATAGAAAAAGGATGTATTATTTGGGGAAATCGCGTTGTGATTCCAAACAAATGTAGAAAACTATTTTATCATTGCTACACAGCCAACATATTGGCATAGTTCGAATGAAATCATTAGCTAGATCAGTCTGTTGGTGTCCTAACATAGATAGAAATATCGAACAATTAGTAATGAACTGTGTAATTTGTCAAACACAACAAAATTTAAAATGTAAACCTATTATAAATGCATGGCGAGATTCGGTAAATAATTGCGAAAGAGTTTATATAGATTTTTGTGAAGTGTAAGGAAAGACGTTACTTGTAATAATTGATACTAAAATGAAATGGTTGGGTGTTCATGTCATGAATAATACGAATGCCATTAATACTATTGAAAAATTAAAGTACACGTTTTCTACTTTTGGTCTACCGTGTCACATAGTGACAGATAATGGTTCACCCTTTAATTCGAGTGAATTTCAAAAATTTTGTGAAGCCAATGGCATAATCGCGGTAAAAAGTCCGCCATATCATCCATCTTCAAATGGATCTGCTGAACGATCTGTTCAAACAATTAAACATATTCTGAAAAAATAATTCTTAGAATATAAAACTAAAAATATTAACATGTCAATTCAACAAAGATTAACAAATGTTCTTTTTACATACAGAAACACACCTTGTAGTGTTACTGGTATACCACCATCTCAATTAATGTTTAAACAAAACCTAGAACTATAATAGATTTAATAAAACTACCATTTGGCACAAATGCTAATACGTCAATTTTAAAAAGGGAAGAAAATACCCCAAAAAATTGTTTTCTGTTGGAGATAATGTTCTTGTAAAATCTAATTTAGATAAAATTGTGGAATAATTTTAAAAATGTTAACATTCAATACATATTTAGTAAATGTAAATAATTCTGTAAAATTTGTACATTTAGATCATATAAGATTATCACATATGTATGTCAGATGAATATTATCCAGGATACGAAATAATTGTACCCACTTTATTAGAAAATGATAATATTAAATTGAATGTAAAAGACAAACATCAAAATGAAACATGTAATCCCGAACCAGTATCAGTAGAACAAGGTAGTGACATTAATCCAGATCAAATGTTACGCAGATCTACTAGAATAAGGCGACCACCTGAACGTTTAGCATATAATTAAAATTATAATATATGTATATAAGTTTTTTGCGACATAATTTGTAAATAATATTTTTAGCTAAGGTTGGGGAAATGTATATATTCATATGTTTGGCAACACTGTTTATCAATTGTTGCTAGCGCCTGGTTTTATTAATTAAAGCAGTCGAGAACTGTTTAGCGTTGAGTACAGTCTTTTTATTTAAAAATCTATACCTTTGTCCAATACACCACAACATGAAGACTCTTCCAATGAAGAAATGTATAATGGGTAATATTTTTTATAAAAAAAAAATGTTCAATGTATTATGCAATACCTCTGTAATATTTGCGATTCAGGACAACTCGCTCTTATATAAGTTGAAGTACGAGAAAAACATGACTCTAACATATATTGCATCCAAATACACTAACGGCTGTTTCCACCGCAAGCGCGATTGATACTGACTATTCGTCAGTTCATCACGACTGCCCAGCGGTTCGTAATATCAATTAAATATATATCATAACAATAAATTAATAATTATTTAAAAAAAGGTAGTATTATTCCAATTATTAATAAATTAATATTTCGTGTCAATTAACAATTTATAAATGAACAACAAATTACGTAATTTCATAATGCAAGTATAAACCAGGAAGAATTATTTCTAACACGGCCAATCCTGACATTAGCTTCGCTCTCGAAGCTACCTGCATGGCTCAGGGGATGATTCAGCTTCTACGACTCTCGAAGATCACTTAATGAGTCAGGTAATGATTCAGCTTCCACGGCTCTCGAAAACTACTTGATGACTTAGGGAATAATTCAGCTTCTACAAGATGTCAAATCATTGTATCTCCTGCTGACAAAATTCGATTTTTTTTAAAACCATTAATTAACCGGAATTCCATATTCCATTTCTCAAAAACTAACGATTTACAACTCGAGGTTGTATGCAAAGTGTTATCGGCTTTGAACATCTCTGACGCAAAGCGTTATGCTTTCAACATGTACCAACTCTACCACTAAAGGGCGAGGGCTACAACTCTCTCTGTGCAAAGCGCAAAGCTTTCAACACCATGACGCAAAGCGTTGTCTACAACACAATCGCAGGCTCTACCTCTCACAAACGGACTTTGGAATTTGTAATTTAGTTTACTTTGGTGCAATTTGTTGTTTCTGTGCATTAAAACGAAATCAACCACATTAAAATCTACACTATCCCTGTGTTTTTTTTTTTTTTATTGGTTCCTGATACGTTCACGATCTAATTCTAAATTGCGTATTGGTTTTAAGTTGCTACTTAAATTTCCCAGCACACTTTAATTGGTGGAGTGGCGCCGTCAATACCGATTAATGCTTTCAGAGACGATGCTTGGGTAGCATTGTGAATCGTGGAGAACACGAGTTGTATCTTCCAGAGACCGTTCGACCATCTTGACTTTACAGAAGTTTCAATTCTTAAAAGGTTCATAACTGCACGCACGTGTTGCTCTATCTGACCATTAGAACGATGAACATCAGGTGTTATGTAATGTTACATAATACCGAGTGAATCAAGATATTCTGGTATACTTAAATTTTTAAAGTTGGTTCCGGCGTCCATCGCAATGCATTTAGGTGTTTCAAATAAAGAGATATACATTTGAAATGCAAGTTTCGTTTTGTTGGACTTTATTGTTTTTAATGGCATCAGACGTAGCAGGAAGTCGACGCGGAGAACTTGTATCGGTTCATTCGGTTTCTCAATATTTGTTATGAACCCTTGCAGTGCTCCCGATCGAGTTTTCTTTACCGCACAAATTAAACAGTGTTTGGTGGCGGGAGAATCCCAGTGCTGCAATAGGGGTTTCCAAGTTTTTTTTATTTTTTAATATGTTAATCTCTATATAAAAATATTAGACCCGTGTTTTTTATTTTCGCCAAAAAGTGTCTAATAAGCCAGAAAAAAATTATTAAAGTTTCTATAAATGAGGATCGAGAAAATCATCGGTGCGTGTGACGTCACCGACACCGCGAGAACTTACGTTTCTAGAGCTGAGTGAGACGGATGTATAACAAACACGGTGGGTATGTCGTTTCGCACATGAACATGTAAACAAATGATACATAACCTAAGAAAATAACTACTTGTTGAATTCTGTTCAACTTATTTTGTAAAACTTATCAAAGATATTTTTAAAGAAATTGTGATTGTACATACAAATCAGGTAAAACTTGAGTACTTATAGTGATATAGTAATTTTGGAGTTAATTAAATATTATTTTTCTATTTTAAGAGATGGACGATTTTTTTTATTTATTTATTTATTTATTTGTTTTTCTAGTTACTATAGCTCTAATAATGAGCATTTTTGTGGTGGTGAAATACTGTTTCGTACCGGGCTGCTCTAATTCATCAGAAAATAATCCAAAGAAAATATACATATGTAACAGTTCCAAAAAATGAAGAAACACATGCAAGTTATAATGACTAAAAATAAATATTCCGTATTATAATGGTGTTAAATCTAAACATGTTAATTAATTTACTAATTTAATTATTTGTGTATTCGATTTACAGCCAGAAAGTAAAAACGCTGCTCCTGATTCTTGTCCTATTCTGTTATCATTAAAATTATAAAATTAGCACATGTTTAACTTTCTAATTAATAATAAATTAAACTATTGGTAAAATGATGTTTTATTTAAGACAAAAATAACAAATAAGTTCTTTTCTTCTTTTCTCCACTGCATCTTGTTCCAAATACTGTCTTATTAGAATACTCTGGCTACCGGATAAGGATGACGCACGCCAGTAGCATTCTACTATTGTTGAAGCTTATTATAATGGTGTTAAATCTAAACATGTTAATTAATTTACTAATTTAATTATTTGTGTATTCGATTTACAGCCAGAAAGTAAAAACGCTGCTCCTGATTCTTGTCCTATTCTGTTATCATTAAAATTATAAAATTAGCACATGTTTAACTTTCTAATTAATAATAAATAAAACTATTGGTAAAATGATGTTTTATTTAAGACAAAAATAACAAATAAGTTCTTTTCTTCTTTTCTCCACTGCATCTTGTTCCAAATACTGTCTTATTAGAATACTCTGGCTACCGGATAAGGATGACGCACGCCAGTAGCATTCTACTATTGTTGAAGCTTATTATAATGGTGTTAAATCTAAACATGTTAATTAATTTACTAATTTAATTATTTGTGTATTCGATTTACAGCCAGAAAGTAAAAACGCTGCTCCTGATTCTTGTCCTATTCTGTTATCATTAAAATTATAAAATTAGCACATGTTTAACTTTCTAATTAATAATAAATTAAACTATTGGTAAAATGATGTTTTATTTAAGACAAAAATAACAAATAAGTTCTTTTCTTCTTTTCTCCACTGCATCTTGTTCCAAATACTGTCTTATTAGAATACTCTGGCTACCGGATAAGGATGACGCACGCCAGTAGCATTCTACTATTGTTGAAGCTGGTTATAAACTTCTGCGGTGTAGCCAGAATAAAATGGCAACACTATGTTTGCAACCACCTTAAAGGATCTTTTTTAAATAGTAATAACTAACAAACTTAAATACTAACCAAGACTAGCTGCACACCCATAACATTGGCAAGAAATATTTTTTTGCTCATCTTCATTGACTTGAACAATAACTTCATAATGCTTTATCGCGTACACGATGCTCTGGTGTTACTTTCGTTTTTATAGTGTAAATTTTATTTTTCCGTGCACTTGTACCAATAGCTTCGTCTCCATACTCTTCCCTAGTTGCTCTGAAAATGTTATTGTATTAAATATTCCATAAATCTGCGTACAAAACATTACATACCTCTGGGCTTTCACACTTCTTATTTCTGCAATAACAAAACTAGAATTGTCTTTGTAAAACAAAAGCAACATGACTGTATCTAAATACGGCAAATTTCGACTGTCTGCTTTCAGAAATTCAGGATCCATGTCCATATTCTAAAGAAAGTGAACAGTTTAAAATAAACAGCATTATTGGTTATTTACTTCACTTACTTGTTTTTCCAAAAGATTCTTCAAAAAACTAACAGGAAATTCAGTAAAAATTTCTTGTAACCTTAAATTTCATCAAAATAACACTTGTTCTGGCTCAAATGTCATGTCAGAACCAGCGCGAACATGAACTGCGCGCTCGAATACCCATTAGCCAATCAGAATTTTCAGAGTGCCGTTGACGTCACAAAGATGGCCGATACTGAATTTCATGCACTCAATTTAAATGCATTAAATTTTAATTTTGATTTTAGAGTAATAAAAATCAGCAAATTAACGATTATATTCATCTTAATATTACTTATACATAATGAACACTGATATCCAATAAGTATTTCTTAAAAAGCTGTAGCCTTGGAAACCCCTATTGTTCACAGACTTTCTTTGCTGCGATGTGCCCTGTTTTTACGGAGAAATCACAGACGTTGGGTCTAGATTTGTAATTGGTCACAGAACTTTGTTACATTGATGTACTTGCAGTTAAGATGGTGATTGACTTCTACAATTTCTGAATAAGTGTCCTAGTTTTGCACACCTAAAACAATTGTAATTGTGACTTGGATTTGTACTTAGTGATTTTCTCGAAATCGTTTGCGAGTGGGCTGAATGGCATCTTCTCCAAAAAAAATCTGCCCCAACGGACTTTGATTGTTTAGAAATAGCACTTAGAAATGAAATTAATTCAGGTATCTTTTTAAAATTATGGGTACTCGCGTTTATTCGTACGTCCTGTTCTTGAATCCCGTGAATAACTAATTCAACAAAATCGGTTTCCTCCTAAGAAGTTCGTAAATTTCTCAACAATGCGAGTTTCTCACATACGTAGGTGGTATAAGTATTGCACTGGTTACTTCCAAATAATGCGGCGTCAGTGAGCAATTGACCCAAATTCCTTGTGGGCCTGTGAAAAATCCCGTCGGAAAACTACCCATCTTCTACTGTCGGGGTTCCATGGGTTAAACCAACTCGACTCAACGAGCGTCCAAGCCTCAGTAATAGTTGCTGATCGGTATATTCAAACTCTCCTTTTATTTTCTCCACTAGCGATATTGATTTTTTAGCATCGGTGAAATAAGGACGGAGAACTGGAATATCTATTTGATCCGATGTGGACTTGGGCGTCTTTATCGCTTTAAATAATTCAGCGATAAGAGACTCCATTTGCAAATACCTGGCAAACACAATACTGAACATTTACAAACCTCTTTCTTTTACTAAGAACAAGTACACAACACTAATTCATACTAACACCGATACGTTTAGGTACTGAGGTGAATCCCACTTCTGATATTAGAAACACTGATCAACAGATAAAAAAACGAAAACTGACACTCAAACGTTTATTGATACACCCAAATACACGAACGGTTGTTTTCACCGCAAAGGCGATTGATATTGACCAGGGAACAGTTGGTCAAATGATATTGTTGAAATTTCGCCAAGAGATGGCAGAAAAGTCGCTGTCGAATAAAAAAGTCTCTAAGAACGACGAGCGTTTCAAATTCAATTAAGAATTCAATACTAATGTAACAAAAGGAATAAAAAATCAAAACTTTATCTTGTTTAATCAAAATTTTTAATAAATAAAATTTTGAAATGGTACAAAAATAAAAAATCTATTCTTCAAAAACGTAATTTATGATATTTATTATGTACATTAAAAATAAATCTCAGTAGATGGCAACAGTAAAATTATAAGTCCCCATTTGAATAAGTTGTATTGGAATTCATTTTTGATATCATTTTATTGTTAATTGGGAAGGTTGTGCAACAATGCGCCTCATTACGTGGTTGTAATTTTATTTTTAGTTAATTGCTTACAGTCTTTAAATTTATTTGCTGTTTCAAGCTGTAGAACTAACTTAGCCGTCAATACCCCACTTCTTAGAATGATATCCACATTTAATAACTTGTCAGTGATGTCTAATTTTCCTGACAAATATAACTGTTCATTAAGAACTTTTAGGTCTTTTGTCTTTAAGCACTGTATTTAAAAGTATTTTCTGTGAATTTAAAATCCTTTTTTTTTCTTTTCTATTGTAATTTTTACTCTAACTTTATTTAACTTCATTTGATTTAATTATGCACCTATGTATATAAATATGTTTATGTGTATTTGTTTTGACAATGATGTAGTAATTTTTGTATGTTATTAGTGCTGCACAGTTATTGGGACTTGTCCTGTTGTGCGGCCTTCTTCTTATAAATAAATAAAATTTAATAGATTGTGCTTTTTGGTTTGAATGTCTGCCATATCGTAGAATATGCGTCCTACATCAACGTTTCCATGAGGAAGACACAAAATTGTCTTTGCAAGTGTGCTGATACCTTCAACAATTATTGTAGTTTTGTAAATTTCCAATGCTGTTTCAAAATTCGACGTAATCAAGGGCTATGTAATTCCTTTTTCATCATCCAAGAAGTAGGTGTTAAGAGACCGCCACTGCCTTTCGATTGTTGGAACAATGAAATTCAATTTCTTTGTTACTTCTTGAATCCTAATATGATTTTGACAATTTAATGTAATGTTAGGTTTAATGAACTCCAGATTTTCATAGAATTTATCTCGAGCTGGAAATCTCCTTAATCAGTCACCGCGCATTGAAAAATTTTTAAACATCTTAATTTAAACTGCTGAACATCATTTGCGTTGCAATTTTTTATAATTTCTATAGTTTCCGCGCCTAAATTCATGTTTTCTATTTCTTTTAAATTCGATGGATGTCAGGGATTAAAAATGTAAAAATTCTCCCCAGTGTATGCATTTTCATTCATAAAATTACCACATAAAAAACGAATAAAGCGTTGTGACTCTCTAGCTATTTCTGTTATTAAAATTTTCTCGGACTGAAACGAGCTGTTGAACTGACTGAAAACTGGTAACACAAACTTTAAAAATAGTAGATACGCTTTTACAAAGGGGTTTGTTAGCTCTTCTAGGATCACGTTCCATTGTGTCAATACCCGCTCGACACAATTTAATAGAGCCAACCATCTTGTCTTACTTGGGTTGATCATTTTTAATTTACCTTCATTCATAAAATGTTGAAAGTCTTCAAGAATGGACTGTCTGTTTGGACTGCGAGAAAAGTAAGTAATATTTTGCAAAAGGTTTTCAATATTAGTTGGTAACTCTTCTGAAGCAGCTGATGCAATCAAATGTGCAGAGTGGCATACACACCCATTTATAACAACATTATGAACTATCATTAATTAAAAGAGTTTTTTTTTTTTCATCATTACCAAGGCATTATCAGAACAGTATCTTATTTTGTACATTTATTTTATAATCTTGAATTACATTCTTGAATAGGCTATAGAGCCCTACAGCTGTCCCTTCATATGCATTTATCGTGACTAGATCTGTTATATGAGATTTTATTGTGTTTTTATTCAAATATCTAACTAATATACATAATACTCTTTTGATACTAAAATTAGTACATTCATCTACAAGTACTGATAACTTTTTATCACATAATTTTGTTATAAGATCCTCTTTTATTGAGAAGGCAATCACATTATTGATAATACCAGCACATTTAGTACGTTAATTCTATTTCTTTGGCAAATGTGGAGTCATTAAAAGCAAGTTCACTTACTTCAACTATGTGGTCAACACTTTTGAAACTTAAATTATGACATGCCACAAATAAAGCATATCTTATGTCAGCTACCATTATGTTTTTTCTATCAATTGCACCTTTGTTATTATTTATCATGTCATTAATTTTATGCGCATTTCTAATTTTATTAGAATATCTTCTATGTTTGTCACTTTCAGTATGCTTTTTCAAATCACTTTTCTTACATGTTATTGTAGAATTGCAAGTAATAAAATTTGCTTTTGTACTATCGCCTTCAACGCACTGCAACCATCCAGAAAAATTACTATCTTGTTACCAATTGAAGCAAAAACTTTGTTTATATATTTTCGTATGTCCCTTATCTTCTTGACCATCATTTTTATCACAGTCATCAGTTTCTTCCCGGGTTTTCTCTTCTAAATCATAAGTTGAAGTTGACGAATTGCTAGTGCTGGTAAAATAATATGACAAATATGTTTTTGATGACATCTAAATCAAGAAAATGAATATTATTGCTACGTATTCAACACCTCTGTTATTACAACCCCATACATCACAATAACATTGATAATATACAACAGCTTTTACCTTCCTGCATATAACTCTTAATATTCTGTGCAAGTCACCCATGTATGTTATGTGTAATTTATATAACATAATGTGTGCAGATCGAGATATTTTTGTTTAATTTTTCATTGGCTTTTTCTGTCTTTGTTGTTTATATTATGTACATTTACTTGTGTAGGGTTCTTTACCTATTTGAGTAATAAAGTATTATTATGATATATAGAGAATATACGAAACGTATGAAGTAATATACATACGATATCGTCAAATAGCATTATGGATATAATATGAATATACACTGAACTTCAAAATGTAACAAACTTTCAGCTCAAATTGTTGGTCCAGAACACATTCATGGATAACTAGGGTTTGCTTTATTAATATACGTAGTAAATTTTTTTCACATACAATTTTATTCAAAATTTATATACATATATTATACTTGCTACATTTAAAGTGGGTATTTTACACTACTTACCTGTTTCTAATAGAGTGGTAAAGTAAAGACGTCAAAATCGAATGTAACTAAGTTATTCTTTACCAGTTTGTTACACTTCACTGTTTCACCAATCCTAAACAAAAATAACTTTGGAAGAAAATGATATTTACCTAGTAGATACAGTTTTACTCCCTTTATTAAAAAAAGCGTATATTAGCTGACATATAGGTATTTACGTTCACTTATTAATTAAAGAAAAAAATATGTTTGTAGTTCTCACGTATTCTGGAATACTCATTTTCTAAACAAATATGAAATTAATTAATTACAGACAAATATAATAACATGAAAATTTCTTACTTTCGTTGAGAATGTGATGTAAAATTTCATAAGTATTTCAATCCTGTTGATTAATTCTGGAAAAAGGGAGAGATCAGAAGCACATATTGTGTTACATGAAAATGTCTTACTTTTGTTTGGTTCGTGTCAGGCGTTCTTTGTTCCTTGGCTCTTATCAGTTAAGCTTTAATTGCCTGAATAATTTTTTAAGCATTAAAGCTTCTGTAACAATTTATATATTTAAATTTACTTTCTGTATACTACTCTGATACAATAATAATCAATAAACTACACACTCACTATCACTATACATTTGAGGTTATTACAAGACCACAAAGTAAAGATGAAGAACATAATAATAACTTACCTTATACATACATATATCATATGAACGCACAATAAACAATAAAGTTAATAATTTATATATATATATATATATTAGCGTGATTTTCTGAGGGAAATTCACGCGTCACACTTACCCGCAGAAGCTCGAGGGTAGGTCGTGGTTGCGCGAGGTCGAGGATTCCTAAAGGGTGGTTGAGCAGGGATGATATGATGGGCCAGTTATGTCGGGTTAAGAGAAGATACAACAACTCAAAAGAAGTTACAGTAAAATTTAAGTTTTTAAGATAAATTTTAATTAAAATTATTGGTCTTTGACTGTTGGTTCTCTTAACAAATAAATAAATAAATTAGTTGCAATAGACAACCCAAAAAAATATAGTCGTACACACCTGGTTGAAGACCTGATTCGGGGTTACAAAAAATGATGGATCCTAGAGATGAGTGGGGCGCTGGAGGGGGGAAACCTGTCGCACGGCGTCGTGGTACGTCCGGACTAACTGCCTCGCTGATGACGGCTACGATCTGCCAAGTCCGCCTCGCTGAATATGCCGACACGTTGTCCAGCTCTCGTCAGAGCAGGGTCACGCTGATGGTGATGTTAAAACTACGCAGGGCGGCATCCAAAGGCTCGTGGGGCTAAGGCGTAGTGGTGATCGCTCTAAGTCTTGTGAATGGCACTTTCAGGCAGCGAGTGGGCATAGCTTGCGGAAGCGGTCTCTCGTCTCAATGTGAACTTTGCGGAGATGATTCCCCGCCCCAGCGATCCAAACAACTCAGGACCGGGAAAATCATAAAAAGACCATAAATTTTAGGCGTTGCTACAAAAGAATTTAGTACAAAAATACAAAAAAAATCGTATTTACAATAATCGCAATAGCAAAAATATTCCTGATAAAAAATGCCAAACTACTTGTCAAAAATAATTTTCTTTTTAAAACTGTGCAAAAAAAAAAAACAAGAAAACAGCTGGCCAAGCGGTAGTGGACAGTGAGAGAAGAGATTAGAACAAGATAGGGTTAGTAAAATGATTTGAGCTCTAGCTTTAAGAGAAGTTTCTCTAGTCGGCGGAATTTTATAGTAACATAATTATTGAACTAGGTAGCCTAAAATTACTAGATAAAAGTTAAAATAAATAAACGGCTTACCCAGAAGTCGAAGATACTTTAAGATAGTTTAAGATAAACTCGTAAAAACTTGAACGAGCAACAATAAAACCTTGTTATTGTGACGTCGAATCAGCGGTAGCCACGTCTGGAACTCCGCCGTATAATTTAGCTAACGAGCTGTATAAAAATGCAGTAAAATTGAATAAAAAATTTGTTATATGATCCCAAAAACATATTAAAGAATTTATATAAATTTTCTCAAGCAATTTTAGCCAAAACTATAAAAAATAGATAAATTTAGAGATAAATTTTTGAACAAAAATTTTTGGACAAAAATATATAATTTATATAAATTTGAACAATGAAAAAAACATGACAAATAGCCAATTTTTAATCCCATTAAAAATATTAAACCCCGAAAAATAAATAAAAATAAAGCGATACAGAATTACGATAGCTATGGTGTACTCAAAAAAATTGAATGCGCCAATCTCGGTGCTACTACCATATCTTGGAAGGTTGCCAAGAACACAAAAAGTTAAGCAGAATATTACGAAACAAAAAGGGAATTTAAAGCAAAAGTGAAAACGTTAAACGCTGGGGACCGGTGAACCGTACTGATTATTGGTTCAGCATAAAAAGGAATAGTTAAACAGAAAAACTATTATCGCCTCGTATTACAAAAAGACCTTAATTTTGAATAACCATAAGCCGAATGTGAGGCGATACCCGTTCGGGTTTTTGGCGTGCCACCATTGCATGCACTGACTGTCTTTGTAAAATTTCAACAAACACTGATATGAACAAAAAATATAATTGAAACTTACCCAATCAGATGTTAAACTAGCCAAATAAATGAATAAAAGATAACAAAAGTATATCATAACACCGATGATACAAGAAAAGATAATAGCACTGCAAAAATTTGGAAAATAGTCAGCACACAAGCAGAAGGCAGCACGTCAAGAACACGAATGAAAAAACGTGCACGTCGTGTATGCGTTCAGTTTACGGCGGAAACACCCAACAATATGTCGCTAATCAAGTAGAACACTAAGATATGAAAAAAATCGCGTAACGATTTTTTGAAATCGTTACAAGATATATATGTATATATATCTCAAAATCGTTACGCTTTTCGTTTTTTCATTCGTGTTCTTGACGTGCTGCCTTCTGCTTGTGTGCTGACTATTTTCCAAATTTTTGCAGTGCTATTATCTTTTCTTGTATCATCGGTGTTATGATATACTTTTGTTATCTTTTATTCATTTATTTGGCTAGTTTAACATCTGATTGGGTAAGTTTCAATTATATTTTTTGTTCATATCAGTGTTTGTTGAAATTTTACAAAGACAGTCAGTGCATGCAATGGTGGCACGCCAAAAACCCGAACGGGTATCGCCTCACATTCGGCTTATGGTTATTCAAAATTAAGGTCTTTTTGTAATACGAGGCGATAATAGTTTTTCTGTTTAACTATTCCTTTTTATGCTGAACCAATAATCAGTACGGTTCACCGGTCCCCAGCGTTTAACGTTTTCACTTTTGCTTTAAATTCCCTTTTTGTTTCGTAATATTCTGCTTAACTTTTTGTGTTCTTGGCAACCTTCCAAGATATGGTAGTAGCACCGAGATTGGCGCATTCAATTTTTTTGAGTACACCATAGCTATCGTAATTCTGTATCGCTTTATTTTTATTTATTTTTCGGGGTTTAATATTTTTAATGGGATTAAAAATTGGCTATTTGTCATGTTTTTTTCATTGTTCAAATTTATATAAATTATATATTTTTGTCCAAAAATTTTTGTTCAAAAATTTATCTCTAAATTTATCTATTTTTTATAGTTTTGGCTAAAATTGCTTGAGAAAATTTATATAAATTCTTTAATATGTTTTTGGGATCATATAACAAATTTTTTATTCAATTTTACTGCATTTTTATACAGCTCGTTAGCTAAATTATACGGCGGAGTTCCAGACGTGGCTACCGCTGATTCGACGTCACAATAACAAGGTTTTATTGTTGCTCGTTCAAGTTTTTACGAGTTTATCTTAAACTATCTTAAAGTATCTTCGACTTCTGGGTAAGCCGTTTATTTATTTTAACTTTTATCTAGTAATTTTAGGCTACCTAGTTCAATAATTATGTTACTATAAAATTCCGCCGACTAGAGAAACTTCTCTTAAAGCTAGAGCTCAAATCATTTTACTAACCCTATCTTGTTCTAATCTCTTCTCTCACTGTCCACTACCGCTTGGCCAGCTGTTTTCTTGTTTTTTTTTTTGCACAGTTTTAAAAAGAAAATTATTTTTGACAAGTAGTTTGGCATTTTTTATCAGGAATATTTTTGCTATTGCGATTATTGTAAATACGATTTTTTTTGTATTTTTGTACTAAATTCTTTTGTAGCAACGCCTAAAATTTATGGTCTTTTTATGATTTTCCCGGTCCTGAGTTGTTTGGATCGCTGGGGCGGGGAATCATCTCCGCAAAGTTCACATTGAGACGAGAGACCGCTTCCGCAAGCTATGCCCACTCGCTGCCTGAAAGTGCCATTCACAAGACTTAGAGCGATCACCACTACGCCTTAGCCCCACGAGCCTTTGGATGCCGCCCTGCGTAGTTTTAACATCACCATCAGCGTGACCCTGCTCTGACGAGAGCTGGACAACGTGTCGGCATATTCAGCGAGGCGGACTTGGCAGATCGTAGCCGTCATCAGCGAGGCAGTTAGTCCGGACGTACCACGACGCCGTGCGACAGGTTTCCCCCCTCCAGCGCCCCACTCATCTCTAGGATCCATCATTTTTTGTAACCCCGAATCAGGTCTTCAACCAGGTGTGTACGACTATATTTTTTTGGGTTGTCTATTGCAACTAATTTATTTATTTATTTGTTAAGAGAACCAACAGTCAAAGACCAATAATTTTAATTAAAATTTATCTTAAAAACTTAAATTTTACTGTAACTTCTTTTGAGTTGTTGTATCTTCTCTTAACCCGACATAACTGGCCCATCATATCATCCCTGCTCAACCACCCTTTAGGAATCCTCGACCTCGCGCAACCACGACCTACCCTCGAGCTTCTGCGGGTAAGTGTGACGCGTGAATTTCCCTCAGAAAATCACGCTAATATATATATATATATATAAATTATTAACTTTATTGTTTATTGTGCGTTCATATGATATATGTATGTATAAGGTAAGTTATTATTATGTTCTTCATCTTTACTTTGTGGTCTTGTAATAACCTCAAATGTATAGTGATAGTGAGTGTGTAGTTTATTGATTATTATTGTATCAGAGTAGTATACAGAAAGTAAATTTAAATATATAAATTGTTACAGAAGCTTTAATGCTTAAAAAATTATTCAGGCAATTAAAGCTTAGCTGATAAGAGCCAAGGAACAAAGAACGCCTGACACGAACCAAACAAAAGTAAGACATTTTCATGTAACACAATATGTGCTTCTGATCTCTCCCTTTTTCCAGAATTAATCAACAGGATTGAAATACTTATGAAATTTTACATCACATTCTCAACGAAAGTAAGAAATTTTCATGTTATTATATTTGTCTGTAATTAATTAATTTCATATTTGTTTAGAAAATGAGTATTCCAGAATACGTGAGAACTACAAACATATTTTTTTCTTTAATTAATAAGTGAACGTAAATACCTATATGTCAGCTAATATACGCTTTTTTTAATAAATGAGTAAAACTGTATCTACTAGGTAAATATCATTTTCTTCCAAAGTTATTTTTGTTTAGGATTGGTGAAACAGTGAAGTGTAACAAACTGGTAAAGAATAACTTAGTTACATTCGATTTTGACGTCTTTACTTTACCACTCTATTAGAAACAGGTAAGTAGTGTAAAATACCCACTTTAAATGTAGCAAGTATAATATATGTATATAAATTTTGAATAAAATTGTATGTGAAAAAAATTTACTACGTATATTAATAAAGCAAACCCTAGTTATCCATGAATGTGTTCTGAATGTACTATGGATGTTTGAATGGATGTTCTATGGACCAACAATTTGAGCTGAAAGTTTGTTACATTTTGAAGTTCAGTGTATATTCATATTATATCCATAATGCTATTTGACGATATCGTATGTATATTACTTCATACGTTTCGTATATTCTCTATATATCATAATAATACTTTATTACTCAAATAGGTAAAGAACCCTACACAAGTAAATGTACATAATATAAACAACAAAGACAGAAAAAGCCAATGAAAAATTAAACAAAAATATCTCGATCTGCACACATTATGTTATATAAATTACACATAACATACATGGGTGACTTGCACAGAATATTAAGAGTTATATGCAGGAAGGTAAAAGCTGTTGTATATTATCAATGTTATTGTGATGTATGGGGTTGTAATAACAGAGGTGTTGAATACGTAGCAATAATATTCATTTTCTTGATTTAGATGTCATCAAAAACATATTTGTCATATTATTTTACCAGCACTAGCAATTCGTCAACTTCAACTTATGATTTAGAAGAGAAAACCCGGGAAGAAACTGATGACTGTGATAAAAATGATGGTCAAGAAGATAAGGGACATACGAAAATATATAAACAAAGTTTTTGCTTCAATTGGTAACAAGATAGTAATTTTTCTGGATGGTTGCAGTGCGTTGAAGGCGATAGTACAAAAGCAAATTTTATTACTTGCAATTCTACAATAACATGTAAGAAAAGTGATTTGAAAAAGCATACTGAAAGTGACAAACATAGAAGATATTCTAATAAAATTAGAAATGCGCATAAAATTAATGACATGATAAATAATAACAAAGGTGCAATTGATAGAAAAAACATAATGGTAGCTGACATAAGATATGCTTTATTTGTGGCATGTCATAATTTAAGTTTCAAAAGTGTTGACCACATAGTTGAAGTAAGTGAACTTGCTTTTAATGACTCCACATTTGCCAAAGAAATAGAATTAACGTACTAAATGTGCTGGTATTATCAATAATGTGATTGCCTTCTCAATAAAAGAGGATCTTATAACAAAATTATGTGATAAAAAGTTATCAGTACTTGTAGATGAAAGTACTAATTTTAGTATCAAAAGAGTATTATGTATATTAGTTAGATATTTGAATAAAAACACAATAAAATCTCATATAACAGATCTAGTCACGATAAATGCATATATATATATATATATATATATATATATATATACATATATATATATATATATATATATATATATATATATATATATATATATATATAGTGACAACGCCTCGGATGTCAATGGGTGACGTCATCATGGTGCTCCTTTAAATCCATGGTATGAACGGTATGCTCGGGCGCCATTTTTACAGCGGTACAAAAGGAGCGTGCCTTCGGATAGCCTAGTGGAGGTGAGGGCGCAGGGTTGGTTGTTATCAACAGAAAAATACGTGTAGTTTAAATAAATATATTGTAACATACGAAGATATGTAAAACAAAGACACACAGTTTATAAATAAACAAATACATCACCCTTCTTTGCAGAACTGTGACCAGAGTTACCACGGTAAGTACGCGTATTCAAATTTACTTTAGAAAAACTAACAATTTCTCTAGCGGACAATCAGCGGCGCGATGTACACGGCGGACTCAGCCTTTACACGCGGCGGATTCCTCTGACGGACGGCGGCGGGCCTTACGGACGTACTCAGCCTACACACGGCGGATTCTTCTAACGGACGGCGGCTGACACACAGCACTCAACTTCTCGGCGGGTCGAAGGAGCCTTTTTCAGGACGTTTAGGAGGACCTATTCAGAATCCTAGCCTGCACGACTCTGAGAACGGGCGAACCCGCTCTGCCTTCACGGACCTCTGCAGCGGCTTATAAACCCAAACTAACGGTACTTCTCATTAAAATTGCGGCGGGAATGATTTTACTTAGTACAGGGTGTCGCTACTGTTTCAAGTGACAAATAATATTTTTATAAAATTTACACAAATTCTCTGGTCGCATTTCTTTACCCTAATTCCATTTTACAACATCAAATAATTTACAAATATTATTTCAAATAAAACACAATTTCATTCACATGTGCGGTGCGCCATGCACGGGCATGTTGTGAATCACGACGCTTCAAAATTTGCAAGGTTACTAATGTCAGAATATTCCAGAACTAAACAAACACAAAAATGCAATCAAATGTGTAAACGAGAGTTACATTGTTTCACAACACTATTGTAAGTTAAATTACAAATATACACTATGCTATTTTTACATAAAATACATTTACTTGTAGCTAAAACAACAACAATTGTGGTTATGGTGACTTGTACACATGTGTTTATTGTCTGTTCACATCATGACGGTCGGATATTGTCTTTTACAGGTACGTATTTCGTTAAATATTATACCAATATTACAAATACATCTTACTTTTCAGATTGAACAATACATAAACAATAAATGAGCAACGCATATTGTCAAAAACACGTTACTAAACAATCTAACTGTGACGGTGCTACTACAGATTTACAAAAGGAAGGAAAACCCTTGCTGGACGAAAGGGCCTATCGTCACAATATATATATATATATATATATATATATATATATATATATATATATATGGGGCTATAACAGAAAAACAGTTTTTTAGACGCCAAAAGTTTCTATATTAATTTATTGCAAAGGGAGTGCATATTATAAAGAAAAAAATTACGAATTTTTTAATACCATACACATTATGTTTCTGTTTCATACACAGCCAGAAAATAAATTTTAAAATTTGTACAATTACGAAAGAATATCATTAGCCATGAAACTGACAATAACAAAACATTGTCATTTTTTACTAACATGACAGAGGACAATTAAATATTAAAGTTATTATTTTATTAACTAATAAAAAATTGCCCCAAAATAAAAGAAAAACACTAGGATATTTATTTAAGAAACAATCATTATTTATTGTAATAGGTATTTGCAAATTAAAGATGATCTACATGGAAATAAGTTATAAGAAACGAGAAAAACAGCAAACTACAAGGAAACAATTAAAACCATTTAGTAATTTGTAATTTTTCTTCATGAGACAAATTATCCATGATTTCTCCTGAATAAGACGGAAATAATAATAATTTAACAAATAATGTGCAAAAAACGCTTATTAATGACAGTTTTAAGTCAACAATTGTTTTGTTTTTTTCTGTCAGTTTCACGGCTAATGATTTTTTTCTTAATTGTGCAAATTTTTAAATTTATTTTCTGGCTTTATATGAAACAGAAATGTAATGTGTTTGGTATCAAAAAATTCTTATTTTTTTTATTTATAATATGCACTAATTCTTTTTTCAATAAATTAATATAGAAACTTTTGGCGTCTAAAAAACTGTTTTTCTATGTTATAGCCCTATGACCCGTTTTAAAATTTACACCCCGTATATATATAGTCAAATCCTCTTCTACCCGTAGGGTGTTGAGGTTGTTTATTCCTGTTATTAGGGTTCTTCTATAAACGTCTTCTACTTTTTCCTGTCTCTTGCTAAATTATGTGCTTCCCGATTTGTAATTTTCTTCTCGTTCAGTATATCATTTATAGTGCCTTCTCATGTTTTCCTAGGTCTTCCTCTCGTTCTTTTCCCTGTTGTTCGAGATTTCCATATAGTTTTTGTTTGTCTGTTATTTGGCAATCTACTAAGATGACCAAACCATTGTAGTTGTCTTCTATCATTTTTTGAGTGGATTTTATTTCGAGTCTCTTCTTATTTCATTGTTTCTTATTTTATCCATTTTAGTCACTCTTTCTATTTGTCTGAGACACTTTATTGCTACCGCCTGTATTTTGCTATATTCTCTTGGATTTAATACACACAACTCGCTTCCATATATAAAACTCGGTAATAATATAATCTTGTAAACAGTTAGTTTAGTTCTTTTGCTAACATTTTTGTGGCTAAACATCGCAGCTCTCAGGGAATGGTAAAGTTCTAGATGCCGCTTGCACCCTATTATTTATGTCTGCATTACATCTTCCTTTTCCTTCAATCATGCTTCCTAAATATTTAAAACTTCCGACTTGTTGGATTATTATTCCGCTTAGTTTTATCGTTAGTATTTTATCTTCTCTGGATATTACCATTACTTTTTTTTTATATTGTCATGTTAGCCTTCATCAATTATTCCTTCCATACGTCCATATTTGTTTGTAGATTGGCCTCTGTAGTTCCGAGTATGGCCATATCATCGGTAAATAATGATTCCGAAACTTTAATGTTCTCAAGGTTTAAATTTCCCACTGGTTCTTTAATCGTGGATTAACATTTTTTGATATTTCATCCATATATATATATATATATATATATATATTACAAATAAAAATGGGCTTCGATTTCCTCCTTGTTTTAGGCCTTGAGTCGTTACAAATTCTTCTGAAATAGAATTGCCATTACGTCCATAGTTCCTACTGCTTTTGTAGAGTGTTATGATCGCTTGTAGTAATTTATTACTTATTCCTCATCTTTTGAGTATATCCCATAGTAATTCTCTATCCACTCGATCAAACGTCTTTTCTAAATCAATGAAGCATATAAAGAGTTCCCTGTTATATTGTAGCGTTCTCTCTATTAGTTGTCGGATGCTAAATATGTGGTCCTGTGTGCAATAGCCTGGCCTGAATCCACTTTGTGATTTTCCAATGTCTTCTATTTCTCCTCTTAATTTATTTTCTATTATTGCCTCATATAGTTTAGCCGTTACGCATAGTAGTGATATTCCTTTGTAGTTTTTACAACTTCTATTATCGCCCTTCTTGAAAATTGGCATTATTATTGTCTTCTCCCAGTCTTGTGGTATATTGTCTTCTTTCCAAATTTTATTGAACAGAATATGCAGCATGTCTACCCCTGATGTTCCCATATATTTTATTTGTTCTGACTTAATTTCGTCATAGCCTGCTGCTTTACCGATTTTGATTTCTTTTATTGCATCTGTTATTTCTTTCATTGTAATCTCTTCTTCTCTTTTAATATCTTCATTATATATCAATGTGTCCTTTTTTGGTCTGTTGTTTTTGGCTTCTAGTAATTCTTCAAAATGTTCTTTCCATCTTTCCATAATTTCTTTGTCGTTTACTAGAATCTGTCCATTTTTATCTCTAATTTGTTTTAAGGGTGGTTCTTTTACTTTCTTTAAGTTTTTGGTAATTTTAAAGAATAGTTTTTTATTTTCTTTGTAGTTTTTTTTCCACTAGACTACCAAAATCGTCCCACTCCTTTTTCTTTTCGGTCGTATTATTTTCTTTACTTTCCTCCTCTGTAATTTATATATTTCGTAGTTTAGTTGGTTCTTGTTATTGATATACTCTTTCCATTTTTGTTTTTTAATTTTAATTTCTCCTTTAATTTCTTGGTTCCACCAATGTGTTCGTTTTTTGTTTACATTTGTTATATTTGTACCACAGATTTCCTTCGCAGCTTCTTGGACAATGTTCTTAAAATTATTCCATATTGCTTCAACAGTTAATTTTCCATAATCTTGTAATTTTAAAAATTTTTCTTCTACCTTTTATTGGTACTTTTCTTGATGTTCTTCGTTTTTTAACTTATAAATTTTTAATGTTTTTTTACTGGTTTTTATATTAATAATAATAATAGTTTATTTATACTGCAAATATACAGAAAAAATCCCAGTTACATATTTACAGTTCCTTATTCAATAATGCAAATACACATAAAATATACATAAAATACAAATAAACACATGTTAAAAAAATAAATTAGTAGTTCAATTAAAAACATCTAAAAAAACATATATCTTTCAAAGAAGAGCACGAATACAGTTTTTATTGGAACAAAACACATCTAAGTTTCCTGTTTTAGAACATATTTCATTCACCAGATGAAATGCATGGTTTAATGGCGAGCAAGTGTTATTGACGACATGAAATATTTTTTCTCTAGGTCTTAATACGACAGATGGTGCATAAAAAGGGCACGCTTCTAATAAAGTTGGCGAGTCAATATTAGAGTGAATTATATTCCATATAAAGGTGAAAATGATCATTGTACGCCTTTGTGTCAGGCTTCTAATTTCAAATATATTTAATTGGTCTCTATATGAGATCCTTTTTGGTCCAACATTGAACTGTTTATAAAATAAATATCTCAAAAATCTCATTTGAACTCTTTCAATGTGTTTTTCCATAATTTGGGTCATAGGATTCCAAATTATACATCCATACTCTAATACTGACCTAACCAACGAATTAAATAAAACTATAAGTGTATCTACAGTTAAATTATTGGCATTTCTTAATATGAAACCCAAATTTTTGTATCCCTTGCTAACAATCTCTTTACAGTGATTTTCAAATTTAAAATTAATTTGAAATATCAGACCTAAATCTTTGAATTCATATACACGTTCCAATATATATAAATTTATGTTATAATTATATTCCGTATCATCCTTTTTGCGTGAAAAAGATAAAATTTTACATTTTTTAACATTAAATTCTAGACTATTATCCTTGCACCAGTTGCTAATAGCATCTATATCTTTTTGTACATGAATACAATCCGTTATAGTTTTTATTTCTTTATATAATTTGAGGTCGTCAGCATATAAAAGACATTTAGTATAATTGATATGCTCAGGCAAATCATTTATAAAAAGAATAAAGAACAGTGGTCCCAATAATGAGCCTTGAGGCACACCAGAAGAAGGAATAAATTCCTTTGATTTGCATTTATTATATTCAACGTACTGCACTCTGTCTGATAAGTAAGATTTAAACAAGAGTAGTATATCATTACTAATTGCAAATGAATTTAATTTTTTTACTAAAATCTCATGACTAACTTTATCAAAAGCTTTACTCAAATCGGTAAATATTACATCTAATTGATTGTTGTTGTCAATAGCTGACGAGATGTCCTGAGCAATTGTAGTCAAATTGGTTATTGTAGATTTCTGTTTAACAAATCCATGCTGTTCAACGGCTATGACTGATTTTACATGATTATATAACTTGTCGTACAATATTTTTTCTAATACTTTTGAAACAGATGGTAAAATTGTTACCGGTCTGTAGTTTGTTACATATTTAGGGTTTCCAGATTTATATATGGGACACACTCGTCCCAGCTTCAATGAATTTGGAAATATTTTATGTTGAAGTGCAGAATTAAAAATTATGGTTAAAGGTTTCACCAGTATATTTGCACATCCTTTAAGAATAAAACTGGGAATGTTATCTGGACCAGTAGCAGATTTACCATTAATTTCATTAATAGCCTTAAGAACATCTGACTTAGTAATTTTTTTTATTGTGAGTACGTTAAATAAATTATTATTTTCACTAACATTGTTGTTTACATTGATATTTTGATTATCCGAATTATACACTGAAGAAAAATACTCTGCAAATGCATTTGAAATATCTGAATATTTATTAAATTGTTCATCGTTGTAAATAAATAATGAGGACATGATATTATCTTTACGTTGTTTATTTATATGTGACCAAAATTGTTTTGGGTTACATTTAAAATTACTATTAATATAGTTTATGTGATCTACACGTGCTTGCTTTACAAGTGTTTTTAATTCAGATCTTAATATTTTATATTTGACCAAATATTCTGATTGTTTTATAGAATTTTGTTTTATTTTTTTTAAATATTTTTGTTTTAGTTTAATTTTACTCTTTATTTCAGTAGTGAACCAGTTAGGATATTTATTTTTCTTAACAGTGTATTTCGGAACACATTCATCAAATATTCGGTACATGGTTTCATAAAATTTGTTCATGTTTACATCTGGATTGGAATTTTCATCCAAATTATTCCAGTCACAATTTTGTAGCATATTATATAATTTTTCGTAGTCTGCTTTTTTGAAATTATACTGTCTAGCAACTGTTGTGTTGTACATTTTATGTTTTACTATAGGTACAGTGATTAGCAGAGGAGGATGATGTCTATCTACTCTCACAAGGGGATTATCATTTATTTCTAATTTAGAATCACATACGTTGGTAAAAATTAAATCTAGTGTAACAAAATTAATGTTTAGACAGTGATTCAAAGAAATTAAACTAAATTTCGAAATAAGTTCGTTCACTATTCTTGATTTATTGTTTCCATTCGCGAAATTAAATTTTGTAGAGTTTATTTCGTTGATATTCCAGTCACCCACAAAAAACACATTTTCACTGTGACGATGGTCACTAGATTTGAATTTATTCTTCATGTTTAACGTTGTAGCCTTGTGGTTAGCATGTCAGTTTTTTGCTAAAGTTTGATTATTTAAATCAAAGTTCAAATCCCACAAGTAAAAATATTATTTTTGCATTTTTTATTGGTTTGTATTGTTTTGATTTACGCATACAATATAAATTGTGTGGTTATATTGTATGTCGTTTGTTGTAAAATGTATTGTTGTATTTTGGTTATAGCTGCTAATGTTTATAAAATTGTTGTTTAACTGTTAGCTATTGTGTGGTTGAGTGGCTAGTGCGCTTGACCAGCACGCTAGAGATCGTCGGTTCGATCCTACATGAAACTATATTTTTTATATTTTTATTCAAACTTAGCGAGAATTTGCAGGATGACTAAAAACGTGTTTGAACCTTTTTTGATATTTTTAACGGTTTTTCGGGGTATAAATAGAAGCTCGAGCATTAGTTACGAGCAGAAAGTGTGTGCTTTCTCAAGAGAGAGTGTGTGCTCTCTCAAGGGAGCGTTAGCTCTCCAACGAGCCTAAGATGGTGTGTGCCGTCTTCTGCGAACCTGGTGAGGGCCAGGTGAGCGGGTTGTGGATGACCTTGGCTGCCTCTGACTCAGTGCTGTTGGTGTGTGCCGGCAGCTCGTGAGAGAGTGCAGCAGGTGGACCGTACCGGTGTAGCCGGTTGTTTTGTGCAGTGGTGTTGGCCGCTGTACTCCGTAATCGCGATTGTCAATGAGTGTTGGTGTGTGCCAACATTGTTAGATTGAAATCGCGATTGTTGATGAGTGTTGTCAAAGTGACAACACTGTAACCGTACCGTGTTCCCGTAACTTTGGTGTGTGCCATTGTTACTCGTTCATAGCGTGTTCCCGCAACCTTGGTGTGTGCCATTGTTGCCCGTTCATTGTTGATCGTGCGTAGTAGAGAAAATATCCTGCAAGTATCGCTAGTTCATTGTTACTTTGCATTTGTTATGTTTATTACTTTCTCGTTTTAATATATTTTAATAAAATATTAAAAATGATTACAATTGATTTCATTGTCAAAAGCCGAACTCTGTCTCCACTAAGCTACCCGAGCACTTTTTGGCGTTCCAGCCATCCTTTTCAGCGATGCTATGAGAGCGTCCTTTACAGGATCGACCATCTCTCCTTATGCTGTTTTTCCGAATTATTGGCGCCCGAGCAAACCCTTTTGACAGCATGGAGAACGAGCAGGGACGTCATTACAAAATGGCGACCGAATAGGGACAACAGCGTCCTTCATTCTTTTCGCCGTTACATCACATTCAACAATGTCTGTGATGGAATCAATTTCTTCTATGAAGGATTCATATTCTTCTACAGAAGTAGCGGGACAAAAATAAACGCACACTATAATCACTTGGGTATTATATATTTTTGCTTTCGCGCATACCCAGTCATAAGAATTATCAGTTCCTGAATTACTATGGATTAACACTGGATTATACGATTTTTTTATTGCTACCATAACACCACCGCCTTTTATTGTAGACACTAAATGTCTGTCTTTTCGAAAAACCGTGTAACGGCTATCACACAGCTCACTGTTTAGAAAACCACAATGCAACCATGTTTCTGTAATAGAAATTAAATCGTAGTTTTCAGCGAGAATATTATTATGGAAGTCTATCAATTTTGTTCTTAACCCATTCACATTTTGATAATATATTTGTAGGTTTTTGTTTGGATGTACGTTAACAGACGAACTGTTTGCATCTCCTACTATTTCTGTGTCTGTTTTTGAGGCTTCTTCTGAAAAAAAGAATAACGTCTGACTACCACCCCGGTTGGCCAGAAATCACTCTCGTTCACTTTGTCCAAGTGATCCATATCTACTCCAATTTTGAACGCCGAAGTGGATGCATCCGATTTAGAAATCTTTTCTATTATTAATTTATTTATCTTCAATTTTGATTCCAGATATTTTTTTATTTCGTCATTAGACACATCAGTAGCTACCCTGCCTACAAATAGCCACGCTAATTTAGGGCATGATCTAAATTTAGTTTGAGAATCATTTGAATTCGAAGATCCTACAACGGAGTTAGTTTTGTATCTTTTTCTCTTTGATTCAACTAAGATAAATTCATCTTGAGTCTTATTGACCTCCTTATTTTTTGTATTTAAAATATGTTTTGATAAAGAAGTTGGTGTTTTTTGTGCCTCCTTGTGACATCTATTGTTAGGAGTAGGTAAATTTGAACAGGAATTTACTACTTCTTTATCGTCGTCTGCTTTATCGGTTTGGCCTAAGTCAGTTTTATCTTGCTCTGTCTCAATGCATGGGCGTATGACCTTCGCAAAAGATGGTTTAGCAGATTCAAGGTTGTTTAAATTCGAATTGTCTTTACAGATTTTAAGAGTATTTACTTCTTTTGACAACTCCAATATAGTTTTAGACATTTCTTCCATTTTAGACAATAATTTCATAAATATTGGTGAAAAACTCACATAATTTTGTTTCTCCGAAGAACTAATACTTATATCTCCGCGAACGTCGAATAGAGCACACTCACAGGCTTCGCAAAAATATTTGATGTTTTTTATATTGCTGGTAAGTGTATTATATTCACGTTTACCCAGTTTAATGCAGGTGATATGGAACACATGTCCACATATTCCCGAACACTTGACTTTTAAGTCGTCTTTATTATTTTTACAAATATTGCACAGTGAAATAACATTTGAATCTCCACTTTCCGCCATATTTACTTACGTGACATTTTATTACCTTGGGATTCGCAATTTTCAGACCTGTTTTCGATTATAGTTTTTGATTCCACCAAGTAATGGTCGCTTCCGATTTCCCTTCCCCTTTTTACTCTTACATCTTTAATTTGTTGTCTGTAACTCTGGCCAACTATCACATAATCGATGATTGATTTTTCTTTCCTGCTTTCTACGTCCCTCGTATATGTATGTATGTCTCTGTGTGTGAACATTATTGATGGGTAGTTCATGAACGAGTTGTTCATTTTGAACGAATCACTTCAGTGAGCCATGAACGAACAACTCTTAAGATCTCACAATACGGCTCAGCGTTCACGCGCTACACTGTAGCACAAGCACACCGCTCTAGTACAGTAGCTCAGCTGAACGAAATACTCTTTAGGTTTCACAGTACGGCACATGGCTCTGGCTAATCAGTTTAGCACTCGATCTCGTGCAGTGTGCTAGTGAGCAAATGAGCTTGAACTTGAGCTCAGCAGTCACGGCACAGAGCACTCGCAGCAGTACAACACAGTTACAGTTCACAGCACGCATGAAGAGCGCATGTGCATTTGAGTCGTTCAAATGAACGACTCACTTTAATGAGCGGAGCAAAATGAACTGACTCACTAAAATTGAACGAACGACACATCACTAGACTGAACATTGTATTCATAATGGCTAAGTCATTGACTATGCAGTAATCTATTAGTCTGTATCCGTTATTGTTTATTATTTCTTCTCCAGCTTTCCCCATCACATGTTCAATTCCTTCATTTTTATTTCCCA
Organism: Ophonus ardosiacus; assembly: GCA_943142095.1. Taxonomy (NCBI): domain Eukaryota; kingdom Metazoa; phylum Arthropoda; class Insecta; order Coleoptera; family Carabidae; genus Ophonus; species Ophonus ardosiacus. The sequence goes on along the minus strand of OW964833.1, from coordinate 31,256,586 downwards.
CACGAGCTTTAAAATCTCCCACTAAAATGACTGTTTCAAATTGTTCTTCGATTATTTGCTGCATTTCTTCCCAAAATTTATCTTTGATTGCACTTCTTTTATCTTCACTTGGTCTATATACTACTATTACAGTTATTTTTATTTTATCTATTTCAAGGGTTACAGAAAGAATACGTTCTGTGTAGAATTTCCATTTGAAAACTTTATTTATATACTCCTCTCTTATTAAGCAGCTTACTCCTTCCCTTGCGTTCTCTTGTTGTTCCACTCCACTGTAAATTAGCATATGCTCTTTAATTTTTTGTATTCCACTCCCTTTTTTCTTTGTTTCAGTAATACCTAAAATACCTAAGTTGGTTTTTCTCAAATTCTTCTGCTAGTTCAAGTTCTTTTCCTTTTTCCAAAATAATTTACTAATGTAAAATAACCAAACATGTAAGATTAAACACAAAAAAAACTGTACTTGATCTGTTCTCTTTACTAAAATTATTTGGCACAATTTTTTTTAATTAAAAAAAATATATTTGTGTATACATTCTTAATATTACCTAACAGCTGTTTTCGAATGTACGACATAGTGTCAATTTTATAAATAATTAAAGCTAAAATTTGTAAAATACATAATACTCAGCCTACAATATGATAATAATATTCATAATATATCAGAAAGTCGATTTTCAAACACGTAATAAGAAATGAATATCTAAACAATATATACAAGACAATATACCAGCAATGTCCATAAGGCAATATTTATAGTAAATATATTATAGTATATTTAAATGGCTAATGTTCAGAAAATATCCATAATATATAAGGACAAAGTACAGGGTGGGGCAGAAAAACCTATCCGATTTCAAATCCCTTTTTCTCAAAAGAGGGAGCAGGTAGAGTAGTGGGGTAAAAACCGTTAGAAAGCCGGTTTTATGCCATTTGTCAGTAGTCAACATGCCTTGGTCTGGTGAACATCGTGCTTTTGTTATTGAGCGGTTTATCGAATGCGGCGGTTCGATAATTGCTACACAACGTGCTTTTCGAATTCATTTCGGACTCGGGCGTCATGATCCTGTTCCACATCACGCTACGATTAAAGTGTGGGTGTCAAATTTTAGACAGACGAGTTCAGCATTGAAAAAGAAGTCGCCTGGACGTCCCAGGACAGCAACAGGACCTGAAAACGTGGCCAATGTGAGAGCCGCGATTGAACGTTCCCCGCGTCGTTCGGCGCGAAAACATTCGCTCGCTTTGGCGATTTCCAACCGTAGTATTCGGCGCATTTTGCACCGGGACCTCAAAATGCATCCCTACAAAATGGTTGTTGCACAGGAATTAAGTGAAAGGGATTTTGAAACCCGTACGAACCTGTGTCGCGATCTCCGAGAACTCCCAAACGACGATGTTGTGCTCTTCACGGACGAAGCCCATTTTCACCTTTGTGGTGCCGTTAACAGGCAGAATTTTCGATATTGGAGTGACGAAAATCCTCGAGAAATCCATCAGGAACCCCTCCATAGCCCAAAAGTGACTGTGTGGTGTGCTCTTTCCCGCCTAGGCGTCTGGGGGCCTTACTTTTTTGAAGAAAATGGGCAAACCGTAACGGTCAACAGCGAGCGCTATTGTTTCATGCTGGAAAATTTTCTTAGACCCAAAATGGAAGAAAATGGCGTGGAAAATGTGTGGTTTCAACAGGATGGGGCAACCGCCCACACATCGCGACGATCAATGGACATTCTCAGGGAACTGTTTCCCGGTCGCCTCATTTCCCTGAGAGGTGATCTTGGCTGGCCGCCGCGCTCATCGGATCTCACTCCATGTGACTTCTTCCTTTGGGGTTACCTCAAATCGAAGGTTTACCAGCATCGACCAAGGACCCTTCTTGCTTTACGAAGGGAAATTGCTCGGGCAATTGAAGAAATTCCTGTGGAAATGACGGTGAAAGTCATGGAAAGCTACCGCGAGCGCCTAAATCAGTGTATCCGCTCCCAAGGACGACATTTGAGTGATGTGCTTTTCAAAACTTAAATTTAAAAATGGCATAAAATTTGCGATATGTTAATAAAAATCTTTTTTGACAAGTTGAGTGGTTTTAATTTTATAACGTTTTGAAATCGGATAGGTTTTTCTGCCCCACCCTGTATATGAAAGTCGGTATGTCCATATCACATTCTAATATCATGGATAACCGTCGCATATCATGGATAATAAATTTATATACGTAGTACGTCGGATGCTATATGGGAACCTACATTTTTTATATTTTTTGCCACAATAATGCACGCCACAAAAATAACTAAAATCACTAACAGCAACAGCATTACCAACACTACACCGATAATTACTCGAGTAAAAATTTATTTAATCTAAAATAAGTAATCTTATTTTTAAAAGTATTATTTAAATTTTTGCAAAAAATCCGCCATTTTCTGAAATTCTCCGCTCTGTCACACATATTTAATAAATCCGCTAAAAATGCGACTTTCCGCTAAATCTAGCTACACTGCTAGGGAATAACGAGAAGTAGCATTCAATGATATAACCAATTAACCACTTAAACGTCCTTGTTGATTAGTTGGCGCCAACATCTCTATGTAAGCGCTAGTATTAATTATTATATTAAACGCGCCTGTAAATTAAATTTGAAATAAATACATAAAGTTTTTTTACAAATAATTTTATATTTACACAAATTATATATATTATATATATAAGTTGCGGTATAAAAATATGATATATATATATATATATATATATATATATATATATATATATATATATATATATTAAGGTTTCCAATTTTCGGGATCGGGATCCCGTTTCGATATCCCGGGATAAAAAACCTAGATCCCGGGATTCCGGGATTAACCCCAATATATTTTTTTAAATCTAACACTAGCAACAGAAGTAACAAAAATGCAGAAATACATCAAAGGAAAGAACGTTTTTATTAAAAAATACAAAAATAAAAAAACAATTTTTTTTACGTTTAAGAAGTAAAATGAAAAATATGAATTACACATTCATTTACTTTCGTATTCATAAGAATATTGAACATTCATTCAATAATATTTGGTACACTATTTAATATTTGAAAATTATGTACATATTTCATGTTTTGTATGATATTCCTTGATAATCTATCAATTTTCATATTGTACATGGAGAAACAATTAAATTTTTAAATGTCTGATTAATTGCCGAAAAGTTATTAAGATTTCCTGTAACCCAATTTAATAACTTTTAAATATGCAATTTTAGATTAATTTTACTATAGACGTTTGGTACTTAATAATAGGACAGCAATTAGTAAAAGAATTAAAAGAGTTGTCTAAACAATTTAGAGAACTTAAAATAAGCTTAATTTATATAATTTTTTATATTAAATATTTACAAAATATTAGTTGAGGTCTTTAGATTGTTTCATTCCATTCAAAAATTCATCGCTTTACAAGCAATCAGACATAACTCAAAATTTTGCATTTTTAAGGTAAATATACAGAAATAATCACAAAAATACTCATTTTACCCAGAAAACGTCATAACTGATAGTTCAAACATAAAATACTAGATGGCGTTATGTCGTTTAGCATTTTGCTCTCCTCTTTCTAGCAACTTCATGGTAAATAGCACATTTGTAGTATTATTGCATCTATCGTCTTAAGTGATTGTGTGCATAGCTACAGAGAGGAAGTCGGCCATTATTTTTTCGGAATAAACAAGTCATTGTTCATTGTCTGAAGTCTTTTTGTTTTCTCTAATAATAAATGTCTTTTCGATTAAAGTTTATACAAAATGAAGTGTGTAAGTGTTTCTCTTTATCACAAATCCAACACTGTCAGTTTACTGGAGTCATATGGTTTGATGCGTTTGTCGTGAGTTTTATGAATAAATGACACTTTCTGCTTTATGTCGAAAGATTTATAGTTTTATGAAATAATATCATGGTTTTATTTTACATGTGACAAATTACTGTTAAATAATGTCTTAAGAATTATGACAATTTTCATGTGGTCTATGATTGCCAATTACTTTAGCTAAATAATTATGTTTTTTATTAGGTCTATTTGTTTGTCGGTCTGCTGATTACGTCCTTAGTTCGTAAAGTGTGTATTGTATGTAGTTCAATTAAATTTGAAAGCATTTTTGTTGTAGATTAAACTGTACACAAAGACTTCTAATCAATGCGAATAAAATGAATATAGGCAAACCCAAAAAAGATGTTGAAACTGTTACTTCAGAAAATGACACACCTAGAAACCAACACGAATGTGACTTCTGGATAAGGACCAGCTCTTCACCATGCACTAATAAAACAAATAATCTCCGTCCCAAACTGACCTGAACCTGAATCTACAGGTACACATAGTTTACTCGAGGAAAAATGCAAAAGCGATCTACCTGAAAATTTAATCTCATGCGAAAAAAAGATCAACGAACGTAGTCTTCGACAACATCGTGTCTCATACTCCTCAACTTGGATTAGCGATAAAAATCTGTGCTTCAAGCTCATATAAATCAGATTTCATAGCAACATAGAATTTACCCAATGAAAAAAATAAAAATAATTCACCTGAAAACTTAATCGGACGCGACTCACCTGGAGTAGGATTAGCGAAAATTGTATCTCTTGTTCCTCAACATGACTCATGGACGAAACCCTATATTCCAAACATCTGTACCTGAAACCGGACCTAAACTAGAAGAAGTGTGTCTTATGAAATGGAGAGGTCCTGAAGCTCCTTGATATCATTGATGCACAGTTTCTTATCTTTGCCATCAGTGTTCACTTTCACAATAACACGGCCATCAAACAATGTTTTTAGGAGAAAAAGCCAGTATATCATAAAGTCTTTCAGAATTGTTCTTTTCCTAAACCTGTTCCTGTACGGTAGCTTATAAACTTCACAATTACGGGTCGATTTTCGTTACTTTTGGTTTGCCTAATCGATGACAGCGATCACTTAGGCTTACATCAACAATTTTGACGACATAAGTCGACATGATCGTCAGTGCACTCATGGTGTTTCAAAGACTTTTTGTACAGCATTTGAAACTTCGTTTATAATTAGCTCAACGAACACTATATTTGATGTTAAAAGAGTTAAGGAGCTCGTAGTAAATTGAGTAATTGTATCGCAATCATCACGAGTAAGTATTGTGATAAAAACTGACTTACGTCCAACACTGCAAAATTCACTGTACGTCTGAACACAACAGCAACACGTCTAGCTTCGTTCATTGCTCATACAAATTCTCCAGTACAGCTACCAAAATTTATTGGGCAGTATTATAATTGACTGGAAATTGTGAAACTTGTGAAAGTTTAATAAATAATAATGAAAATATAATTTATATTCAATAGTTTCATTATCTGCGAGCTTCACTAGAGGGTAACGCTGCGTAAGTGATTCAATCAATTGAATTTTCCTTCAAAAGTTATTCAGAAACATGGGATACGTTAAAGGAGGGGTTTAATAACACAAAATTGCTAATTCACAATCAGACCTGTTCAGGAATAATCGTCTTTTAAAGTACGAAAATTAATTGATGATATATCTAAAAATCTTCGTGTGTTGGGACAGTTAGGGAAACCGGTAGAATATTGGGGTTCATTGTTAGTGTACATGATTGTGTCAAAATTGCACAATAATTTGATACTTGAATGGGAACAGCACATAGATGATAATTCTGATAAGGATGTTCCTTCGATGAATATATTAAAATTATTTCTTAAATAAAAAGCAGATTTGCTCGAGACATTAGAGTCTAAAAGTGACAGAAAACAATCTTTGGATAATATGAAACAATTTTTCACAAGTACTTTATGTAGTTTTAAAAAGGATCATTATGTTACCAACTGTCCTGAATTCATTGAGTAAATAAAACACAGATTTTTTTTTTCGTACTATATTTTTGGCTCGTGACGGCCGTTTTGTCCGTTCGGACATCATCAGACTGAGTATACAAGAATATTACCTCTTTCTTGTATAAGACTACTACTTTTGCTTCACTTGCATTATTTATAACTTTAAGGGTTAACTGCTTTATTGTATACGGTGTTTTTATGTATTCGAAATACCGGTGATTTGCGTTACTCGATTCAGGGTCTCAAAGTTATTTTATATCTGAAGTTTGTGCAGACATTTGAATTTAGGAACACCTGACAGTAAATTGGCTCAATAATATAATTTGAAAATAATAAAAGTAATGTAAAAAGTGAATCAGTGCATGGCTCCTACAATCGGGAATTGAATTTTCTTGTTTTTCCGGAAATTGCTGCTTCCACGAAATTTTATACTTGCTGATTCGGCATTTAATAAATCGGGCAGAATAGATATTTTACTTGAAGCTGATGTTTTATAAAATCTTATACGATCAGGCCAAATAGGGTTAAATAAATCAGTGTTACAGTATACCAAATTAGGATGATTAGTGTCGGGGCCTGCAGCAATAATTCATGTTGATTTGGCACGATGTAATTTCTTATGTAATAATGATGTGCAACAAAATTTGACGCGTTTTTGGATATTTGAGGAAATTACTGTAAAAAATAAACTATCAGAAGAACAAAAGATTGAACAATACTATGTGAAAAACGTTATACGTGATAAAACGGGTAAATATGTCATATTACTTCCATTTAGTGATTCTTTAGATAAGCTAGGGTTCCTATGATCAAGAAAAAGATGGTCTTTGTCATTGGAAAATAAGTTGTAAAGTAATTCTATGCTAAGGCCATGTATATTAAGTTCATGAAGGAATTTGAACAGTTAGGACATTTGAGTTTAACCCTCCGTTACCCGCGCGAATGCTCATTACATTGCTACCCGCGTGGTGTCTGAGAGACTCCGGCCAAAATATCTTTAATAAATAATTAATGAAAACTTTTTAATGTTTGCGTCGGACATAAATAAATAATATTAACTTTTAAACGTGTTTATTTTATTTAATAAAAAATGTAAACAGACTAAAAGAAAATGCCGAATAATAATAAAATTAAAATATAAAGTAACAATAATTAAATTTATTATACAAACAAAATTAAATTCTTCATATGAACTTTAATTGAAACAAATTAGTCTTTTTTGCAACTACGAATTTTACAAACATTGCTAGCCTGCTCTAAACATATATAATTATTACATTCTATACATCTATATTTCGTCATACGATATTTTTTTTCTTTCGCAGATGTAACACCTTTTTTTACATTTTCAGAACCTTCAACACTGGTTTCTTTTTTCTTAGTTTCCTAGGCAGGCATGTTGTTTTTGATCGATTTTGTATATGTTCTTGAGTTAATTCCAAAGCTAAAGTTTTTATGAAATTACGTTTGTTTATTTTTTCTTCCGGTTATTATTGTTTTATTTATATTTAAATCACTAAAACTTACATTTTTGCAAAAATTGCAATTGATGAAATTAAAACGAAGTACCTGCGTGGCGTCTAACAGACTCTGATCAAAATTATTGCAATTGATGAAATTAAAACGAAGTACCTGCGTGGCGTCTAACAGACTCTGATCAAAATTTATTGCTCTTTGCTATACAACGTATAACAGTTGAATGCTGTGGCGTGTTGTTTATTTATTTATTTAATGATCAACCCAACAGGCTAAGCCCAGATACAGGGTTGTAAAAAATACATAATACACTCAACAATACATAAAAATAAACAAAATGCTTATGACATATTACATACCATATTAATGAAATTTTTAAATTCCAAATGAAATATATCAATCCTCGAAAATTTACAATTATAAAGATTGCACATACGATATATAGGCGACAGCATTAAATAATTAGTTCTAGCACCCGGTAAATAAAAAGTAAAGCTACTTCTGGTACGAAAAGAGGGAATATGAAATTGGAGAGAGGAAAGAGTACAAGGATCGTCAACGCAGCTGTTTACAACTTTAAATAGATGTATTATTAGGGCATTTTCACGGCGTTCAAAGAGATTCTTGAAATTAAACATATGTAACAACTGTTTATAATTTACAGAATAATCAGGGTAGTTATTATGTGCCTTGTAATAAAGGTATTTGAGAATTTTTTTTTGAACAGATTCAATCAAATCTTGATGAACTTCGTAAATAGGGTTCCAAATGATGTGACAGTACTCCAGCTTAGAACGGACGAAAGAAAAGTATAGGTTCGTAATTGCTGATAAATTTAGGAAAGTTCGAGTATTTCTTATTATGAAGCCTAGCATTCTCATGGCACTGTTATATATACAGGGTGTATCAAGATAATGGAACAGTGCCGTTTATTCGTGTATGTGAAAAGATACAGAAAAAAGTAATTAGGATATTTTGTAAGGGATAGAGGGGGACACATTTTAGCATAAACTTTATTATCATATATTCAGTGGTACTCAAACTATAGGACAATATTATATTTTTTTAAATTGCATTATATATATATTTTATTAACTCATTAAATAGAGAATTTTGTTCTGAATTCAACGATATAATAATATCATACCCTTACATTGCAAAAAAATTGATAAAAATTAATTCAAAGTTAGTATTTCATTTCTACTGTATCTAAGTAATCTGAGCAAAAATTCAATCAATAAAACAAAAAATTTATTTTGAAAGTTGAATTTATTGCCAAAATCGCAGCTTACTTCAATGTAATAAAACTAAAATAATTTTTATTTTGTTTTATTGATTGAATGTTTGCGCAGATTACTTAGATAAAGTAGAAATGAAATATTAATTTTGAATTAATTTTCATCAAATTTTTCGCAATGTAAGGGTATGATATTACACCCTGTATATCTTGTATATGATGTGTAAATGTAAATTTGGTGTCATATTTTGACTCCAAGATCTCGTACAGTAGTAGATCGCTACAAGATGACATTTTCGATCGTATAATTATAAATAATTGGCAATAGTTTCCTACTAAAAGACATTACTGTACATTTATTTAGATTAAGATGTAATTTGTTAATTGAGCACCATTTGGAGAGTCTTAGTAGGACCAGAAGTAGGACTGTAAACTGAACTAAAGAAATTAGCAAATGCATTGGCAATATCACTTGGTGAAGAAATAGTTGTGTCGTTAAAAGTCATAGAAGATGAAGAGGCTGATTGTTTCTTTTTAGAATGTATAAAGTTCCAAAACTTCTTGGGATCTGTACTGATGGAAGTTTCACAAGACTTCACATATTCACTGTAATTTCGTCTAACTAAGTTCTTTAGCTCAGAACGCAAGTTATTAAATTGAATACGATAGTGGGGATTATGTGGAAATCTTAATGACAATTTCCTCATACGATCTTTTTTCTTAAGTACCCTAATGACATTTTTTGAGCAATTTGACTTCATAGGAACGCAAGAGTCTATGAACGAGTAAAGAGTATTGTAAAAAAATTCACAAGCAAGATTAATGTCAGTAAAATGACTGAGTGAATTCCAGTCAAATTGTTCAATCAAGTTATACAATTTAACATAGTTAGCCTTCTTAAAGTTATAATTTTTGTAAGTTTTACAATCGTTAACGCTCTTTGACAGGCTAAAGTTAAAAGTAATATTTAAAGCAGGGTGATGTGTATATTTAACATTAAATAAGAGATCGTTTGAGTGTGAGACATCACAATTACTGCAAGCATTACAAATGACAACATCAAGCAACCTATTGTTCACGTTAAGTATCGTATTACACTGTTTAGCGTCCAAAATATTTAACAGAGTTACAAATTTATTGACTTTCGAGGACTCTAGATTGCTACTTAGTTTTGGAATGTTAAAATCTCCAGTAATTATAAATTCATTGTTCTGTATAATTGGTAGGCTTTCAAAAAAATCATATATAGAATTGTATGATGAAGTGTTAAGTGCAGGTGGAATATAAACAACAAATACAAGCTTTTAAAGTTATTCGTAATTTTGCTGCACACAATATGAACATTACTGGGGAGAATATCACTGTACGCACTCAGGTCGACACTACAGGAATGAAGTGATTTGTTGATTAGCAGTAGAACTCCACCTCCTCTGGACAGACGCCACGCCTCCAAATCACGGTCATTGCGGTACACCGAAAACGTGTTGGAACAAAGTTCAGCGTCTTCAACACTAGAAGTGAGCCAAGTCTCAGAAAGTGCAATAATGTCATAGTCAAGAGAACCTTCCAGAGATTGCAGTAGTGTGAGCTTAGTGTTTAGTCCTTGAACATTTTGGTAGAAGCAAGTGAGATTTTGAGTTGACTTTGGACGAGTTTCCTGCTGTGATTGCTATTGTGGACTTAGTATGTTGGATTTAAAGCGCTTCAAGCAGAGTATCCTTGTTTAGCAACTCAGACATGCCAACTATACGGACTCGGGGATTTAAAGCAGGTAATTGTTTAATAATTTCTCGGATAAATTCTCATTCCTTAGTTCCTGTAGCTTACTGGATTGATCCGTACTAATGATAAGACCGGCATTACTGACTTGTTGGACTGAATTGACCTGGATGTTAGATGTCACAGGATTTGCGGTTTTCAACAGATCGGACTTTGTGATGGAAGTGGGCTGAGAAGTGTTTTTTGGACGTAAAATCACTGGAGGATCAGACGAAAGCACTTTAGAAAACGATGGTGCTTGGGAAGATTTAGGAACCTCAGAAGACGATAGGACCTTTTTAAACTTGTCATCAATGACTGAACTTAAATCTTGTTTTACTGAGGCTACACTAGTGGAGATAAACTCTGAAAGGTTCTTTTGGATGCTGGACACGATGTTCGGTAGTACCACGTTCTCCAGGTTTGAGATTAAATCATTTATTGCACTTAACTGGTTTTTGATATTGGTCTATTTAGATTCATCCTTGACGTAACAGTTTGTACGGCAGGAAGTACACCAGAATAAAATTGATTTGGACTCCGACAAAATACGCCCTGCCTCCTCGGAAAGATTGGCGCATGTTGGATGAAACCATTGACCACACGTACCTTCACATCCAATGAGATTGTCTGACCTTTTGGCCCTGCACTTAGCACATTTATTCATTGTTCAAGGTAATTGCAACATAAATAGTATATAACACCACTAATTAAACTTGTAAATATTTGCACAATGCAGATTAAGTCCGTAGATTAATAAAATTGATAGATCGATGATAAAACTAGATCATAGAGTCAAAACGATCCCATGAAGTCAACTAACACTCACATAAATAAAAACTGGATCATAATGCGCGTCGGCAGATAAAAAATTTAGGTAAAGGTTTAAAAGTAAACCGGTCAAAATTGTAAAAACACACAGAACTACAGACAACACGTGCGACTTAATCACTTGCATAGATAATGTTGTATCTCATCCTCGGTCAGTATAAGGAAGGTATGTAGGAGGGGAATGTCCCACCCTTCCGATTTCAAAAGTTATGTTAGTAAATATACACAGTTGGCGTCAGATAGACGGGTAACGGAAGATTAATTGAAAATAATGATAATGCGAAATATGTATATTATCTAATTTATCACGGAGTTTTATACATGGATATTTTAATTACAAATTTACATGTCGAGTTTGACGCGTCCGCTCCGACATCGCCAGGTTACTTTTTAAATAATTTGATGTTGATAGGCCCTACGATGCAAAGTAATCTACTTTCAACTCCACTTCTCTTTCAAAATATGTAGTCGTTATGGATGCCGACATTGAAAAACTGTATCGGCAAGTGATGATCAACGAGAATAACCATATTTACAATGAATTATCTGACGTGATCTATCTGAAAATTTACGTATATTTAATTTAAATACAGTCACCTATGATACCACGGCGGCTTCGTTTTTGGCAATACGTAGTATTAAGTTTTGTATTCTAAAGCAGCAGGAAATTATAAAAGCTGATTTTTACGTGGATGATATGTTAACTGCTAATTCGGTGTGTCAGGGTGTCATACACATTTTGAAAGGCGGAGGATTTAACTTGAGAAAACTTTATTCGAATAATTCAAATATTCTGAAATTCACGCAAAGTAACAATACAGATTCTAGTAATGTTCTAGTAATGTACTTGTAGGTTTTTCAAGTAATTAAATTTATAAAATTCTCGTAATTATTTAGTTTCTTATTGGTTATGAATTAAAATATAATTTATCTAATAATATAAACGTTCATAAAATTGAGCCTCCTTCTCGTTCAGCCATTAATTTGACTTTTGTACCGTGCGCGTCTCTGACTATGGCGCGGTTTTTGATAAATAATACTTCGTGTTCCTTGTCTACAATCTTTGTCACAGACATCAGATTTGTATTTGAATGTGAATCAAATAATCTCAATCTTTATTGATTTACTCACGTGATCTTCTGAAGCTTCTATTCGCATTTCGTCTTTGGACTTTACTGGCATTGTGGACTCACAGGATAGTTTTAATCTGCTTTGCGTGTTCTTTTTGTTTATGAACAGTTCGTTCCACCACTTGTTCTGCCGTGGTTATTTGTCGTTAATATTGATGAATTCGCTGCTTTGTTGACGTGGTAGCTTTATAATATAATAATATTTATTTTACTGTACAATGTCTTAAAAAGAAATTACAAACACAGATACTTTAATTTTGAGATACTTCTACATAGATAGGACAGTAAATATGAATAAACTCAGTAAGAAGCTAAATCGTTTCTTGCAGCGAGTGTTGACAATTTGAAAATGTAATTAATTTATTACAGTAGTAGTAGTTGAGGTTTCAAATGTTGTGGTGCTTGTAGTGACCACGTATTGCTGATTCAATGTTAAAATGAGTTAATTGAGCATGCTAAGTCTTTGCGGTTCTTGATGCGCATTAGGGTACCAAAGGGTTCTTTTAGTCCTTCGAGGAATACTCTCAATGCATACTCGCGGAAATATTTTGCAGCGTACTATAGCTTTCCCAACTTTATTATTATTTACGTATGGAATTTGTAAGTACAAGATGTCTTGAATTTTGTTATAATACTCGAATGGAGTATCGCCGTTTTCCATTTCCAGTGTACAACAGTGTCTTTTGTCATCAAAAGAGTTCAACAAAACCTTTTTAACATCATCCCAGGAAGTTATAGTGTACGTTGCTAGTTTGTTGGCGGGTTCCTCTTTCATTTTTCTGAGTAATGTTGATATGAGATACTCATTTTAAAAGTATGTGGTATCTACTGTGTTACAAAATTTCTTGACCAGTTTCGTGACAAGACGTGACAAGTGTCTATTGTGTCCATGGAATTCTGGAATCAAATATTTAGTAGTTAAAAAATTAGTATAATCACAGGACTACATATTAATATGTATGTATCAAAAATACTGTTAATCATTTGAAATAGTTGTTACATATATTTCTTCAATGTATTTACTAAAAATTAAAGCTCTTTTAAATAAGCACCATTCTGGTTATAAATAATATAAATAACAAAATAAGTCATAAAATAAAGCAAACTCTACAAAAGAGTACACAACGGAAAGAATTAAAAGAAAACATATAAATTATTCTTTTCTAGATGGTAAACTAGGGGTAGTTATAGTCGAACATGTCTGTATTGCTCCCAATTCTCCTGATTAACGGTATTTTTGGCTTTATTATATAACCTTCTGACTAGAAGTTTTTGATGTTCTAGCTCCTCATTCCACCAAAGTACCTTCTTGGTGGTTTGTTGCAGGTTTAAGGGAGAACTATTCTCTTAAGCTGTGTGTAGTAAATTGCTAAATTCAGTTCAAGCCGTTTCCAGTTCCTTCACTGTATTAGCACTAACTTTAAATTCTTCCACTTCAGACTTTATATAGCCATCATACAAGGTTCATTCTGTTAATTTCGGAACCCTAGCGTGAGTTAGGCCTTCTCTACTAACCTCTATGTCAAACCTAATATACATATGGTTTTTTTTTTTTTTCGAGCTAATGTTTTGGGCTGAATACTGTAATCTTAGTTACAAATATAAATTCTTTATCCCTATTTATTATATCTATGGTAGCTGTAGATATAAATTCAAGAAGGTACTCACCTCTAGTGTTTATATCCGTGCTACCCCATACTGTGTGGTATGTGTTTGCTTCTCAGCCTAGAATTGTTTGTACCTGCGTTTACATTAGGAAATACAGTTCTTTACTAATGGAAGTGGCGTTTCAACCGAATCGCCGGGGAAGTATGTAGAGGCAAGGACTACCTCTTTCATGCGTCCGTTCATCGGAAGTATAGCTTACACAGCCTCTTACCTTGCAGTGAGAGCTGTTATTCTGATAGTTACAGACGAGGCCATTATACCTGATGAGGAGGCAGTTTGTGATGCTCCACTTTAGGACCCTCCATTAATTGTGTTTAGCCTTTCGGTCTGGCCTTTATCCAACAACTTTAGACTTTGGTCGTTCGTAACTGCAATGCTGTTTGAGCAGAATGTATTAATTATACTGTACTGAGTCAGTTACAGACATCTGGACTTGAAAATAGTGCCCAGAAACTTAGGCTTTACAGAACCTTCAGCGTCTACGATTTGGGCCAGGATTGCATACTGAATTAATTTCAGCTGCTCTGTCTCCAAGTTAGCGTCGAGATAACCTGAATGGAGAAATCGTTGCGGGTACCCAGAATAACCTGCTTAAAGCTGATCGGTTTCGTTGATATACCAGGCGGTGGCGGATCACAACTACTGGATTTAACCTTTCCTTCGGCGCACCACATCCATAACATTTTATCTCATCCGTTGTACGGTCTCGCGTCTCGTACAACTTGTCGCTACTTCCGGACTTTGATTACCTGGTTCGCTTGTGTGGCATATTTCCTACATTCCGACTCGTTGTGGCCAAAGGCACGGTAGCGACGACAGCCTTGACGTCTTTGCGGCTTTTTGTTTCGGGTGTCCGTCTTGCATGACTTCCTTTGCAGACCTGGCTAATACGATGGTGTAGCAGGCCATGTATCATATCCAACTGCATGGACACGGGCGGACTTGGCGACGTGATGCAGTTGGGCTATTAGAGCACGAGCTTTGTCCACGATGTCTGTCCTTATGGTAGCAGTTCGCTCCGCTGCAAAAAGTTCCCTATATATCATAAAGGCTGGATTTTTTGTTTCAAAAGCAGTGCGTAAATACTTGAGAGCGTCGTTGATAGTCGATATAGATGACTTGATACCCGACTGCCATTCTGCAGCTATGTTTATCAGTAACATCGGTAATTCCTTTACCGCGTTAGCAACGCTGTCAGCGAAGTCTTTGTAGTCTGGAAATTGATGCATGATGCCGTGGATACGGATGTTGATTAATGTTTATTGGATATATATATGTAACATTATTAATTAAAAGAAAAAATTAGGAAATTTTGGCAGAGGAACAAAAATTATATTTTGAGTAGAACACATATTAAATTGAAGAATTATATAGTTATATATTTACACATTATTTTCATTTCTAATACGAGGGCCGGGCATTTACTTCACCAAAATGAATTAATTTTATGCTTATTTTCATACATTGTATGTGCATTTACTTATACACCGTCTTATTCACTGACTATACTTATTGAGAAACTTTTAAAATATTTCAAGGCTTGTAGCAGTCAAAATGTTATTTCATTATTGGAGTATAATTTTAATAATATGCCAATTATGGAATATATAACGATGTAGGAAAATGTTACAACATTTTAATTACAGATACGAATGGTTATCTGTATAGGACCATAAAATAAGCTTTATTTCTTTTATTGCCAAAGTGCCCTAGGAATGAAAAATACGTTTTCATGTGTTCATTATCATTTAACATCACTACTTTTTTATTATATAAAGAGAATTTCTTTTTGTTTTTCTTATTTCTCTTCCGTTATCGAATATGTATATTTGCTGATGAATCATTTGTATTCAAAATCTGTCAATGTTTCAGACAACCTGTTAATAATAATCTTTCAAATTGCCAATAATTATATTTTATTGTAACATTATTTTTAAATGTACATAGTATTATTTATTACAAAGGCAAATACACTATGTACATACATGCTTAATTTAAAAATTGTTTCCAATACAAATTAATATTTAAACTTGTAGTGAGAGAACTCTCTTGCTTGGGGTTGTCAGAGCGCTGATAGCAGCACCAAGGCCACAGCCTCGAGGTCCTCAAGGGTGGACTACCTTGGTGGTCAAGGGTGTGGGGGGACAGTAGAATTACAGAAGACGCATCCAAGACCACGGTAAAATATTAAACTAAAGTTTATTACAAGAGGCTTTCAACTAACTGGTCCTAGTTTCTGAAAAGGATTTCTAACGGCACAAGGTATAGAAATATCCAAACTCACTATTAGTTTCGGCTCCGGCTAGCGTTCAGTGAAGACGAGGTAATTCTAACTGTGCCAAAAGGGTTAATTGGGACGCCAAATACTCGAAGAGCATCCAAACCGTCGAGTAATAAGCCCTCGGGAATGGGTAAACCTAATATGTTGGGATGTAGAGCAAAAAAACCGAAAGAGAATAAAGTTATAATGCATACGAAAATGCGGACTGTAGTACAAAATTTAAGTATATTAAGGCAATGCCCCGCGCGAGATTTAGAAAACCAACTATAACAAATAAGGAAAGAGACCAATGAAGAAAACATAAGACACAGGCAGAAAATATAAGATCACTGGATAAAAAAAGGAACAAACACAGATTTGGAACGTTCCCGACTCAGTAACAGTGGTCGTGTTTCTGAATGTGGAGTTCGCGAGGTGACGCCATCGCCACCATCTTGGAGCAACGCATTGTAGTGATCGCACTGTATCAGTTTCCGTTATCTTGCCGTTGATACTCGTAATACCGGTATCCGCGCCATCACGCCACACAAGTGGCATCTGCGCTGAACCGCGTGCACTGCTTGAAACGAAGCGCCCCAGTCAACACTGGCCGCCTCGATCCAGATGTACAAAAAGGAACAAACACAAATTTGGAACGTTACAGACAGTAACAGTGGAGGTGTTTGCGTTGTGTATGTTGAGTTCGCGAAGTGACGCCATCGCGAACATTTTGAACCAACGCATTGTCGTGATCGCAGTGCATCAGTTTCCGTCATCTTGCCGTTGGTACCCGTAGTACCGGTATCCGCGGCATCATGCATCAATTTCCAGGCTACAAAGACTTCGCTGACAGCGTTGCTAACGCGGTAAAGGAATTACCGATGTTACTGACAGACTTAGCTGCAGAATGGCAGTCGGGTATCAAGTCATCTATATCGACTATCAACGACGCTCTCAAGTATTTACGCACTGCTTTTGAAACAAAAAATCCAGCCTTTATGATATATAGGGAACTTTTTGCAGCGGAGCGAACTGCTACCATAAGGACAGACATCGTGGACAAAGCTCGTGCTCTAATAGCCCAACTGCATCACGTCGCCAAGTCCGCCCGTGTCCATGCAGTTGGATATGATACATGGCCTGCTACACCATCGTATTAGCCAGGTCTGCAAAGGAAGTCATGCAAGACGGACACCCGAAACAAAAAGACGACAAGGCTGTCGTCGCTACCGTGCCTTTGGCCACAACGAGTCGGAGTGTAGGAAATATGCCACACAAGCGAACCAGGTAATCAAGGTCCGGAAGTAGCGACAAGTTGTACGAGACGCGAGACCGTAGTAGAGAACCGGGTAGTTTCGGTTCCAGAACCGGGTAATTTCGGTTCCAGAACCGAGAACCGGGTAGTCTTGGAATCGGAACCGAGAATCGAGTAGTTACACATTCAAATAACCGGATACCCGGGTAATTTTGGAACTGGAACGGAACCGAACCGGAACCGGTTCCCACCACTACTAGAAACCTTGAATAATTTTAAAAGTTGCTCAATAGGTGTAGTCAGTGAATACAACGGTGTACGACATACAATGTATAAAAATAAGCACAAAATTAATTCATTTTGGTGAAGTAAATGCCCGGCCCTCGTATTAAAAACGAAAAACAAAATAATATATAAATCAAGCTTAGTAACTCTCTTCTGCTATCACAATCCCTGATTTTATCCAGATGTGATAATTATATCCAGGTTTGTTTACTGATATCAACACCAGCATAAAATCTAAGCAAAGGTAAAAAATGGAATGCTAACTTGATAGCCATTTATTTGGCTTATTTCCCGGTCAAACTACGCGTCTTGTTCCCATTGCCGGCAAGAAAAGGTTTCATGATCCGTGGATTGATAAGGTCTAAGCCAGGCGATTTTAAAAATATATAACAAATAAAACTTGACAGATTCTGAAAAATCCTTAAAAATTAGGATATTTCCCTCTCTCTTTTGTTAAAGAAAAGAACACTTTTGTTCATTTCTTCTCATAAAAAATCATAAATTATCTTCGTTCAGTCTTGTAGTTACCGTATCCTATCGCTGTGTGTAGGACAGTTCACGGAACCTGAAAACAAATATAAATATTGTTTATTATTATTAATCACAATAGCCAACAGGCTTACGCCCAATTCTAAGATAAGGAAAGCGGAATTTGGTACTAGATTATCGAGTATGTATTACGTATTAAGTAGTACTAGTAGTTGGAGTATTTTTTTTATGTGGTTAATATACATACATACATACATACATACATACATGCATACATAAAATCACACGTATCGCACTTAGTGGGTTAGCAAAAACCCGAAAAAAAAATATTAACAATAGGGAAAGGGATAAAAAAAAATCATCTTTCCCCACACATTCCTGTACAAACATACTTCGTTCACAACGTCCACATAAAACTTCACACCGTAACTAGTAGTTGGAGTATTTTTTTTATATGGTTAATATCATGGTGGAATAGATCGATATATTGTCTTCGAAATGTTTATAGCAGGATATAAGTTGATGCAATGGACATTTGTGAAGGGTACTAGTACGTGCAACATTACGATGGAATGAGGTCTTACTCCTTGCTAATGATCGAGAAATATGAAAGCATAATTTGTTTAAAATATATGGACAATCATAAAAAGTCATTATTAAAAAAACTTAATAATTGTTCTTGTGGTACTCCTCTGGTGGGATAAGATCCCTCAATAATATGTGTAGCTCATTTTAAGAATTTGCGTTAAAAATTTTCTATGATGTCAGATTGGTAAGCAAAATTCGGATTCCAGATGAGGACGTACTACGGATACATATAGGAGACAAAGAATAGACATATCTTTGAACACGTGAGCGTTTGTAATTAAGAATTCTAGACATCTGTGTACAACTGCAGTAATTTCGTCGTTGTGTTGATTTAACCTTATTTCGGATCGAAAGCAACACATATGTCTTTAATAAAGGATGGTCTTTCTAAGGAACAATTATTTAAAACGTAATTAAAATGAATTGGTTCACCTTTTTTTGAGAAAGTCATATCGTTATATTTTTGAATATTCAAATGAAGATTATTCTCAAAGCACCATTGGTAAACTTTATCTAAGTTAAACTAATGATACTCAGTCTTCTATTTTTGTATATAATTTTAAATCATCAGCATACATCAAATATTCAACATCTATTATATTCGATTTATTGTTTATAAAGATATTGAACAATAGGGATTCCAAAACAGAACCCTGAGGGACAGCAGATTTTTGCAGATATTTCTCACAGGAATATCCAGAGTAACTTACGAATTGGTATCTATTTGTTAAATATGACTTGAAAAGCATAACTAAACAATTAGATAATCTATATTTATGTGTTTGCAAAAGAGAAGGGAATTTTATCAAAGACCTTCGATAAATATATACCATCAAATTGACTTTACTGATCGAGTGCGTCACATATG
The DNA here is from genome assembly GCA_943142095.1 of Ophonus ardosiacus. Lineage (NCBI taxonomy): Eukaryota > Metazoa > Arthropoda > Insecta > Coleoptera > Carabidae > Ophonus > Ophonus ardosiacus. Next base: position 31,236,878 of record OW964833.1, on the reverse strand, counting down.
GATTGAGTTTTACGGAGAAGATTTGTTACCGTAGATCTACCCTTGAAGACACCATGTTGGTTATGTGACAGCTGAATATAAACGTGAAAATAATTCTGTTAAGAAGAACAATTTCAAAAATAATAAAATTTGATATAATAGTAATTGGTCTACGGGGTGTTTCTATACCTCTGCACGAAACTTTAATGACATATATAATTTGATTTCCTGATTATAGAACAAAAAGAATTTTTTTGAAATTCGCAAAAGTATGGGTAGTTCATTTTTTTTTTTTTTCTTAAAATTTATTTGGCCTTGTGTCCTTAGGTCACTATAGCCACTGTCAAATCTTTTTTTTTTAACTATTTATGTGTCTATATTGGATGAGCATATGAAGTTGTAAAGCTCGTAGCTTATATCACTCTTGGGGTTTGTTACTATCATATTTGTATGAATGGGAAAGGTTTTAAATTTTTCAATTATTTTTTGTCTTAGGATCTGTCTTTCTTTTTTTAATTTTTCGCAATAAAGTAAAATGTGGTTGATGTTCCCAACTTCACCACAATCGCATCTATTTGATGGTATAATACCTAATTTGTGAAGGTGTTCGGGCGACTTATTGTGTCCTGATCTTAGCCGTACCATGGTAGAAATATAATTTCTGCACATACTTTCGTTGAACCATATTTTTTTCGGGATGTCTCGGTTACTATTATAAAATAAGGTTCCGGTAGATCTACTTATTTCTTTGTACCATGAAAGCCATTCTTTTCTTAAATTTCTTTTCAGGTTGGAAAGGATGTCAAAAAATATGTATTGGATGTTTTCGGATTGTTCCGTTGAATGGGCTTTTGTTGCTTCTCTATCTGCCATTTCATTTCCTAGAATTCCCTTATGTCCTGGTATCCAAAGTAGTTGTATTTCATTGCTATTTTCTTGAATGTCGTTATACATTTTTTTGATTTTATATATTAGTAATGGGGTTTTGTTAGATGTTTTATGTTTGATTCCTTCTAATGTAGCCTTCGAATCTGATATTATTATAATTCTTTCGTTTTTTATTTCGGTCAATGTTTTTAGTGCATAATAGATGGCTAGCAATTCTGTATGGTATGAGCTAGTTCTGTGATTTATTTTATATGCAGTATTTCTACTATCCGTTGTATTACATATAGCAAAGCTACTAGAATTTTCATTTTGCAGGACTGAACCGTCGGTGTAGATAATAATACTCCAGTAATTATTTAATATTTCTTGAAGTTTTGTTTTGATGTTTCTACTTAGATCTTCTTTTTTGAATATGTTGGTTTTGCTGTCAACATTAATCCATTTAAGTTTTAGGTCGAATTCATACTCCGGTATCAAAGAGGATTTCTCCAAGTTTGTATTTTTTAGTCTGATGTGACTGTTGAGTAACAATGGCTTATTTTTCTTTGTCCAGTAGTTATTGCTCAATCTATTGGCATTTACTTCAATTTTATTTACGAGGCGGGAATCCTGGCGCTGTAGGTTTTTTAAATAAAATTTATCTACTATGAATTTTCTTCTCAGGTGCAACGGTGGTTCAGCAGCCTCATGATTAAGTATTTGGAGGGGAGTACTTTTCATTGCACCTAGGCAGATTCTTAGCGCTGAGTATTGTATTGAGTCTAATTTCTTAAGGTTTGAGTTCGAAGCAGTGCATAATAATGCCGCTGAGTAATCTAATATTGGTCTTATCAGTGCTTTATATAGACAAAGTAAAGTAGCTGGGTGAGCCCCCCATCTATAACCAGCTACGCAACGTAAGAGATTTAGACTTTTGTGGCATTTGTTACATTTATCTGAGATTTCTTTTGCCCAGATTGATTTTGTGTCGAACCAAACTCCGAGAAATTTGTTGGTAGAAACAACTTTAATTGTTTTATTGTTTTGCGTAATCCGTGGGCTTGATGTAATACGATGCCTCGTAAAAATCATTATTTTTGTTTTTTCTAAAGAAATTGGCAGTTGTAAGTCCCTGAGTATAGTAGTTAGCTTATTGAGTTGTGATTGTAGTCTATGCTGCGCTTCAGTTAGAGTTATACCGGTGCTGTATAAAACGATGTCGTCCGCAAATTGAAGCAGATGTGTGTTTTCGTTTTGCACCTCTTGCAGATTATTTGTATATATTGAGAACATCAAAGGGCTCAAGATTGAGCCTTGCGGAATTCTTTTTTTTTGTATAATATGGTCCAATAAGTCCGTTCTCTGATTTAAAATATACCTCTCGGTCATCAAAAAATTTTATTATCCAGTTAGAAATCATATTTGATACTCCTATCTTTCTTAATTCGTTGTACAAAATTTTTAGGTTTACATTATCATACGCCCCTTTTATGTCTATAAAGGCACATATTGTATATGTGTTAGAACCATATGTAGTTTGAATATCTATGTTTAGGAGATTTAGGTTATGTTGAGTGCTGAGGCCCTTCCTAAAACCATATTGTGTGTTAGACAGTAGACTATTGTGTTCTACAAACCATTCGATTCTATCTTTTATTATTTTTTCTAGTGTTTTTGCCATGCATGATAGTAGTGTAATTGGTCTATATGAAGTCGCTCTGTAAGGAATTTTATCTGGTTTTAGGATTGGTACGTAGATACATTTTTTCCATTCGTTTGGCACTAAATTGTTTATTAATAGTTCGTTAAATATTTTCGTTAGTAACTCGATTCCTATATCTGGCAAAAATTGTATCATTTGGTAATTGATGTTGTCGTATCCCACACTAGTTTTCTTATTATGACTTAAGCTGTATTTAACTTCTTCAATTGTTATCGTTTGATCGGTTATTAGGTTCATTACGATATCATTATCTTCTTGGATACAAGAAGTGTTATTATCGGAGGTTATGCATGTTAAGTCCGCGAATTCATAAATCCATTCAGTGTCATAATCTTTGTTAGTGGGTTGGATTTTCTTCGTTCTATTTAATTTTCTTATTTCTAGCCACACTTCTCGGGAGTTTGTAGTTGGAGACAACTTTTCACAGTATGTTCTCCATTCCTTTTGTTTTTGTTGTTTTAGAAATTTTCTTGTTTTTGCCCTTTGTTTTTTGTACAGGATATAATTTAGGATGTTGGGGTTTTTGTTGAACTTGGATAGAGCTAATCTGTTTCTTGCTATCATTTCCTTCCCTTCATTATTTATCCAAGTTTTCTGATATTCTACTCCTGATTTTATTTTGATTGTTTTATTCGGTATCGTCATGTCCGCTGCACTCTTCATAGCATTAGTTAGATGTTCAAATTTTTGTATTGTATCGCTTTCCTCTATTGTAGCGTTCTTAGATTCTAGTTCTATTTCTATATTTTGTCGATAGTTGTTCCAATTAGCCCCCATATAATTTCTTCTTTGGATAATTTCAGTTTGGTTATCGTTTTCTTCATCATCGAACCTTATTAGAACTGGAAAGTGGAAGCTGTGGAAACAATCTTTAATTACTGTCCAGTTGTTTACATAACCTGCAAGGGTTGGAGTAGTTATAGTCAGATCTATGATACTTTGTCTCCAATTTAGTCTCTTAGTTGTTGTTGGTGAGTCCTCATTAAGGATACACATATTTTCTTGATCAATAAATTCATATAGTTCTTTTCCTTCGAAATTTTGTGGCATCCGCGCGTCCCAAGCTTCGTGATGACTATTAAAGTCACCAGTTAGAATAACATGACCTTGGACTTGTTTGGTAATTTTAGTCCAATCTTGTTTTGTCATTTTGTGCCCGGGTTTAGCATAGATGGATATAACAATAATATCCATACTTTTAAATTTCATTTTAATAGCAGTTAATTCTATATTGTTGTTTGGTTTTTTAATATCAGCAGTGGAGTAGTATATGGATTTATGTATTAACAGTGCTGTCCCTCCTCGTGGGTTTGTTGTGTGTATTTTTTCTCGATCATCTCTTTCTATAGAATATCCTTTTATTTGGAAATTCTTTTCATGAGTGAGATACGTTTCACTTAACGCGCAGATGTGAATTTGATTATGGTGTAGTAGATATTGTAATTCTATTTTGTTATTTGATACTCCTTCTGAGTTCCAATGTAGTAAGTTGAATTTTATGCAGATAATACTATTGATTTTGGTTGTTGTTTTGGGAGTATATTATTCTACTAAGTTCTGAATCACATGATTGGAAATCACTCTCTTCTATATCTGATATATCTTTAGTTTGATATAAATCGTAGTCTTGTATGTTGTTATTATGTATTTGTGCTACAGTTGTGTTTTCTGATATTCTGTAACTATTGTTTGTTTGTTCTTCATTTTGGCTATTATTTTGTGTTCTTGTTATTTTTATTTTTATTCTCTTTTCATCGCTTTTACTTCTCTTATTACTTGATTCTTCATCACTAAGTACTATACTTCTTTTAGGTTGATTGTTATTATTTCCTGTTATTTGGCTACTAAATTTTGGTTTGTCATTACGAGTAGGGATATACGACTTTGAGATAGGTGGTGGGTTGTAGGCCGGAATATTACTATCGTCTTTCTGGGTATTATGTTGTAAGCTAGGGAACTCTTCTTCGTAGTTTTCTAAGACCGTGAATCTATTTGCTGTACGGATAGAGTATTCATTCATTCTTTTCCGCGGATGTGGGATTTCCAAGTTGGCTTCTAAATAGCTCATATTATGGGTTCCGATTAGCTGTTGAATTTTTTCCTGTCTTAATCTTTCTGAACATTGCTTGTCTGTGGCGAGATGTTGTTCTTTACAGTTTACGCATACTGGCTTTATTTCTTTACAAGAGTCTTGATTGTGATTAGTATCTCCGCATTTAAGACACCTTTCTTTGCTACTTTTACATTGTTTTGCTATGTGCCCAAAACGATAACACAGGTAACATTGTTTGACATTTTGAATGAATGGTTCACAAATAAGTCTTACGTTCCAGATGTATATATGCTGTGGGATAGAATCTCCATAGAACTGAATCTTAATATTACTAGAAGGTACGTACTGAATTTCATTTTGTTCATTTCTGCTTTTTTTATTTAGACGGAAAATGGATTTGATTCTGTACTGTCTGGAGTCTATTATATTTACTAGCTGATCAACCGAATAATCGGTATCAATACCTTTAACTATAGCTGTTCTTGCAATCAAGAAGTTTGGGATAAAAGCTGAGAATTTCTTGGATAATAACACTTCATCCTTTACTATGTTATTTGCCGTGATTCTGTCGTAGCATTCAATTACTACCCGGTTTCTTCCAATTTTCTTGATTTCAGAGATACTGCTTTGAGAATATCTTTTATTTATAATTTCTGCTATCTTCAAAACGCTTATTGATGGTCTTTCTCCGACATCTGCAGTTTTTTGTACGAAAACTTTATAATATTTTTGATTATTGTACTCACTGTAGAAATTTTGCTGATTGATGGTTGATGGCTGTAGATCTTGATGGGAGGGAGGGGGATCCTCCTCTTCTGCCCCAGGGGGCATTTTCACTTCAAAAACCTACCTCTATAAATATTAATTATTTAATCACACTGTACGTAATCAAGATTATTAGTATTATATCACTGGAATTTAGTCAATGTAATCACTACTGGCGCTCGGCACGTCCGCTCGCTGTGAGTGTCAAAACACGACTGGGTAGTTCATTCCTAGCGAACATTTTTAGTGCTACTGGCTTAATAGTACATTTATTTTTTATAATTGCTATTAATGAAATAGAAGTGTAAATACTGCGTACAAATAACCATTTATTAATTAGTTATTATGTAGGTACCTAGTCTAATACCTTATTGCGTAATGATTTTTAAACAAATATTTTTTTTATTTGAGAACCTAGATTGAATTCGTATACAATATTGAAAGGGTCAGATGTTGTGGACGAAATTTGAGAAAAAATTATAGCAACAGATAATTAGTGGATATTTTGTTAGTGTATGGAAAAGCGGCACAAAATTCCGAATTAGCAGCGCGAATTTATGCACAACGTTATCCTCAAAGACATCATTCACATCGCCAAATGTTTTTGAGGATCACCCAAGTCCTTCGTGATGAGGGAACCTTACAGAGAAATGCGGGTTGAGGTGGAGGCCGCCAAAAATCACGTAACAATGCTGAAAATGAAGTTTTGGAAATTGTGGCCACTGAACCTACAATCAGTACGAAAGAATATCTCAGGTGCGTATTCAGTTGTTACTGAAAATTACACAATACCATTAATTTGATTAGTATGGTTTATTTTATTTCATTACTAACATAAGTAAAATTATAAATATTTAAATTTACTTCAAATCAGTGGCACTAAAAATGTTCGCAACGGTAATTTTAAAATTTCCAAATATAAGGGTTTTTTGATTGTATAAGACTTCTAAAGAAAACAGGCACTCAAATAAAGTATAATAGTCATTGATATTACAAGAGGGAGGAATATAAATACATATTACACAGAGACAATGATGGTGAGGTGTTACTTTTAATAAAAGAATATCGATCGAGGAAAAGTAAGTTGTGATCACGACTAATTAGTTAGGTAGAAAACGATTTGCCACAGGTATGCATTCAGGATGATGGTGAATTATTGAATGAATCTCTTGTAATTTATCATTCTTTCGGAAATATTTTATTCCTTCCTCAGGATAACAACAGCGATTAACATTTTCTATAATTACATGCTGAATAATGAGTGCTGGTGTACTTACTACTCATTGAGGTTTATTATTTAACATAGCAATCACAAGAACAGAAATTGATGTTCTTTTTTTGTTAGTTTGACATTTTAAATTTGAACACAATTTTTTCATTAATAATATAAGAAAAAATTAGCGACAACCCACAATTTATGAGAAAAAATCTAGGGCAGAAGATGTTAAAAAGATAAAACATCACTAACGTGAATGAAAAAAAAAATTTTAAAGACCGTGTTCGAACTATTGAACGAAATTAGCAAATATAGAAAAGAAGAAGAAATATTAAGCGGAATATACCGGAAATTTTTATACTCAAAAGAGATTTTGAAATATTTTTCTTTTTATAAAGAAAAATTTTTCACTAACGGCTGTTTTATTGTCGCGATTTATGTTACAATATGGCCATAGAATGTCCGATCAAGTTTCTTGATGATGTTTTAACAGATTTACAGAGCAAACATTGGGACAAGTCCCTTGAATTTTTATCAGATTTACAGAGCAATCATTATTGTTCACTAAAAGGTTGTTTTATTGTTGTCGCGATTTATGTTGCTGTTATTGTGGCGTCCAATTTGGCCATAGAATTTCCGAACAAGTTTCTTGATGATGTTTTAACAGATTTCCAGCGCAAATATTGGGACAAGTTTTTTGATTTTTTAACAGATTTACAGAGCAATCATTTTGCACTAAAAGGTTGATTTATTGTCGCTGCGCTTCATATTGTTGTTTTTGTGGAGCCCAAGTTTGTTGATGATGTTTTAACAGATTTACAGAGCAAATATTGGAACAAGTTTCTTGATTTTTAAACAGATTTACAGACCAATCATTTTTCACTAAAATATTGTTTTATTGTTGCCATGATTTATATCGCTGTTTTTGTGGCGCCCAGTTTGGCCATAGAATGTCCGAACAAGTTTCTTGTTGATGTTTTAACAGATTTACATAGTAAACATTGGGACAAGTTTCTTGATTTTTTAAGAGATTTACGGAGCAATCATTGTTCATTAAAAGGTTGTTTTATAGTTTCCGTGATTTATATTGCTGTATTTGTGGCGCCCAATTTGGTCATAGAATATCCGAATAAGTTTCTTGATGACTTTTTAACAGATTTACAGAGCAAATATTGGGACAAGTTTCTTAATTTTTTAATAGATTTACAGTACAAACATTGTTCACTAACAGATATTTTTATTGTTGCCGAGATGTATATTGCTGTTTTTGTGTCGGCCAATTTGGCCATAGAATGTCAGCACAAGTTTCTTGTTGATGTTTTAACAGATTTACTCATTTTTCACTAAAAGGTTCTTTTATTTTTGCCGTGATTAATATTGCTGTTTCGTGGCGCCCAATTTGGCCATAGAATTCCCGAACAAGTTTCTTGTTGATGTTTTAACAGATTTACAGAGCAAACATTGGGACAAATTTCTTGTTTTTTTAACAGACTTACGGGTCTATTCTGTAAAATTAGCGTGTACTTTAAACTCGAAGGTCACCGTTAAAATTTTAACGGATTCTTTAATTTTGAATTTTCTATTCAATAAGCAGATATACGTTAATATTTTAAAGATCGTTAATTCAACAACGCTAAAATCACGAAATTTAACGTCATCTTGATACATAGTGTTAAAATTTTAAAGCAACGTTAATATTAAAAATTGCTTGCAAATGTAGTGATAAGTATTCTTTTATTGGAAGAAATTGAGAGATTGAATGAAAAATAAGAATATTAATAAATGTATTTGAACTAATTATTACTAATAATAATAGCCTTTATTTAGACTCCCCATTATTACAATGTTAAATAAATCTAAATGTTTAATAAAGTTAAATATGTATATGTATGTACACAATATTTAGAATTAGGTAGCTAATTTAATGAAAGGATGGGTTTATACATCCAATGTTGAACGAAGGCCTCCTTCATAATCTTCCTTATATGTATATGAATAAATAATGATTAATGAATGGTTTACTTGTAAGTTTATGACACATAGGTACACACTAATAATTTTAAATTGTGTCCAAAATACATTTTATCATTTTTGGCTCTTACGCAAGACTTCGTTTTCGAAATCTTCGCAATACAAGTAATCTATCCCATTCGCCCGATTATGAATTTATGAGAAGTTCTAGTTTATCAAAGCACTGTGTTTTAGATGTAATTACTGCTCTTACACACTATCACTATATGAGGAATCCAATAAGAACCACTGCAATACCTATCACTACAGGTACGGGTAATAATATTTTAATAAATTCATTATTAATATTACATTAACTAATTACTAGTTATACGGCCTTATTCTGGTGACCATTGTATCCGAAGCAATATTGTAATCTATACAATAATGATTTCAATGTTCTATAAGACATCGTATAGATTTGGTATTCTGGTGTCCACATTGTAATCGTATGAAAGTGGTATTGTAATGAATACAATATTGTATTCACCTGTTTGCAGTGATGTCACTCTATAAAAAATTGTAATAAAATCTTAATATTATTTTATTTAAATAAATAAATTTTACAATGTTAGTACATTTACATTCGCAGGATTGATATTTGAAGTAAAATGACGCAAATATTAATTTGTATATTGATAAATTTTATTAAATAAATATGATGAATTTCATGCGACAATTGGTAACACTGACTGACACCTAACCTAGCATTTGCTTACATTTTGAAGTTAGAGAATGACAAAAGTGTTTGTGTCAAGTGAAACATCCACAAAGAGAAATTTGTGTGTAATAGTGTAGTCTAATCATGAGTTCATCTCAAAAGAAGGTTTCTAAATGACAACTTCGAATTTATTTATTTATCGTATCCAACAATTACAAGTAGTATAAAAGTAATATCAAAAGCGAAAGAAAGAAATACAAGAAATATGTACAAATATGTGAAGATAAAATTTTGGATAACAATTTGAAGATGAAATTGACAGCTGTCAAGATTAAAATGTACTTTGAAATTGGCCATTTATGTCACTTCTTTTATGCTGCGACTGACGGACGTCTGACTCATAGAAATTTTAAAATCTTGGCCAACTGATGGTAGATTCCTTGACCATAAAATTGTAAAGCTTTTAGTATCTTTATATTTGTAGGACTCGCAATTTCTTCACGCTCCGGAGTAGGAAAAAATGGATCCAATTCTATAATAAAATCAGAAACTGACGCAATAGCCTGAAGATGCTACTGAACACATTCTCTGAAAGAGTTAAGGGATCACTAGCATCACGCAAAACTCTTCTATATATACATAAATCATGTGTAAATAAAATTTTTTTATAACAAATTACATTTTTATTATTTAATAACTTACCGATTTCTTTCATTTTCGAGCATGCCAAAAATTAAAATAAAACCATTATTATCCATATTTATTAATATTATTTCTTTATTACTTACTATTTTTTCACTAAACTTCCCAAAAAAATACTGTTACCGAGTTAATTTCATGAAATAGTAAAACTTTTCTACTATACAATGTTCATAACGCGAACTAAAATTTGACTTTACCAAAACCATAAATCTATACGATAATTGCTTAGTATACAATGACGTTTTAATAATAAATGGTTACCTGAATACTAATTTCATACCATATCGTATAGAATACAATTATTGTATTGGAAACAACATCGTATTGAAACCAATGGTTACCGGAATACCATTTCGGAATATTATTGTATTGAAAACATTAATGGTATTTTATACAATATTGTATTCAATACCATGGACACCAGAATAAGGCTGATTAACTACTTGTATATCTTTTGGATTTAATATTCCAGAAAGCAGAATTTTGTTTTCGTAACAATTCACTCTGCTTTGTTTGTTGCACATGGACCTCTTTTCTTTGATTCTGCAAATAACTTATTATTGAAAATATTGCAAATACTTATTTGAATATATGTAATTACCACTGTCAGACATTATATTTATAAATAGTTATAATTATTCATCAATGTAGTATACTTTTCACACTTGACGGGCGATTAAATTAAGTTAGGACATACGTTTTCCAGTTTAATTTCGTCATGTGGAACTCACTTCACATCATTCATTAGCGCATACGCTAAAAAGTTAAATATTAACGGAATTTTTAACCAGTGCTTTAGTGAATAACATTTTTATGAAATACCGTTAATACTGACGCTAATATTTACTTTTTAGCGTTGCATATTGTACGCTAAAAATTAACGTACTTTTTAGTAAATAGACCTGTTATAGAGTAATCATTGTTCGCTAAAAGGTTGTTTTATAGTTGCCGCGATTTATATTGCTGTGGCGCCCAATTTGGTCATAGAATTTCCCAATAAGTTTCTTGATGACGTTTTAACAGATTTACAGAGCAAATATTGGGACAAGTTTCTTGATTTTTTAATAGATTTACAGTGCAAACATTGTTGCCGCGATGTATATTGCTGTTTTTGTGGCACCCAATTTGGCAATACAATGTCCGAATAAGTTTCTTGAAGATGTTTTAACAAATTTACAGAGCAAATATTGGCACAAGTTTCTCGATGATTTTTAAACAGACTTACAGAGCAATCATTTTTCAGCAAAATGATGATTTATTGTCGCCGCGCTTCATATTGCTGCTTTTGTGGCGCCCAATTTGGCCATTGATTTTTTAACACTTTCTTTTCGGCATTTTATTGTTTTGTTCATTGCTACTGCACCATTATCTGCCGTCACTTTTTGATAATGGAAAAATTATTCGTTCGAATGTAGATAGAATAGATAGATATCTGCTTAACAATAGAATACTTATGCAAGATTTCTAAAGATTTATCTTTAACATATTTTATTGACTTTTTCTTTAGACTGGTGTCCTTTAGTGTCTCAGTGTGCAATTGCTTTGCTCCTAAAAGACTATGTCTGCTTGCCATAAATAAGCGCTTGTTCATCTCTGTGTAAATTTCAGAGTGTCCATTTCCGCATTTATCCTCTTTTGAGAAAACTTTTATCCTATATGCTCCGCTCATTGCCCTTGATTTTATCACTAAGTGTAGTGGGGGCAAGCTTTATAGTTTCCATTGCCGATGTTGGTGTGGTTGACATAGCTCCTGTAATCCTGAGGAGGTATAAATTTATCTTTTTTCCAGCATGTTAGAGATCCATCTACATACTGTAGGATGTGCTCCTTTCCTAATACCTGCACTATTTATCGACTGAAAGAGGTGTTGTCAAACGCTTCCTCTATGTCCAAAAATGCTCCTAGAGCAACTTCTTTTCTATGCAGTGGTTTTCCTGCTCGGCGAACGACTTCGCAGATTTCCATTTCGCACGATTTTCTTGACTGATAGGCATACTGATATTTGTGGAGAGGAAGTTTCCTCTGCACAGTATCGTTCATATGCCTCTCAATTAGTCTTTCCAGCAGTTTAAGGAGGAAAGATGTTAAGCCTATTGGCCGAAATGATTTCGCTTGGGTGTATGTATCTCGCCATGGTTTGGGTATAAATACGATTTTGACTTGTCCCTACATTATTGGTATATATGCTAATGCCAGACTGGCTCTAAACATTTTACATAATATGGGTGCCAAGGGATCTATTCCCTGCTGTAACATAGCAGGTGCAATACCATCCTTTCCTGGAGATTGGCAGAAACTTTCTAACTGCCCATTTAATTTTCTCTTGATTAACCAATTGTTCGGCAACTGTCCAGTCATGCTTAGTGGTCTTAGTGTAGGATTTCAACGCCTCAAATGTCACACTTGTTCTTAGAGGGCAAATGTTAATAAAATGTGTCATTGACTAAAGCAGATTCGTGATGATGATGAAAAGCACTTTAACCAAACTTACAAAAAGAATAATTGAGCACTTATCTGCAAAATCTTGCCCGTGGCGACTAGATGCGCAGCGAAGCGTCTGTGGAAGTCGGGGTGTGTACAGGGGAGTTAACTGGTGGACTGGTTCCCTAGGAGATGCAGGACCTCCTCGCTGGTAGCGAAGACAACACAATCCTGGCTCGTAATAGGCGAAATCCTTCCAAGGAGCAGTGTTCGACGAGAAACCCAAAATGGCTCACTGAAACGTGCACTAATTCGGCTACCAAACTCAAAGTCTCGTGTGGAACACAAAATTATTTTCTGCACTACATTTCCGCAAACTCGCGTGTCGGATTATTCCGAAACAAGGTTAACGTGGCAGAAAATACTATTACAAAGCGAAGATTTAAGTTATTGCCTACCGCGATTTTTTTACACCACTTTTTTTCGTTCGACTCCAGAAACTCAATCTTTTTTCCTTGTCTACCAACAATTCCGCAAAAACTCACTAAACTCTTCGAAAATTAAGAATAAATGCAACCAAAATAACTAAACAGTGAGGAAAAATCTGCACACTAACAATTAAAAATGTTTACCATTTACATTCCAGGAAATGTAACAACTATATATTATATATATTATAAATTAATCTAAATACTGATGTATCAACTTCCACCCTTAAAACTCAAATTTTAAACGCAAGCAGCAATACGAATTATTGTTAACTAGTCATAAGTTTTGTTTGAACAAATAGTTATTATTCCTGTATCAACTAAAAACTTTCAGAACTAAAAACTTATATTTCCAACCTCATAAAATATATTCAAACGACATTTCGTAAACAATATCACCCTTTTTATTTATTTATGATTACTGAAGCTGAATGAGTTTAAATTATAACAAAATTTAATACACCCCGAAGATTCTCAGTGTAAGTAAATAAGAAAATTAATGAATTACTACTTAATAGCTGAAACTAAGCACACATAGTACTTTTAGATTATCCTACGAATTGACACCGTAACATGACATTTATACATAAACCACAATTTTGATGTTTGAATAGCTGTTGCTTGGAAATTTTATAGGCCCTCGAGCGATAAGGGCTAAATTGTGCTCGTATTTGAGGGCGAATAAACAAGTGTATATATCCAAAATAAAATAATGTTTTATTTTTTAATGTTTATGTTTGTTTTGTTTTTGTTAATAAAAGATATTTGTATTAATTAGATACAGAGTTTTTATTTTTATTTCAATAATATGTATTAGAATATTTAAAAATCTTTTTAGACAACAACGATTTAAATTCAGAAAACATAAATGAGTATTTAAAACTAACTGAACTTTGCATGAACCAAAATTATTTTCAACTAAACAATAAATTTTATCATCAAAAAGAAGGTACAATTATAGGCAATAGTTTATCACCATTTTTGGCTAACTTATTCATGTGTCACTTCGAAACTGAATTTAAGAAAAATAATACAGATTTTCCTAGAGTTTGGATTCGATATGTTGATATTTTTGCTATTATTAATGCCGAAACTTGCGATTTAGATAACTTTTTAGACAGATTAAATTCAGTTTTTCCTTAAATTAAATTTACGATTGAAAAAGAAACCAATAAACAATTACCATTTTTGGGCACACTGCCCAAGTAACACTGACCAACGGTCGACCAAAAAGTGACGTCGATTTTAGGTCGAATTTACGTCATATACGGCCGTCTAATTAGACGTCTATGCGACGTCACTGTGACGTTGTTTTTTGGTCAAAAATAAGTCTATTTAGACGTCTAATCAGACGTCTATACGACGTCACTGTGACGTCTGTTTTTGGTCTGAAATAGGACTTTTTAGACGTCAGATTTGTGGGCCATGTGACGACTATATTTGGTCGTAATTAAGTCTATTTATACCTTTTTCAGACGTCTAATTTGATGTCTTTATAAAGACATACATTTCCTTTATTTTTATTTTATTTATAATATTATTAAAAATATAAAACAATATATTGTTTACTATAATTATTTTTAATAATATTAATAATATTTAATTTCACCTTTATGTTTAAAGAATGATTTTTTAAAAAATATTTGTTTGAATACAAACTATGGTCTGCTTAAAAATCATATTTTGATAAATTTGATATTATTTATTTTTATTATTAAATAATGAAATTTGACATTTCTTAAAACAGCGTTTTAGTTAAAACCGAGCTCGCACTATCAGCCTATATGTTTACATATTTAATTATAAATGTGAAACAGAAAAAAAATTATGTTATATTTTTTCGTATACATGGACATTTTAATTTTCAACATTTTAAACAAAACCTAGTAGTGACAAGATAAACTTTTAACAAATGTTTATAATAAAAAAGCAAATGTATAAACAAAGGGAATATATATTTTGTAACTTTAGTAGATCTTGAGGTCTTCAATAGTGATCTAGCATCCTTTGGAATGTTGTTGTGATATCTAAGAATAAATAATAATTTATTTACTGAAGATTGAGTAATATTTTCTTCAACTGCCCATTTTCTTATATCGTATAATATATTATTGTTCTCATTACTCTTTATTTAGTATAGTATTAAAGGTCCCAGCTGTGCATGTTTCAATTCTCTTGGAATGAAGGGTTTATGCCATTTAATTTATCGGCATACAGTAAATATAAATACTGAGAAAAGCCAATTGTTTAATGTACCAAAAACTATTACTACCGTCCATTTGCCACAAAACGAAAATGTAATACATGACTTTTGAATTTTCCGCCTTAATTTCCGATGTTTTTCGTTCCATGCCCTTCAGACATCACTACATGTGTATAATATTAATTTCTTTCTTTTTATGAAATATTATTTAGCTTTAAGCTAATAATAAATTAATTATAATATTTTCCCGGAATCACTTAAATTATTTAAAAATTATTAATAAATTCTCAATTTTATGACATTTTGACAATTGTATTAAAAAATAAAAACAATAAAAAAGTCAGATTGTGTATCCATGGTGAAATTTTCCATTACAGTACTCAAAAGAGTCAGGTAAAATTTTGCATGACGTATAATACTGCAAATATGAACTTTCAAAACTCAAGATAGCCATGAAAATATTTGACAGTTAAGAGAAATAAGTATGTATGTATGTATGTATAGACGCACCCTCCGAAATTTTTGACATGTCAGTTAGACGGTTATAGAAGCTATAATGGCTGCGCTGCAAAGTCAAATGAAAGAGATATTAGAAAATTAGTAAATACCATGGAAGAACATTGAAAATAAAATTTCATAATATGAACATTGAAAATTTAGTGTAGGTATTGTAAGTAGATCAAATTGTGGTTATATTGCATATTACATTTATTTTTTTTATAGCTATGGCAAGTATGAAAGCAAGAGGCTCAATGAAAAGTATAAACAAGCAATGATGAACTGTGAACTATGCACGACAATGGGCGAATAATTACAAAAATAATTTATTGTTTATAGATATAACAAGATGCATTATTCAATTAATTTATATTTTTCGTGAATATTTATCTTTTTCAATAATACTTTTTATGTGACGTCGACACAATGTCTTAAAATGACGTCAAAACAACGTCTAAAAATGACGTCGCACAGCTCCACGCTGGGACGTGGTCAGGACGTCTATATGACGGAATTTCAGACGTCATAGTGACGTCGATTTTAGGTCATTTGTGTTACTTGGGTGGTTATTAGAAACAATACTAAATTAGAATTTGACATATATAGGAAACCTACGAATACTAGTTGACTCGAATCATTTTTGGCAACATAAATTAGCAGCGTTTAACTTTTTAATTAATAGACTGACCAGATTTCCGTTAAACGAAACACGTTTTGAAAATGAATTGAAATATATTAAAGAAATAGCTAAATATAATGGATACCCGGTTAAAATTATCGACAAACTTGTCCATAAATTTAAAAATCGTCAATCACTATTAGATTTCACAACTTTAACGCCAACTAATAATAAAAATAATGATAAATATGAAAAATTACCATTTGATAATGCCACTGAAGTTTCAAACAAAATTTTTTTAAATCAAAATTTAACGGTAACTTATAAATCAAATAACACCATTAAATAATTATTAGGTAACCCAAAAGATAAAATAGATAATAATAAAAAATCCGGTGTTTATAAAATTGACTGTAAAGATTGTAACAAATTTTATATCGGGCAAACTAAAAGACAAATTGATACTAGGTTTAAAGAACATTTCTATCATTTAAAAAGCGGTAATTAATCCTGATAAATCTAGTATAGCACAACATATGTTTATTATTAATCATAAAATTGACAATTCTAATATGAAATTATTGAAACAAGTTGATAATAATAGATATTTAGACGCACATGAGAGTTTGATAATACATAAATTTAAAGATAAATTGATTAACGCGGACATAGGTCCATTCCCAAATTCTAAATTATATGAGTTAATATAAGACAGTTACTTTGTTTAATCTTAGTTACCCAATTAGGTATACACTCTCCTATGACTCCTGTCCCTATATAACCCGTGTTCTCTCCATTATTCCTCAGAGCTGTTTTGACCTCTGGCATGGTTTACATGCTAAGTAATCTTAACTTCTCTGTTTTTACTTTGTAGTTTCTACTGATGATGAGAACTTAGTTCTCGAAATACATATATAGTTTTTAAATTTTTGTTAAGGTTAGGGGTTTTTTTCCTAGTTACGTACTAGTTACATAGTTTGCATATGTACAGTTTTTGTTTACAAAGACATTTTTAGTGCCCTCTGCTGCCACCCTCGTTATATGTTTATAGTGACCTCTGCTACCACTCGAACTCATTTGGGTTCTGTTGGTTTTTATTATTATTATTATTATTATTATTATTATTATTATTATTATTATTATTATTATTATTATTATTATTATTATTATTATTATTATTATTATTATTATTATTATTATTATTATTAAAAACTGAGTCGTGTGTGATTCAAACGCTGTCCCACATGAGCAGCTTTGCGGTGCCAGGCGAGTACTATAACCGCACGATCACAGATGATAACATTTTCACTCATAACGTAGTTCTTTTTTGTATAATAATTTAAATGTAATACACTCCCCGTATAGAGCACGTCACTGTATTTGTTAATGCACTACGTTTACAATAGCACTAATCTTTAATTGCGGAACTTTTAAAATCCTATCTACATTATTTAAATAGGAATACAAGTATTTGAAATAAAAATAAAAACTCCGTATCGAATTAATACAAATATCTTTTATTAACAAAAACAAAACAAACATAAATATTAAAAAATAAAACATTATTTTATTTTGGATATAGACACTTGTTTATTCGCCGTCAAATACGGGCACAATTTAGTTCTTATCGCCTGAGAGCCTATAAAATTTCCAAGCAACAGCTATTCAAACATCAAAATTGTGGTTTATGTATAAATGTCATGTTACGGTGTCAATTCGTAGGATAATCTAAAAGTACTATGTGTGCTTAGTTTCAGCTATTAAGTAGTAATTCATTAATTTTCTTATTTACTTACACTGAGAATCTTCGGGGTGTATTAAATTTTGTTATAATTTAAACTCATTCAGCTTCAGTAATCATAAATAAATAAAAAGGGTGATATTGTTTACGAAATGTCGTTTGAATATATTTTATGAGGTTGGAAATATAAGTTTTTAGTTCTGAAAGTTTTTAGTTGATACAGGAATAATAACTATTTGTTCAAACAAAACTTATGACTAGTTAACAATAATTCGTATTGCTGCTTGCGTTTAAAATTTGAGTTTTAAGGGTGGAAGTTGATACATCAGTACTTAGATTAATTTATAATATATTGTAGTATATATATATATATATATATATATATATATATATATATATATATATATATACATTGTGTTAATTAAGAACCTAACCATAGGCGTTTAACATGGGAAAACAGTTTTTCTTTGCTCAAAAGATCCCAATTAATATTAGACAAAAATGTTTCAAATAAATATGGTTAATTAATACTCTACGCCTAAATCTATAAACAGATATAGTAACTTGTAAAATCTAATTTAAAATATTGCTCAGTTGTAGCGATACCCATGAAATTGAAACAAAATTACAAGGAAATTCATATCGTTTGAACTCTCAGAAATTTAATTTTATAGATTACAGAATGTGAAAAAATAATAATAGTAAAACTTATTGACCTAAGTGTTAGATATTAAAAATAATACCTGTGTGGTGATTTAGGTGCAGAATTGAATTATCTGTAACTTTTAATTGAAAACTGAATTTCTGACAGTTCAGAAAAAAACTGTTTACTGATTTAGGCGTAGAATATAATTATCTACAACATTTATTTGAAACATTTTGTCTAAATTAAATTGGGGACTTTTGCGCAAAGAAAGACTGTTTTCCCATGTTAAACGCCTATGGCCAGATTTTTAATTAACACACTGTATATATATACAGTTGTTACATTTCCTGGAATGTAAATAGTAAACGTTTTTAACTGTTAGTGTGAATGTGCCGTAGCAGATTTTTCCTCACTGTTTAGTCGAACGAAAAAAAGTGTTGTAAAAAATTCGCGGTGGGCAATAACTTAAATCTTCGCTTTGTAATAGTATTTTCTGCCACGTTGTTTCGGAATAATCCGACACGCGAGTTTGCGGAAAAGTAGTGCAGAAAATAATTTTGTGTTCCACACGAGACTTTGAGTTTGGTAGCCGAATTAGTGCACGTTTCAGTGAGCCATTTTGGGTTTCTCGTCGAACACTGCTCCTTGGAAGGATTTCGCCTATAGTCAGGATTGTGTTGTCTTCGCTACCAGCGAGGAGGTCCTACATCTCCTAGGGAACCAGTCCACCAGTTAACCCCCCTGTACACACCCCGATTTCCAAAGACGCTTCGCTACGCATCTAGTCGCCATGGGCAAGATTTTGCAGATAAGTGCTCAATTATTCTTTTTGTGAGTTTGGTTAAAGTGCTTTTCATCATTATCACGAATCTGCCTTGATCATTGACACATTTTATTAACATTTGCCCTCTAAGAACAAGTGTGACATTTGAGGCGTTGAAATCAAAAACTGTATTTTATTTTGCTTGCATGGTTTACATAGAACTAATTGGAAATAACTGACAGTTACACCTCATGTCTATTGTGAGATTTTATTGTTGGTTTAGTTTATTTTGTTTTAAATTCATGATAGACGGGAACTGTCAGAAACTACCAACATATTTACTTGTGGTATTTCATATTTTGTTTTTATTCAGTGTGAATTACATTTTATTTTCCATTATGTTGGTTTAAATGACCTTAGCGTCAAAGATTTTCGTCATGGACTTTCTATATATATTTTTTGTATTGCATTTCGCATTTTATTGTTGCCTAGCTGTGTACTCTTGTCGCCGCGGTCGTATATATCTCGAGAATTTGACTGCTGCCCGCTTTTGCGCGTTGGCTAGCCGTAGATTGCGTATGTGTGAGCGGGGTATATTCGAGACGCAACGCTTTTGTTGTATTTGTGCGATATCAACTGTGAAATTGTTGTCGTTTAGTAATAATTATGAATATAAGAATATTGTGTGTATGAGCAATAATTTAATTATATCTAGTCAACTCAGCTTCCGAGTTTTATTTCAACTCTGCAACCGTCACATTTCCCCGGTTATTTTCAGAAATCAGTATTTCAGAAGCCAGGAGCACGTTTGTAATTTCGTGATTTCGGGGCTCCTACCAAGATCTCTTAGTGATTTAAATTACGTGGTGCCCGGGTATGAGTAAGTAATATTTATTTTATTTTATTAAATTCCTCTCACAGAGTGTTCTTTACACAATAAATTGTACACATCACATTTTTTTAACTCCGCCACTCGCAAAACGTCGTGGTTGCGTGCCAGAGTGTCTGGTCGCGAATCTGGGGAACCAGGTTCGATCCCGACCAATTTCAAATGGCACAAAAGTGATCCCTGTCGAGCACTCTTGATGCCTGCAATGAGTATCCGTGAGGTGACACCTGGTAAAGGCCCACACGATACAAATATGTCATCATCATTAGCGAAATCTGTGTGCAAATCCAAATGGTAATTATAAAAACTTACAGTCACTGTACTGTTTGGTGTTTCACACTGACGCGTTTTAAATTCGAGACTAAAATGTTTTCGCATGTCTTTGGTTGACAAAATTCTATCTTTTCGAGGAATAGCACTCAAGATCACGTTTTTAAATGACATTCCGTCACAACAAATAAGAACACTTTTTCTTCACATGAAGCATATCCCGAGTTACAGTTGGGCACAAAACACTTTCTTTTCGGCATTTTATTGTTTTGTTCATTGCTACTGCACCATTATCTGCCGTCACTTTTTGATAATGGAAAAATTATTCGTTCGAATGTAGATAGAATAAATAGATATCTGCTTAACAATAGAATACTTATGCAAGATTTCTAAAGATTTATCTTTATCACATTTTATTGATTCCATCTCTTGTTTCGTCATTTTTTTTTTTTTTTTCAGCATGTTAGAGATCCATCTACATACTGTAGGATGTACTCCTTTCCTAACAGCTGCTCTATTTATCGATTGGAAGGAGGTGTTGTTGAACGCTCCCTCTATGTCCTAAAATGCTCCTAGAGCAACTTCTTTTCTATGCAGTGGTTTTCCTGCTCGGAGAACGACTTTACAGATTGCCATTTCGCACGATTTTCTTGTCTGATAGGCATACTGATATTTGTGGAGAGGAAATTTCCTGAGCACAGTATCGTTCATATGCCTCTCAATTTGTCTTTCTAGTAGTTTAAGGAGGAAAGGTTCCAGTTAGTTCTTTTTGAATCTCTTTACGGTACAGGAGATATGTTGTCTGATTCTACCTCGAATCGTATATATCTATGATCAGAGAGCGACGGCTCGTCTAATACCAGTTTTTACTGTGTCCCATGCGTACAAAGTACCTATAGTTATGTCAATTACCTCCCTTCTTGTTCTAGTTACGAAGGTCGGTTTATTGCTTTTATTTGCTACTTCCAAATTATTTGCTAACAAATATTCAAGAAGAGACTCGACCCTTTTGTATCAGTGCTGCCTCAGACAAGATGGTGTGAGTTGGCGTCGCACCCGACAAGAATTTGCCAGCCTTTTGTGTGGACTCGCTCCACCAGTTTGCGAAGGCCTCCCGGTGATGGATCGCCTGGTTGGTCATAAAACAGGTACGCGGATGCGAACACAAACTCCCTCTCGCACACTGCCTCTGGCGTCACCAGGCTTATTAAAACAAGGTCTCTGTAACATAAGCCCCATAATAGTATAATATTTAAGTTTTTGTTAACTAGTATGCAGGTTCTGGGTTTAGGGGCAGAATTATCAAAAATGATTTTTCGTCTATCTACTTTAATTTAATTAAATCAACTGTTTAATAAAGTTCCATTCTAATAGTCTATTCTCGTAGAAATAGGGTATGGGTGTAATTTGTTTTATAGGATATTTGGTCTTAGAAAATTTTGGGATTATAATGAGGTATTGTAACTCATTGTCAGTAACTTTGCAATACCTGTGTATGAGGTTTAGATAGTTGAGATAATCGTTCTCTCGTATGTCTGTGTTTTGTTTTATAATGTTTATGAGTTCTTTTATGTTCTCGTTTTCGATAAGTGAGATGTGAAATGTGTTCGTACTGCAGAATGCAAGTGTTATTTCTATGTTATTAATAATTTCTACTAGTTCTATTATGTTATTATTTATTAAGTCCAGAGTGTTTGTGATTATGAATATATTTTCCCAATTAATTTTTGCTTTTAACACTGATTGAATCATTTTTAACTTTGAATTGATTATAACTTGATTTTCTTTAATGGATTTAAATTGTTCGTCATATACTTTCGTAGCGCTATTAAATTGGTACGTTATTTTCTTTTGATTACATATTATTGTTAATATATGTGTTTTCTTTAATTTCTTCAAGTATTTGGTCTTAATGTTCTTCATCGTTATTGTCTAAGTTTCCGGTTATTTGTTTAATAATTGATCCTAATCCGTTTAATATGCCTCTTTTTAGTCGTCTGTTTTGCTTTAGGTAGGCAACTCCTTTTTTAAGTTTTGACTTTGCATTTGGTTTGAATCTTTTCCGTTTATCCGCTAATATGTTTTCTTTTACTTTGTTGTTCTCTTTCTTTTTGTTTTCCTGATATTCTAATAATTGTTCTTTGGGCGTCGTTAGCTTTAGAGGGTATGTGTTTGAGTAATCTTTGCCAAAAAGAATTTCATTGGGGGTTAATTGCGTGGTATTTCTACTATTGTTATAAGCATGCATTGCGTCTCGTAATATTTCCAGTAGTTTACTATTTGGATTTTTTTTTAAATATAATTCTGAGATGTTCAATTAAAGTGGAATGAAATCTTTCAATTTGATTGGATTTTGGGTTACTTGCACTCGTTATATGTAATTTAATCTCATTGTTGTGACAAAATGTTTTTAAGGTAATATTATCGAATTCTTTACCTGAATCACATATTAATTTCTTTCAGTATTGATATTCTTGGAAGTAATTTTGGAGAGTGTTGGTTATTTCTTTAGCAGTTTTGGTTTTTAAGGAGTAAATTTTTGATCTACTTTAATTATATTAAAGGAGAAAGGTTCAAAATTTGTTTTTATAATATTAATTTATCTTTGTAATTTTTCGTCTTTAAATATACAAAAGTATCTTACATGAGGTATAATACATGAGGTATAATATAAGATTTCAGGAATTCTAATACTTCTTTTTCTAAGTTCTTGTCGTTGAATTTAACCTCTGGTCTTATTATCGAATAATTTCTTTATGTTAATCTTATTTTCATTATGTCTTTCGAATATTATTTGATTGTTTGCAATGTTAATTCTGTTTTCTAAGATTTTTATGCCATTTACTGGATTTTCGTTATCTGCATGTTTAGTGCCGCTAGTGTTACTATTCAATATGGATTCTAAATCCTGATTAGAGTTCATAAGATTCGTTTCTAACACATATAGATTAATTTGGATATTTGTTTCGGAGAAGAGAGATTTTAGAATTTTGATTAATTCCTCTTTATTTAGTTTGTCTAAGCCACATGATATACATGTTTCCCTCCAGGTGACCTGGTTCAAGGTTGCCTACGGTTCAGGCGCCGCTCTCCACTTGTCACGAACCCCACACCAACCCCACCCTCTACTCGACGTGCCGGTCCCCACGAACCCCACCTGGTGGAGCCCCCCACCCGTCCCCCATTGGCTACGCCCCTCCCTCAACCCAGATCTTGGAATTTGATTGGTCGTGACGTCACACCGTAAGCGATCCCCATTGGCGCGCAATCATCACCCCTTTACAAGCGTGTTGAAACCGGTTTTGACGAGCGTGTTGAAACCTGTCCAAGGTGGTTCTCCCAAGCCAATGACCTGTTCAAGGTTACCAACTTTGCTCGCAACCTGGGAACGCGCTTGTTGAAACCTGTCCTAGCTTCCCAAGCCATTAACCTGTTTCAAGGTTACCAACTTTGCTCGCAACCTGGGAACGCGCTTGTTGAAACCTGTCCTAGGTTCCCAAGCCATTAACCTGTTTAAAGGTTACCAACTTTGCTCGCAACGTGGGAACGCGCGCGTTGAAACCTGTTCAAGGTTCCCAAGCCAATAGCCTGTTCCAGGTTCCCAACTTTGCTCGCGCTGCTTATATATTCTGAATTTTTTAGTTGCGGAAAAGTATTTGCAAGCAAAATGAACAACGAAACAGAGTGTTCGCTAAGTGATAGTGTTATTAGAAAAATAAAATCAGCTTTTTATTTAATTAAAACATTGGATGAAGCTGAGATATGGCGAAAACATATAAATAAATTTATTTTAATAATATTAAAATGTATTAAAAACCAAAGTGCGTGTTCCAATAAAACCGAAAATTTATTTAAACTTGAAGCTAATTTATCAATATTAATTTTTTTTGGGAAAAGTTAAAAAAATTTAAACATAGCCAATTAGTTGTTGGATCAGGAGTAACCAGAAGAAACCAACAACAACAACATAAACTAATTTGGCAGGATATAAAATATATTTTTGGATGTCGAATACAAACAGGTGTAATTATAAATAAATCATTTAAAGATTTTTAAAAATAAAATTAGTACTGCTTTAAAGACATCTATAATAAAAGTAAATGTTGTGTTCAGCGCGAAATTCATAATGCCGCACACTGGTGTTTTAGAAATTAAAACATTCAACACTAGTAATAAACCAATAACGAATGCAACAAATTTAAATATCTGATACAAAGAAAACGTTCAGGACAAAATATTACGCAAATTAGAAGAATTTCAAGAGAGGGACTCAGGTTGGGCGTTACATAAAATTATTCACTTAAAATTAAATATTAACAAGTATACACCAATAACAGGAGGAACCTATATTAAGCTGCCAGAAGAAATTAAAAGAAAAAATGCAATAGTCAACATCAAGAACAACGATGAGTTTTACTTTCTCTGGGCTGTGACATCTGCACTCTATCCAGTTGCTAAAAATTCAGATCGAGTTAGTTCATATCCACATCTTAGTAAAGTATTAAAATATGATGGAATTACTTTTCAAATTAAAGTTAAAGACATCAAAATTTGAAGACATGAATAGTTTATGTATAAATGTATATACTTTAGAGAAAAGTGGTAAGAAAAATCTAGTAGTTTTGATAAAACTATTCACTTACTTATGATCAATTCTAACGAGGAGGAGAATAATATAGAAAACGGAAATGGTTTGAAGAACGAGTATGTAATGGAAATAGAAAAAACTGTCAAGATTAGTTTACCAACGAGTTACAAATAATGGCTGTTAATATTAATAACATAATTTAGAATATTCAACCCATGAAGTTAACACCAGAAGAAGAATTTAAATTTAGTATAGCAACAATATGTCATATTTGTCAAAAATCATTTAATGCAAATGATATTAAAACACGGGACCACTGCCACTTTACACATCCAAGTACAGAGGTGCTGCACATCAGTCTTGCAATTTAAATTATAAAAAAATCCATACTATTCCAGTTGTTTTTCATAATCTAAGCGGTTACGATGCACACTTTATTATAAAAAATATTGCAAAGGGATTTCTAGGAACACTTAAATTGCTTCCAATAAACAAAGAGCGATATATTTCATTCACAAAATATGTACAAGGCACGAAAATAAATTATCGATTTATTGATTCGTTTCGATTTATGGCAAGTAGTATAGATAAATTGTCAACGTATCTTCAAGATTCTGAGAAGAAAACTATCAGAAGCCATTCTAACAGCGAAGAAGAGTTTCAGTTATTAACCAGAAAAGGAGTTTTCCCTTATGAATATTTGGACTGTTGGGAGAAACTTGATGAAGAAAAGCTGCCATCTCAAGACCAGTTTTATAGTGTAATGAAAAATGATAGTGTTTGTGATAATATTTTAAAATAAAGTCTTTAGGAGAGTATTCAGATTTGTATTTAAAAACTGATGTGTTGTTATTAGTAGATATATTTGAAAATTTTCGTGACAATTGCATGCAGTCATATAAACTTGATGCGTTAAGGATTTACCTCTTTGTCCAGAACATTTTATACCGCCTATATCAAAGTATTCTAAGTTAGTTCCAAATTTGTATCCAAAGCATAAATATGTAATTCATTATCAAAATTTAAAACAATGTTTGAATTTGGGGTTAAAAATTTAAAAAATTCATCGAGTTTTAAAGTTTAAACAAAGTGCCTGGCTAAAAAAGTATATTGATATAAATACAGAATTACGCAAAATTTCAAATAATGAATTTAAAAAAAAAATCTATAAACTTATGAATAATGCTGTTTTCGGAAAAACAATGGATAATGTTCGAAAACACAAAGATGTTAAACTAGTTACAAAATGGGGTGGTCGTTATGGAGCAAAATTCTATATTTCACAGCCAAATTTTCACAGTTGTACTATAATTGATGATGATATTTTAATAATTGAAATGAAAAGAAAAAAATATACTTTAATAAACCAATTTATATAGGATTTTCTATTTTAGATATATCAAATACATACATATACGATTTTCACTATATTTATATTAAAAAGCAATTAGGAGACAAAGCGAAATTATTATACACTGATACAGATAGTTTAATATATAATTTTATTAATATAGACATATATGAAATTATTAAAAAAGATATACACAAATTTGACACATCCGGATATAATATAAACAATATTTACAATATACCTTTAGCTAATAAAAAAGTTATTGGTTTGATGAAGGATGAAAACAATGGTAAAATTATGACTGAATTTAACGGCTTAAGATCAAAAATGTACGCTTATAAAATGTTAGATTCTAGTAAAAATATTTGTAAAAAAGAAAAGGGAATTTCGAGTGCAACACTAAAAAATATGGCATTTCAAGATTACTATGACTGTTTAATAATTCTACACTAGTTAGAGATCAATATATGATAATTTCAAAAAAACATGAAGTACACACGATTAAACAAAAGAAGTTAGCCTTAAGCCCACTTGATAAACGTATTAATTATATATATATATATATATATATATATATATATATATATATATATATATATATATTCATATTTAAGAAAACAAATAGCGGGAATGCAGTCTAGGAGTATATTGGGCTCTAGTAAATAATTGTTACTCTTTACAATTAACCAAGCTTTCGGTTATTTATTGTAACCATCCTCAGGGTTCTAAAATATGTTTAAATTGTTACAAATAAATTACAATTTGTGATTTAACATATTTGTTTACTTACATTGTGTGAGATTAAGTATTAAAATTATATCTACGTCGTACATCGTTTTCTGGAGAAAGAATTTTGGAAAATTTTAGTTTTGTTCTTGTAACATTTTTAATAACAGAATGTAATGAATTGTCGAAATATCACAGTAAATTATGACTAAAAACTTAAATATTTATCACAGTATGTTTTATAAAAACTATTGTACATATTGCATTAATTCTACGTTAATTACGAACTTGTTTGTAGTGTTTTAAACTTTAAAATTGTTTTGACTGCATTTTGGAATTAAATGGTAATACGAAGAAGATATTAACTTACCAAAATTATTTACTAGAGCCCAATATACTCCTAGACTGCATTCCCGCTAATTGTTTTCTTAATTATTCGACACAGTCGCGAGTACTTTCCACATATATATATCTGTATATACATACAGATACATTACCATTACCGACAGACGCCAAATATTTCCAATTTTAAATGGCACAAAAGTGACCCCTGTGGTGCACTCTCCATACCAGCTATGAGTGCCCGTGAGGTGACGCCTGGTAAGCGTCCACACGGTAAAATATATCGTCATCATTACCGATGTCTACATGTGTTATAGATACTGGTACACCCAGATATGGGTAATATTCCGTGATGATATATTTATTTTATTTATTTATTTTACATTGCCATGGGGTTATAATAATAACTTTAATGTAATAAAATAAAATTAAAAATATATATTAATAAAATAATTACAACATAAGCATGCATTTGTTTTATTTCACCAGAATAATTTAGAAAATTACAACCTTGGGGGAGATCCTGTTTCTTTTTCTATAAATATACCCGCATTCTCCACAACAGGGAGATCGAGTATTTCTGGGTACTCATTAAATGCATCATCCACCACATCTTGATCGAAAAACCAGTCACTCCCATCGTGCATCATATATGATGGAGAATGGTGTGGTGGTGGTGGTGATTGTAATGGACTCATGAATTCTTCAGCTCCTGTAGGTTGATGGCTAACAGCAGCATGTTGCCGCTGTTCTTCAGTTAAATTTGGTAGACCCAGCCCTTCAACTCCTTGCAGATTAGCGGCGGATTGCCACTTTTCCGCAGCCATATTGAGCATCGAGCACTTCGTTCAAGTGTCTTACCACTCTGTCCAGTGTGTCGGTGATGTGATCCACGGCACTTCTTAACCCTTCAATTTCTAGTTGTTGACGGTCTACTATTTTGGCCAAACCTGACAAGACGTTGTTGGCTTCCATGTCTGAACAGTTGACTGGATTTGTTGTTCCAGACCACAGCATTGCGGTTTATATACTGTTTAACTTGATACTTGACCACCTTGATATTTAGCAGTTTAACTGGATATATCTAGAAATAGCTGCATGGGAACACAAGTTCAGACATGTTTGCAAGATTCAAGTTTTTTTTTTATTTAAATTACTACCTGTTTCAAGGTTATGCAGTTTTTGTTGAAACCAGTTCCCAAAGATTATCCGCAGCTGATTTTTTTTGCTGATTTCAACTTTTTACCAATTTTTATTAAGACTACTAACTTGTTTCTCGATAGATCCTGTTAAGACCAGTTCCCAAAGGTTATCTACAGCTAATGCTATGCTAATTTACACTTTTCACTCACATAATATTATATTAATAGTTTGGGTATAAGAAAGTAAAAGAATATTAATACATGTATTTATAAAAATTTATTGTATTATATTAGTTTACATTATAATGCTTAAAATTAACAATATATCATATTGCACGTACAGTATTAGTCAATGGATTATATCTAACAATTCTATCATGCAAAATTAGACAGTAAGCGTTAGTTTATTGAGGGTTATTTTCACTTGTTTCAAACTCAAGACGAATGTCTACAGCTCCTGATTTCAGTGTTTCATTTTGATGAGAACAATCAATGACAACAAAAGGTGCAAAGGCTTTAAACTTATCTGGAGTTAGTACAGGTTTATTTTCCTTTTCATAGTATGATTGCTGGAATTGTGCGTACATTTCATTTAGTATAGCAAACTGGTTGTTAACAAAATTCAAATTTAAAGCATCATACGGATACATCTCAGAATTTAAGTATAATTTTACGTTTGTTAATTTACAGTGATCAAAATAACTCATATGTATTTTATTTTTATTCTTTTTCTTTTTCTTCTTCTTTTCACAAAACGTGGTTTTTCTAGCTGAGTAGCGGTTTTTACAGCCCAAGTATGTTGATAATCTTGCTGTAAAAGTGGGTACTCATGCAACTCCCAACTTCTGAAAGCAATTTCAAGTTCTGCGTTTTTTTCAATATATTTCATTAGCATAAGACGTCTGCGTCAGCCACCGCAATATGGGGCATTTTCCACAAAACTTTTGTTAAATTAACTTTAATTTCTTCAGTTTCCGTTTCGTTGTAGATAGCATTTAGGTCAGTATTACTACGAATAAGAACTAACTCTTGACGTAAATTTAGTATAATTTTACGAAAATCTTCTGCAAATCCTAATAACATACGAAGTGGAATGCAAACATTAAAATATCCACTCGGCACATGCACAAGTTTGCTGGAAATATTCTCTAGCGGCGACCATCCTGCATTCTGCAAACGTAAACTTTCGTTTGTGTTGTATGAAACGTAGCTCTTCATGGATGAAGTTATCCCTGGGTTCCGAACACAATCTATAATAACCCCACCAATTTCATCAAACAGAAAAAATATTCCATTATTTATTAGTTTAGCTGACGTAGGAATAGTATTGTCCTTTTTTAATAGTTGTTCCTCAATATACAGCAGACTATTCCAGGGTAATGTATAAACGTCTTGTTGCTGGATTGGAATTCTAATTTCGTCATTGTTGTTTAATGTGGTAGATGCGTATGGTTGATGTGTATGCTTATCAGCATTAACAATTGAATTATCAAACAATGCTCGTTCAGTAACATTTAAAATGTTTGCACTCATTTTATTTTACGAACGCAAAATATATAACTGCTACACTTTAAGACAGAATTAAATTTTATTCTTATCCAAATAATTACTGACGCAGTAAATTGTTGTCTCCTTTTTTTGTCTTTAGTTTTCTTTTGAAACTCAATTTTTATTATTTATGCGATACCCCAAGGACTTTAAATAATCACTAATTGATAGTAGATATTTAAAGTTTTCAGGTGTTAACTGCTTGATAGCTTTCGAACGACTAGTCGACTCTACCATACTTTGTAAATTAATGTATGGAAGCTTCTTGAAACTACTGACATTTCTGCTATGGTTATACCTTATCACCATTTTACACCTTTTTAAATGTAGTCTTACCGTGATGGCTTCTCCTCTGAAATTGACAAGATCTCCATTTTGGTCAAGTATTTATACTGTTATGGAACTAATTATTTTTGTATTTGAAGGTAAATAAATAATATTTTTTGGTGTTTCAACTATTTTCTCGCCAGGCTGCGCATTTGGAAAAAATTCATGAATAATATGAACCTGTTCATCGTTTTTATAGGAACCGCTTATTATATTACATTCAATGCATAAAGCATTCACTTCAAAAATATTTACTATATGATCAGAAATATAATCTATATTTGGTTGCAAAATTTTCTTTTCAAAACCAAGTAGGTTGCCGATAAGTATTACTCTTAGTAAAATCTATTTTTTTATTGGATCTTATTTCACATTTAAGCGTATATCTATTTCCTTTTAATACTAAAAAAATTTCTTTATGTTTTTATTGTATTTGTTTACGTAAATATCTATAAAGATCGCTTACGTCATAAACCCCAGTAGGCACCTCAATTACGTCATCACCAAAGTAAAATTTATTTATTTTTTTTATCAATGTTTGGAACAGAATTATAGGACTCAAAAGTTACTAAACCTAAGGAGTAATCAGAATTATTTTCTAATTCAAGAGGAGGGTAAATATTTAATCTTAACACAGATTTTCGTTGTGAAAAAATAAATGTGCGCTCCATGATGGTTCAACAAATACTGCAAATTTAATTCTATAATTATTTATTATAAAGAAATAACAAACATAAGTCACCACAGTTAATATCGTATACGACTGAAATATATCATAATTATATTTTATATTACAATTACTAAAGTATGAGACCAACTCTTTTGGAGGTTTCAAATTACCAAAACTGTCAAAGTATACAATATTATTACCACATTTTTTATAAGCAACACAGTGTGTACCATTGCCATGCCAATCATCTAAATTAACAATTCCTCACTCATTATTGTTCGGTTTATGTGGCAATTTATTCCGCATAAGAACACCTCGGAAATTAGGGATTTTTTTATGTACTTTAATAAATCAAAGTTAGTTAAAGCTCGTTTTGGTAACTTTATTGGAAGTTTTTTTTCGGTGGTCTTATGTACAGTCATAATCCCTTCTTACGCGGCTTTATGTATAGCCCTTCACTTATTGCAATTGCTTCCATAGTTTTATTATGACGTTGTTTTTTTTTTAGTTGTTCAGCTGCTGCTTTCGCGTCGTTTACCGCTTTGGCAATACCTGCTGCACCTCCACTTAGTGCGCCAAGCGCACTTAGTCCGGCAAAAATTGGTACTAAAGGTAGAAATCCTCCTTTCTTCGGAATGGCGATAACTCGTGGTCTGTTCACTTTTCTTTTTATGTTCCTCACTGTTTTGAATGCTATTTTTGCTGCTTTATTTAAATCATTTGAAGAACTTACAGCTTTTCTTGTTTTTTTAACTACATCACGAAACGATAAAGCACCACCTTTTTTCCGGTTTTTGATTTGCAAATTTGGTTGCAACCCGCTCCCACTTTAACTTTAGCTTTCATAGCTCCAGCTACACCCAAAGCAGCTAATTTTTCTCCAATGGATGCGTCTTTTGATTTATAACGTTCAACAGCTTTTTCAGCTAACAATTGATCAGCCTTATGTCTGCTTGTTAAATTATTATTATTAGAGTATGCTATATTGTGTTGCTTGCAAGCCTCATCCAAATCATTTACACCGCGATCTCCACGTAGTAATCCTTTGCGAAGTTTTGTGCCTGGTCCACAATAATTGTAACCTGGAATGTGCAATTCAACTGGTAGGTTATTAATTACCGTGTTAAGTAAACCTCCACCCTTTTTGGGCTTCAATAACAAACTGCGGTGAGCATTTACTTGCGTCCGCATTTTATAATGTTCAGTGAACTACTGAAAAAATTAATTGAAATGATTAGTTATTAATACCTCAGTTTCAAACATTATGCGTGTGGTTAAACAGGCACAGTCACTGAATGTTAAAAATTATGATTTCGATGGTGGAGGTAAAAAACAACGCCATAGTGTTCTACTTCCATCCACAGTAAGATGCCTTGTCGCAGGTCCCTCGGGTTGTGGAAAAACTAATGTATTTGTAGCACTTTTGGAATATCCCAATGGATTACGTTTTGAGAATATTTACATATATTCAAAGTCCTTATACCAACCAAAATAAATGTATTTGGAAAATTTACTGAAACCTATTCATAATGTGGGCTACTTTACGCATAATGATTCTACCGATAGAGTAAAGTCAAGTAATGCAAAATATAATTCTTTTATTTTTGACGATGTAGCGTGTAACAAACAGGATGTAATTAGAGAATACTTTTGCATCGGTCGGCATAAGGCTATTGATTGTTTCTATCTCTGTCAGACGTATACACGTATACCCAAACATCTCATTCGTGATAATGCCAATTTCATTATTTTATTTAAGAAGACGATATGAATTTAAAAGATGTGTATGCAGATCATGTGGGAACAGATATGACGTATGAGCAGTTTAAAAACATTTGCTCTTTTTGTTGGTGTGATAAATACGGATTTTTGGTAATAAGTAAAGAGAATAATTTAAATAATGGAAGATATCGCAAAATTATTGATAATTATATACTTATATCCGATAAATAGAATATAAATGTTTGTTTAAATCTCATTCGTTTACTAGAGCTTTAGCTGTTAAGATCAAAGTGCTAAATATCGTTGGTAAAAGTTGTTTAGCTGTTTAGAACATGTTTAATCTGTTAGAACCTGTTTACAACCTGTTTAAGTTGTTTTTAAGCTGTTTAGAACCTATTTAGAACCTGTTTTAAGCTGTTTATATTTGTTTATCTCTGTTCTAAAACTATCTATTTTAAAGCTGCAAGTTTTAAAATGAGTAAACGTTTAAAACTTGATATAAAAACGCGAAATATTATTAGACAAAAATTAAACGCCTAAAAAGAAGGTCATGCCGAAGAAGAAGTATTACTGGAGAAATCATATAAACCTGTTACACAAACTCTAAAACAAATAGCTACTAGTTTGCAAAATGTTAAAAAAGAAAAAGAGGATGTGAAACTTGAACCAAAGGAAGAAAAAAGAGACAGTTTTATTAATGCATCAGTATCATCTTTACCACAGCCAAAGTTTTTAGAAACCGAAGTATTGGCTCAGCATGAGCCTGAATCTGATTGACAGTTCAGATAACGAAAACTTGTCTTTTGCCGATAAAACAATACAGGAAATGGTAGAACATCCATCATTTCAAAGTTATTTAGAACAATTTCATTCATTACCAAGACAATACGTTGAGGAAATACTTACCAATCGTGAAGAATTTGATCATAAATATGGTATACGTCATGATCCTGAAACTGAAAAATTTAAAATGGGGAATCAAGAAGTAACAATCGACGGCAAAGACATGTTAATTGGAAACATTCGATATGAAGGAACCCCTGGACTTTATGAACTTGTCTTTAAAAAACATCCAAAAGGTTTTAAACAAACTGATGTAACAGAGTACAGAGATATGTTAGAACGAACCAGCGCGCACCGTAGACATTATTTACCAACAGAACAAATTCAGGGAAACAGATCGTGGAAATATCAACATATAATTGGTAAAGCACTTGAAAAACCGAGACACCATCCTTGGGCTGGTGAAACCAGAAGGAAAAAAGTTGGAAAAGGACTTTTTATGAATTTAAATAATAAAAAGATGGACTACGTTTACTGGGACAATTCAAATAAGCTTGTTGATCGACTACGATTATTACTGGCATCAAAAAATGTTGGACATACGAGCCACAATAATGAAATAATTTCTATAATTGAGGAATTAAATGAGGCTAACATCCTTGCAAAACGTTAGTTACAAAATGCCTGTCGATGAGTTTGGACGTCATGCGGCGCCTCGGGCTTATTATGATGATGATTATTTGGATATTGATTTGGATAATGACGATTACTTGAATATACGAAATAAACGCATTATTCATGTTGCAGCACCCATAAACGATTCTGACGCTGTAAATAAAAAGTTTGTGGAGGGAGAATTAGAAAAAAATATGGATAAACTTAATGATCATATTAGGAGGGCTGAGGATAATATACAAAAAGCCAATAAAATAATACGTGAGGTTACCACTGATATTAAGGCACTATTTAAACATTTAAATATAAAAGAGTAGTCATAAAGCTTGTATGTTTCACCCTGTACGTACAGTTTTACATTATGTCTAAAATTAAAAGACTTATTGTTGAGGAATTGCACAGCGATTGTTAAAGGTTTAGACGAATTGCTTCAAGCCGATTTAGTGGAGATGATGCCATACGCTAGAGTAAATAAAGGTTATCGCTATATTCTTGTGGTAATTGATGTTTTCTCGAAATATGTGTGGGCTGAAGCTGTAAAAAATAAAACTGGCGAAAAAATAAGTAAACCTATAAAAAAAAAATTAATACAAATAATCGCATACCAAAGAATTTATACAAACTGATATGGGTAAAAAAAATTATAATAAAACTTTTCAAGAGTGAATGAAAAAAAATCAAGTAAACCATTATTCAACTTTTAGTAATAAAAAAGCTAGTATTGTTGAACGTGTAAATCGTACACTTAAATCTATAATGTGGAGAGAATTTAGCTTTCAAGGTAATTACAAATTGTTAAATATTCTTCCTAAAATTGTTGCAAAATATAATAATAAAAAGCATAGTACTATTAAAATGAAGCCTATAGATGTAAATAAAAAAATTGAGCAATCTCTTTAAATAGTGTTTATAATCATATCGTCGGTTTCTTGGTAAAAGTGATCAAGTCCAAAATTTATACTTTTGAGTTACAGGCGTTTTAAAGTTTCAAAAGGACTTGATCAGATTTATTTGCCTAAAAATTAAAAGAAGATGGACTTAATAAAAAACCATAAAAATTAATTTATCAACTAAAACTTTTAATGGTATTAATAATTATATGTTTAATGTCTAGGCGCGAATAGACGTGTTTTTTGCTGCTCCGCCATTTATTTTTCAAAGTTTTCAATTCTGATAAAATTCATTATAATCTACTCTACTTACCTGCTCTTCTGGTACATAATTTTCATCATGACAAGAAATATGGTCTCCCAAGTCCAAGAAGCCGTCAACAGTATCCTCAGTGATGATACATTTCTCAACAAACTTGTTGACTTAGTTTTTCAACGTGTTGATCAGCGACTCGAGGAGCATTATGAAGAAATAATCAAAGATCTACGTGGTGAAAATGAAGATTGTAATAATTTGAGTCACCTTTAGGAAGGCTTTATTAAACTCAATTGAACACAACACAATGACAGATATTTACAATGACATTTAAGAGATAGATAACAAACACATAACAAAACAATAACAACAGCTAACTACATATATGATTTATATTACATTCACCCCTGCTCATAAAACTAACGAGGAAGATAATCTTTAAGGTAAGATGGGGGTTTTCTCAGCCTTGAACTTCGACGTAAAATTTGAGCTTGAGGATCCATGTGGACAGACTGTTGATTGATTTCGTTCATAGGAGCTGTCTCTTCATGTATTGGAATTGTTTCAGAGGACGCTTCGCAATCATTAGATGAACGAATCACATTTTCCTCTTGATCCCGATAGTCTGAATTTATTAGTTCTATATCAGTTGAGTTTTCTTTGTTATTTTCCTGCAAGGTCTCTTCATTCGAATTTCTTGGAACAGGAGCTAGATGACGAGTGGAGACAGTTGATTCTCTTCCATCAGGATACCGAATATGAGCATACTCAACATTACTTTCAAGAAGAGTGACCTCTGTGACTAGAGGGCCAAATTTGGAATTGCGTACCGGACGTCGTAGATACACTGGTCCAGACTGGAGTAACCATGTGGGTACAGATTGTCCATTATTCGTACGTCTAGGATGCCGAAACATTCTCTCGTGGGGTGTTTCATTTGTAGCCGTACACAGTAGCGACCTAATGGAATGGAGTGCATTGGAGAGAACAGATTCCCACTGTGTGATTTTCTTTCCTTCCGATTTAAGTGCGAGTTCGATAGTTTTCCAAATTATACCATTGTAACGTTCGATTTGTCCGTTGCCTTGGGGGTTGTATGGTGTTGTCCTACTCGTCGCAATACCATTAGTATTCAAGAAATTTTTAACTTCATTAGACATAAATGACATCCCTCTGTCAGTGTGGATGTACGAAGGAGTACCAAATAACGAGAAAATAGTTTTCAACGCAATTATAACAGTTTGTGAAGTCATATCTTGACAAGCGATTGCAAACGGATACCGTGAGTATTCATCAATTATTGTTAGTAGGTAACGATTGCGAGAAGAAGATGGTATAGGACCTTTGAAATCAATATTTAGGCGTTCAAATGCAGAAGTAGCTTTAATAAGTTTACCCTCATGTTTGAAGAATCGTGGCTTAATTTCTGAACAAACAGGACAATTCATTGTTACTCTTTTAACATCTTCAAGAGAAATTGCAAGATTTTTACTCCGAATCCAGTGATATAATCGAGTGATTCCAGGATGACACAAAGAATTATGTAGATTCATAAGACGTATGTCGTTAGAAGTTGTAGCCGAACAAATGCGAGAGAACGTATCAGCAGCAGCATTCTCTGTTCCGGGCCTATAAATTATATCGTAGCTGTAGCATGATAATTCTAATCTCCATCTGAGAATTTTTTCGTTCTTTATTTTACTGGTAGTCTTTAAATTGAACATAAATGCGACGGAACGCTGATCCGTGATAAGCCGAAAATGACGACCCATGAGATAATGTCGCCACTTACGAGTAGCTTCAACGATAGCGTAAGCTTCTTTCTCCACGGAAGAATGTCTGCATTCAGATCCAGAGAGAGTTCTAGAGAAAAAAGCCACAGGTCTTCCTGACTGAGAAAGGGTAGCTCCAATTGCGTCATCTGAAGCATCTGTTTCAACCGTAAATATATCTTCATCGTCTATTGGAGCAAGAGCAGCAGTTTCTATATCTTGCTTTAAATCTTGGAAGGCTTTGATTGCCTCCAACGTAAGAGGGAAAGTACTGCGAGAGAGAGGTACTATCTTCTGTCCAAATCGAGGAATGTAGTTAGAGAAATGCGCAAACATACCAATAACTCTTTTCAGTGTTGAAGGATTATTTGGAGGTTGAAGCTCTCTTAATGGTTTAAGTCTGTCAGGATCAGGTCGAATTGTTTTATTGGAAATATAAAATCCTAGTAGATTGATTGATCTTAAAGAAAATGCGCTTTTCTCATTGTTTAGAGTTAAATTATATTTACGAGTTGCTTCCATAAAACGTCTTAGGTTTTCGTCGTGTTCTTTCTGGTCTTTACCACATATAGTGACATCATCTAAGTAGGCGTAAGTATCCGTCAAGTTCTCTAAACGTATGATGCTGTTTATCCCTCTTTGAAAAGCAGCCACACCATTAGTTACGCCAAAAGGAATCCTTTTAAACTGAAATAGTTGTCCACAGGCCTCAAATGCAGTATATGGTCTATCTTTTTCTTTTATTGGGAACTGGTGATATGCACTTTTTAAATCTATGGTACTGAACACTTCGTATCTTGCAACGTTATTTACTATATCTTCTATACGAGGTAGTGGATATGCGTCCAACAGTGTAAATCGATTTATCGTTTGCGAATAGTCGATAACCATTCTTCTTTTATGATTATCTGATGATGTTACAAGCACTTGAGCCCGCCAGGGAGATTTACTAGCTTCAATTACATCTTCTGATAGCAGTCGTTCCACTTCGGCTTCAATAAATTTTGCATCGCTGTTTGTTTGTTTACGAGATTTTACTGCTATTGGTTTACATTCGGGGGTAAGATTTCCAAAAAGATCTGCTGGTTCCACTTTAGCTACTGCCAGACTACAAATATTCAATGAATTTTTAGGTCCTCCAAATTCGACATTGATACTTGAATGTTCTTTCATGATATCATGACCAATTATTATATCAGAGCAAAGGTTTTGCAGAACACTTAGGCGAGCCTTTTTATATGTATGATCTTGAATACACAGAGTCACAACACATACACCAGCAGTGTTTGAGTGAAGAGAAGTAGTTGCCATTGATATCCGATCCCGCGAAGGATATACAGGTAAATTTAGTTCTTGTACACATCGATCGTTGATGAAACTACAGGAACTACCAGTATCTACCAATGCTTGAATTTTAAAACCATTTATTCGAGCAGGAATTATAGCCTTCTTTAGACTTGATGAAACTGAAGCAACACAGTTAGTAGCAACGATCAATGATGCAGTTTGTTTCCAGTCTGATTTGGTAGATCTACAAACTTTCGCATAATGTCCCTTTTTCTTACAGAGGTGACAGATGACATTCCTAGCCGGGCATTTGTTCCGCGGATGAGATTCAAGACCGCAATAGATACATCTTCGATTCGCCGCTGCAAGAGTTTCTTCTAAGTGACTCGCGACAGGTAAATTCTGATTAGTTGGAACTTGAGAAATTGATGTAGCATTCACCACGAGACTTTGATTGAAAGATATGGCTTGTTGTTGAGCTAATTCCAGAGATCTGGCCTTTTCATAGGCATCAGTGAGAGATAGAACTGGGTTTTCAAGGAGTCTTTGCCTGATATGAGAAGCCGATAGTCCGCGAATAAAAGCGTCTCTCACAAAATCTTCACGATTTTTCTCTGCAGTAACAGCTTTAAAATTACAATCTTTTGCTAAAAGATTTAAACTTTGCAGGTATTGATCGACAGACTCTTCGGGTAGTTGAGATCTAGTTGCAAGTTTATGACGACTATAGACTTCATTGACGGGCTTTTCATACAAACTTTTTAATATCGAAACAGCATCATTAAATGTGCCTGATGCACTTACGTATTGATAAACGGTAGGAGATATATAATTAAAAAGAAGTTTAAGCTTTTCTGAATCAGTTCTTTCCAATGAGAAGTTGAGAAATCTTCTATACCAATGTTCCCATTCGATGGACGCTGTCAAAGAGTTCGGATCTGTGTCAAATCTTTCTGGCGTTAAAAGCCGCTCCATTTAGACTTTGATTTTATTTTAATTGAGTTTAATAAATTGTAATAATTTGAGTCACCTTTAGGAAGGCTTTATTAAACTCAATTGAACACAACACAATGACAGATATTTACAATGACATTTAAGAGATAGATAACAAACACATAACAAAACAATAACAACAGCTAACTACATATATGATTTATATTACAAAGATCTTCATCGAAAAATTGACCAGCTCGAGCAATACTCCCGGCGTACCAGTATTCGAATCTTTGGTGTTCCAGAACAGCCGATGGAAAAAGTCGAAGAGAAGGTGTGTGTTATATTTAATTCAACATTAAAATTAAATATATTACCTGAAGCCATAGATCGATGTCACCGAGTCGGTAAATTGCCCAAAACAGATGTAGTGCCAAATAGTGATCCTCTAAATCTTCCCCCGTCAATTAATCCGCGTCCAATCATTGTCAAATTTACAAGCTATAAAGCCCGTGATTTAGTTCTTAAGTCTAGAAATAAACTAA
This sequence comes from Ophonus ardosiacus, assembly GCA_943142095.1. Classification (NCBI taxonomy): domain Eukaryota; kingdom Metazoa; phylum Arthropoda; class Insecta; order Coleoptera; family Carabidae; genus Ophonus; species Ophonus ardosiacus. Next base: position 31,196,807 of record OW964833.1, on the reverse strand, counting down.
AAGGATGTAAAATCAGTATCACGGAGGACTTAACTAAAAAGCGCCATGCCTTAGTTAAATCATTATCCAGTAAATTTGGCTTCAGAAATGTTTGGACAATTGATGGAACTATCTATTATAAAAGTGAAGGTATAAATAAAAAATATAATTTATCTACTGTTGATTCACTATAGTACTTACTTTATAATGACTGACATACTGTTTTTGTGTAAATAATTCTGTTAACTTTATTTTATTTGTCAAATGGAGCAGCTCAAACATATGTATGTTTATATTCTGCAAACCTTTCACCTTCTACAAATACAACCTTGTTTTGTTTAACTTTAATTTCGTATACTAACTTGCAGTTATTGGCATATTTTTGTGTGTTTACATTTGATTTACACAGTATTTCAATTTTGTACGTTTATATTGGATTCAGATATGAATATTTACTACCAAAATTCTCGAGGATTGAATACCAAGTTGGATGATATTTATCAGCATTCTCTTTTAAGTAATCTTGATGTTATTGCCTTAACTGAAACATGGCTAAAAGACTCAGTATGTAACAATGAAATTTTTGACCCATCTAAATATGTTGTGTACAGAAAAGACCGTGATATCTCTAAATCTGATAAAATTACTGGCGGTGGAGTACTGTGTGCTGTTAGTTCTAGATTTAATTCTTCTGTTATTGAACTAAATTTAAATCCGAATTCTCTTGCAGATGTAATTTGTATCCGTATAAGTTTGAGTGCTAAAGTTAACCTGATTGTTGCTGTTATTTACTTACCACCTCCTATTTCTTTCGAACAACTTGAAATGATTTGTGAGTGTTTTGAGGATAATCAATTTTTAATGCAGTCTAACTTTGTCCTAGTAGGTGATCTTAATATTAGTAAGCTAGCTGATCATTACTCACATGGCTTTAATGACACGTGCATCACTAGATTTGTAAATTTCTGTAGTTTTCTTAATGTTAAACAATTAAATAATATCCTGAACTATAACTCTCGTCTTCTAGATGTAGTTTTGTGTAATTTTAATTGTACTGTCTCGCGAAGTGATGATGTGTTATCGCGTGAGGATCCTCTTCATCCCCCTTTATGTATCCATGCTACTATCGTTCCTGCTCCCTCCAACACAACCATTAAAGATATTCCATCATTCAACTTTCGACATGCTAATTTCGATCTCATGTACAGTCTTTTGCACAATATTGATTGGGATATTTTAAGTGAATATAGTGATGTCAACGAAGCTTTTGCAAAATTCTATAGCTTATTAGATTATGTTTTCAAGCAATGTGTGCCGCTGAGACGTAGAAAACCTCCTAAGTATCCGCCCTGGTTCACTAGAAAAATTATTTCAGATTTGAAACTAAAAGCTAAATATCACAAATTATACAAAACTACAAATGATATAAATCATTATAATAAATTTATATGTCTACGAACAAATATTAAAGCTGATATTAAGTGTGCTTATAAAAACTACGTACAAGATACTGAAGCCTTATTGGCCAGTGAGCCTAAGAAATTTTGGTCATTTTTAAATAATATGAGAAAAACTACACGAATTTCTGGTAATATGTCTTATAAAGACAATAAATATAATAGCACTCAACTTATTGTACATGGCTTTGCTGATTATTTTGCTAGTGTTCATTGTCACGAAAAAGTTACCGATTTCACAAACATGTTCCAGTCTGATTGTGTGAATAATTGTCTGATTATAAATAATATTTCTGAGAATGATATTTTAGACTCTATCAAATCCCTTCAAGTTTCGACTTCACCTGGTCCTGATAATCTCCCTTCCTTTATACTTAAGGGGTGCTGTGATCTTTTTGTGAAACCACTACATATTTTGTTTAACTTGATTCTACTGTCCCACACATTCCCTGATCTCCTTAAAATATCTTCAATTACCCCTATTCTCAAATCTGGTGACGCAAGTGATATAACGAATTACAGACCAATATCTATTATTTCTAACATCTCTAAATGTTTTGAAAAAATTGTGTATAAACAGATATATCACTTTGTTTCTGATAAAATTATACCCGAGCAACATGGCTTCATAAAACGTAAATCAACTATTACTAATTTAACTAACTTTACTTCATTTACCGTTGAACAGTTTTCTAATAACTCACAGGTTGACGTGATTTACACTGATATTGCAAAAGCGTTCGACTCGGTTAATCATGATTTATTATTCAAATTACACATCAGTTTGGTTTCTCTACTGATCTACTCTGCTTGATACGATCTTACATTTCACATCGCAAACTATTTGTTCATTATAATAACTTCAAATCTGACTTTTTCACCCCTTGTTCAGGTGTTCCGCAGGGATCAAATTTAGGACCGCTTTTATTTAATCTGTTTCGTACAATACTGCAACTCACTGTTATATGCTAACGATTTAAAGTTATTTAAAACTATTAATTCATACGCAGATCACTGTCTTCTTCAGTCTGATCTTGATAAACTACTGACTTGGTCTTCTTTATCTCACCTCCATTTTAATATTACTAAATGTAAAATCAAGTCATTTACCATGAAACGTAGTGTTTCTTCTTTTCCATATCAAATGGGTTGTCACTGTCTTAAACGTGTTGAATTACAAAAAGATCTAGGAGTTTTGTTTGACCCTAAATTACAGTTTGGTCCTCATTATAATTACATAATTATTAGTGCATATAGAAATTTAGGATTCGTGATTAGAAATTCACATTGTTTCATTAATCCAAATACTCTTATTTCTTTGTATAATTGTTTTGTAAGGTCTAGGCTTGAATATTGGCACATTGTTTGGAACCCAATTTATGATATATATTGTAATCGAATTGAATGGGTACAGCGGAAGTTTGTCAGTTATTGCTCACGTAAAATTTCATCTTCATTCAATTCTTCATGATATATAGTTACTCCGCTGCTTTATCCACTTTCGGTATGTGTACACTTGTGGACAGACGTGTGATATATTCATGTTTATATCTTTTAAAACTCATACATAATATGGTCGATGATAATTCAGCCCTTAATCAAATTGGTTTTGTCGTACCTAGATTGCATTCCCGTTTTTTTAAAACTTTTTACATCCCCGTATTACGAAATAATTATGAACTTAAAGATCCAATTAGAAGACTATGTTTCATTTACAATGATATGGAAAACAAATGTTTAAATTAACTTGATATTTTCAATTGTTCATTTATAGACTACAGAAATGCTATTTACAATATGTTTAATTAAAAAATGTTATATTTTGCTTCTTTATTTCGAAATATTTGTATTTATATGTTACTGTATAGTTTATATTATACATTTATATATCTGTTCTCGCCATTATAATTTGTTTTGTACTATCTCCCATGTTTTTGGGATACTTTTGTATCCTGTTTTGGGAGATAAATAAATAAATTATAAATAAAATATAATTGTTGTGAGCTGAAAACGGAAAAATAATTAGTTTTTAATTTTTTTTTAATACAATTTTTATTTATAGTAAAAGTGACCAAGTCACTTGTGTATAGGACATGGTAATATTTACCAGTATAAAATTATCATCTACGGACTTGGTCATAGGGCACATTTTTGTAGTGACGTTAGAAGATCAATATTTGGACATGGGCAGTTTTTCTTGGCTAAATATGAGTCTTCACATGCAGATAGTCATAATAACTCATTTTACAAAAAAATGGACTTGGTCACTTTTACCAAGAAACCAACGATATAAAAATTGTTGAAAAAATCACTCCAAAATTTACAGTTGGTGACTATGTACGTATTAGCAAATATCGTGCTGAATTTCAAAAAGGATACACACCAAATTGGTCAAATGAATTATTTAAAATTAATAAAATAAAATTAACAAATCCAGTTACATACATACTCGTTGATCAAACTGGTCAGCCAATTAAAGGTGGATTTTATACACAAGAAATTCAAAAAGTTAAGTATCCTGATATTTTTTTAGTAGAAAAAGTGTTAAAACGTAAGGGGGACATGGTTTATGTAAAATAGTTAGGATTTGACAGTAGTCATAATAGTTGGATTCATAAAAACAGCGTTGAGTAGCTGCAAGAATTTCACAAGGACATCAACTTTTGCGCGCATGCGTTCCTGCATCTGTATATAAGCCTAGTCGCTCACTGTATTCAAGGTTCATTAGTAAAGTTAGTTTCGTAGTATTCACAATGAATTCATCGTCGTCGTTGTCGTTGTCGTTGTCGTCGTCGTATATTCTTGATTTACAAGGTTTTAAATTAAACAAAAATAATGAGTTTATTTGCAAAGAAATTGCCATGTTAAATATTGAAAATGGCGAGTATAAATCCAGAATATTTGCTCCTCCAATCCCATGGGCAGATTTGAGCAATAAAGATAATACAGTGGTTAACAAGAAATTACCACAACCTAGAATGGTGTAGCGGACAAGAGTCGTATACGAACTTGGAAGCTACTTGCCAAAATCTCTTGGAAAACTGCGAAATGGGTAAAATTTATGTAAAAGGAGAAGAAAAATGTAAATGGCTTGAAAATATTATACATAAAAAAATTATTAATTTGGAATATCTGGCTGTCCAGCATTAGCAGAGTTGAGAGTACCATTGCAAGTAGGCTACTGCAATTTGCAAATAAATAATTATGCAGTACGAAAGGTTATATTTTTATACAAATGGTTCAAAATGCGATTTATTATCTTTGAATCATTCAAGACATTTTACAGCAATGGCGGTATTCTACACTTCATGCTAGAAGAAGAAATCGCATGTCTTCCGCAAGAATTAGTAATGGTTTATGTAGGCAAACAAATTCACGAACAGTGGCCAAAATTTCCACATTCTTGGTTAACTAACACACAATTTCAACAATACCAATGTTGGTGGGACCACTCTCCATCTTAGGACAACTACGGAGAAGAAGACCAGCCAGGTGCATCAATAATATTAAAAAAAGATTGTAATATGTGTAAAAATTGAAAATGTAAAGTTTTTAATTCTAAATAAAAAATGTGTTAAATATAATTTTTGTTATTATTCTTTTCTTATTATATACATAGGTGGTGTATGATCGGATATTAAGGTGGTTGCTTGAACATGCTCGAACCTTGAAACAGGTTATTAGCTTAGGAACCTTGATGCAAGTTTCAACATGGTTCAACAGACACCTTGAGAACCGGTTTCACCTTGAACCTTGAAACAGGTCATTAGCTTGGGAACCTTGAGACAGGTTTCAACAAGCGCGTTCCCAAGCACCTTGGAAACTTGTTTCAACATGCGCAAACGAAGTTGCTAACCTTGAAACAGATGGCCAGTGGTCCGAACAATACTCGTATTGTTGAGCTCTCTGTTCACCTTAGGATAGGACAGGCGCATTAGTAATATTTAAAAATTGTAAAATGTAATATTTTAATTTGAACCGTGTTAAATATAATTTTGTTATTATTTATTGAAATAGTATTTTCTCATTGGTACTTACAAACGATTTTTATTAATAAAAAAAATTTCAAATCTGAAATATAAAAATAAAAACACTAGCATATTATTTATCATACATTTATTTATAAAAGTATGAATATAACAATAATATTACATGGTATAAATACAAATATTACTAACTACTACATACATTAATACTATTAGAAGTAAAATTCCTTATTTTTTGCTCTAAAGCATAACTTATAATTCGTGAATATTTTAAAATTTTTAACTTAAATCGTTCGCGATCTCTTGCATGTTGTTCCCAGATTCTTTTTCGTATCATATTAATTATTTTTCTTTAATATTTGGTAATATAAATTTATTGTTTAATTTTTTTATTTTAATATAAGTTTCTAAGTCACTTTTTAACTTTTTTTAGCTCACTTAAATAATGTTCTAATCTTCTGATGTATTCCCGGCGGCTAACCATTTTACACTACACAACCACAAATTCTATAGGAGCTGTTTTATTTATCTTCCTTTGAGAAATAATGAAGAGTTTCCCCTCAGCTGCAAGTTCATTTAACTTCTGTTAATTCTCCGTTGTAATTTTGTTGAAACGTTCTCCCAAAAAGGAGTTGAATTCTTCAGATTCAACTAAAATTCGCTCACCATATGGAGTTTTCCTCTGCTTTAGCGATAAAACTTTATAATTCTGACAAACTTTTAATGATGTAAGGTTACGAAGTTCTTTCAGTGATACTAGTTTGTTTACGTTGGCGATAACAGTAGATGATGCCATGTTTGCGCTGATGCTGTTTTGTGATATTCTCTGTCTGCAACTGCTGTTCTCCAAATATTGTATTGGTATATAAAGTGATTCTTAGACATGCGCAGTTGTGCTTCAAATACATTTTTCGTGGGAACATGTCTCAGCTCACGTTACCACGCAAAGTTGATAACCTTGAAACAGGTACGAACAAGTTTAAGCCAGTTTCAACCAATTTCCAGTTAGGTTTTTAAATATTTAAAAAAATTGTCGCTTTCGCAAACGTTCAAAATGATTGTAAAAATCATCGGTATCAAAACCTTCATTATACAATATTCTTTCGAATTGATCAGCACTTATACAGAACGTTTCATTAATTATCATATTAGCATTTTTCCATCTTATTTCATATTTTCTAATATTATATATAGGTTCTAATTGTCCCAAAGCACGATTACTTGTTAAATAATTAATATTTAAATCTTCAATATTATCATTTACTGAAATTGGGAAAAAATATTTTTCTAATAACGCATCGTACACCTCAATAACTTTTAATTCATAATTATAATCAAGATATAGGTCATCAAACCATAAAAGATCTATAGCGTCATGAATATTTTTTAAAAAGTATGTAATTGACATCTTAAAAGTAGTCTTATTTAAGAGGTACACGCTTCTTCGCACCGCTATTTTCAGACAAATTTCTTTGTAAAACTCTCAAACGAACAGTAAATATCTAAAAATTTGTTGTTTTCACAAATTTTATAAAAAGAAATATTGATCATGGACAATTTGAAATTTATTATAAAAAATAGTTTTCCCTCAGCAAGTTCATTTAATTCTTCTAAATGGTCGTCGGTTATAACTTTGTAAAAAAGTGTTCCAAAGGAAGAGTTGAATTCTTCAAATTCAACTAAAATTCTCTCACCACCGGCACCTCGAGTAGAGGGTAGGGTTGGTGTGGGGTTCGTGACAAGTGGGGAGCGGCGCCTAAACCGTAGGCAACCTTGAACCAGGTCACCTGGAGGGAAACGTGTATTGCGGGTTGCATTTTAAGCTGGAACTCTCACTGCTCATGATAAATGGGGTATATTTATTTCATATAAATCGTTTTTTATTAAGTTATCTCTGAGTTTCTTGAAGGATTGTTTTAACATATTACAGTTTTCGTAATAGTTTTCTTTTAACATTATGTGGAAGATTGTTTTTTCATTATGTGTTTGAATTATAATATTAGAGTCGCATTTGTTTTGTGTGTAGTGCTGTCATGCATTTCGTCTATTAATTTTGCTAATCCTTTCCCAAATTTCAAATCTTTAGAAATGCAGTGCGCAAATATATTGGTGTGGGTTACGTCACCTTTTAAGAAATTTATTTTGAAAGGTTCTCTCATTCTACTGAGAAAATCTGCAATTTTGTTAGTCTTTCCTTGTATGTATTCTATTTCAAAGTTGTATTCAGAGAGTTCAATCTTCCATCGGATTAGATTTGGTTTGCGTTTCGCATGTTAAAAAGCCATACTAGTGGTCTGTGATCTATTCTAATTACGAATTTTCTGCCGAATACATAGTTATAAAAATTTGAGATTGCCCAGACGATTGCTTTCAACTCCTTCTCTATCGTACTATAATTTATTTCCGCCTGATTGAGTGTTTTACTCGCGTAACATAATGGTTTTTCTTGACCAGTCTGGTTTTGGGATAACACCGCGCCCATTGCATAGTCAGATGCGTCGGTTGTTAGAATAAATAGTTTTTCGAAATTCGGGAAAGCAAGTATCGGGGGGTTTGACATTAATTCTTTAGATTTTTTGAAACATTCCTGGTATTCTTGTCTGTTATATTTATTTTACTGCCTTTTTTTAGGTTTTTTGTAAATGGTTTAGTCAATTTTGAAAAGTTTGAGATGAAACGTCTGTACCATGATAGTCTGCCGAGAAATGATTTAATTTCTTTAGTGGTTTTTGGGATTTGAATTTTTTCTATTGCTTCTATTTTTTTGTTATTTGCTTTAAGACCTTCTTTTGATATTACAAAACCGAGATATTCGACTTCTTTTTTAAAAAAATCACTCTTGTTTATTTGGATTTTTAAATTTGCTTGCCTTAATTTGTCAAAGACTCTTTGTATATTTTCTATGTGGTCTTCCACCGTATTTCCGAAAATAATGATGTCATCAAGATACACTAAACATATATCGTTGACTAATTCCCCGAGTGCTAAATTCATCATTCGCTGAAAGGTTGCCGGGGCGTTTACCAATCCAAAGGACATTCTTACGTATTCGTAATGTTCTGACGGGGTAGAGAAAGCAGTTTTTTTCTGTCTTTTGTCTCCATTTCAATTTGATGGAAGCCGCTATGTAAATCTAATGTAGTGAAAAATTTTGGTTTTCCTATTTTGTCGAGCAAAGTGTCAATGTTGGGTATAGGAAATTTATCTTCCTTTGTTTTTGCGTTTAATTTCCGAATGTCTATTACTAGCATGGTCTTACGTTTACCTGAAGCATCTGCTTTTTTGGTACAATCCATATTGGTGAGTTATATGAGTTATATGCAGAAAAAGATTTTCTGATGACTTTTTCTGTGAGCATTTTTTCGATATGTTCCTCTGTCCTTTTCGTAAATTTGCGGTAGTTTATAGTTTTTTGTATGAATAGGAATATCATCTGATAGAATTATTTTGTGTCTTAAAACGTTAGTATGCGATAATTTTTCTCCTTCTTTCGGAAATAGATCTGTGTTTTTTTCTTATAAGCATGTTTAATTTATGTTTTGTTTCATATTCTAAATGTCCGTCTCTGATTTGTAACATGTTTTCTATGTCATTATTGTTTTTGTGTTTGAAGCTGTATTCTTTTCCTAATAACATTAGATTTTCATTTTTAAAGTTTATTTTTATGTCTAATTGTTTCAATATATTTATTTCGAACAATATATTACATTCTTTATGGAAATCGTGTATGTAAAAGTCAAATTCTATTCCGCCTAATTTTAGTTTTGTCATTTCTTTAATTGTTATCTTTCCGTTCGCGGTTCTAATGGTTATAGGTTTTAGGATTTTTTAAAAATTTTAATTCGTTAGTCAATATGTAGTTTATAAAGTTTATATCTGAGCCAGTGTCTATAAGAATTTTAAAATCCGTGTACAATTGTAGGAATGTGTCCTGTGTATGATGTCATTACGTGTAGGTGTCTGTGCATGGGACTTCTAGAAAATTTTCATTTTCTTCCGTCTCGTATTGTACTTCATTTTCGTCTATGAAGCTCTGTGCGTCCTCGTCTTCATTTTCTGTTATAGGATTTTCTTCGATATTGTAATTTTGTCTGGTCTGTACTGACATGGGTGTGCTAAGTGTTTGTCTTGTTTGTGTGGGCATAGGTGTTGGTCTGAATGTGCGATTTGTGTTTTGTGCATTTTGTATGTCTTGTCTAGCAATCATATTTCTGCCTGTGTTTGGGTTCGCTGACTGTGCGTTTCTGGGTTGAAATTTAATGGGTTTAAGACTTCTGTACCAATGAGAACGACAACAGATTTTCTAAAATTGATAATCCGGAAGTGTTACTTTAATGGACACTAAGTACATTTTCTTGAAAATATATATAAAAACATAAATAAATAAATATATCATCACGGCATATTACCCATTGCTGGTTGCGCCAATCTGCTTTGTACACAGATTTAGATAATGATGAAATATTTGTACCGTGCGGGCACTCATTGCTGGCTTGGAGAGTGCACCAAAGGGGTCAATTCTGTGCCATTTAAAATTGAAAATATTTGGCGTCGGTTGTGATCGAACCCGGGTCTCCAGAGTCGCGACCAAACACTCAAGGCACACGGCCGCGAGTCCCCATATACAAATAAATATATAAACATAAAACCCAAAATTTCTCAAATTTGGTATTTAGAATTCGTATAAGATTGGAAGCATCATACTAGTTTTTGACTATATATGATAAACCGGAAGTAGTACTTAATTTGGAGTTCGTAACAAATTTTCGAGGAAAACAAAATATAATCCAAAATTCCGTATTACATTTTTTTTTTACTAAAACAATAATTTAGATTTTTTTACAAATGATAAACCGGAAGTGATGCTTTACTTAAAGTTAAAACTATTTTAAACATGGAATTGGCGAAAGATCATTGTGCAAATAAAAAAAATCTATTGGACACTTACGCATGTGCAATTTGCACATAGAGCATCTAGCGGCACTGCTTAGAAGTAATCATTGTTGGAGTACGTATATAAAGCTATCATCAGATATTCACTACACAGAGACAACGGGAGGGGGGTTTTTTGTATCGAGATGTTCTATCTCACTCTTGCCTGTTACGTCAATTCTATTAGTGGCCATTGCAACACATCATGAGTACTTCGGTTTTATTAAATGGCGTTGCAGCGCACACAGGGTATCCGGTACTATACCAATAAATGTTTAAGTAAAATATCGAAATCGAGTATACATTATAAAATGTTCTTTCACAATTAAAATCAAAATAATAATTAAATAATTTTCGATACATGGTTATTTTGTTATTTAAATTTCTACGTATATTGTCGGGATTTGACAAGTAAATTTATGTTTGCAATATCTGTACCGTAAGTTACCCACTAATAACAAAATTTAAACAATGACGAACTTTTAGTGCACAATTGGTTTCATGGTTACGTAAATACTTACCGTCCACGATAAACGGCAAGTATTTAACTTACCGTTCATGATGGATGGTAAGTAAATATAATTTTGACGTCAATCTAACAGTGTTCATTTTGAAACCTTTTTTTTCTATTTGTTCTATTTTTGCAGGTATTGCAAAAAATAGCTTACTTTGAACTGCAAGTGATTTTTTAGGTCGCGAATTGTCACTTACGGTTCATGGTACATATTGACGTTACTTAATAATAAAATAGTAGATACAAAAATAAATCACAAAATTTTATGAAAATTGCATATACAAAGGTAAATAGAATATAATAAAAATTATAATAAGAAAAAAATATATTACAAATTGTTACGTTACTTTTTTGGTTGTCTTTCCATTTCATTCTTTCCTCTTCTTTAATCCTTATTTCTTCCTGTTCTACCTTCTTTCTTATTCTGTTCTATCCTTTCCACACTCTTCACGGCAATATTGTAAATATTTGCACAACATTTTGCAGGTTATTATTGTTAAAAATTTAACTGAAAATTTTCATCGTATAAGGTTCATTATTGAAGAATATTTAGTAACGTACCTGTTCATGTAATTGTTGTTAGAGTTTAGTAGTTTGTACTATGAATAAGTCGTCATTTGCTTTATTGTTTATAATACTTGACAGCACAGAGCGTGCGGTATTAACCTTCACATGTCTGTAAATTAAAGTAATGTTTACACTAGTAACTAGTTGCACGTTTCACTCAACAAAACTTTAAATAAATAATATCAGTGTTCCTTCTTAATTTCTTTATTTATTCATAATAATATTCAATTAGTACTGTTAGTTTATATCACATTTGTAATTTATTTTATTCTTCTATTTACATTCATAATTGTGCTGCAATTGAAGTTACTGCCGTGAACGAGTCTTTAGTTCTTAACTTTCTTCTTTACATTCAATTTCTTTCTTTCTTTCTTCTTCCGCTGTGAACTTTTTCAGTTCTGGAAAAAAAGAGAATTTCCGTCGATTCGTGGGTTGGTCTTGAAGTAAGACAGTTGTCCGTCGGCGTGTTTTTCATGTTTTCATTTTATACGTGGAAATAAGTAATTTCCCGGGCGCTATCTTGAACCCAAAGTGGTTTCGCGTAACGCGGATTACTAGTGCCGGGATTTGTGAGGACTTTCTATCCTTGTGGGGTATCCTGTGGAAACCACGTGCTTCGTGGCAGGACTATCCACGTGTTGGAAGGAGTCCGGCTCTTCGGAGGATCCTTTTTATTTATTTCTTACGTCATCGCTCGTGGACAACTCCAGCTGGTGTGGTGCCGTTTGCCTTTTGCCCTTGTCCGCCTTCCACCGCCGTTCCTGTTACCAGTAACCACTTTTGGACCTGGATAAGTTTTTGTCAAACTTTTCTTTATATTTATACCTTTCATTGTTGTCTCCTGAAAACAACTATACGTTGTCATTGTAACTTTACTAGTTACGCTGTTTACTCTCTTTTAGAGAACGTTTATATAAAAGTTTACAAAATCGTCATTATTAGACGGCAATTAAGGTTTCATTGTTTAATTGAATGCGTGTTTAGCACACGAGGTTTTTATATATTTATATTTTTGTATGTACATTTTTGTCGTTCGCGGATTGTTCGTGCCCCGGTTTCAACTGGCTGTATTTAGCCCTGCGTCGTATGGTTGGCCAACGATAGGCGTATAACTGTTCATCGGGTTACGGGCTTTTTCGCGTCGCCAAAGTTACATTTGTTAATTCGTTACAAATATTCAAAATTGTTATTTTGCTGCATTGTTGCAGATCATACTTTTACGAGTACTTTACTTTTATATTTATATTCAAGCAAAATTAACCTTTTTATTAAATATTTATCAATATTTATTTTTATATTTGTATTCACGCAAAATTAACTTTTTATTAAATATTTCTATATATTTATTTATATTCAAAATCAACTTCGTATTAAACATTAATTTCTTTTTCTGTTTTGGGAAACCTTGTGTTTTATTTTGGGGAAAACCTTTTTGGCGTTTTCAGGCAACAACGGAATTACGGTAGGTAACAGTTATTTTATACGTTTTCGTAATTTTGCCGTCAAAAATTACGTGGCGCCCATCCGGCCCTTTTTTGGGTTGTCCACTTAATTTTCAACCCGCTCCCCTCTCCACTGTAAAGCTGGCAGCCGCACACCAATCCAACTAGGGTGCGTTTAGTTACAATTGCATCATCGCCTATTCGCGTTGCACACGGAGCACGTAACAAAATTTCTATTAATATTCAAGAACAGAATTTTCCAAAAGTTGCCATTCATAAAAAAAGAACATATATATTAAGAATGAAAAAGTATAAAAACATTACGCTTGTATACGGTACTTTTTGGGAATCTATATTATTGCGATATTGATATAGAAACTTATTCATATAACTTAATGTATGCAATCAAATTAGGTGTTAAAGATACTTCATTCGATATGTTTTCTACTGGATTAATTTTCATGCCATCATGTTCTTCCCAGCTGCCATCAGTGCGTTTAATATGTGCTACGTAATGGCAAAAATTACCAGTTTCTGATGAAATATATTTAATAATAAATTTGAGCAGATATTTTCTTTCTTCAATATTTATAATCGATGGAAAATCCGTAATATTAAAATTTAAATAATTCTTAACTCACATGCTGTTTAAAAAATTAGTATCCGATGTAAAAAAAAATATGATTATTAAATGTTCTACTAATATTTACCAAACCATTGTTTTTGTTTTCGACATTATACATTATAAATTTGTTAGTGCAGTTTTATGAGTTTTGCATAAAATATTTATTTATGTATAATTATTTTTACTGCTACTGATTCATATCATACTGATACATGTCTGCAATTACAATATCCAAGGAATTCTAGTCAATTTCACCAAAAAATTAAAATAGGACAAGATAAAGAGAATAACACTGACATCTGTCAATAATATTTGTTACCCAAGGCCGGTCAAATTGGGGAAGGTTGACGTCAGGAAGGGCATCCGGTCGTAAAAAAAAATATCGCCAAAACCAAGTTGAGAAAAGGAAAAAAGGCTAGGGCGTCATTCGTAAGCGACGCGCAGTCCTGTCGCCCGATTTGAATGTGTGAAGTGGACGTGAGCTACCGGATTAAAAACGACTTCGGCTATTGGAGCGCCTGGTAGTGGAGGGGAAGAGGAATAATGGTCTAAGCTTAGGTAGAGGGCCAAAGTGGCGGAAGACTTGTAGGCGAGAGGGCGGAGGACGGGGGATGCCATGGACCAGAAGGAATGGAAGAGGATGCTGAAATAGGGTAATGCCGACCCTGCGTAACACGGGAAAAGGCAAAGAGAAAGAAGAAGAAGTAATATTTACTACACCATGGCATAAATTATATATTGAATTAAGTGGATTATTTTCTTTTATTGCATTCTCAAGAGCATTTATGCCATTTTTAATTATTACCCCAACATCAAGTAGCACAGTGGGTAAAAAAGTATCAAAAAATTATCCTTGCATTTATCAGTACACAACTTTTTTTCTATGATACTTGGCTCTTCTTTAAAAATTATATAAACTAATCTTGTAACATTAATTTCACAATTTCACAATTGTCCTTTTCTGTTTTTTGAAAATCGTGTAGATATCTACATAATAATCTGGATCTATCTTTGTATATTACTATAGAAGTTCCCTTTCTTGCCAAATTATTAATGAAATACAGTAAATCATGCTGACTTTCATTAACGTAGTTTTTGTATGACGTGTAAATATGCACCTAGAATACCTTGGCAAAGAGAGTCAAATGCACACGTATTTAAAATAGATATACACTTTTTGTCAACTTTTAAAGGCTGACACATGTTCTCGTTTTTTTAAACTGGAAGTTTATTTTTCTTATTCCTAAAATTCCATGTCCGTAATGGATTAAGATATTTGCTTTTAAGTTGTTCTTTCGATCTGGTTATTTTTCCGCGCCAATTTTTTATTTGTAACAGGTCATTAGATTTCATGTCTTTTTCAATATTTTCTTGTTTTAATAAATTAGTATCACTATTTAAAGTAACATCATCTAGTTCATTATTACTCGCTCATTGCTAATTTTACCCTTCCATTTATAGAATTTAAATGAATAGTCACGAATTTATCTGCTATATAGCTATATTATGAAGTACTCTTTTCTTTAAATCAGCACAATCTGCTTCAACAGCTATAATGATGATGGATTTGCTTCTCCTCCATAACCAAAATATGGTATCATTACGCCAGTCCATAATGGCAGATATTTGAATATTCTTATAAAATCTTTATGCAATTTTGGAATGTATAAAGCATTAATGCCTGTTCCAGTAGATTTTTGAATACTAATAATAGTTGTCGAAATTAACTTTGTTATCCAACTATGCAGAGAAGAAATTGTTTCTTCTACATCTGGTTCTTTAATCTCTTCAACTTCATTAATTTCAATATTAAATTTTTCAATTACAGAATTTATCACTTTTTCATTTCCAGATATAATAATATTTTCAATATATTTTCCACAATCTAATGTATTTGATTCTGTTTCACTTGCACTTAATTTCGTTAATGCCTCTATTATATTTTGAACTGTGTCGAATGACGTACTCTGAAAATAAATGCAAGAGCACGTACATAAAATTCTCGTACTTTTGGCGTATGTTTTCCCAAATTTTCCCATTTAGTAAATAATTTAATCATGTGACTAACATCAATTCCAATAGAACATGTTAGTAATTTTGTTTCTTCCGCAGTAATTATTTTAACACATGTACATATATAAGACTGCAAATCCTTTTCATTGCAAAATGCTCTCGCGATTGCACGCAACATAGCCAAAGAAAATCACATACTATTTGCTTTGGCAGAGGTGCCCCTACACGAATAATTACTTGAAACCACATTCAGCTTTAAAAAAAAATGTTTAAAAATGAAGCACATTTTATTTTATATTTAGCACATTGCAACACAAAATAGGTACAACACAATGAATACAAAAAAAACTGGGGCTATTATATATACGGTTACAGGTTCTTCACTGCACCATCTTATTTACAGTTACTTTTTCATCTATTTTATATATATATATATATATATATATATATATATATATATATATAAGTTACCGTTGCCCAAACCGATGAATTGCAGTTCCCAGGAGCCGAACCCGACACCTGAGTTTACTGTTTCCAGTTTACAGACTTTTGTGTAGTTTCAAGTTAGTCAGAGTTTAGAATCCAAATAGAAAACAGAATAGAATAAATGTAATAATTTTCAATAAATAAATATTAATAAAGTTTATGTGTAACAATTGATAGTTGACATAAAATAAACTTATAATAAAATCCCTTTTTAAAAATACTATTTCGGATCCTCGAAATATAACTGGCGCAGTCGCAGCGGATTTTCGGGCGAATTTTCACATCGAGTGAAAATCGTGTTCGTGTCAACGATTCACCGAAAAGAACCACAACCCCAGGGAGAAGAAGCGACTTCGTTCAAGTGCAAGATCACCCAGTTCCTTCATCTGCGAGAGAATATCGACGACAAAAGAACAAGGCGCTGCTGAACACAGACTTGACCGGGAATCAACGCATCCAATGGACAAATTGCTTCTGTTATTGTGAGTACACACATGTCACACAACTATCAGTACCATTCTGACTCAGATACAGGATCGGATACACATTCAAACCCAGAAACTTCCTTTGACTCCGAGTCCACACTCGTAACTTCCAAACCTTATAAAACTAAACGTAAAATAACAACAAACAAAGTTAAAATGTCACACCCACAAGCAGCAGGATCAGTAGTACAACCTGCACGTCTTGAAAAACATTATCTTGACATGATCCCAGATTTCTACGGTGACAGTAAATTACTATCTCGCTTTCTTGAAATTTGCGAAAAACTAGTCAACAAATTCTATAATTTGGTTGATGAAACAGACTTCCAAAATGAGTACCTTATGTCGAGCATTTTAACTAAAATAAAAGGCGATGCAGCAATAAACATTGCCAGTAGCACAATAAGTAAATGGGCAGACGTTAAACAAGCATTGTTAAACGCCTACTCAGATAAACGATATCTATACACGCTAAGTATTGAATTAACTGAATTGCGACAAGGCAGGATTCTTTGCACCACAAGATTTAATGTATTTTTTTATTGTTTTGTACCCACAAATTGGATTTCTAGTTTGGGGGTTTCTAAATAGATACAAATTTTCATTTTCAATAATTTTCAATAATTTTAATTGTAATTTAAATCATTGTCGGATCCTTTGTATAACATGTAAGGGCAATTAACTGGAACCATGTCACAGACTGCAATAAGTAAATAATGCTCTGGATACATTTTGTTGTACTTTATATAATATCTTGGATTTCTAACCTAAAGTTCAACGTCACAAAAGTACATACCCAGTCTTGTTTACCAAGGAACTTATTAGTATAATAAAGTCTAAAGAACTAGATCTGTGTAACACTGAAAGTAAAAATACTTAAAGTACATTGTGTACTTTAAATACTTTACTTAAAGTACTTTTATGAAGAGATACTTACTACTGGTACTTAAAACAAAATTTATATGTACTTAATGCTGTAAGTAAAAAAATATTTTAAGTACTTAAAGTGTACTTTAAGTATTTTATAAATATTTAAGTACATTTACGATGTTTGGGGCGTCATGCGCAGGCTTCATTCGTCAGTGCAAGCTGAAACAAGAAAATCGTGCGCTGAGATTGCGAGATTCATGTTGTTGCTGTAAGGGAAACTGATTTGAATTGTAAGTAATCTTGGTTGTTTGGTTTATGTTTAACAAATTAAATCTAATTGAGAAATAATTTGGTGACCGGCTTATTAGCTTTTTAAATTGATTTTAAGTTAAAAACACATTTAAATTCAGTATTGTGTGTAATATTTGTACAGACGGTGACAGTGATGACGTAAATCGAACGGGGAATACATGGCATCCGTTTACGTTTAAAGATATTATATAGGTATACTCTTTTATGATGTGTATGAAATTACCGCTGAAGTTACCTTAAACCGCCATTTCCGTCAATAATTATTCTTACTATTGTTTGAAACAATATAGATAGATTTTATTATTTTATTGTTGATCGAAAAGTTGACTTTAAATAAACAAAATATAGATACTTGTATTTAGTACTTGAGTACTTTGTAAAGAGTACTGTAAGTACTACTGGTACTTATAATCTAAGTACTTTCCTTGAAATACTTAATACTTAGTACTTAAATACTTTTTCAGAGTACTTATCCCACCTCTGTAAAGAACATTATCGTAAGCTGTATAAAAAATCGGGTTTAAATATCCATCTAGATAAGTTTAAAGATTTCAGAAGAAAATGTAAACAGTTTTCAAATGAGATATCAAAATTATATTGCTCAAATACAAAATAATATCTCTATAAACGATGATACGAATAACTTCTGGTGTTTTGTCAATAACAAGAAAAAAAAAAGCTGTGGAATTCCTACTACATTGTATAACGAAAATGTTAACTTCTCTAGTGGCCCTCAGATAGTTGAAAGATTTGTCACTGTTTTTCAACGTATATTTAAATCAGATAATGACAATGATAAAGTCCAAATTTTTATGCGAATGTAAATGATACTGGTTTATATGTAGATATTAGAACAATATCCGAAAATGATGCCATATATGCTATAAATTCTCAGAATAACTCTAATCCTGTTTTCATAATTAAAAGTTGTGCTGAATTGAATGAAATATTTCTGTCAAAATGGAAAATCGCAAAAGTTTGTCCACTTTTTAAAGCAGGAGATAAAACTTAAATGTGCAACTATTGTCCAATTTCATGTTTGAACTCTATAGCTAAAATATTTGAATACATTATATTTAAAGATCTACAATCTCAAAGGCAAAATCTTGTAAGTGAGTATCAGAGTAACAAGATCTATTTGTGAAAGTTTAACCTACCGTGGCGTATTATGTGTGCTCTGAAAGAAGTGAAGTTAGGGAAAAACCAGGAATAACAAACGAGACTAGCTTTTAATATAAACAAGTGTAATGAAAAATTAATAATAATAAAGTACACAAAGTTCTCTCGTGGTCTCAGCCTTTCAAACACATAGTAGACATAACTATTCAAAAGACAGCATGAAATATTACTTACAAATCTTGTTATCTTATATCCGTTTCCTGGGGAAGTCGAGTCTCAGTAAAACGCTTATATGTAGAACAGCAATAAAACTTCACTTAGAATACGAACTACACTGTCACTTGATCACTGTACCGGGACCCAACTTAGCACTTTTCTAGTTTACCTTTCGAAATTTTGGAACAAGACTAATCAAATCCTCTAAACTATGCCAAAAAACTTAACCAATCTGAGGGTGTTAAGACCCACCCTTGTTAAGACTGCGTTTCGAGTCTAGATGGTTGCATGCCAGCAGTAATTAATTTCATTCATAATTCATTCATTAACGGTAAAGCTCAGTAGATATATTTTTTCACTTTTGAAAAACTATAAGTACAATTTAGGCAAATGGTCTCTTTTTATGAATATACATTTTAAATAAATCTTTAAAAATTCGAAATACACTAAATATATCATACTTATAGCTCTTAAAAGTATCAATTTGCCTGGACAATTTTAAATAATGTCGATATAAAGTGAAAAAATATTGAAATATCATGTACTGTTCGAATGTATTATGAAAAACAATTGCTCTACTTTGAGTAGCGAATATCGCCGAAATAGTTCAGCTTCTGTCCGCTAGGATTCTTTAGCTTTTGGTGGATGTGAAACTAGCGGATAAGGGCTAGAGACGTCAAGGGGAGTATTATGAATGTCGTGTGGAAGGGAGAAGCGTGAATGTTGTCAGTAGGGCCATGTATGATATTTGATATTTTGTAAGTTTGTGTTTGTAGGTAAACAATGAAACAGAATAGACAAGTATATTTATTTCGTGAAAAACTTGTAAACTAACTCAACCATTGTAATATATATTTGGATCAATTGTTTTAAATTTATGTAAATTTAAATATTTTTTAACTTAAGATCACATATAACAATAATTATTATACAAAATTTGTACTGTTAAAAATAATAGTCACTTTATTGCGAGATTATTCTAGTGCCTGTATTTTTTAATGCTAAGTAAATTCATGAAATTTACCCCTGTGGCTGCTACGTCAATAACATCAATATAAAACTGAAATTATTTTAACAAATATACAATAAGTAAAAATTTTAAACAATATTTTTCAAATTAATGTTTAATTATCTGTTAGTGTTCAGCGAGAAATTAAAACTAGGCAATAATAATAATGATAATAATAATAATAATAATAATAATATAATATAAAAATAATGACAATAATAATAATCAGTCAGCACTATTCCGTAAAAAAATCATAATAGAACATACGAAAATAATAATTATAAATTCAACATTTTTACATTGCTATCAAAAATACGATCCAATTTGCCGTGACTAATAGCGGAGTCTGCATTGAAACTCACTGCTGGCGGGTTGATTTAGTAGCAACAAATGAATCTCGATGAAATACAATAAATAAATAAATAAATAAATAAATAAATGCCAAGATAAATAAATTACAAAATGAAACTAACCAAAATATGAAAGGAATTACAAATCAATTATTTTTTTTTCTACATTATCACATTCACATATTTTGTCTCTGTAACGCAGTCCTCTTATTATCAAATATTCGGCAATTTGACTTTTAATTTGGGTTTTGAATTATCGTAACCTAATTTTCGACAGATTTCTTTATCGCACATATTACATTTAAAAATTATTTTAGACACTAGTCCCAGACCATACATTTCTTCGCGAACATGTTCTAATCTACCAAGTGTACAAATTTTTTAATGTTCGTATTGTAAATTAATTGCCCAGTTCAGAACGTAATTAATTTCGATAATTCGATTTCCATGTAATACAGGAGATTGCGTATTTGGCACTCTTTTAATAGGCAGTTCGTGTTATCGTGTTGCATGATGCTAAAAACAA